>PVNU02001350.1:527500-1727500 GCA_003013855.2 Liriodendron chinense
TTTCTAATTCCCTATGGATTGACCTCGGTCTTACCGAGAATTATTACTACATTGCAACCTTGCACTTGAGGCGAGCGAACAAGTTTTTGGCGTCCCTGCCGGGGAATTTAAATAAACGGTTCTAGATTGTTTTAGTGGCTGTAGAAGTAGAAGTAGATAGGTTTTTTCTTCTGATTTCCTAGGACTAACAAATTATTTTGTTCTGTAGAAATTCTTCCATAGTTCAAGCGAATCGGGTAATATCCTTCTAACTTAGTGCTTTTTACAAATTTTTCGATATTCAGATTTTTGTTAAATTCTGTTGTAGGAAATATGGTTAGTTTAAATCATAGTTGTGTAGTTTATGTCCCGTTGGGAACGTGACCACACCAATCATCTCCAATCCGAATGTGGTCTAGTTGGACCATTATTAGTTCATAGACGAGTCCGAAAATACCAAGAGCTTTGTGATAGTTTGGGGAGTATGGATCAAACACCTTTAAGGAATCTCCCCCCTACTCCAACTACAAACGCAAATCAAGAGTAAGTAGGAGAGAATGAGGTACACAATGTTCCTCCAATGAGATCTTTACGGGACTACCTACAACCGGCACGTACAACTACACCTGCGTGCGTAGTCTTACCACCAATTGGGGGAAACATTGATCTAAAGCCGAGTGTGATTTAAATTTTGCCTAAGTTCTATGGGCTAGGCTCTGAGAGCTCATACCTACACTTAAAGGATTTTGAAGAAGTGATGGCTACTTCGCAATATGCTAATGTTTCAGAAGATGCCATTAAACTTAAATTTTTTCCCTTTTCATTAAAAGAAAGAGCCAAGAGTTGGCTCCACTCTCTTAGACCACATTCGATAGGGTCATGGAATGAGATGACCCAGAAATTCTTAAAAAAGTTCTTCCCAGCTCATAAAACAAACACCCTTCGAAGAGCCATAATGAACTTTTCGGTTAAAGTGAATGAGTCATTCTTCCAATGTTAGGAAAGGTTTAAGGACCTCCTACTTGCTTGCCCACATCACGGCTACAAAAGCTGGCGAATTATAAACTTCTTCAATGATGGATTAAGTTCCAACATGCGCCAATTCGTAGAAATGATGTGCAATGGCGAGTTTATGAGTAAAAATCCTGATGACGCTTAGAGTTACTTAGACATGTTGGCTGAGAATGCCCAATCATGGGATACTTCGGAAAAATCCAGTAATCTCAAGCCTCCTCAACAAAAGGACAAATGAGGCATCTACATCCTTAAAGAGGAAGATAACGTAAATGCAAGGCTAGCCAACCTCACAAGGAAGATCGAGGCCATGGAACTTAGAAAGAGTGGAGTTTCAAAGTCCAATGAAGCTATTAAGAACATATGTGAAATTTGTGCCACTAATATACACACTATGCAAGATTGTCCTACAATTCCTGTGTTTCAAGAGGTGTTACAAGAACATGCAAATGCCACATATGGTTATCAACGGCCTTTTAATGGACCGATGGGTAACATGTATAACTTTACTTGGAAGAATCACCCAAATTTCAGTTAGAAGAATAATCGCACGGGTAATCCTACCAACTCTCAAGGAGGGCCACCCATGCAAAACATAGCCCCACCTCAATTCCCAATGGAGGATACTCTAAAGGGGTTTATGCAAGGGCAAACGCAAATCAATCAATCAAATCAGCAAATATTCCAAGAGCTTAAAGTCTCGGTTGATGAGATTAAGAGACGCTTGAATGTTAGGGAAGGGACCTTTCCGGCCCAACCTCAGCACAATCCAAAGCAAATACATGAAATAAGCATCCCTAATCTCCCCAACCAACATGTGGAGCAATCCAAATCCATCACCACTCTTAGAAGTGGTAAGCAAATTGACAAATCTATTTCGGTGAAGGCCGACAAGCCTAATGATCAGGTAAATTCTGAGGATGAGGATGGATCTAACTCAGCCCCACAAGAAACGGAACACGTTTATAAGCCCGTAGCACTATTCCCTTTGAGATTGGTTGCTCCAAAATCTCTTCCTATCTCTCATGATATTTTAGAGATTTTTAGACAAGTCAAGATAAACATTCCATTGCTTGATGCCATTAAACAAATCTCTTCTTATACCAAGTTTCTAAAGGGCCTATGTACAACCAAACGCAAATATAATGTGCAACAAAAGGCCTTTTTGAATGAGCAAGTGAGTGCCATTCTCACTCAAAAGACCCCCCCAAAATTCAAGGATCCTGGTAGCCCTACAATTTCATGTATCATTGGTGACTACCAGATTGAACGTGGGACAAGCGTAAACTTGATCCCATACTTGGTATACGAGCAATTGGGTCTTGGTGAATTAAAACCCACCAAAACTACATTAAAACTCGCTGATAGATCTATTCCTGTACCGAGAGAGATAGTTGAGGATGTTCTAGTCTAAGTTAACAAATTTTACTACTCGGTGGATTTTATCGTCTTGGACACGCAACCGATTATAGATGCTAGCACTCAAATACAGGTGATTTTAGGCCGCCTGTTCCTTACTACATCAAACGCAATCATAAATTGTTGGAATGGGGTAATGCAATTGTCCTTTGGAAATATGACATTGGAGGTGAATATGTTCCATTTGGGCAAAAGGCATAGGGATGTTGATGACGATGAGCTCTTCGAAGTAAACATGCTCAAATCTTTTGAAAAAGAAGAGCTCCTCCAACTTGAACCACTAGAAAGCTTTGAGACATGCTTGGCACATTTCGAGGATTCTAAAGACTCCATTATTAGTGAAATTGTGCAAGCATTGAATATTGAGAAACCGGTAGTTGGTACTAGCCGGTGGAGGCCCCATTTTGAAAGATTGTCACTAACCATATCAAGGCCTCTACCGTCTAACATCAAACCACCGAAGCTTGACCTTAAACCATTGTCATCCGAGCTTAAATATGTATATTTGGGTCAAAAAGAAATGTTCCCGGTAGTCATTGCCTCTCACCTAGGAAAAGACAAAGAGCTCAAATTCATTAAACTACTTAAAGAACATAGGGGAGCCATAGGATGGACAATAGCGGACCTCAAAGGGATAGATGGTTCGGTATGTACTCACCATATACACATTGAAGAGAACGCGAAAATGACTAGACAACCTCAAAGAAGGTTAAATCCAAATATGATGGAGGTTGTCAAAGCCGAGGTGTTAAAGATACTAGATGTGAGTATCATCTACCCCATCTCGGATAGCCAATGGGTGAGTCTTACCCAAGTTGTCCCTAAGAAGTTCAGTTTTACCATCGTAGAAAACACTAACAACAAGCTTATACCAACTAGAGTGACCACCGGTTGGCGTATGTGCATCGATTATCGGAAGCTAAACACGGTCATTAGGAAGGACCACTTCCCTCTCCCATTCATGGATCAAATTTTAGAGAGGTTAGTGGGTCACTCCTATTATTGCTTCCTAGATGGCTATTCCGGTTACAACCAAATTGAGATAGCCCCAAAAGACCAAGAGAAGACCACCTTTACATGCCCGTTTGGCACATTCGCATACCGAAGAATGCCATTCGGGCTATGTATGCACCCGCCACATTCCAACGATGCATGTTGAGTATTTTCTCAGACATGGTGGGTGAATTTCTTGAGGTATTCATGGATGATTTTTCTATTTTTGGTTTTACTTTTGAAAAGTGCCTTAATCACTTGAAGTTGGTCTTAACAAGGTATGAGGAGAAAAACCTTGTTTTAAACTGGGAGAAGTGCCATTTTATGGTACAAAGAGGAATAGTCCTTGGACATATCATCTCGTCCAATGGAATAGAGGTAGACTGGGCTAAGATTGATATTATTTCTAACCTACCACCACCCAAGAGCATATGTGATGCGCGGTCCTTCCTTGGACACGCCGGTTTTTATAGAAGGTTCATTAAAGATTTCAGTCATATTTTTAAGCCCTTATGCAACCTTCTCCAAAAGGAGAACTAATTCAAGTGGAGTGTCAATTGTCAATTAGCTTTTACAAAGCTAAAAGACATGTTGACAACCGGTCCTATTATGCAACCACCGGATTGGTCCATTCCTTTTGAGTTAATGTGCAATACGAGTGATTATGCTATTGGCGGTGTTAGGACAAAGGAATGACAAAAAGCCCCATGTTATCTACTATGCGAGTAGGACCCTGAACCCCGCCCAAGTCAATTACTTGACTACGGAGGAGCTCCTAGCCATTGTTTTTGCCATGGACAAGTTCAGGGCGTACTTGATAGGATCCAAGGTCATAGTTTACACTGACCATGAGGCGTTGAAATACCTTCTTTCTAAAAAGGATGCTAAGCCCCGTTTGCTTAGATGGATCATACTCCTTCAAGAATTCGACTTAAAGATCAAGGATAAGAAATGATTAGAGAACATGGTGGCGGACCATCTATCCCGCCTAGTTTTACTGAGTTCCATTGACGAGTCACCTATTGAGGACTCATTCCTTGATGAGCAACTCTTTGTTGCTATGCATCCACCATGGTATGATGATATTGCAAATTATCTTTCCATAGGTGTTCGCTTCCCCAAGTGTAGGGTTGCGATGTAGTAATAAACTCAATAAGACCGAGGTCGATCCACAGGGACTTGTGTAGGAATTCACAAACACATCCAATAGTGTCTATTGAAAGCTAACAATCAGATTTTGTATGAATTTGATGTGAGTAACAATTTTAAACTAATTCGAAGGTAAACAATTATAAAAAGGCACTAGGGGTTTAAGGATCCACTTGTAGCAATCCTTGATGTTCAATCCGTTGTGGTTTCTCATTCTCTTAACTAGAATCAATATTAAGATCTATCTAGTCGGATGATAGAGCTGTTAAACCAAACAATCTGTCATATGTAAGTCCAATGCATAAGATTCACTCAATGTAAGCTAAGCTGAGCATGCTCAATTGCATAGGTCAATCCCAATTCCAAAAGGTTCAGTTCACAATCATAACCATCCTCAAGTCCTGTCACAAGACAAGGCTAGATCATGATTTGAACTTGATTCAAATCACATGCACAGTCCCACATAAAACAGAAATTCAGAAAAGTAGAACTTTGGTAGGAAGTTCTCACATGAAGATCATAGTACTGGAGTGTACTCCAATTCCTCGAATCATACAGGTCTAGACTAATACAAAGTAGTTAAGAACTTAAGTAATTCTCCCAAACATCCATGAGTCATCATAAAACTAAGAAAAACTACTTATAACTTGTATAAACTTCAAACCATTGTTCATAAACATGAATTCCAAACTTAAAACCAACTTAGAACGAATTGAAACATCTTAGATCCACTACAAGCTTCACCTCTTAGCCCTAGCTAAGAGGTTTAGCTGCTCATGATCCAAGGAAACATGAAACAACTTAAGAAAAGCATAAAACAGTAAAAATAAACTAGAAGGAGTTGTGGAACTCCGAAATCCACTTCCGGCGCCTCCAACCTTGCTTAAACCCCTCCAAGATACCCTAGGAACGATCCCTAGGTGTCCTTTTATAGTGGGGAGGCTCCGCAACTTCAGAAGATTCAAGAATCTGCGAACACTTACGCAGTGCGCAGAGAAAATCGAACTGAAAATAGAAAGTCCTGATTTTTCACGTGGCCGACCGGTCGGGCGACCGGTCTGAGTAACTGGCCGACCGGTCGAACCTCACTGAGAAACAGTCCAGTGAGCTCTGGAGATGATTTTTCTTCTAGCCGACCGGTCTAGACCGGTCGGACTGGGCTGGCCGACCCGTCACGACCGGTCGGACGGTGTTTGAATCAGTCGAGCGTATGCAGCACATCTGGGAAGGCTGACCGACCGATCGCACGACCGGTCTGATCTTCCTGGCCAACCGGTCTGACCTTCTTGGCCGACCGGTCTGACCTGTTCTCTTCATTTTCTTTCTTCTTTTCTTCTTTCCTTGCTTCTTCTTTCTTTGGTCCTCCTTCGATCTTCATTCAATGGTTCTTAAAGTGGTCCTTTTGTCATCAATTAGGCGGAGTCCATTCTCATTCCTACGATCATAAAACCATGCATTAGAATAGTCTTTAAACATAAAATCCATGCATAATGAGTGATGAATTGGGGTTAGAATATGCATAATTAAGAGCTCAACACACCCCTCAACCAGCATTTTGCTAGTCCCGAGCAAAACATGCGTGAAATCAATTCCATTCTCAGAAACCCAACTCTCTTTCAGAAACTATTCTTCTATACATCTCAAGACACACAAGTGCAAGATTCAGAAATATTAGGTGACAGAGGTCGAAACCGTAATCCCTCAAAACATGATAAGCATTCATATGAAATCCCCGCTGATTGGTTGAAAAATAGATGAACTTGAACAAATTCAACCTGGTGTGCATAGTGAAAATTCTTTTCATGAGTTTCCAGGGTTATCTTCTTCATAAATCAACTAGACTATGGATCTCAAGGTATATAGAGCAACAACAAGCCAATGACGGAAATTTGTCTTACTGTCCTTCCGACGACTTTCACACTACATCCCATTTCCAACTTTGGTTACGGGTAGACCATCCCCTGGTTGGTAGTAGGTAGCCCTAATCGGATTTTTCCACTATTTTTCCATCATTCCCAATTTCATCCTTCCTTTTCCTTTTTCTTTAAATTAGATAGGATTTTTAGAAATCCATATCTTTCGTTATTTTCCCATGGACAAGGATGGATAACGTACCCCGGCTTGATGTCTCAACACCTTGAATCAAAATCTAACTGATCCACAAATCACATAATCCCTTCAACTCGTGAAAATCGTGTAATGTGAACTAAGTGTAAGAGTGTTCAAATTTTCTATCAATAACAGAATTAGGGGAATTCTCATATAAAACCATTATGCCAAGAGAAGATCAAGATTTACGACCTCATACACTTCATATCCCCTCCTATTACGCTCATATCATCGTGAATGCATAGAATCAAAATTTCCAAAAGAGTTTTGAATTTTAGAAAAATCGAAAAATTTCTACATTATTGCTCAAAATGTCACAAAACGCTGGATTCATCCAAGTGATCCTACACCCCCCAATCAAATCTTGCATTGTCCTCAATGTAAAAGATGTGCAATAAGCAAAACATGAGAGCAATTTGAAAATAAAAGGGAGTGAGGAACGATAGTACCTGAGAGAGTGAAAAGTGGAATTCTTCCTCCTTCTAACAAACCTAAGCGAAAGCAAACAAAAGCAACAAAATCCTAATCCTAACTACTCTATACCTCCGTCAGACTAGGAGATCAATTCCATCAACTCATCCAAAAGCATAAAAGTCAAGCAGAATCATTAGATGGATCAAAAGGTTTTGCAATAACGTCATCCAATATCCTGCGTTACAATACACATGTGTGTGAGTGATCCAGATAAGCCACTGAAGATTCCAAAAAAGAATTTCAATGGGTTCATTAATGTTTTTACCACATGTATAAGGGGAGACATCGTCATATTTATCAGAAAAAATATGTCTCCATTCAGATTTTCCTGGCCATTGAATTTGCAAATATGGATCATCCCAGGGTTGGTAGGGAACAGTATGCATGATCCATAGAGGTGCGAAAATATGAATTGATTTCTCAGTACAACAAAGTGTTGTTTCCACATCCCTCTTTTGGCTAACGTTATATGCCAATACCGACTCAAAAGGTGCGACTATGTCCCCTATCACATCAACATTTTTATCAAGAGAATAGGCCGCATCTTCTTCTAAGTGATTGGGGTAAGGAGTTGAGAGGGACACATCTTCCACAATAGAATTGATCATGTTTATTTCGTGGACCTCTTCATCTTCATCCTCTTGTTGGTTGTCAACATTGAAAGCATTTAACTCAATCGTCATATTACCAAAGGACATTTGTATGACCCCACTCCTACAATTTATGATAGCGTTTGATGTAGCTAGGAATGGACGGCCAAGTATGACAGGAATTTGAGGGCCACTATTAACCATGGGTTGTGTGTCCAAGACAATGAAGTCCACTGGGTAGTAGACCTTGTCAACTCGGACAAGAACGTCCTCAATCACCCCTCTCGGAATACGAATCGATCGGTCAGCGAGTTGTAATGTGGTTTTGGTGGGTTTTAATTCACCCAAACCCAATTGTTCATAGACCGAAAAGGGTATTAAGTTCACACTTGCTCCTAGATCAAGTAAAGCATGTTTCACCTGGTAGTCTCCAATTATGCATGATATTGTCGAACTACCAGGATCTTTGTATTTCTTGGGCATCCCGTGATTTATAATGGCGCTTACATTCTCTGTAAAAAATGCCTTCTTTTGCACATGTATTTTTCTTTTTATCGTGCAAAGATTCTTCAAAAACTTAGCATATGACGGAATTTGTTTAATGGCATCCAACAATTGGATGTTGATCTTCACCTGCTTAAAAACCTCTAAAATTTTCAGATTTTTGTCTAAAGGTTTAGATAAAATCAACCTTTATGGAAACAGGGCAACCGGTTTGTATTGCCTTTCCGGTTCTTTCTCCTGTGGAGTGTTGTTCAAGTTATCATCCTCTTTAGAGATTTTCGAATCATTAGGCTATAAGGCCTTCACCGGATTAGATTTATCAATAATCTTCCTACTTCTCAAAGTGGTGATAGCTTGAACATGCTCCATATGTTGGGAGGATAAGCTTGCACCTTGTATCTCAAATTGGGTCCTTGGGTTAGGAAGAGGTTGGGCAAGAAGTGTGCCTTTCTCCCTAACACTGAGGTGCGATTCAACCCTAGCCATTGAGGTTTTCAAGTCATTGATGGCTTGGGTTGTATTTTGATTAAATTTCAATTGCTCTTGCATAAACCCATCTATTTTCAGAGAATTAGTCTTGTTATACTCAGCTTGGACCAATACAAATGCACCCAACATCTCCTCTAGCGAAACTTTTGGAGTAATGACTAGAGATGGACCTAGTATAGGTTGAGCTTGAGGGATATTGGTTGCATTCGCAGTGGGTCCATTCTTCCAATTGAAGTTGGGATGGTTTTTCCAACTAGAATCATACATATTTGAGTTTGGAGCACCAAATTGCCGTTGATAACTGTTTATGGCATTTGCTTGTTCTTGTAAGATGTCTTGAACTGCTGAGTCTTGTGTTGTATATTGATTTTCGGCACAAACTCCACAAACAGTTTCAACGTCCTTAGAGTTGATCATCTCTCCTTTCCTTAATTCCATGGCCTCGACTTTTCTTGTGAGGCTAGCCACACGTGCACTTAAGCTATCTTCTTCCGATAAGACGTAAATTCCCCCTTTTTCCTTTTGTTGGCCAGTCTTAGAATTTGTTGGTTTAGATGTATCCCAAGATTGTGCATTCTCAGCCAATTCTTCCAAATAATCCCATGCTTCATCAGCCTCCTTATTCATGAATTCCCCATTTGTGGACCCTCGCCGTTTCCGCGCTCCCACACGACGTTCTCGTCCCTTCCCTTTCGGGAAAAGAAGGAGAGGATGCGAGAGTGCGAATCACCGTTTGTGCCACTGGCTTGCCTCGTTCTCGAGGGCTTTGTAAGATAATCGTGTTAAGCTGGATGTGTTTAAATGAGTTTATATAAGACCAGAGTCGCCACTAGCCAGTTACTTCGAATCTACAGTCGGCTAGACCCCGTAGAAACGTTAGAGAAGGGGATCCGAAGATTCCTTCCTCTAAAATGACTCCTTTTGATCTGCGGCCAGAGATTCAAGGTAAGGGATCACGGTTACAGGGTGGGAAGAGGTTAAGCACCCCACACACTGCCCGTACTAAAGTACAGTCTCTACTTCACAGAATCGAACTAATACTTGAAAGTCTGTTTTAATCCTCGTACATTCTCATAGATGACATGATGCATGAATGCGGGTCTGAACAGTAAGAGTTTCTGATGGGCAGGTTCCAACAACGGGCAAGCCCAGAGCATACACTCGAACTGACAGGTGCTTAATATAAGACGTATGTAGTGTACTTGGATAATCAAGGTGCTTTATAGTGAAGCATGAATGCAGGTCTGAACAGTAAGAGTTTTTGATGGGCAGGTTCCAACAACGGGCAAGCCCAAAGCATACGCTCGAACTGATAGGTGCTTAATATAAGACGTATGCAGTGTGCTTAGATAATCAAGGTGATTTATAGTGAAGCATGAATGCAGGTCTGAACAGTAAGAGTTTCTGATGGGCAGGTTCCAACAACGGGCAAGCCCAGAGCATACGCTCGAACTGACAGGTGCTTAATATAAGACGTATGCAGTGTGCTTGAATAATCAAGGTGCTTTATAGTGAAGCAGGGGGATTGGAAGAAAAGTAAATGTTGCACTTATGCTAGATGCAAATGAGATGATGCTGGAAAAAGAGTAGCTGGATGGACAGAGGTGTCGCAAGGGTTGGCTTAGAGTGGCTGGATCAAGACTTGGATGGCTTGGGAGACTAAGACCAGCGGTCAGGCTGGGCTGGACCAGGGCTAGGATCTCCTCACTCGGGCTTTCCTTGGTGGAGGAATGGGCTAAAGGGTGGAGAAGAACTCAGACGGACGGTTGCTGGACTGGACGGATTGCTATGTTGAAATGAGAAGGGGAGGGGGGTATTTATAGCAGCGGGCAGTGGCAGAGCCCGTAATTATTTTTGAGCGGCCCGCTGTGGGCCGCCCGTACGGTCACTCCTCAATTTCCAGCGAGGTACGGTCGTTCCCTCGGGGCTGCTGTTTGGCTCGGTGGGTTGACTCAGCGGGTCGACTCGGTGATTTGACTCAGCAGGTTGACTTGACGGGTTGACTCGGTGTTTTGACTCGACGAGTTGACTCAGTGGGTTGACTAAGCGGGTTAACTCAGCGGGTGACTCAGTGGGTTGATTCAGTGAGTTTGACTTTCTTAGGATTTTTTAACTGGCTTTTCTTATGGGGTTTTTTCAGGCTAATGTTTAGGACTGGGTTGACTGGGTTCAGGCTTGAGTTGGGATATGGATTGGGGCTTATAAGGGTGAGTTTGGCTGAGTTAGGACTTGGGGTTTGAGGGTATGGTCCTCCATTCATCCAGCTATCTCTACCAACAGTGTAGCCGAAGGTGGGGTGTCTACAGATGCCCCACTTTGGTAGAGGTTGCTTGCAACCGAATGCCAAAGCAAGTGGACACCCCACTTCTGACCCGGTCATTCATAGATCATGGTCTGAAGTCTTTGCTTGCTTTCGCATCTGTGTCAGTTGATCGTTTGGAAACCGATCACTCGCACATACCGCGGGAGTTTGGAGAAAACGTTGCGATTGTCCCTGCATGCGCTGCAACCTGGGTACCCAATCGCAACCCTTCCATTCCCGATCGGTACTAACATCGGAAAGGTACAGCAGAGCCTCTGCGTCGCTAGTCTTACGAGGATGCTGACCCTGAGACTGATTGTGTGATGTTTGATGTTTTCCCAGATCACTCTAGGAGTACTTGTTTCGCTTGACTGTCAAAGTGGTTAGACGCCCTGCGTCAGATAGTCTTACGGGATTCTACTACGCCAACTTGGACTCAGTCAAGGTACTTCAGGCATCCAAGCCTAGGTATGTGCGGGTGGACTCTTTCCACCCGATCTGCTGGTTTCGATCTTAGTTTGTAATTCATTCTTTCCTTGATTGTGGTCTGAAATCTTTGTTATCCTTTGTATCTGAGTCAGTTGATTGTCTGGAAATTGATAACTTGCACATACCGCGGGAGTTTGGAGAAAACGTTGCGATTGTCCCTGCAGTTTGCTGCAACCTGGGTACCTAATCGTAACCCTTCTATTCCTGATCAGTACTAACATCGGAAAGGTACAGCAGAGCCTCTGCATCGCTAGTCTTACGAGGTTGTTGACCCTAAGACTGTTTGTGTGATGTTTGATGTTTTCCTAGATCACTCCAGGAGTACTCATTTCGCTTGACTGTCAAAGTGATTAGACGCCCTGCGTCAGATAGCTTACGGGATTCTACTACGCCGACTTGGACTCAGTCAAGGTACTTCAGGCATCCACGCCTAGGTATGTGCGGGTGAACTCTTTCCACCCAATCAGCTGATTTTGATACTTAGGTTACAATTCATCGTTTCCACCTGTTCAAATGGCTTCTGTGACCGAGCCTTTTGGCTTTCATCTTTTCGTATCTTGGCATGTGGTACGACCGCACTGACACTGGAGTTCAGTTCGACCGTACTTTGAGTGCATTGGATCCGATGGTCTCCTGGGAAACCGCGAGGCATCGGATCCTATTTGATTTTTGCGTTGGCTCCTACCCAGAGATATGGAAGATCTCCTGGTGTTTTGGAGGCAGAACGCTCTACTGAGAAAATATTTTTGGGTTTTTGAAAAGATACCCACTCTGGGGAGTGATACTCCGTAGGGTTTTTATTTGTAAATAGAAATATTTTTTGTCTTTTGAAATGGAAATCGGGTCTGCACGTGCCTCCACTAGGGATGCCTGTGGGGTCTTTGGCTAACCGACTTTTATTTTGAAAGCAGGTAAACATGATGATTGATGCAATGGATGCTGATGCATGGAGATGCATGATGAATGCATGGCTTTGACTCATTCTCTTTCAGTTTGATGATTTTGCTTTTGCTGGAGATGAAGAGAATTTTGAGCTTATTGCTTCCAGGGTTGTGCTTCCCTGGGGATTTTCTTTTTAATGCGGATGTTTGGTCAGCGGGTTGGTCAAGATCCCGACCTGTGATCGATCAGGTCCATCGTTCCAAGATGCTGTTTCTTTGCTAATGAGAATGTACGAGGATGTTATCTGACTTCAAGATGTTCTTCTGGGCATAAATGCAATTGAGACTGTGCTTAGTCTCCAGTTTTGGTCAAGATTTCAATTTGTGGGCGATTGGATCCGTCATCCCAAATTGTGAAGAGAGTGGAGTTCAAGACTCCTGAAGTGTAATGCTGGGGGATAGTGACAATTTTTGTGATTTTTGCAAATATTTGGTCCGAACCTTTACCTGAATGGTCAGGATAGAGATCAGTTATTGAAAACAAAGGAAATATTTTTGTGATTTTTTTGAAAATATTTGATTTGAAAGAAAGGGACATATTTTTTTGTGATTTTTACGAATATTTGATTTGAAAGCAAGGGAAATATTTTTTTTTGTGATTTTTACAAATATTTGATTTGAAAGCAAGGGAAATATTTTTGTGATTTTTGCAAATATTTGATTTAAAAGCAAGGGAAATATTTTTTTGTGATTTTTGCAAATATCTGATTTGAAAGCAAGGGAAATATTTTTTTGTGATTTTTGAAAAGGTGATTTTGCAATGTTTTGGTATTTTATGATTTTTGAAAAGGTGATTTTGCAATGTTGTGGTATTTTGTGATTTTCCTGAAATGCAAGGAAAGATGTGGAATTTTCATCCACTTCCAGCGTCTACTGCTGGTAAGGCTCCCGATCCATTTTACGTCAGCGAGCAAGACGAGTCTCACACAGTTAAGTGCCGTAGTTTTACATCTTCGGATGAGGGGATTGTTGAGGGTTTTCAGTCAACACACCCACAAAGTTGCCTGTTCCTCATGTGCAATGCACATAGACCACGTATTGTCCGACGGACTCCTTCGGCCACAAAATGAGCCACATCCTCACATTTCCCTTAGTCAATCCAGTTTGGGGCCTTACGTTGCTCACAATTCCGTGAGGGTGCGCTCCACCTCCCAACAGCCTTAATCCCCTTCATGAGTTTTGGGAACAGGGAACATCCGTCAGATTCAACAGCGACTTCCAAATCAAGGTTGTCTATCACGGTGCGTTCAACATGAACAGGATTGCGGAGTTCTGCCCGCCTCAGCCCTTACTTGTTTAAAAGATTCCGGACACCCGTACGATCAATTGTCAGCCATGTCCGGAACAGGTTAGGAAAGAAAGCCCCCGAGAAGTTAATCCCAGTGTAGTTTTAGGTCTTCGGACCGCTGGAGATGAATTTGTGTAGTTGAAATTGATGGCAAAATATTTTATTTATTTATTTTTTTTGAAAAGGTTCTAGAGTTCAACTCAAGTGTTTGGGATTGATACTGGTTTTTATGGAAAACTCAAAAATCTTTTTGGTATTTTTAGAAATGATCCAGGTCATCAGATCCTGGCCTAGACGGTTGGGATCGATGCCGGTTTTTATTAAAAGTCTCTCGGGATGTTGATCCCGACGTAGTTTAAGGTCTTCGGACCAAGTTTATGGGGTTGGGCATACTTACCTCGCTTTATTTGGCTTCTAACGGGGCTGACTGTGATTTGAGTGGTCCGAATTGCTTGATTTGGCCCTGTAGGCCCATTTCTAGACGTCAGCTTTGCTTTGAAGCACTTATCATTGATGTTTCGCGAGGCTAAGAAGGCTTTCCATGGTGCGGATGTTGACTTGAACGGCTCAGATCGCTTGACTTGGCCCTGTGGGCCCACTTGATGATCATATCTTGGATTCTGGCCCTCTTTCTTGATGATCAAACCTTTGATCTTGCTATTTTATGACTCATGTGAATTCTTCCATGGTTTAGATCATGATGATCTGGTCTTTGAGTGGCTTTAATTGCTTGTGGGCCTCTCTTGATCCATTTTTCTTCTCTTTGACTTGATCAAACCCATGTTGGCCGTAATACTTCATGATTGGACAAGTGGGGTACCTTCCAGATGATTCAGATAAACCTCAAACGAAATATGGAGTTGATTGGAGCCTTGGGCGGCCCTCAGGGTGCCACCTGCTGACGTGGACTGTCAGCCTCGCCTACCAACGACTATGGAGCCAATCCCGCGAAGAGAGAGGGAGCGCGTCCATACGGGCGGCCCACAGCGGGCCGCCCAAACCTCGCCTCTTCTGCGGCCTGGGCTGACTCGTGCTCGGCCATTCTCAGCAGTCCACTGTCCCTGTCCCATATTCTCTGTACACCCAGGTTCGATTCCAGCCATGGATCTTCCCTTTGTCTTCACCTTTCTTTTCATTTTTTTCTTTTTCTCTTTTGGTCCTCTTTTGGCAGCCATTGATGATGGCTTGGGGGTGATGAAGGCTGATCCTAGTGGGTCCCATACTTCAGAAGATGGCAGGGGCTTTAATGATGATGAGATGTTCTTGATTGATGATGTAGATAGAGGTTTAAATAGGGCCATTGATGGTGGATTAAGGGTGGTTGTTGGAGAAGCTTCGAATGCCCCCATTAATGGTGGGATTGCTGAAAATTCAGGTTTGAATGGGGCATTGATTATGGGAGAAATGGATGGTATGGATGGGATGGGGAGATGGGACACAGGTGAGGCTATGCATCCTTTGAGCGTGGGCCGCATGGATGATGGTGATCGATGGTGAGTCATGATGGACACTGATGGGCTGATCTTAGATTGCCTTCTAGTACCTGTGAGGAGAGAAAACACTTTAGTAAAAGGATTGAAGCATCAAAGCAGGAAGAGAGATACTTACCTTTTGGGAGGAATGATCGGGAGAAAGACGCTTGTACGAGGCACTCCATAAGTTGGTTGGGGGATGTTTATTTTGAAAGCCCTGTAAGTTTTTTTTTTTGCATATATACAAATAAGGAAAAATGATTTTTTTTTTTTGAAAAATATATGTAAATCATGAAGTAAAAATTTATGTCAAGTGCTTATCTGTCTGTGCGTGATTTGGACATGTGCTTTTAGACGTAGGAATCAGAATATTTGACTCAGCCTAATGTCATACTCGATTTTCTTAATTATTCACCAAGGGTCTTGGTCCCCTTAAGATAGTGCGCAATGTTATCCTGCCCTTAGAATTTGGGCAGATCTTAAAAGAATTCTCAACTCATAGCCGCCATCCTTGCTTCCATTGAATCTTCATGTTGCTTGGATCTCTCATGTACCTGCTTTTTTTTCTTTTTCTTTTCTTAGCCATTATTACCCGCAACGCCCTTTTAGGTTTTCGCTGCGTCCGGCTTGCCCGTCATTGTTGCCCGTAGCGCCCTTTCGGGTTTTCACCACGTCCCGGGTATTTGATCTTGCCTGCCCCTTAGCAGCTATGCTGTTTTTACCTTTAGCGCCTTTTCGAGTTTTCACCAAGTCTGCTATGTGCCCACTGTTTTTACTCGGAGCGCCCTTTCGGGTTTTCACTCCGCCCTCTTTGTTTAAGCACACATCTCCTTTTTTCTTTTTTTCTTTTTTTTTTTGGGGATAACTGCGGCGACCAGAGGTCAGGAATCCGTCGTTGCCGGCCGATGGTAACCTTTCGGCCCTTATCTTAAGTTACAATGGTAGAGCTGTCTGCCTTAGCTACAGACCATTCTGAGGTGGGTGGATGGATAGATGTGTTTCTTTTGAATCGATTTTTTCTTTCTTTCTTTCTTTCTTTCTTCTTTCTTCTTCTTCTTCTTCTTCTTCTTCTTCTTCTTCTTCTTCTTCTTTTTTCTTTTTTTTTTGAACCCCTATTTTTTTTGCTCTATTCCCTTTTTTTTTCTCTTCTTTTTCTTTGGCTTTTGAACCCTTTATTTGCAACACTTATTGGTGGACGGGAAGGGATTCTCAGAGGCCTAAGCCTTGACCTTTTGACTTCAGCTCTACTACTGTAACTCTTGATAAGGTTGGATTGGCTTACCTGTGAGAGATTCTCACGTTGTCAGCGTTGATTGGCTCTGGAAGATCCTTACCCCTCGGTTAATGAGTAGAACAGTGCCTCCCAGAAGAACTTCTCTGATTCTCGGGGCTTGCCCCTTGAGTCTGATAGATGTGGCAGTGCTTGTTGTAAACCCGATATGACTTTTTGTTCTTCAGCTTTATTCTTCATCCGCACTCACGGTGACATGATTTTGACTCGAACTCGTAGGTATGTCTTCTGATTTTAAGCTTCTCGAGGAACTCCTCCATCCTTAGATTTCGAAGGACGTCCCATTGCCAATATTGATAGCATGTGGGAACCCTTAACAATTGATGATCTCATTCTTCATGAGAATTATCGTGCGAGATCAGAATGTTACCTCCATCCACTTTGTGCTGTAATCGACTGCCACGAGTATATGCGTATGACCACTAGATGATGCCGAGTCGATCTTTCTGTTGATGTAGATACCTTGTACAGGGAATAGCTGGAGCGTTATCAGGTTGAAGCGCACACATGGATTCGATGTGCATGCTGCTGACACTTGAAGTATTTGTTAACATATTGGCCACAATCTTGTCTTCATTGAGCTGCGAGATTTCTCTGATCATTCGTCTGGTCGCATACTCCAGCATGGAATGCAAGCATAGTCTTGGCAGTATCCTCTTGATAGGCTTGATGAGTTTTTTTATCAAGTCTGGATAAGTCTTCATAGGACGCAAGATTGGGAAGTCATGACTTCAAAAATTCGATCATTCTCTGCTTCTTTTTCAGGGATAAGGAATCTCAATGCACACTTCCTTATGGGTCTCAAGAGATCCTAGGTTTATAATTTTGAAACTTTTTTTTTTAGTTGACATTAGCTTTTGGTTCGAACTTTCGAGGAGACCCTCTTAGTTTGGGAGTCAGCTCATCATTTTCCACATCATTTAGCTTTGTCTAGACCCTTGAGTTTGAAGTCCAACTCTAGATCGAAATCTTATGAGTCAACTTCATACTTTAAGTGCTTTGATAGACAGACTTGACACTTTTATCGAAAAAGATTTTTTTTTTTTTGCTTTCAAAGATTTTCTGGTTTTTTGAAATTTTGTGAATATCTGGATTTTTTTTTTTTGAACTTTTTGGACTTTCTGAAATTTTTTTTTTTTGAAATTTTGAAATATTTGGTGTTTTAGGTTTTTGAATCTTCTGATTTTTTTTTGAAATTTTTTGTAAAAGACCTGAGCAAGACGGCGATGTGAACCAGGTATTGCCTGATTCGGCTCAGGGAGCCGAGCACTGTCGACTTTTATTATGCCGTCATGGGGACTACAAACCTGTTACTGCCCTGCACTCCTTCCCCTCAGGAGGCAGGGCTAGAGGGATCAGTAGGCCAACCCTCATCGTTGTGCCCAAATGTCATGATAGATCTGGGGCTGAACTCTGAGTCCATGTCGGATGTGATTTCTCCTGGTTCGTCCCCGATGAATTGCAGCTCTTCAGGCTCATCCGACTGAGGTTGGACCAGAACGACAGTCCAATTGATCGGGGGAAATTCTTGCCCCTTGCTTGAGTCTTCTTTGAGCAACTCTATCAGACTCAATCTGATCGCTTGATCATCGAAGGTGGAATCCAGCCCATCATCTGGATAGATAATCCTTGCATTGATAAACTGGATTGGTGTGACGATGCAGAGATTCCCTTCTTCTTGATGACCCCGTCTTCTTCTGATACTTCTGTGCCTAATCCAAGTAGGCCGATATCGCAGTCTTTCTCTATCCACATTCTCTTGAACTCCCATGATTCGGGTCGAGTCTTGATATTCGAGCTGATAGTAGAAGGTTTGACGCTCGACAGGAAGGAAGACGTAGTTTGATCCGATGGGACATGCGCGAGGGAAGTAATTTGCATTGTGATGGTATGAGACCTCCCCATTAGAGCGTTGTACGTCCATGGCTGGGATGGTAGGCTCTCGGAGGTTAGATGCTTCTACCATGGGAAATTGTCCGGGATCGGTAATGATGGTGATCACCCTATCTCCGAAGATGTGCTTGACCCTTTGGTGAAGATTTGAAGAGATGGCACCGATTCTGTGAAACCAGGTCCGATCGGGAAGGAGATGGAATGAAGCTGAGATGTCGAAGACCTGAAGAGTGATGGTTGATGTTTTTGGACAGATCAGAACCTGGACATCAATCTCCCCTTCGACCTCCTCGATAGTGGCCACATAATTGAAGTTGGGGCCCAATTCTGCTAGGGTATGTGGCATGTTGTCTAAGGAAGGGTCTTCTTCCTGGAGGATGATGGTCGAAGTAGAAGCCGAATAAACAGATGCGGTGGGCAAGTTGTGCCCCTGGTTGCTTGATGGAGAGATGGGTAGGCTTTGCCCCTGGTAAACTGGAGTGGGCAAGCTGTGCCCCTGACTGACTATTGTTGAAACGGGCAGGTTGTGCCCCTGGTTGATTGATGCTGAGATGGGTAGGATTTGCCCTTGGCTCAAACTGAGCAGACCATGCCCCTGTTTTACCGATGCTGCGCTAGGGAGATTGTCTCCTTGGTTGACTAAGATGGGCTGATTGTACCCATGCTCAGAAATGGGCGTGGAGAATGAACCGACTGAAGGTGCCCCTTGCATAATGATGGGCTCTGGGATTGAAATAACTGAGGGTGCCCCTTGCAAGATGAGAGGCTCGAACTCTAAACTAGAGTCAATGGCACGAATAAACTGGAGAGGAAGCTCTTCTTGGCTGATGAAAGCTGGATAGGCAGGAGGTGCCCCTTGCATTGGGGAGACAGGATCGACTGGAGATGCCCCTTGCAGGATGAGGGGTTTTGAAACTGGACTGGTTAGGGATGCCCCTTGCGAACCTTGATTAGGGAACTGTGAGTTCCATCTTGACTGTTGCTGTTGCTGTGGTTGTCCATGCTGAGGGACGAATAGTGCACCTTCGGTAGAGGCGACAAGATCATCCTCTTCCATTGGATGGGATATGGGAACACTACCATTATCGCTCTCGTATCCGGTAGGCTCACCTTCCACTATCGATTGTACTGGAGAGGCCTGCTGAGGCCACCAAGGGGAGATCATCCCAGCCCTTATTCCGGCTTCGACTTGTTCCCCGGCGCAGATGAGTTGGCTGAAGTTCGCATATGGATGTGAGACAAGGTATCCAGAGATACTTGGATTTACCGAGTGGACGATCATGGAGATTTGCTCATCGTCGTCGATGGGAGTCTTCATTCTAGCGGCCATGGCTCGCCACCGTCCAACGTAAGCTGACAATGTTTCGTCATTTCTTTGCCTGAGAGCTGCGAGGTCCGCTCTCCTAGGTGCCATGTTAAGATTGTATGCGAACCTGTTGACGAAAGCCTGGGAGAGCTGCTCCCAAGTCCTGATGCGATGACAGTCCAATGATGTGTACCAGTCTAGGGCATCGTCTTTCAGAGATTTTTGAAACAAGCGGATGAGTGCTCCATCATTGCCCGCCACAGCATTAAGCTCTCCACAGAAAGCTCGTAAGTGGTCTACAGGATACCCCGTCCCATCATATCTTTTAAATTTTGGTACCTGAAAGCCTTGAGGTACCATTGCATCTGGAAAGGGACAGAGGTCCCTGAACTTAGTGGATGGAAGATCCACCCCTTGCTGCTTCTGCAACTTTCTCTTCATCTCTTGCATCTGCTCTCGGAGTTGTTCGATTTCAAATGGACCAGATGAGGGAGATCTTGCCCCTTGCCAGGACTGAGATGGCCCCCTTTCATAATAATTGGTGTCATTGATGCTCCTATGATTCCTGCTTGAAGGAGGTTAGGCCTGGTAATTACTCCCATTGTAAGGACTTTGTTGGACTGGAGCTGAGAAGGGAGGCTGTAAGGAAACCTGAAAATGGCTCCTGTTTGCAGGAGGATACTGGAAGAAATGCCCTGAAGTTGAGGGTTGTTCTGATTGAAGGCCCCTGTTAAGAAGGTGTCGAAAGTCCTGAGTGATCCCTGACTGTTGTGGTTGGGATGAACTAGAGGCCGGGAGTGCCTTCGATGGTTGTTGAGGTTGTTGAACTGGACCAGCTTGATTGCTGGTTGCTGAAACCTGGGCTTCTGTGAATCGAAGAAGCATTTCCTGCATAGCCTTCATGCTTTGTTGTAGCTCTTGGATGCCAGGAATTGACATGGATTCTCTCAAGTTTAACTGTGGAGAGGAAGCCTCAGGTATTTCAAGGGCAGGGAATGGGAGATCCATGTCGTTTTGTATTGGACGTGGCAGGGTGATTTGGTTTGGAGGAGTAATGGTGGGGAAGTATGCTCTACTCTTTTTTTTTTTTTTTTTTGGGTTTTAGGGTTTTCTATTTTTTTTTTGGTTTTGGGTAGAATGCTATGCAGATGAGATTGTATGAGGACTAATGACTTTCAAGTATGGGAAAAATTCTGTTTTCCAAGTCGGATCACGACTAGTGGGACTAGTTCATCCCCAGTGGAGTCGCCATTCTGTGGACCCTCGCCGTTTCCGCGCTCCCACACGACGTTCTCGTCCCTTCCCTTTTCGGGAAAAGAAGGAGAGGATGCGTGAGTGCGAATCACCGTTTGTGCCACTGGCTTGCCTTGTTCTCGAGGGCTTTGTAAGGTAATTGTGTTAAGCTGGATGTGTTTAAATGAGTTTATATAAGACCAAAGTCGCCACTAGCCAGTTACTTCGAATCTACAGTCGGCTAGACCCCGTAGAAACGTTAGAGAAGGGGATCCGAAGATTCCTTCCTCTAAAATGACTCCTTTTGATCTGCGGCCAGAGATTCAAGGTAAGGGATCACGGTTACAGGGTGGGAAGAGGTTAAGCACCCCACACACTGCCCGTACCGAAGTACGGTCTCTACTTCACAGAATCAAACTAATACTTGAAAGTCTGTTTTAATCCTCGTACATTCTCATAGATGACATGATGCATGAATGCGGGTCTGAACAGTAAGAGTTTCTGATGGGCAGGTTCCAACAACGGGCAAGCCCAGAGCATACACTCGAACTGACAGGTGCTTAATATAAGACGTATGTAGTGTACTTGGATAATCAAGGTGCTTTATAGTGAAGCATGAATGCAGGTCTGAACAGTAAGAGTTTCTGATGGGCAGGTTCTAACAACGGGCAAGCCCAGAGCATATGCTCGAACTGACAGGTGCTTAATATAAGACGTATGCAGTGTGCTTGGATAATCAAGGTGCTTTATAGTGAAGCATGAATGCAGGTCTGAACAGTAAGAGTTTCTGATGGGCAGGTTCCAACAACGGGCAAGCCCAGAGCATACGCTCGAACTGACAGGTGCTTAATATAAGACGTATGCAGTGTGCTTGAATAATCAAGGTGCTTTATAGTGAAGCAGGGGGATTGGAAGAAAAGTAAATGTTGCACTTATGCTAGATGCAAATGAGATGATGCTGGAAAAAGAGTAGCTGGATGGACGGAGGTGTCGCAAGGGTTGGCTTAGAGTGGCTGGATCAAGACTTGGATGGCTTGGGAGACTAAGACCAACGGTCAGGCTGGGCTGGACCAGGGCTAGGATCTCCTCACTCGGGCTTTCCCTGGTGGAGGAATGGGCTAAAGGGTGGAGAAGAACTCAGACGGACGGTTGCTGGACTAGACGGATTGCTATGTTGAATTGAGAAGGGGAGGGGGGTATTTATAGCAGCGAGCAGTGGCAGAGCCCGTAATTATTTTTGAGCGGCCCGCTGTGGGCCGCCCGTACGGTCACTCCTCGATTTCCAGCGAGGTACGGTCGTTCCCTCGGGGCTGCTGTTTGGCTCGGTGGGTTGACTCAGCGGGTCGACTCGGTGATTTGACTCAGCAGGTTGACTTGACGGGTTGACTCGGTGTTTTGACTCGACGAGTTGACTCAACGGGTTGACTCAGCGGGTTAAATCAATGGGTTGACTCAGTGAGTTTGACTTTTTTAGGATTTTTTTACTGGCTTTTCTTATGGGGGGTTTTTCAGGCTAATGTTTAGGACTGGGTTGACTGGGTTCAGGCTTGAGTTGGGCTATGGATTGGGGCTTACAAGGGTGAGTTTGGCTGAGTTAGGACTTGGGGTTTGAGGGTATGGTCCTCCATTCATCCAGCTATCTCTACCAACAGTGTAGCCGAAGGTGGGGTGTCTACACCATTACACATCATCTCTACGAATTGGCGCATGGGTGAAGTCAGGCCTTCATAGAAAAAGCTTATAACCACCCAAATTTCATAGCCATGATGTGGACATGCGTTTAATAGGTCCTTAAACCTCTCCCAACATTGGAAGAATGTTTTATCTTCCTTTTGGGCAAAATTCATGATAAGGCGCTTCAACATGTTTGTTTTGTGAGTAGGGAAGAATTTTTTTATGAATTCCCTGTGCACATCAGTCCATGCACCAATTGATCTTGGCCTTAATGCATGAAGCCAACCTTTAGCTTTGTCTTTAAGAGTAAAAGGGAAGAATTTGAGTCTCACCACATCATCAGTTACATTAGCAAAGTGCATGGTGGTTATTACCTCATCAAATTCCTTAAGGTGTTGATAGGCACTTTCACTGTCTAATCCATGGAATTTAGGGAGAAGTTGGATCACTCCCGGTTTCAAATCCACATTCCCTGCATTTTGTGGAAAAACTATGCATGAGGGAGTGCTCGTTCTTGCTGGTTGTTGAACCTCCAATTTATACATTGCATTGCCCATTACATGACATGGTTTGCATGATTTTCATGATTTAAAGGCCCATCTAACACATGTTTTGTGATTATAGGAATGAGAGCGGACTTCACTCAATTGAGACCAAAAAGGGGCCATTTGGAGCCTTTGATGAAGGCCCAAGGTGGACCAAAGAAAGAAGGAAGCAAAGAAAGAAGAAAATAGAAGAAAGAAAGGAAGAAAACAAGAAGAAAAAGAGACCGACCGGTCTTGACCGGTCGGCCAAGGAAGCCCGACCGGTCTTGACCGGTCGGCCATGCTTACTGGAGTAATGCCAAAGAGGGCCTGACCGGTCATGACCGGTCGGCCAGCCCTGTCCGACCGGTCGTGACCGGTCGGCCATGCAAGTTTCAGATTCCAGATTCTAAAACAGCAATGTATTCCCGCACCTGGTTTTTCGGACCAGTTTTCTGGGCTGATCTTGATGATATTTGAAAATCCAACACATCCATGTCGAAGAGGAGCTCGACGCCAAACTAACCCAAGTGGTTTCGTGTCGATCGGAGCTACGGATTGACCGTGGTGGCCAAAACAATACGAACTGTCCAGAAAGTTCCAGATTTTGCTGTTCAACTCTGGGCCGGTCCAGAGGACTCATCATTGATGATATGAAGAATCTACTTTGACCATCTTTTAGAACAAATCCATATATAAATAACCACAAAAGTTTCAGATCAAAAGGATGTGTGGTTTGATCGTACCAATTGAAGAAAGATGGACCATCCAGAAAGCTCCAACTGCGCAGAGTTTATAAAAGCCCTAATTGTTCTAATTTTCGGACCATATTCTGGGGTTGTTTTGGACAATCTAATCCATCCATCATGTAGAGGAGGAAGTTTTCTACCAATGTTCAAAATTTGAGATCAATCCGACCTCTGTACACTCCAGGGCGTTGAAAGCAAGATGACTGGTTCTGAAGGTACCCAAAGTGCGCGATTTTGAGAGGCGGTCGGTGATGTGATTGGTGGGCCCATTCAGAGGATAATCTTGGAAATCTAAATCATCTATGAGGAAGATAACATTACAAGGAAGCTACAAACCAAATTTGAAGGCAATCCGACCATTGGTTAAGCCGTACCAGGCGAAACAAATTCTGCTATGTTGCTGTACTATTGCTGCACTATAAAAGGAGGTGCTCTCTTCTATTCCAAATCAACTAAGGACGTGGGAAGCAAGGAGTTCAAGTCCCAGGAGGCTACCTAGCCTCCTACAGCTAGTTTTTCTTCCTTTTCTTAGTTCTAGTTCTAGTTTTAATATGCTTTTCCTTAGCTAACCTCTTAGCTAGAGCTAGAGGTGAAATTTGTAGTTGGTTCCAATGCTTTAATTCTTTTATTTCAAGTACCCTTTTCTTAATTTTGGATTTTGAAGTTCTAGTTTGAATAAAGTTTGGATTTTTAGATGAATTATGAGAGTTTGTGTGCTCCGGACATGAGTTCCTTGCAATTCTCTGAAATTACCATGATTGGGTTGTTTGAATTTGAATTGTAGTAACCCTTGAGCATGCCATAGTCCATAGGCATGGCTGTTACTCCGAAGGCTACAAGTTCAAGTTCTATGTGCTTCATTAGAACTAGAAATCTGATTTCCAGATTTAAGTGGGATTGTTGTGCTTGAATGTTATATCTTCCAATTAGATGAGAGATAGGACTTTGATTCTAATTGTGTTGTACTTGGATGAATGGATTGGCATTGGACTACTACAAGTGGATCCTTGATGCTCTAGTTCTTCTTAATTTCAGATTTTCCTATTTCATGTGAAAAACTACTTTCTTAAACTTCTTAGATTCTAGTTATTAGAGTAGTTGAAATTGTTTACTTCTTTCCCTGTGGATCGACCTCGGTCTTACCGAGATTTATTACTACATCGCAGCCTTACACTTGAGGGGAGCGAAAACTGGTTGCAAGAAATCACATAAAGTTCTTGGTCGGGGAACATTCTCAACCACATTCTCCCCCGTTTCAGTTTGGTTTTGGCCCAGATTAGGATTAACCATCGGATTAGGTTGATTTGCAGCCATGTTTTCAGACAAAATTGGAGAGTTTGGATGTCTCCTAGCACGTGGCTCTCTGTCAATCCCTTCTACTATCCCCCCTTCACTTATGAGTTAGTTATTGGAATCCCGAGCCCAATGTGGCATGCAAAACCAAAAAAATATGAAACAAAGAGAAAGAAGAATTCTTCCTCCCTTTCTTTACTCTTCTCTAAGACCGAAGCACAAGGTGTCTTACAATGGCTAGGCCAGAAGCAAGGATAGAGACCGATTTCTCCTGGTCAATAGGGTTCAGATAACTCCCCACCCACTCTTTGAATCTTTTGAGAAAAAGTGCAGAAAAAGGAGAAAGAGGAGTAGAGGTGAGAAAAGAAATCTCTGAGCACAAGGTGATCCAAAACGGCAGAGCCGACCAATAGGAATCCAGGTGGCACAAGGCCTACCTTTCAGAGATCCAAAAGGAGTCTCCACCCACTCTACAAGAGATAAATATGATATGAATGAATAGGAGAAGGAGAAGAGTAAGTTTTAGAAAGATAAAACCTGATTCGAGCACTTGAGATCCTTACGTCCTCTTCAACTTCCTAGAAATCCCTGAAAAAAAAAAGAGAAACAAATCAAAATAAACTAAGTTAGAATTATTTCTAAAAAAATCCTAAATAGATTCTATTTTCAGCAATTTGTGAAAAACCATCAAAGTCCCCGGCAACGGCGCCAAAAACTTGTTCGCTTCCCCAAGTGTAGGGTTGCGATGTAGTAATAAACTCGATAAGACCAAGGTCGATCCACAGGGACTTGTGTAGGAATTCACAAACACATCCAATAGTGTCTATTGAAAGCTAACAATCAGATTTTGTATGAATTTGATGTGAGTAACAATTTTAAACTAATTCGAAGATAAACAATTATAAAAAGGCACTAGGGGTTCAAGGATCCACTTGTAGCAATCCTTGATATTCAATCCACTGTGGTTTCTCATTCTCTCAACTAGAATCAATATTAAGTCTATCTAGTCGGATGATAGAGCTGTTAAACCAAACAATCTGTCATATGTAAGTCCAATGCATAAGATTCACTCAATGTAAGCTAAGCTAAGCATGCTCAATTGCATAGGTCAGTCCCAATTCCAAAAGGTTCAGTTCACAATCATAACCATCCTCAAGTCCTGTGACAAGACAAGGCTAGATCATGATTTGAACTTGATTCAAATCACATGCACAGTCCCACATAAAACAGAAATTCAGAAAAGTAGAACTTTGGTAGGAAGTTCCCACATGAAGATCATAGTACTGAAGCGTACTCCAATTCCTCGGATCATACAGGTCTAGACTAATACAAAGCAGTTAAAAACTTAAGTAATTCTCCCAAACATCCATGAGTCATCATAAGACTAAGAAAAACTACTTATAACTTGTATAAACTTCAAAACATTGTTCATAAACATGAATTCCAAACTTAAAACCAACTTAGAACGAATTGAAACATCTTAGATCCACTACAAGCTTCACCTCTTAGCCCTAGCTACTCATGATCCAAGGAAACATGAAACAACTTAAGAAAAGCATAAAACAGTAAAAACAAACTAGAAGGAGTTGTGGAACTCCGAAATCCACTTCCGCCGCCTCCAACCTTGCTTAAACCCCTCCAAAATACCTTAGGAAGGATCCCTAGGTGTCCTTTTATAGTGGGGAGGCTCCACAACTTCAGAAGATTCGAGAATCTGCGTAACACTTACGCAGTGTGCAGAGAAAATCGGACTGAAAATAGAAAGTTCTGATTTTTCACGTGGCCGACCGGTCGGGCGACCGGTCTGAGTAACTGGCCGACCGGTCGCGACGGTCGGACCTCACTGAGAAACAGTCCAGTGAGCTCTGGAGATGATTTTTCTTCTAGCCGACCGGTCTGGACCGGTTGGACTGGGCTCGCCGACCGGTCGCGACCGGTCGGACGGTGTTTGAATCAGTCCAGCGTATGCAGCACATCTGGGAAGGCTGACCGACCGGTCGCACGACCGGTCTGATCTTCCTGGCCGACCGGTCTGACCTTCTTGGCCGACCAGTCTGACCTGTTCTCTTCATTTTCTTTCTTCTTTTCTTCTTTCCTTGCTTCTTTCTTTCTTTGGTTCTCCTTCGATCTTCATTCAATGGTTCTTAAAGCGGTCCTTTTGTCATCAATTAGGCGGAGTCCATTCTCATTTCTACGATCATAAAACCATGCATTAGAATAGTCTTTAAACATAAAATCCATGCATAATGAGTGATGAATTCGGGATAGAATATGCACATTAAGAGCTCAACAATAGGTGCGACGCTGACTCATTGGACTGCACTGGATAAACGAAACTTTCTAAAGGAAGTAGGCAAATTTTTCTGGGATGAACCTTTACTTTTTAAATATTGCCCAGATCAAATTATTAGGAGATGTGTCCTTGATGATGAACATAATTCTATCATCTCCTTTTTTCATGATCAAGCCTGTGGGGGTCATTTTTCCACCAAGAAAACGACAGCTAAAATTTTACAGTGTAGTTTTTATTGGCCCTCTCTATTTAAGGACATCCACGAGTTTTGTAAAGCATGCGAGTGCTGTCAAAAGCTAAGAGGATTGTCCCGTCGAAATATGATGACTCTTACCCTAATTCAACATCTTGAAGTCTTCGACTATTGGGGCATCGATTTTATGGACCATTCCCCTCATCTTTTGGACATCTCTTTATATTGCTCGCCGTAGACTATGTGTCCAAGTGGATAGAGGCTATTCCATGTAAAACCAATGATCATCGTACGGTTCTAAAGTTCATTAAAGAAAACATACTTTCCAGATTTGGAACGCCTCGAGCCATCATTAGTGATGGTGGTTCTCACTTTTGCAATAGGCCTTTCGAAGCCTTAATAAAAAAATATAGCATTAGACATAAGGTGAGTACCCCATACCACCCACAAACAAGTGGGCAAGCTGAAATTTTCAATCGAGAAATTAAATTTTTTTTGGAAAAGACAGTGAGGCCAGATCGCAAAGATTGGTCGCTGCGATTAGACGATGCTCTTTGGGCTCACCGTACCGCTTACAAGACCACCATTGGAATGTCCCACTATATACTTGTTTATGGGAAAGCTTGTCACTTGCCTGTGGAGATTTAACACAAAGCCTATTGGGCAATTCGGGCATTAAACTTTAACGTTGACAAGGCTAGCTCGCTTTGCAAACTCCAAATTAATGAGCTTGACGAGATCCGAAACGATGCTTATGAGAACTCGAGGATTTACAAGAGTAGGATGAAAGTATTTCATAACAAGCACATGTTCAGGAAATCTTTCTAGGAAGGTCAAAAAGTGCTCTTGTATAATTCTCGACTTCATCTTTCTCCTAAAAAATTACGATCTCGATGGACCGGCCCATATATTGTTAAAGAAGTTTTTCCCCATGGGGCTGTTAAGGTAGAGAATGTGGCAAATGGTAACTCTTTTAAAGTGAACGGACAACGCCTTAAATCATTCATTGATAAATTTGATTTAGAAGACATGTCCATCACTCTAGATGATCCTGTGTATTAGGACAATTGATCTCCTAGTCTGATGGAGGTATAGCGTAGAATTTGGTTTTGTTTGATTTTCTGTTTTAGGTTTATTTTGTTAGTAGTTTAGTTGCCAGAGTTGTAGACTTCCACGATCGACTCTATCAGGTGATCTAGTTTCCACTCTCCTTTATTTTTAATATTCTCTCATGTTATTGCTAATTGCATATCTTTTACATTGAGGACAATGCAAGATTTGGTTGGGGGGTGAGATGAGATTACTCATCTAGTAGTTTGTGGACATTTCGAGCATTATTTGTTAAAATCTTTTTGAATTTTTTGAAAATTCAAAACTCTTTTAGAAAATTTTGTTTCTATGCATTCGGGATGATACGAGTATAAGAAAAGGAGATACAAAGTGAGTGATGTTGAAAGTCTTAAACTATCTTTAATATAATGGTTCTATATGTGAATTTCCCTATTTATATGATTGATAGAAAATTTGAACACTTTTACACCTAGTTCACATTACACGATTCTCATGGTTTGAAAGGGTTATGTATATTTGTGGATTAGCTAGACTTAGATTTGAGGTGTTGAGGAACCAAGTCGGGGTACTTTGTCCATCCCTGTCCATGGGAAAATAACGAAAGATATGGATTTCTAAAATCATATCTAATATTAAACAAAAAAGGAAAGGAAGGTTGAAAATATGGGAATGATTGAAAATATGGTGAAAATTTTCGAAAAGGGCTACCTATTACCAACCGGGGGATGGTCTACCCGTAACCAAAGCCGGAAATGGGACGTAGTGTGAAAGCCGTCGAAAGGACGCTAAGTCAAATTCCTTTCATAGGCTTGTTGTTGATCTGTACACCTTAAGATCCATAGTTTAGTTGATCTATGAAGAAGATGGTCCTGTAAACTCATGAGATGAGCCATCACTATGCACATTAGGGTGAATTTGTTCAAAGTTCTTCTATTTATCAATCAATCAGTAGGAATTCTATATGAACACTTATTATGTTGTGAGAGTTTAAGGTTTCAACTTCTATCACCCAGTTTCTCTAACTTTTACACTTGTGTGTCTTGGGATGTATAGAAGTATAGTTTCTGAAGTAGAGTTGGATTTTGAAGATTTAAACTTGTTTCAAGCATGTTTTGATCGGTACTAGAAAAATGCTGGTTGGGGTGTGTGTTGAACCTCTAATTTATACATTTACTAACCCATTACATCACATTATATGCATGGTTTGCACGCTTAAAAGACCTATCTAATACATGATTTGTGATTGTAGGAATGAGATGGAGATTTCACTGATTCAAGGCTACAAAGAGCATGTTACAGGCATTGAAGATCAAGGAACCGAGTGTTAAAGGATGGAAGAAAGAAGTAAGGAAGAAAGAGAAAGAACGAAGAAGAAGTGCAAAACAGACAGCACTGAAGACCGATTGTCCGACCGGTCGGCCAAGGCACAAGACCGATCATCCGACCGGTCTTCAATTCAACAGAGACCCCCATTCACTGGACCAAGACAGACCGGTCGCACATAGCTCAGACCGGTCGAGCACTCAACAGAAAGGGGGAGGGATTTCCAAAAACTCACTGGATAGTTTTTTACGTTTTACGACCGGTCGTGCGACCGGTCATCCATGAGCTCAAACCAGTCATCTGTGTAACAGAGCTTGTTCTACAAGCTCCAATTTTCTCTACGTAACTCCATGATTCCTTGCGCAATCTTGAATCTTCCACACAATTCTATAAAAGGGTACCTAGGGCTTCGTCTAAAGGCATTCTAGAAGAGATTGGAGGTCGTGGGAAGTGAAGGAGTGCACTGTGGAGTGTCAACAACTCTGTCAATTAAATCTGGTTTTTCTAGTTTTTATGTTTTTTTTTCATTGAGTTCTAGTTATAGTATGACAATGCTCGACTAAAATCTCTCAGCTAGGGCTGAAAGGTGAAGCTTGTAGCCAATTTCATGTTTAATTCAGTTTAATTCAAGTACTTTCACTTTAAGTTTGTATTTTGAATGTTCTAGTTCGAATAAAGTTGATATTTTTAGAAATTTTATGAAAGTTCATGTGCTTCAGACATGGATTCCTTGCAATTCTGTGAGATTATCATGTTTGGCTTGATTAGATTTGAATGATGGTAACCCTTGAGCATGCCATAGTCCATAGGCATGGCTGTTACTCCGAAGGCTATGATTTTGAATGCTATGTAATTGAATAGGAATAGAACTTGAAAGTTCAACTTAAGTGGGATTGAATGTGCTTAAATGCTTTATCTTCCAACTAGATGAGAGATAGAACTTCGAATCTAGTGGTGTTTTATGATTGAATTGATTGGATTGATATGGGATTGCTACAAGTGGATCCTTGAAAGCCTTAGTTTCCTTTAAATTACTGAATTTCCTAAATTACTGTTTTGAGTTAGTTTTCTTAATTGAATCTCAAATTGTTCCAATTAAAGTTATTGGGATACTTTAGAACTATTTTTTCTAATTCCCTGTGGATCGACCTCGGTCTTACCGAGAATTATTACTACATCGTAGCCTTGCACTTGAGGGGAGCGAACAATTCATCTTAGCAATCTCACCCCCTAACCAAAATCTTACATTGTCCTCAATGTAACAAGATATGCAATAAGCATGACATGAGAGTAATAACATAAAATAAAGGAGATTGAGAACGAGAGTATCTGGGGTAGCAAGTTGATCAAATCTAGCATCTTCCATTGTCTCGATGAGACTTATTAAATCCTAATTGTAGAAAAATAAATCCTAACCTACCTATCTACCTTTGATTAGTCTGATCGATTATATGATCAAATTTGAGCAGGATCTTCATGAATTTCAATAAGTTTTTCATGAGGACCATCCAAAGTCCTGCTCGACAGTCAACATGAGTGTTTTTCTTTATTGAAGTCCAATATTTATGTGCACCACATACATGATAGGAGGAGATAAGAGCAGCAAAAAGATAACTCCTCAAATCTAGACTGGGTTGTGATTGATTAAAAACAGGTCTTCCCAGTCAAAATTTTTAATGGGCTGAAGAACCCATGATGGTGGAGAGACATTCATCGTGTATTCCTCAGTTAAAGTTGTCTCCTCCACAATTTCAGAATTATACGGTGCTTCTACAAACAATGGTAAAGACTGTAAATCAATGGAATGGTGTTCTTTAGGCACCGACACCGTGTCTAACAAAATGTCCAACTCTTTAATCATCTCATCCTCAAGATCATCGGAGTGAGCCTAGCATTCCTCTAAGAAGTCGAGATAGTTAGATGAAGGTTCTTTGTCTTCCCTTAATGATTGAAGAAATTCTATTTCAATGGCAAGGAATTCCTCCTCTATAGAGAAAAAGTCTTCCAAGGAAAATTCTTCAGATTTAATGGTAAGCACATCATCTAGCATTGGTTGATCTTTTGAAATTTCAGATTGTACCACCCCATCATCCAAAGAAACAGAATTTTCAGTCAAAGGGAGGTCTTCCACAATAGAATTTGTCATGTATTGTTAGTGGAAGGACTCAAAAAGATCAACTTCAGCCATCTCTCTAACATGCATATCCTCTACAGACTCATAATCATTATGCTCTTGGGAAAAAGAAACCATATGCTCATAAGCATCCATCGGACCCTCATTGTAAGTAACCCCACTATCACTTTCAAATTTTATGGGTTCCTCGGGTTCATCAACCGTAATTAAAATTTCTTCATCATTAAGTTCAAAGCATCCAAAAGAGATAGTGGACTCATTATAATTGATGATGATATTGGGATTATCGAGATCGATCTTCTCTAAAAGTTTATTCATTATATCCAAAGTAGGTGGGACTTGAATAGCCCTGTCCTCCTCATTAGAAGAGATTGATTTAATGTCCCCAAATTCGGGCTCAACTTCTTCACAATATGGCGAGTAAGCTTGATTTGATTGTTCATCTACATACTCTTTCTATATTTCTTCAAGTATTTGTGTATATATGTCATCACAAGACGAAAACGTTTTAGGGTGATTGTTAATAACCACGGTTGGTTCTTCTCTTGAACAAGGAGAATAATGATTTTTCCAATTTAGATCATACGCATTGTAGGATGAAGAGTTATATGATGGTTATTAGGCATATCCATATAAGTGATCACGCATTGTCTTAACCAATTGGCCACTATTCACCCATTCCTTTTATTGTTGCACACCTCCTACCATAACCGGTGGAACACTTATGTTATTTTCAATCCGGTAATCACGTAATATTTTCCCCTGATGATCATTATTTGATTTTGCTTCGTTCCGGTATTCCCTCATCGTCTTACATCGTGTCTCAATATGTGTATTTCTTTTATTAATGTAATCACGCATCGTCTTACGTGGGGGGTAGTGGAGGTTCTTTGAAACTCAGAAAAAGTAATCATGCTTTAAGGGATCCCGATCACAATGAGTTTGGGTACCCCAATCCAACGTCTCATCCTCCAAAAGGTACTTGTACGCACCATTTGTCCAATCATACATGATAAAACTTTAAGGAGTTAGAAACTAACCAAATCTAGGAAAGAATAAAAAAAAAGATGGGGAGATGTTATCCAATAGAGTAAGATCTATATCAACAACAATGTCCTACAAAATTAAAAAATAAAAATTGTTAGCAATCTAGAAAAAGTCAAAAATCATACTTATAGAAAAACTGAAAATCCTACCTAACTAAAACTACTCTATAGCTACTAGAACAATTAGAACCATTTAACATTTTCCTCAACAATAACGACAAAGACATGTTCACTCGCCTCAAGTGCAAGGCTGTGATGTAGTAATAATTCTCGGTAAGACCGAGGTCAATCCACAGGGAAAGAAGTAAACAATTTCAACTACTCTAATAATTAGAATTTAAGAAGTTTAGGAAAATAATTTTTAATATAAAACAGAAAAATTTGAGATTTGGGAAGAACTAGAGCATCAAGGATCCACTTATAGTAGTTCAATACCAATCCATTCATCCAAGCACAACACAATTAGAATCAAAGTCCTATCTCTCATCTAATTGGAGGATATAACATTCAAGCACAAACAGTCCCACTTAAATCTGAAAATCAGATTTCTAGTTCTAATGAAGCATATAGAACTCAAACTTGTAACCTTCGAAGTAACAGCCATGCCAAGAGACTATGGTATGCTTTGGGGTTACTACAATTCGAATTTAAACAAACCCATCATGGCGATCTTAGAGAATTGGAAGGAATTCATGTCCGGAGTACACAAACTCTCACAAAACTTCTAAAAATTCAAATACTTTTATTCAAACTAGAACTAAAAAATCCATAAATAAGTAAAGGGTACTTGAAGAAATGAATTAAAGCATTGAAACAAACTACAAACTTCACCTCTTTGCTCTAGCTAAGAGGTTAAGTAGAAGAAAGTATTAAAAACTAGAAACTAGAACTAGAAGAAGAAGAAAACTAGTTGTAGGAGGCTAGGAAGCCTCCTAGGTCTTGATCTCTTTACTCCCCACGTTGCTAGATGCCTTAGGAATGGAGAGTGGAGGTGGCCTTTTATAAGAGAAATCCTGCACCAACTTGAAAACTTTGAGAATCCACAAAGTCCTTCCATAATTTGGAAACTTAGAATTAAAAATCGAAGTTTGTGGAGCACCTCAGACCTGTCTGGATCACACAAACAGTCTAGCAAGCTCTCTTTCTCTGGACTCCTGAAGACCTGTTAGGCGACCGGTCTTGGGACAGGTCTTGGGACTGGCAACCAGTCTTGGGACAGGTCTTGGAGATATTTTTCCATATTTTCTTCTTTTTCTCTTCTCTTTCTTTCTTCTTCTTTCCTCCACCTTTTGGCACTTGTTATATCGATCTTCAATGCATACAAAGTTACTCTTTTAACCATGAATTGGTGAAACCTCCCTCTCATTCCTACAATCACGAAAACATATATTAGATTAGTTTTTAAACATGAAAACCATGCATAATATGATGATGAAAAGAGGTTAGAATATGTAATATTCATGGCTCAACAGGCGTGCACACTTGGAAAGTAACAAACGAATTCTTTTCTAAGTGGAGTGTCCCGAAGAGCAAAGGAACCATTGCAATTGTTTCACACTAATAGTTGTGGCCCACTTTAGACACCCTCTCTTGGAGGTAATAAATACTTTATTACCTTCATTGATGATTTCAATAGAAAACTTTGAGTGTATTACATCAAAGAGAAATCGGCTGCTTTTACTATCCATAAAATTTTCAAAGCTTGTGTTGAAGTTGAAAGTGACCACAAAATTAAAGTACGCAGATCTGACAGAGGTGGAGAATACACCTTAAATGCATTCCGAGATTATTGCAAGGAATAAGGCATCGAGCAGCAGCACACTGCAGCCTACACGCCACAGCAGAATGACATTGCAAAACAGAAAAATCAAACCATTCTTGACATGGTGAGGACCATGCTCAAAGAGAAAGGATTGCCAAAGAATTTTTGGGGAGAGGTAGTTGCATGTACTACCTATCTGCTTAATCGGTGCCCGACAAAGAGCATTAGGAACATGACACCACAGGAAGCATGGAGTAGTTACAAACCGAGCATGGCGCACCTAAGGATCTTTGGGGTGTGTCGCCTATGCTCAAGTCCTAGAGGTGAAAAGAAGGAAGTTTGATAATCGTGGCGAAAAGTGTATCTTCATCAGATACAATGAAGAATCCAAAGCCTACAAGCTCTATAATCCACTAACCAATAAAGTAGTGGTGAGTAGAGATGTAGTCTTCAGCGAGGAAGAAGCTTGAAAATGGAATGAGGAAGAATCGGCCAAAAATATTCAAGTCGAAACGGAAGAGCAAGAAGAAAGGCATGACCATCAAGAGAAAACACATGCATCACCCTCTTCGATTACATCATCAACACACAGAAGTTCAAGAGTACATTCCATCTTTCCTGGTAGTACTCCATCAAGTCAAAGTTCAGTCAACTTTTCCTCATCTGTAACACCAGTCAAGATGAGGAGCTTAGCAAAAATCTATGAGCAAATAGAAGAAACAAACTTGTTTTGCTTATATGCAGATCACGAGCCACTTTAATTCCAAAAAGTTGTAAAAGAAGACAGCTGGAAAAATGCCATGAAGGAAGAAATTCGTGCCATAAAAAGAATAACACATGGGAGTTGACTATGCTTCCTTAAGGCCAAAGGACTATTGGCCTCAAATGGGTGTACAAGATCAAGCGTACAGCCGATAGAGAAATTGACCGCTATAAAGCAAGGCTCATGGCTAAAGGCTACAAATAAAAGTATGGGGTAGATTATGAAGAAGTCTTTGCTCTTGTTGCTCATCTTGACACAGTGAAGATGATTCTCTCCTTTGCAACCCATCATAGTTGAATGATCTACCAACTGGATGTAAAATCCGAATTCCTAAATAGAATACTCGAAGAAGAAGTCTATGTTGACCAACCTAAAGGCTTTAAAGTGCAAGGGGAAGAACACATGGTGTATCAACTGAAGAAAGCCCTATATGGGTTGAAGCAGGCTCCTCGTACCTAAAATGCTTTTATCGACAGCTATCTTCAAGAGAATGGCTTCTCCCAATGTCCATATGAGCATACACTCTATATCAAGAAGAACGCTCATGGTGATATGCTCATAGCATGCCTGTATGTTAATGATTTGTTGTTTACAGGAAACAACCAGCCGATGTTTGATGAATTCAAGAAGGCCATGTTTAAGGAGTTCGAGATGACCGACGGTGGACTTATGTCTTTTTTTTGGTATCGAGGTGAAACATGGTATCGAGGTGAAACAATAACATGGCGACATCCACATATCTCAGAAGAAGTATGCAAAGGAACTTCTTGAAAGGTTCATGATGATCGATTGCAATGCCGTGAATACGCTTGTAGCAACGGGTCTGAAGCTAACAAAAGAAGGAAAAGCGTGGACTCAACTTTATTTAAGAGTCTAATTGGAAGCCTAAGGTACCTCACAATCACAAGGGTAGATATAGTGTACAGCGTTGGGCTTCTAAGCAGATACATGTAAGTACCAAAAGAATCACATTGGCTTACTGCAAAAAGGATCCTCAGATGTATCAAAGGATCTATGAAATTTGGTCTCTTCTATCCATACAATGATGAAGCAATGCTGCATGGATACTCAAACAGTGATTGGGAAGGTGACCAAGATAAAAGAAAAAGCACAACGGGATATGTTTTCTGTCTCAGGTCGACTACCTTCACATGGAACTCAAAGAAGCAAAGTGTGTTCGCTTTGTCCACATGTGAAGCAGAGTATGTGGCAGCATCGTCCACAGTCTATGAGGCGATTTGGTTGAGAAACTTGTTAAAGGAGTTGAATCATCCATAGGAAGGATCCACAGTCATATATGTGGATAACAAGTCGGCAATCGAGCTCGCCAAAAATCCGGTGCAGCATTGAAGGAGCAAGCACATCGATATCCGATACATTTTCTAAGAGATCAAGTGAAGCAGAAAGTGGTGAAATTGGAGCACTGTGACACCACTGAATAGGTCGCAGACATATTCATCAAGGCATTGCCAACTGATGCATTCAGATGACTAAGATCAATGCTTGGAATGAAGTCAGCTTTGGTTTGAATGGGAGTGTTGGAAGTAACAAACCAATAACTCAACAGTTTCAGTAACAATTACTCAACAGTTTTAGCATCAATCTCCCAGCAGTTTCAGCAAGCTTTGAAATTCTTAAAGGGTCTCATTGAAAGTGTTGTAACAGCTGAGCCTTTGGAGAAATGGAGAGTCATTGTAACCTAAAATTTGTCTTTATTTCTATCAGTTTTCAGTCATGTATAGAGCCTATATAAGGGTGTACTTTGTAGTCATTTGATCATCACTTGATCAGAAATCTAGTAATAAGAAAATCTTAGTTTCTTTCTTTCCTTGTGTAGTTATTTAGAATTTATCCCAAGGCTTTGTAAAGTTAACAGAGTATAACTTTTGATTATTTGAGTTGTAGAAGTTGTATGCCCAACATGAAATGGGCTTAGAAAACTTAGGAGAATAATATGGTTGGGCTGGATTGAAAACTTACTATTTTTAACCGAAAACTATGAAGTCTAATAAGAATAAAGGTCGTCTGTAAATAATAAGTTTACTATTTATAGTAAGTTAATTACGTTTATAGGGTGTTTGAGTTGGAGTTTAACTCTAAAACTCCGTCCTGGGTTAGGATTTCTTATTTAAATAGTTGTAATCTCGCTTTTAATCATCAATCAATTATTTACGAATTTCTTAAGAATTAGTCTTGTTTTAATTTTTCCCTTACAGATTTCAAGGAAGTCTGCTTGATGAGTCTCAGAAGACTTATGATTTTAAGGTAGTTATCCGGTGAGGAAGATTGTGATCAACCTTCCACGTCCTCCTGCCTCAACTATCAATGATTTTTCCTACTAAATAGTTTAAGGTTCTTGTTACGTTCTTTCTTACTCACTGTGTTCTGCAGGATTTGTGGGCCCGTTATATCATTGGTGGTGGATGTGACGCTTGGAGGCTTTATTTTCTAGACTCAAAGAACATCCTTACAGCGTCAGTTGTTGAATCCAGATTCAACAAAGAGCTTATTCACCTGTGGCATACACACCCGCATGTTCATGTGTTAGTCAGGTCATTGTATCTTTTATTTCCTTGTAAAATTTCAATATACTTTAATCTTTAATACGAAACTTATGAACTTTCCACGCATTGTCTAATAATTCGTCAAAAATATTCCAACATCTTCTATACATTGTTCACATTTCCAGTCAATTCCATAACTGCTCTAAGATGCTGAATTATTTTTCAATATTAAAAACATCCTCTCCACCAAATGGACTTAACCATTATGAACGTTTTGATGGAGACTCAACGATAATCCTCTCTCTCTCTCTCTCTCTCTCTCTCTACTCAAGAGGGAAAGCTACATTTGGTTAATCTTTGCAAGGCACGCAAGAATATTACATTGACATTGGACATTGCTTAAGTAGAAAATTCAAATCATGCTAGTCTACTTTATATTATGGGCCCACAAAACTGCATGAATCTAATGATCCAAGTCATCCTTTTCTGCGATCCAACGTTACTACAATTGTGCCAGTCAGACGTCTTGGTTCATGAATATATATATATATATATATATATATATATATATATATATATATATATATATATATATATATATATATATATATATATATATTTGAGGAAACATGTGATACACTAGCATGGTAGATCACACTCGTGGAACAATGTAGAGAAACTAAATTCTCAATAGCTAAGTTCAATTAATGATCACATGGGGTCAGCTGTATGGAGTACGTCGAACTCTTTGGAGCCCATCCTGATCTGTGCATGACATCCTTACACAATGCACACTAACAAAAAACTCTCTGCATCATTACAAATCAAAGAAGGAATAAGAATATGGTAGAGTCATCCGTCCATTAGCTACAGCATACATTCTATAGGCAACCCTTTAAAAATCATATCAATTATATAATTTTGAGCATTTGTTCAGTGACCTATAAAATAGAAAAAATCAAAGAGATCATATCGAATCTCAACATACATGAAATGAGATTAAATCTTTTCTAATAATGAACGGTCAAGATCAATTGTTAAAAAAAAAAAAAAAAAAGTAGATTCAGTGAATAATTTGAATAGTCTATTTGTTGGTGTTTATTATCTCACCCCCGCTTGATTCGAGCACAATAAATGCGTGCATGCCTTTATGTTATCTGCACAAGCGTGTGTATCCACCTTGCCTACAGATGCGCCTGATCTTTACAGTACATGTATGAGCTTGCGTTTACATCTGCTGTGGTCCCCAAGAAGTTTTCAATGGTATACGTTCAGTCTCCACTGCTTTCTGTGGTGTGGTCCACTTGACCTTTGGATCTGCCTCATCTTTTCAGCCCATGCCCTAAAATGATTTTGAAAAATGGATAAACGGTGTGGATATAACACATACATCATGATGGGGCCCACAGAAGTCGGTGACGTACGTCCATGCAATCAGCTTCTGGGTTTGTTCTAATTTAGTTTAATGAAACGTTAAAAGCATGTTAACATGTGTTTGGGCTATGCCACATCCATGAGAAGACCGACAAATGGTGTGGATTTACATGCATTTATGTCACATGTATGATGGATGTGGGACCATTTTCGGTCAGAATACAATAAAATAATAGGGGCGGCCAATTCCAATATAAACATGTCTATGAGAAGCATAACATACAAATCAATGTGGTGGGCCACTGTGATGATTTAATGACATCTAATCCTTCCATCATTGCCGCCCCTTATTTCTCTCCCCAGCCAAAAATCAAATGGAATATACATGGTGACAGCTGATAGGACTCCCCAACCATTAAAAACCTTTCCAATTGTGTGTGGGTCCCACTATGTTTTGTATAGCTCATCTGATCCATTCATTAGATGCACCTGACAAAGATGTATTGGCACCCAAAAAATAAGGACATTTCAAAACTCAGTTGGGCCACAACACATGATTTTATAGGTTTTAGGCGTACACGGATTGGGTACTACCCTTGTCCCTTGCCGTCACTAGCTAGGATCGGATAGGGGCTCTGAGGAGCCATTGTGATCTACGGGTTTTATCCGCACCGTCCATCCATATTATAATATCATTTTAGGGTATAATCCCTGTAAGTAAGTGGTAGGCACAAAATGTAAGTGCTAAGCACAGAATAATTGTCATGTTTCGTAGACACTAGTTTAGTGCATGGGGTTGTGTATGCAAGTCAAGTTCTTTAAGAAGACAAGTCTCTACCTCAACAAACACATCAAGATCAAAACTATCGACTCTACAACAAGTTGCAGCAGAGCTACGGACATAAACCATATATGCCAAGGTATTATTGACCATAGGGATGACCCTAGGTTAGGTGATTTCATATGACTTTTTAATTAGTCACCCTAATATTTTTTAAAGTCATATTTCAAGAAAATTCGGCTAGCCTAACCTTGTGTTCGGTCAGCCCAAGAATTTTCGACCAGCCTGGGAACTTCGGTCAAGTTTCCAGCTAGCGAAATTATAAAATTATAGGGATGTTCGACCAACCCAACTCTGTGTTCGGCCAGCCGAACAGGCTTCGGTTAGCCTAAGAAACTTCAGTTAAGTTTCCAAATACGAAACTGTTTTCTCGACTCGGAACTCTGGTCAGCCCGACCCTGTCTCGGGCTACCCGAAGCTCACTCAGGCTAGCTGAATCGACACTCGGGTCAACCGAAGTTTGAACAAAATCTTATCCCGCGAAATCTGATAGCCGTTAGGATAAAAATGTTTTATCTTATGTCAGCCGAAGGTCACCTTGGGTGAGCCAAAGACCTAACTTTTTATTATAAATAGAGCTTTCTTCACTCTATTTTTCATAATAAAAAAAAAGCACGAAAATATTATCTCTCTGGTTAAAAAGCTCTCCATTATAGTCTAGCTATTTGTTCTAAATTTCTATTTTATTTTATAGCTATCTCAGTTCTTCTCATTTAATTTAATTGTGTAAAGAGAAGATCATTCTCATACTAGAGATAAGAGAACTAAAATCACCTTTTAGGACAACTCTTTTTAGAAATTCCTAAATCCATCTTGTTCGAGTTATATTGGTTTATCTTCTACAACGATCGGATCCCTACATTATTGAAGCTTTATCTTTACTAAGCACTTCATCATCTTCTATAAAAAGAATGGTAATATATTTTCATACTTTTGGGTTTTATTTGAGATAGCACGTGAAAATCTCAAGTCAAGTTGTTAGTGATTAGCCTGTGAAAATCACTTAAGGTTAGTGATTAGCCTGTGAAAATAACTTGAAGTTTTGTTGTGATAAGCCTGTAAAAATCACAATATTTGTATCAGGTTTTAAAGGTGACCCTGTAAAAACCTTTATATAATGGAAAGCCAAAATTACAAGGAGAACTAATTTAGGGAGTAGAGTAGGTGCAAGTTGTTTTTAGCACCGAACCACTATAACTATGTGTCGTTGTGATTATTCTATTGTTTATCTTTTTATGTACTTGATTATTTATGAATCTTTAAATCGTGACATAAGATTCTCTGATTTATTTTAAGATTACAAGAAGCAAAATTGAATTGAGTTTTCCTATTCACCACTCCTCCCCCCCCCCCCCCCCCCCCCCCCCCAAAAAAAAAACATTCATAGCTCCATCTTTTTTCAAGTGTGTGGACCCTCGCCGTTCCGCGCTCCCATATGACGTCCTCCTTTTCCCTTCAGAAAAAGAAGAAGAGGTGCGTGCGCGCGAATCGCCGTTTGTGCCACTGGCTTGCCTCGTTCTCGACAGCTTTGTTTGGTTGTCGTGTTAAGCTGGATGTGTTTAGATGAGTTTATATAAGTCTGTTTTAATCCTCGTATATTCTCATAGATGACATGATGCATGAATGCAGGTCTGAACAGTAAGAGTTTCTGATGGGCAGGTTTCCATTAACAGGCAAGCCCAGAGCATACGCTCGAACTGACAGGTGCTTTATGCGAGATGCATGCTGTGTGTTTGACTAATCAAAGTGCTCGTAGTGACTAATGCATGAATGCAGGTCTGAACAGTAAGAGTTTCTGATGGGCAGGTTTCCATTAACAGGCAAGCCCAGAGCATACGCTCAAACTGACAGGTGCTTTATGCGAGATGCATGCTGTGTGTTTGAATAATGAAAGTGCTTGTAGTGAAGCAGGGGGTTGGAAGAAAAGTAAATGTTGCACTTATGCTAGATGCAAATGAGATGATGCTGGAAAAAGAGTAGCTAGATGGACGGAGGTGTCGCAAGGGTTGGCTTTGAGTGGCTGGATTAAGACTTGGATGGCTTGGGAGACTTGGACCAGTGGTCAGGTTGGGCTGGACCAGGGCTAAGCTCTCCTCACTCGGGCTCTCCTTGGTGGAAAAATGGGCTAAAAGGGTAGAGAAGGACTAGGACGGACGGGTCGCTCTGGACTGGATGGGATGCTGAAATGAGAAGGGGAGGGGGGTATTTATAGCAACGGGCAGTGGCAGAACCCGTAAATAATTTTGGGCGGCCCCGTACGGAAGCTCCTCGGGTTCCAGCGCGTGGTACGGCCATGTCTCGGGGCTGCTGCTTTGGACTCAGTAAGTTGACTCGGTGGGTCGTCTCAGCGCGTTGACTCGGTGATTTGACTCAGTGGGTTGACTCGGCGATTTGACTCGGTGATTTAACTCGATGGGTTGACTTAGCGGGTTGACTCGGTGATTTGACTCAGCGGGTTGACTCAGTGAGTTTAACTTTTTTAGGATTTTTTTACTGATTTTTCTTATGGGGGTTTTTCAGGCTGATGTTTAGGGGTGAGTTGGGCTATGGATTGAGGCTTACAAGGGTGAGTTTGGCTGAGTTTGGACATGGGATTTGGGGGTATGGTCTTCCATTCATCCAGCTATCTCTACTAACAGTGTAGCCGAAGGTGGGGTGTCTACAAAGTGGCATCAGAGACCGTTTCCTCTTTTGTGGATTTTCAATCCAAAGAGTTAGATCCGGAGCTGTAATATGTTTAAATTTGAAAGTTTATCTGTTTCTAGGCCACCTCCTTTTGATGGTACTAACTATTCTTATTGGAAAGTAAGAATGAGGATATTTCTAAGATCCATGGATGAAAGTGTGTGGCAAGCCACATTAGTAGATTGGATACCTACAATTATTGAAGTAACAGATGATGATGGAATTAAATTTATGAGACGAGTGGCTTATAACCTATGGACCACTACTCAGAAAAATGAAAATAGTACAAATGTTAAAGCATTGAATGCTATAACTTGTGCTCTTTCACTTGATGAATTCAAAAGAATCATTTCATGTGAATCAGCTAAACAAGCACGGGATATACTCGAAATGACCCATGAAGTCACTAATATTGTAAAGAAGTCTAAAATTCAACTCCTCACCACCAAATTTGAGGAAATCCGAATGGATGAAAAGGAAACATTTATGGACTTCTATACAAAATTAAATGATATAGTAAACTCTATATGGGGTCTTGGAGAGAGCATTCTAGAAAGCAAAGTCTGTGCTAAAATTCTGAAATCTCTACCAGATCGATTCAATTCCAAAGTCACTGCTATTCAAGAATTGAGGGATACTGATATAATGAAAGTTGAGGAACTAGTTAGATCCATTCAAACATATGAATTGACTTTCAAATGGCCTAAGAGTAACTTCATTGCTCTCAAATCTTCAAAATCTATTTCAATCAATGAAAATTCAGATAATGAAGAAGATGAGGATGATATGACATTGTTGGCTAAGAAGTTCTACAAGATTTTCAAAGATAAAAAAGAAATTTGAGATTAAAAAACCTTTGAGAAAGAAGAAAGGAAAATTAGGTTTTTAGAAAATCAAAACCAAGGATACGCAATGCTTCAACTGTTCAGGATATGGGCATTTAGCTGCAAATTGTCCCAAAAAGGAAAAATCAAAGAAGAAAGGAATGGTTGCAACTTAAAATGATTCATCAGAATCTGAATCTGATTCAGACTCTGATGAATCAAATTAAGAAGAATAAAAAATTAAGAATGCATTTATGACTATTACCAAGATTTTCCCTTTTGAAGACGATGATAACTCTGAATATGAGATATCCAGAAGTGAATGTGAAAATGAAGAAGATATTCAAGAAGCTTACAAAGCTCTATATAAGGAAAGCTGTAAGATTGCATCCAAACTTAGAGTTTCAAAGAAAATGTGTGATGAATTGTAAACTGAACTTGACAAATGTATTTTGAAAAAATCACGTTTTTTAGACTGCTTTGAAAAATGTAAACTAGATTTGAAAATTAGAAATGAAGATTTTAAAAAACTTCAAACTGATTTTAACTCTTTAAAATATGATTTGCTCATTCTTAAGAAGTCGAAGAATTCTGAAAAATCCAAAGACACAGTAGAAGAAATTCTTCATTTTTCCAGACCGTATGGTGATAGATCAGGTCTTGGCTATAACAAGTTCAATCTAAAGCCAAAGACATCACTTACCACTTTTTTATAAAAGGTGAATCTTCGCTTTCCAAGAATGAAATTCAGAAAGATTTTAAAAACTTTATTTCAAAAAGTCCAAAACCTTTTCAAAAGACTTTGAAAAACTCAGCCAACAACAAAGGTAATTCTTCTTCACTTATTCTAAGAATCATTAACTTACTCAAAGAACTCTTGATACAAAGTAGGAGAAAAGAAAGACAAGTGTCTCATTCTCCTAAAGAAAAGAAGGATCCACCTAAGTCCAAAACCATTATGAAGTGGGTTCCTAAAAATAAATGTTTGGTGATCCACACCACTTTCAAAGCCGTAGTCGTTTTAAATGGTACTTGGATAGTGGTTGTTCAAGACATATGACAGGTGACAAAGATATATTATCAAACATCAGCGAGATTGATGAAGGCGCTGTCACTTTTGGAGATGGTAGCCATTGTAAAATCATTGGCCAAGGTAATGTTCAACTCCCTAATCTTCCTTTGTTTAAAAATGTTTTATATGTTGATGGATTAAAGCATAACTTGCTTAGTATTTCATAAATCTGCAATAATAATCATAGTGTTAAATTTTCTGATTGCGGATGTGAAATTCTGAATAATTCAAGAGATGTAATTTTACATGGTCACAGGACCTTTGAAAATTGCTATATAATTTATCAAAGTTGCTTAATGAAATATTTATGTTACATGACCCAACTTGATGAATCTGAACTTTGGCATCAACGACTTGTACATGTGAACTTTAGAAATTTATATAAATTGAGTAAAATGGATCACTTACGTGATTTACCCAAACTAAGAAAGAAAGAAAACAAAGTATGTGGCTCATGTTAAGTTGGCAAACAAATAAGAAGTTGACATAAGAAAGTAAACTCTTTAGTCACATCTAGACCCCTTGATCTTCTCCATATGGATTTAGTTGGATTAACTCGAATGGAGAGTAAGGGTGGTAAAAAATATTTCTCAATTATTGTTGACGATTTTACTCAATTCTCTTGGGTAGCTTTTCTAAGAGAAAAGTCTGAAATTTTTTATGAAGCCAAAAAGATTATCAAACAAATTCAGATTGAAAAACAAATGCGTGTCAATAGAATCAAAAGTGATCATGGAATTGAATTTGAAAATAGCAATTTTCAGAAGTACTATAAAGATCAAGGTATTTTACATGAGTTTTCAGCTCCAAAAACACCTCAGCAAAATGAAGTTGCTGAGAGAAAAAATAAAGTTCTACAAGAAATGGCAAATGTTTTGCTAAATGGTAAAAATTTACCAAAGAGTTTTTGGGCTGAAGCTGTGAATATTGCTTGTTACATTACTAATCGTGTGTATGTTAGAGCAAGTAAGAATAAGACACCTTATGAATTATGGTTTGATAAGAAACCATCGGTTAAACATTTTCGAATATTCGGAAGCTTGTGTTACATTTTACGTGATCGAAAAAATGTTGAAAAGTTTGATGCTAAAAGTAATGAAGGCATTTTTCTAGGGTATGCTACAAACAGTCGTGCATATCGAGTTCTAAACAAAAGAACGGGAGTGATTCAAGAATCTATAAATGTGGTCATTAACGACCAAGATCATTACTCCAGCTCTTCTAAGGATGATGATGATATAGAAATACCACCCTCTAATCCAAATGATGTTGAACTCCGATTAGTAAGAGACCATCCACAAACTTAAATTTTGGGTGATCCACTAATTGATGTACGAACTCAAAGTCAGATAGAAGAGATTTGTAGTCAAGTATACTTTACTTCACAAATAGAACCGTCCAACGTAAATGAAGCACTATCTGATGAAAATTGGATGTTAGCCATGCAAGATGAGCTGAATCAATATGTTCGGAATGATGTATTGTATCTTATTCCTCGTCCATCTGATAAGAATGTAGTTAGAACTAAGTGGATTTTCAAAAATAAATCAGATAAACTTGAAAATATTATTATGAACAAGGCTCAATTGGTTGCACAAGGGTACACTCAAATTGAAGGTATAGATTATAATGAAACATTTGCATCAGTTGCTCGCATTGAATCTATTAGACTATTCTTATCCATTGCTTGTTTTAACCATTTTAAAATTTATCAAATGGATGTGAAAAGTACTTTTATTAATGGTCATTTACATGAGGAAGTTTATGTAGAACAACCTAAAGGATTTGTAGACCCAAAACTTCAAAATCATGTATTTCGACTTAAGAAAGTTCGTTATGGTTTAAAACAGGCATCAAGAGCTTGATATGATAAATTGACTCAATTTTTTATCAACCATGATTTTCAAATGGATAGTGTTGACAAAACCCTATTTATCAAACATTCAAATAATGATATTTTAATTGTTCAAATATATGTAGATGATATTATATATGGATCAACTTTTACTAATCTGTCTCTTAAGTTTGCAAAATTGATGAAGTCTGAATTTGAAATGAATATGGTTGGTGAACTAACCTACTTTCTTGGATTTCAAGTTAAACAGCTGAAAGAATGTATATTTCTATCTCAAACTAAATATGCTCAAAGTTTAGTTAAGAAATTTGGTTTAGATAATGGTAGAAATTATGATTCTCCTATGAGCACTACACTTCGATTATCAAAAGATGAACTTAGTAAAAGTGTAGACTCTCACTTATATAGAAGTATGATTGGTAGCTTACTGTACTTAATTGCTAGTAGACCTGATATTGCATTCAATGTATGTGTGTGTGCCAGATATCAATCTGAGCCCAAAGAATCACGTTTAAGTATTGTGGAACGCATACTTCGATATGTTGCTAATTCTACTAATCTTGGACTATGGTATCGATGTGATACTTCATCTCAATTAGCAGGATATTCTGATGCTGATTGAGCTGATAATGTTGATGACAGGAAATCAACAAGTGGTACATGTTTTTATATTGAAAATTGTCTTGTCTCATAGATGAGTAAGAAACAAAACTCAGTTTCTTTATCAACTGCAGAAGCTGAATGCATCGCTGCAGGAAGTGCATGTACACGGCTTATGTGGATGAAAAGAATGCTAGCTAATTATGGGATAATGCAGGAAACTATGTATCTGTATTGCGATAATATTAGTGCAATTAATATATCTAAAAATCTCATTCAACATTCTCGGACAAAGCACATTGACATTCGATATCATTATATCTGAGAATTGGTTGAAGAAAAATCAGTTTTGATGGAATATATTCAAACTGAAAATCAATTAGCAGATATTTTTACCAAGCCACTTGGCAATATAAGATTTTTAAAATTAAGAAATGATATTGGTTTATGTTTTATCTAACTATTTTATTTTATATCATTTCATAAATTATTTTTTAAAAAAAATTTAACTTTCGGCCAACCAGTGACTAAACTGTTCGGTTAGCCGAACAGCGCGGTCTATCCATTTTAAAAGAGCTTGAAACCCATTTCTTTGTTTCATTCTACTTCTTCTTCTTCGGTCGACCGATGCTCCTCTTCGGTTACCCATCATCCTTGTCATGCAAGTAAGTATTGTGAGTTAATTTTTTCATCAATATTCTTCTTGATTTAGTCATTTAATCAACTCAATTGCTTCTTAATCTCATCTTTGTGGTTGGAAACCCTTGTTTTTTGTGGTTTTCTTGTTGAAGTGTTTATCTTGTTATATTACTTTGATCTTTTGTCATGGAACGTCATCCTAAACAAGCTGTTAGCAAATCATATCCCAGCTCTTCTTCTCATTCATTCCAAGAGAAATTCGGACAATTCCACCACCGGAAGATGATCCCAACTATATCCATGATTTTCGTTCTAGAGATATCATTGTTAAATGATTTGTTAATCTCAATCATATTGCAAAATATGAGTTACATGATCTTCTTTCTGAAATCAGTTGGGAAAAGATTCTCTAATAGGGAGGAAATGTATATCGATCGATAGTTCAAGACATGTATTCCTCCATCTCGAAATTCTCTCTAGGTGATGACAACTTCTTTAAGATTAAATTTATAGAGGAAATGGTGACAATCACACCCCCTACCATTATGTCATTAATGAAAATTAATATGGCAGAGGATGAAATCCCAATTCCTCCCTTATTTGAGAAGATGTCTCAATCTGAGAAAAACATTATTACCCGAGTTTTGTGTGGATTTGACACGGATTGGAGATCGGGTAATGCTCTTCCTCTTGGAAAATTATTTTCTACGTTTCGTATTCTTCATCGTATCTCCATTTCCAATGTTTATCCAAGAGCAGAAAACAAAACTGATCTTACTCCATTCATGTTACGTGTCTTGCATTCTATTGCTACTGGGATACGTATTTGTCTTCCTACTTTCATCTGTGCCTACATTATTCACTATCGCATGTAACCTAAGCATGATAATTTGTCTTTCAGTTATCTCATTACTACTTTTACCCTAAATATGCGTGTTCAAATTTCAACTAGAGAGGCATCGGAGTCCGAACTTCCTTTCAATAATTCTAATTTGAACATGATGACTTTGGAACCTCTGCCGGAACAACGTAGTTTCTCTCAAAAGCATGAGCAGGATAAAGAAGGCGATGAAGGCGATGTAAATATGGATGATTTATTTGATGAAGTTAAAGCTGATGCTGAAGATGAAGATGATCCAGATTACAATCCTTCTGAGGATGGATTCTCTACATGTTTCTCAGGAAACTCTTGTTGCTACTCAAAAGCTTAGCATAAAATACATGAAAAAGTATTTTCATCGTATGAGCAAAAGTCTAAAATGTATTGATCTTGAGATGTCATTACCTTTCTCTTCATCTGGGTCAGAATGATTTTTTATTTTTATTTGGTTTGTAATGAATGTTTATGAGTACTTTAGACTCAGTATATTAGTATGCTACTATGTTAACTAGGCTCCTTTTATTTGTTTTTCTTCCTTTGTCAACTTGTGACAAAAGGGGGGAGAAATATTATGCATATTTTGCTTTGATTTAAATGCTTTAAATGCTCCATGTTATGTTATGTCTTTGTCATGCAAATTTTTTACTTTCTAAGCATATTTGCAGGGGTAGGCAGCATACTTCCAGGGGGAGTATACAAGACAAGAGCTTACAAGATAAAAATTTATTTTATTCTTTTTATGGATGTTGAGAGTCTCTTGTAAATGTAATATGTTGTGTTTTGTCACGAAATTGACAAAGCGGGAGATTGTAAGTGCTAGGCACAAAATGTGAGTGATAAGCACAATATACTTGTCATGTTTCGTAGACACTAGTTTAGTGCATGAGGTTGTGTGTGGAAGCCAAGTTCTTTGAGAAGACAAGTCTCTACCTCAAGAAACACATCAAGATCAAGACTATCGACTCTACAACAAGTTGCGGCAAAGCTACGGAGATAAACCATATATGCCAAGGTATGATTGACCATAGGGATAAACCTTAGGTTAGGTGATTTCGTATGACTTTTTAGTTAGTCACTCTAATATTTTTTAAAGTCATATTTCAAGGAAATTCGGCTAGCCTAACCATGTGTTCGGTTAACCTAAGAATCTTTGGCCAGCCTGGGAACTTCAGTCAAGTTTCTAGCGAGCGAAATTAGAAAATTCTGGGGATATTCGGTCAGCCCGACCCTGTGTTCGGCCAGCCGAACAGGCTTCGGTCAGCCTAAGAAACTTCGATTAAGTTTCGAGATACGAAACTGTTTTCTGGACTCGGGTCAGCCCGACCCTATCTCGGGCTAGCCGAACCGACACTCGGGTCAGCCGAAGTTTGAACAAAATCTTATCCTGCGAAATCTGATAGCCTTTATGATAAAACGGTTGAATTTTACGTCAGTCGAAGGCAACCTTGGGTCAGCCGAAGACCTAACTTTTTTTACTATAAATAGAGCTTTCTTCACTTTATTTTCATCAAGAAAAAGCACGAAAATATTATCTCTCTAGTGAAAAATCTCTCCATTATAGTCCAGCTATTTGTTTTAAATTCCCATTTTATTTTATAGCTATCTCAATTCTCTTCTCATTTAATTTGATTGTGTAAAGAGAAGATCATTCTCATAATAGAGAAAGAGAACTGAAATTGCAGCTTTTAGGAAAACTCTTTTTAAAAATTCTTAGATCCATCTTATTCGAGTTATATTGGTTTATCTTATATAACAATCGGATCACTGCATTATTGAAGCTTCATCTCTACTAAACTTCATCATCTTCTACTAAGAAGAACGGTAATATCTTTCCATACTTTTAGGTTTTATTTGAGATAACCCATGAAAATCTCAAATCAAGTTGTTAGTGATTAGCCTATGAAAATCACTAAGGTTAGTGATTAACCTGTGAAAATCACTTGAAGTTTTGTTGTGATAAGCCTGTAAAAATCACAATATCTATATCAGGTTTTAAAGGTGAGCATGTAAAAACCTTTATATAATAGAAAGCCAAAATAACAAGGAGAAGTAATTTTAGGAGTGGAGTAGGTGCAAGTTGTTTTTAGTACCGAACCACTATAATAAATCTTTGTGTCGTGGTGATTATTCTATTGTTTATCTTTTATGTGCTTGATTATTTATGAATCCTTAGATCATGACATAACTTTGTCCTACTTAGATTTCTAAGTGATATAAGGTTATCATACTTAGTTTGCTAAGTAGAAGGTTGTACTACTTAATCTCTAAGTGAAAGGTTGTCATACGATTTAATCCAAGGTTTTCATATTGATCTCTATTTGCTTTCAGATTGATTAGTTGTATATTCTTACTAGTCTTGTGATTAATTCTCTGATTTATTTTAAGATTACAAGAAGCAAAATTGGATTGAACTGTACTATTTACTCCCTCCCCCCCCCCCCCCCCCGGACATTTATAGCTCCATCCTTTTTCAATCTAAAAATGAGACAGATCCAAGGCTTAAGTGGACAACACCACCGAAAGCAGAGGATGATAATGACACCCACCATTGAAACCTCCCTATGGCCCACCATGATGGTTAATTGCCATCCAACCTATTCATAAGGTCACATAGACCTGGATGAAAGGAAAATAAAAATATTAGCTTGATCCAAAAGTACTTCTTTGACCCCTAAAAACTTTTCAACGATAAGTGTTTAATCCCCACACTGTGTGGTCCATTTGAGTCTTGGAAATGACTTATTTTTTATGTTTGAACCCTAAAATGATATGAAAAAAATGGATGAACGGTGTGGATAAAAGATCATATATCACGGTGGCCCCTCAGAGACCTTGTCCATTTGTAGCTAGCTAGTGCCGGCAGGGTATAGTACCCAATCTGCATCCGTTTTAGGCATGATTTTACCAGGTGTGGCCGGTCTAAATTTTGGATTGAGCTGAGAATTGGGACGCACATGATGGACGGATCAGATGTCATCAAAATATCAAATTTGCCCCCACACATCTATTGGTAAATTAAGCTAATGCAGAAACGTTTATACTGGATCCAATCAATACTAATGGAAGCACAATAAAGGTACATGCACCTCCATGTAAATTATAATAGTTAATATTTTAATAATTATAAATTATAAATATATCACATGATTCGATAGTGTATTCTTTTCTACTTCATCCTAACCATGAGAAAGTAAACAATCAAAAATATTATATGAGGCAAAAATTACCAATGTACATTGTTGGCTGGAAATTTACTACTTAGTACATTTATGTGATGCATGCATGCCAGATCAGATCCTAATACGAACTCAATTCGAACTGAACGCCTTTAACTCCAAATGTCGAGATAGACAGAGAGACTGTAGGTTGTCATCTATAACTAAGATCTAAGTAATTCGGACATCTATTCAGCCACCAGTAAAAGAAAGTAGGTGATTTGTGAAGGAAAGGTTTGTCTTTCTAATGAGTTTTTTAGTCTTTCAATCGAAAAATTTTCTCAGCTAGTAGAAGAGATTGATCGATTAAAACAACATAAGAGTAGAAAGAATGAAATTGTATTAATAAAGATAAAAACTTACAATAAATAAATAATTCTTAGTAATCCAACGACTAGGCATAGATGGCGAAGTCGATCTTCTTTGGTCCAACGACTTTGACGTAGATGATGGGAAATTATACACTAAAAGAGAAAGAAAAAAAAAAGTATCTTCCTTGGTCTAACGATGTGGGTATGGATGAACAGGATTACACTACTCTTAAGCTCAGTCAGTTCAACGTAGATAAACTACATTACACTACTCTTAAGCTAAAGTTGCTCAAGCGTACCAACATAGATAGACTAGATTTAACTAAGCCAAGCTTAAGATAAGATACGCAATGTTGCGCTACATAGTTGTGTTGGGTTCAGTTGGAGAGGGACTAGAAGCTTTTCGATCTTCTTCTTATTTATAGAAATTTAGTCGGTAGCTAGAGATATATCTTCATAGCCACTCCTCACATTAGTTGATGTGGTAATAACCTACACTCGTAGACAATCATGACTTATATGAAACACCACGTATGCTGGTCGCTTATCATGGGTTGGCAATTGGTTGTGTACACATCCCACTCCTATGCAAATGGGAGTTCTTCTCGTAATACTAGGTATAGTTGATTGTTATCTACTTCTCCGCTTAAATGTGTGTTACATGCCGTGAAAATTGGCCATCTTGGCATTGTTGTTATGTTGATATTAAACTAGTCACAAAGATAAATACTTGCAACCATAAGAAACAAAAGGTTGTTTTTGCTTAAAAATTTATGTCCAATCTTCTTTTATTTTAATTAATGCCTAAAGATATTTGTGATGTTTTCGCATTTGGCTTTATTGTACTAGATGTTGCTATACCATATGTTAAGATTCATAATCGATTGATATGGTTTTATAGGTTTTCTTCTAATCATGTTGAAATCATATTTATTATTTGCAAGAAAATTATTTCAACTTTAATTCAATAGTTCTAACAAATTCCATATGTTAGTGTGAAATTTTAAACATAGTTTAAATATTATTTTTACACTTTTAAAATTTTAGCCCAATCCAGGTGGCTAGAACTGAGCTAAGCGCGATCCTACAGATGATACTGTTTCAAGAACTTGTAATTGATGTGGAAGTTAACTCAACTTCCATTGTGATCAAACTATATGATATGCTTCATTAGAATATACCTCTTGCACAACATATGGCCCAACCCATTTTGGGTGGAATTTCTCCCTTATTTTATGAGTAACAACGCTAGGCCACTTGACTAACAAAATAAGGTCTCCTTTCTTGAATTAGTGGCAATGCACTTTTTTCTTGTCAAACGTGGTAAATATTTTTGCTTGATACAATTTTAGGCATTGTTGGGTTATTAACCCGATTCTCATCAAGGATGTTGAGTTTGGCTAATCTTGCTTTCACAATCTTGGTCATATGTAAATGACTCATGCATTACAATTTAGAGTACTTCGTTTAAGAAAGCAAGCGAGGAATACACACTTCTCTTATTACTTACCCAGGGCAAAGCCTAAAAAGATACAACAAGTAGGAAGAACCCCTATGAATTGGGAAAAAAGAAGCAACCCATACCCTGGGTGCAAGGGAGAAAAAGAAAAGACAAAAGAAAAATAATTATAAAGAGGAGAGAGAGATAGAGGTGGCTATAAGGGGAAAGGGAACTAACTGTCTAGGCCAAGCATCAGAGAAAATCGACAATCTTGATTTCAGTGATAAGGCAGTGAAGGGCTTACAAAGGAAAAGAAGCAAGCTTAAGGAGGGCCGCACGAATGTGGCCTGAGGCAATACCTGCATGGCTATTAGAGTCAACAATGAATGAGTAAACTCATTGGGCGAAAAAACACATCTCCCAAGAGGAGGAATGGGGGTCGATGATGGTTGCAGGGTGCTAACAATTATGAACTAAGATACTAACACGTGAAATATTGACAGTTATATTTAGTTATACATAGAAACAAAGTTTGGAAGCACTTATCCAGTGTTCCTTGCATGACAAAATCAAAGTTAATTCCCCAAATCGAGCAGCCAGAAGGGGATAGAAAAGGAAACCAACTTTAGAGTTAGAGATCTCCGTACAGGCAAGAGTCCAACACGAGTTGGCTCTTCAATGGTGATTTGCAAGACGAGTAGGGGGTTGCATAGTAAAATAGGTTGTCAAGAGATCCGAACTAACAAAAATAACACTGAAAGCCTTGAAAGCAATAAATGGCCCAAAAAGGAATAAATCATATCTCTCAAATCTCATGCAATTTAAAGTACTTACACATTGATGGGGAGTATTACCTTTGTGTCATATACCAATGAATATTGATCTAGGATAACTAAACGTAACCCTAAATAAATGTGGAATAATTAGGGACAGATTTATTGAAGCAAATAAACGTAAAAATTCAGCACAAATCATCATAAATAAAATAAAAATTTATCATGAAAACAATAATGATCATGACATTCATCACAATCACACAATATTGAGTCTAACATTCTGAATTTGATTAGATCCAATGAAAGATAAGACTTTCGTCTCACAAAGGGCCCGTGCAATCGATCAAGCGGATTCTCTAGTCCAAGAATTCAGATTTTTTGGATTAGAAAAATATGAAAATCAACGATTGAGTTTTTGGGATCTAGGGTTTCAGGTTTATGGGATTTAGGAAAAACAATTTAAGTATATTTAGAAGAAATATTTGAATGGTGTTAATGGTTTAGATTGAAGAAATATGGGATTCGTTGTTAGATCTAAGATGGGTTTCAGAAAATGGGTTAAGGAGAAAAGATTACCTTGAGAAGAAGGTAAAAAGAGAAGATAAGAGATGAGAAATCACTTCCCTAGGCCTCGCGCCTTCTACAAATCGCTGGAGGTCGATCGATAAATCACTCCAAAATGAAAAGCTAAGAGCTCCTTTTTTTTTTTTAATATCTTTTTTCATTCCACGTAAAACAATCATAACATAATATTTAAGGGTTTCACCCTTATTAAGCCTAAAGTAATAAAAGTCCTAAATACTCTCAATTAAATTCAGAATTAAAATATACCCAAAATACCTCTAAAAATTCTAAAACAGAAAATTCATGCAAAAAAATGTGTACACACTGTCTCAAAACTGAAATAAACAAAATGTGCATAAAGTATACTAAAATCCAAAATGCCCAATGGGCCCCAATGAAGGCGGGTCGTGCCGATCCAACTGTACAATCACACCATCCTTGTGATCCAACGATGCAAATGTCTCCTGCAAGAAACCCACAAGCATCCTCCCAATGCATGGTCTTCAATGACTGCTTGATCACTCTCTATGGGGTCTTTCATGCTCATAAGTAACTTACACACGTCATCCTAATGTAGGGTTTTCATGTAAGGTTACGTACATGTGTCTGAGGTCTTCTAGCCTCTGGAAACTTGATCTAAACCCGTCATCTAGCCATATAGACACGGGTAATGCATGCCTCCTACACTGATAAACCCTGAAGGGTCTGATGTCCTCATCAACTCGCCTCGGTTAAGAAGAGTTCAACTCCAGTGAAATAAAACTTCTATGCCTCTCTAGTAGATCCAGGTCCACTCTTTGTAGCTCCATCTCAGGTCAACTAGGTATAATTAGATATCAGCCTGTTTTTCCACTTCTCTAAATACTTCTCAAATCTACCATCCCGAGTAGAAATGATTTGCTCGTCTATGATTTTCTATTTCTTCTTTCTTCTCAAGTATGGATGGCATGGGTGGTATGGGTTAGGAAGAAAATTCAGTTGAAGGTCATTGGCTAGGAGTAGAATTAAGGTCAATGGAATGGCTTGGCCAAGTCATTAGATCCTTCACATTAAATGTGGAGCTAATCCCCATATGAGGTGGAAGATCTATCATGTACGCATTAGACCCAATCCTTTTCAAAACTTTAAATGATCCAGCACTGCGTGCTTGTAATTTTCTAATGATACCTTGTGGGAACCACTCTGGCCTCATTCTAACCATTACAGTAATCTCCCTCATTAAATTTTTGATATCTAGGATGTAAGTCAGCTACAATTTTATATTGTTCATTGCTTGCATTTATCTGTCACCTAATTTCCGTATGTAAGTCATGAATGTGATGAGAAAATACATCGGCTAACTCTAAAGGCCTCAACTGTGACTGACATGGGTAGTAGATCTATAAGCATCCTAGGTTTATAGCCACTAACAATTTCAAATGGACTCACACCCGTAGAACTATTAATTGAACTATTGTATGTGAACTCGGCAACTACTAAGACAGTCCCACGTTTTGACATGTTCACTCACTAAACATCGTAGCAGATTTCCTAGACTTCTATTCACAAACTCAGTTTGACCATCAGGTTTGAGGATGGTAAGCCAACAAGAATTGGAGTCTTGTACCCATCATATGCTATAATATCTTTCAAAAATAGCTAGTAAATCGAACATCTGCGATCAAACATTATGGTTTTAGGCAAACCATGTAATTGGACTACCCCCTCAAAAAAAATCTTGGCTATGTTAAAGCATCTAAGGTTTTAGAATACGGGAGAAAGTGGGCCATTTTGGAGAAATGGTCCATGACCACGAAAATAAAATCATTCTTTTTAATCGTCTTGGGAAGCCCATGCACGAAATCCATGCTAATGTCTTGCCACGGTGCATGTGTCACTAGTAATGGTGTGTACAATCTAATATTTTTCTTCGTATATTTTTACAGGTAGCATGTACGACACTACTCTAAAATCTTGGCTATGTCTCAGCTTGAGGACTTAGTCAATAAAATTTATCCTTCACTAGGGTTATAGTCTTTATCATGACCAAATTAAAGTGGTCAGCTATTCCTCTAGAACGAAACTCCCAAACAAGAAAATCCGAGAGGGAAGTACGGGTAATACAAAGCCCGTCTCGTTAAAAGAAAGCCATATTTTAAAACAAACTCTCCCGAACTAGGTTGATCACCTAAGAGTTATACATACGTACCCTCAAAATCTGGACACACGAGATACTCGTCCTTCAAGTGCTCAAATCCAATAACTTCTACACTCATAAAATTGAGCAATGTCACTCTTCTACTAAGGGCGTCTATAGGTTTGTTTTCTACCCCAGCTTTATATTTTAACACAAATGAATATTTCTGAAGAAGTGCTACCCACTTAGCATGCCTTGGGTTGAGCTTCTTTTGGGAATTTAAACATTTCAAAGCCTCATGGTCTGAGAACAAGACAAATTCTTATGGTAAGAGATAACGATGCCAATGACGTAAAGACTGAATCACAGCATAGAATTTCTTGTCATAGGTAAAGTACTTTTGTTTGGCCTCATTTAGCTTCTCGCTAAAATACGCAACTGAATAGCTCTCCTAACTCAATACTCTGTGTATACGTACACCTGATGCATCACACACTACTTCAAAGACTTTGGAAAAGTCTGGAAGACGCATGACTGAGAACCTCAATCATTTTTCCCTTGATATCTTCAAATACTTGAGCGGTGGCTTTAGACCATACAAAGTCCCATTTCTTAATGTAGTCAGTGATGTGAGCCATAATGGTACTAAACCACCTAATGAATCGCTTATAAAATGTGGCTAAGCCATTAAAGCTTTGCACATCATGAATATTATGTGGTTCATGCCAGTCAACTATGGCCTTGACATTTTTGGGTTAGCTCGCATTCCTACGGACAACATAATAAACCCAAAGAAAACGACCCTACCAGACATGAATGAACATTTCTTAAGATTTACAAATAACTTCTCCATCTTAAGGACATTATACACCTACGTCAAGTGGTCGGTTGAGATGTAGCTCTTTAGTGGTGCTATATATGAGTATATTGTCAAAATGTACCACTAAGAACTTCCCCATAAAGGGTCTCAAAAACTAGGTCATCACACGCATAAAGGTACTGGGTGCATTAGTCAAACCAAAGGGCATGACCAACCACTCGTATAGCCCATCCTTCGTCTTGAAAGATGTCTTCCACTCATCCCCTAGGCGAATGCGTATCTAGTGATACCCACTCTTGAGGTCTATTTTAAAGAAAATAGTGGCACTAGACATCATGTCCAACATTTCATCAAGCCTTAGTACAGAAAAATGATACTTGACCATGATCTTGTTGATGGCCCTACTATCCATACACATCTTCCACATACCATCTTTCTTAGGTTTTAAAAGTGTTGGTATGGCACATAAACTCAGGCTCTCCTAAATGAATCCCTTTCGCAGAAGCTCGTCTAGCTTCTTTAACTCTACATGCTCTACAGGGTTCATTCTGTAATGAAGAAGGTTCGGTAAAGTAAACCCTGGGATGAGATCAATGGCATGTTGAATGTCTCGCATAGGTGATAGTTCATCAGGTAAATCCTCAGGAAATACATCATTGTACTCCTCTAAGACCAAAGTCACCTCAAGAGATAACTCTACATGGACCTCTGGTGTAACTTCTCTAGCCACAAGGGGTATACTGTAGAATCATTCTCAGTCTCTCTCTAAAACTCCTTTACATTTATAATATTCAGAGACTTAGAATTGGATTTCCTCTCCTCTCTTAGTTCACTCACCCTCACATTCTTAGCCTTGTCTAAGGTGTTTTTAGGTGGCAACAGGGATGATTTTTATTTTCATGCCATTGTGCATGAATGTACATACATTCGAGCGACCATAGATTATAACATCCCTATCTGAGCATGAATGTACATACATTCAAGCAACCATAGATTATAACATCCCTATCAAACAACCACGGCCTACCTAGAATGATGTGGCCTACATCCATGGGTAGAACATCACACTACAATATGTCCTTATATGAACGAATCTGGACAGGGAACTAGACAATGCTGGGACACAGGCATAGATGATGTGGCAACCCATGAAACTTTATAAGGTTGAGGGTGTGGAGTGGGCTTCAAACCTAAGTGAGTGATTGTGCTAGCCGAGACTACATTTGTGTAGCTACCACTATCTACGATGACTTTGCAATTTTTATCACTGCTTGTTGATGTATGTGTAGAATATAGTGCTTCTGGGTTAATCATCATTCTCTTTGGCTTGCGCAAGATCACACCTAACAACAGCTATTGGCTACAGTCTCTGGTTCTTCTTCTTCACTAGCACCTTGCTTCGAGGTGATATCCCTCAACCTCATAATCACCCTAAGTCATTTGTATCCTCATTGGACTCTCCAATGACTAACGTTTTACCCTGAGTCCTCTGAGGGCACTGGTATGCGTAATGACCATGACCTCCACACTCGTAACATCGTAACTAGTTAGCCTCTCTAGGGATGGCATCAAGAATGCATTTTTCCCTTATCATCCATAGGGTTAGGCTAGGGTACTAACTTGGACCCTAGGCTAACCACTCAAATTAGGTTTGGTTCCTTGAAAACTAGTCCTAACAGTGAAGTCACGGGAACCAAAGCATCTCAGTGGCAGGAGACTTTAGATACTGCTCTAACTCCTACACGACTTGGTACGCTTGTTCCAAGTCTCCAACAACGTGGGTCATAAGCTCCTACTACAAGTCTTTGCGAAGGCCCACCTTAAAACACGCAAGCGTCACTAAGGGGTCTTCTTGTACATCTCATCGCATCATAAACTCCTCAAATTTTACGATATAATCAGAAACATACATAAATCCTTAACGTAAAGCTTGCCACTAATCTAGGAACTTTTGACAGTATGAGAGTAGAAGATATTTCTCCTTCATTAACTCCTTCATCTCCACCCAATGTGCTACTGGGGCACCTCCTGACCTCTCAATCATACGCTCGGTGTTGGTCCAGAATAACTTAGCTTGACCCACATGCTTCATCTTTGTGAACTGCACTTGACGGTTCTCAGATATTTTATGCCATCTAAAGTAATGGTCCATGTCCGCTAACCAATCAAGAAAAGATTTAAGGTTTAAACGACCATCAAAATTAGGAGCCTCAACCTTAACACTCTTCATGATCCGCTCATTTAGATCATAGCGGTCATGATACTCGACGAAGGGTTGCAGATCTCATGCCCCACCACGGCATATCCCTCGACCACGTGCTATACGACCTCTACCACGATTTTTTACCCACTCATCCTCAACTCCCCCTACCTGAGATTGATCATCTCCCCCATTGTCAGAGTTTTCTTGTAGGGACACTTCTATTCTCTCCATACGGGTATTCGTGTTTCGAGATTACGCCTCAATGGCGGCTAAACATTAGTTCATCGAGTTCATCATTTCGGTAAGCTGCTCCATGTTCATAATGGGATGAAGACCAAAACCTCTACCAGTTTGAGTGGGCATACAGTATGGGACACGACTTAAATTTTCTAAACGACGACTCTAAGGGACTGCTATAATGGACCCAAATGATCCTATATGCTAAAATGATGCAAATTTGGGAAATCCAGACCTAGGACTCACACAATGGCCTAGATTTATATGAAATGTGTGAAACCCTAGGAAAATAAAATCTATATATTTAGGTGACACGATCTAAGATGATCCTATGTAAGAATCTCGCTTTGATACTAAAATTGATGTAGGACAACCAAACATAACCCTAAATAAATGCGGAATAATTAGGGACAGATTTATTCAAGCAAATAAACATAAACGAATCATCAAAAAATAAAAATAAAAAAATTAATCATGAAAAACAGTAATGATCATGGTCATTCATCATAATCACACAGTAATAGATCTAAAATTTTGAATTTGATTAAATCCAGCAAAAGATAGAACTTTCATCTCGCAAAGGGTCCGTTCGATTGATCAAGAGGATTCTTTAACCCAAGAATTTAGATTTTCTGGATTAGGAAAATTTGAAAATTCAAAAAAATATGAAAATCGGTCATTGAATTTTCGGGATCTAGGATTTCAGGTTGATGGGATTTGGGGAAAACAATTTAAGTATATTTAGAATAAAGATTTGAATGATGTTAATGGTTTGAATTGAAGAAATATAGAATGGGTTGCTAGATCTACGATGGGTTTAAGAAAATAGAAGAAAAGAGATTAAGGGGAAAAGATTATCTTGAGAAGAAGATAGAAAGAGAAGATAAGGGATGAGAAATCACTTCCCTAGGCCTCACGCCTTCTTCCAGTCACTGGAAGCCGATCGAAGAATTACTCCAAGATGAAAAGCTAAGAGCTCATTTTTTTTTTCTTTTTTCATTACATGTAAAAAAAATTATAACATAATGTTTTAGGGTTTCACCCTTATTAAGCTTAAAGCAATAAAAGTCCAAAACACCCTCACTAAAATTCAGAATTAAAATATACCCAAAATACCCCTACTTAAGAAAAAAATTCTAAAACAAAAAAGTCATGCAAAAAAAAATGTTTGCACTGTCTCAAAACTAAAATAAAAAAAAATGTGCATAAAGTAAACTAAAATTCAAGATGCATGATGGGCCCCGATGGTGGCATGATAAAGGCGGGTCGTGATGATCCAAAGTTCGATCACACCATCCTCGCGATCCAACGGTCCAAATGTCTCCTCCAACCAACCCACAAGCGTCCTCCCAGTGTATGGTCTTTAATGATGCTTGATCATGCTTTGTGGGGTCTTTCATTCTCCTCCTAAGCAACTTACACACATCATCTTAATGTACCACGTACACATGTGTTAGATCTTCTAGCCTCTAGAAACTTTATCTAAACCCGTCATCTAGCCACATAGACATGGGTAATGCACACCTCCTATGGTGATAAAGCCTAAAAGGTTAGATATCCTCATCAAATATGGTGTGGCCTTCATTAATGTGTGATGTGTTGTTCGATAAGTAGTATTATAATAGTCTTGTTGAATGCTTTGACTAGCCCATTGGCAGACCGATAGCAAAGCATAGAGAAAGAATGTCTAATTTAAAATTTACGGCATTCTTAAAGGATGTACCATTACCAGGTAATGATTTTCTCTAGCATGTCATGCCAATATATATGATCTTATGCCAAATAAAGTCAGCAATGACTTTAGTTGTGACATACTTTTATTTCACTACTTCAGGCTCATTTGAAAAATAATTAGTCACAACAGATATGTATTAATGTCCCCTAGATGATCGGGTCCGATGACATCGTGGCCACGTGCAATGAATAGCCAAGTGGCCACGACTTGGTGTAAGGGGGCATTTGGCATCTCTACAAATAAGAGCTTATTGGCTTCTTTAAAAAAATAAAAAAGAACTTTTAAACTATTTGGTAAAAGTCTAATCAAAGTGCTTATGATGGACCCTTATTGATGAATGGTCCACATCCAAGATAGGCCTTATATGATGGACAACCCACTTTGAAGGTTTGGCTCACACAATGGATGGTCCACACCAAAGGTGTGCTCCATATGAGGGTTGATCCAAGACCGTATTAGGTGAGACCCCAGATCCACCGAGGTCGGTGGGACCCCTGATTGTGGGGCTCATAGTGATTTATGTCTATTAAATCCACACCGTCCAACCATTTTGAAAACTCATTTTAGGGTATGATACCAAAAATGAATATGACTCAAATCTTAGGTGGACCACACCACAAAAACAATCGTGATTGAATCTCTACCATTAAAAACTTCATGGATTTTCAATAGATTCCACTGGAATGTTTATTTTCCATCCAACCTATTGATAAGGTCACAAATGAAATTACATCGATAGTCTAACACAACACCAACGCATACACGTGCGGAAGCTTAAGGAGCAATTAGAATTATGGCTAAGTCCTGGGGGGGGGGGTTGATTAGGACCTTTTAAAATCTTTTCGCCTACTTACCAGTTTTAACAAATTAAACTAGACAATTAACACTTCGGCTTCCAAGCCTAAGTGGGTCCAATCAAAAGACTATAATATGGTTTAAATAATAAACAACCTAGTCTAAGCAAGCATAGATTAATAAGTGATTAAACTAATGAAGAACCTAATCTATGCAATTCAAGTAGACTTAAATAAGGATGGATCAATTAAGCTCAAGTCTACTCAAGGAGTGAAAGCACATTATATGTGTGTGAATGCCTATCAAGTTCCTAGCATACATTCCTAATTAAACATTCATAATTAAACACTTAAACTCAATATATAATGAGAAATGTGCTAAAATACAATCACAAACACAACGATGTATAGTGGTTCGACTACTTGTCTATTCCACTCCCCGTTCAAGTACTCAACCCATTTGAGCACACCAGCATTCACTAGGGAGTTAAAATATGGTTCCTCCCAACCAATGTGTTTTAAATCGAATCTACCCAACCGGGGAGTTTACAAGTTCCTCCCAACCTACACATTTACACCCATGTTGGTGGCTCCCCTTGAAGACTTATTTAAGCCCGCCAAACGTGCCAAGGAATGTCAAACGTCCCTAAATTTTAGGCCCAACAAACATGCTAAGGAATGAAAAATGTCCCTACGTTTTAGGCTCAACTAATAAGCCAGGATCGGCAAACGACCCTCGAATGCAAGTTTGACAAACAAACTCTACAGTCAATTCCACACAGGAAAAGAGTGAATGGACTCTAGAAAAATAATAACTCACTTGTCGAATTTGAGCCTCGTTGTAACACTGCTTCGGGTTACTTGATCTCTGCTCTCCCATGCTTCAATTAGCTACCCTTGTGCTCCCCTGATGTTGATGTTGTTACGTCGCTAATGCTCCAACTCTAACAATCAATCCCCTTGCATATGCTCTTCTTAAGATAGCCAAGGTGGATGGGAGATAGGTTTGAGATCTCTACAACTTATGGGAATGGGTTGCCTAGAGAATCTCACCTACAAAGATCTTATCATAGAGTATTGAATAGGAATATGACGATCAAGAATAATCTAATCTCTAGAGATCAAAAGCAGGACAAGTGCATCTTTATCTTGAGCTTTAAATGCTCCATTCTTGTGATGAATCACAAGGAAGATCACTTGTTTAGGTTAGGAATAGAGCTCTTAATGATCTTCAACAATGGTGGCTTATATCTCTACAAAATCCCCTCTCTCAGCTCAAAAATGAATCTCCTTTTTATAGATTTTCTTCCAACGGTAAAAAAACGAGAAGATTCGCGTATCTCCGATTGATCGAAAAAAGGTCTAATGGATCAGAGGTCACTTCCGATTGATCGAAAATCTGTCCAGAGAGTTCTCTGGAACAAATTCTGATTGATCGGAACCACACTTCGATTGATTGGAAGGACCCCATTCAATGGATCAGAAGTATGTCCAATTGATCGGAAATCTGTCCATTGAGTTTTTCAAACTTGATGGAACAAATTCCAATTGATCAGAACTTTTGTCCAATTGATTTGAGTCCTATTGGAACCACTGTTCGATTGATCTGTTTGAGCTGAAATGTTTACAACAACTTCTACCTCTTTAATTATTCTAACTTATCATGTTTTTATTGGAGTTCTAAAACTAATGATGATGACTAAGAGTATACCTAGTTGGTCCAAGTTAAAGGGCTAGGGTCACCAAGGCATCTCATTTACATATTCTTCTTCATTGATGCTTCTTGTCCACTTGAAACTTCGATCTTCAGCTTGCAAAGGCTCAACCGACACTACAACACATCAACTCATGTGATTGACAAATACGATACACTAGTATGCCTTAGAAAAGTGCACTAACAACAAACACTTAGATGAAGAGACCACATAAATATCATCTTGATCCAAAGATTTTGTGGCCCATAAGAAGTTTTTAATGGTCAATCACCACTGTTTCATGTACTATGGCCCATCTGGAATTTGGAACTGCTTTATTTTTTGGATCATGCCCTAAAATGATCTTTCAATGTGGATGTATGGCGTGGATGTGGTCACATACATCAGGGGTCCCACCCACCTCAATGGATCTGGGGTCTCACCTAATTGCTCCTGGTTGATCCACATCTAATGTACGACATAACGGATGGCCCAAATGTCCTAAAATATGTAGATTTTAATCATCCATTCTTTATCATTTAGTGCATGGTTCATCTATGATGAGATCCACCAAAACAACCATTTAGATTACTCTTATAATAGAGTTATTGTAGTCTTTAAAAATGATGTTAACAACCCTTAAAAAAAGATCTTATTTGAAAGTTTTACCAAACTTTTTTTATTTCAAATAAGAGCTTTTTTTATACTTGAAAAGTGATTTTACCAAACCAACTTATTTCAAACAAGAGTTAGAACAAAAGAGCTTATTAAAGTAACTCTTATTGAATTAGAGTAGAGATGTCAAACGAGCTTTAAGTCTTCAAAAGGTACAAGTATAATAACCCCATAAATATGATAGTCGTAACATTCTTTTATGATTCAAATCGCATCTATGGCCATAATTGGCAAGTAATAGCCCATATGTCTTACTCAGTTATATAGAGTATTGCTCTCTTGATGTGCACCGCATTCACCAGAATATGTTGCATGTAACGCAAAATATGCTTCTTGCTTATCTAAACATCTTAAGAGTATGCCTTCAAATGATCAACAATGAAGTATGTCGTTGTGAATAACGAATTGACTAACTCGATGTCTTATATGCACTCTAAGATTATTTTCCTCATGCAAGTATCCATATTTTTAGTATTCCATATATAAAGGGTTGCCACCAATCGTCGATCTTAACTTCGAGGCATGATATAGGTCGTGCAGAGAAAATGTCATCTGTCGCATCGAGCAAGGATAAGAACCCACTCTCCTCTATTGATATTTGCAAGGGATTTTTTCATAGGATGTGCTAAGGCTACGGACAAGTTGGCTAACACATCTACTTCTGCATTTTCTTAGCAAGGGATATGTCCCACTCGAATATTCCTAAACCCTTAGACAAAAACTTGCGCATGTCGGAAATAAGGTAATAATTCAGGTTTTCGTACCTCAACTCACTAGAGAGTTAACTGATGACTAACTTAGAGTCACCGTGAACTTCTAGGGATTGGATGTTCACTGACTATTTTGAGTCCAATGGTCAGTGTTGCATTTGCCTTGTTGTTGGTACATGTCATTCCTAACGTGAACGAATAGGGGATAAGGTCTTTCTAAGGAGTGAGAAAATGATCCCCACATTAGCTCCAGAGAGATGGGCTGCCCCATCGAAATACATTTTCTAAGGGTTAGCCACCTTTATTAACAATAATTATTCATTTAGTAGATCATAAAAAAAATATATTTCAAATTAGGAACAGGATGCACAACCAGAAAATCAGTTATAGCTTGCCCTTTAATAGCCTTTTGTATGACATATGTAATGTTAAACTTTGACAATAAGAAAGACCATTTGGATAAGTGTCTTAAAGCAATCAGATATTTCACTAGATTTGCCCTAGATATAAAAATGATCCGTCAAAACATGCAGTAATGTCTCAATTTTTGCATGGAAAAGACCGAAGTTAAACCAATCTTCTCCATTAACAAATAATTGGATTCTACCTCTACCAAAGTTCTACTAAAGTGATGGAGGGCATTCTCTTTACTATCTTGATTCTTTTGACCAAGGAGCACACCCAATGAGTTTTCATAAGCAATTATATATAATATGACCAGTTTTCTTTTAACGAATGTCGTAAGCACAAGAGGCCATTTTAATAACTATTTTATTGAATTGAAAGTTTTCTGCCAAGCCTTGTCCCACTCAAAAGCTACTCTCTTCTTCATAAGGTGAGAGAATGTTTAAGATCATCCTGTTAAATTCGAGACGAACTTAAGCGGAATGAAATATTGCAAGTCGTGTTCGTAATAAAAAGTGGCAATCATGCTAGGGAAAATCCAACGTCTACATTAATTCATACGATAGCCAAGCATAAACAACATGCTGCCACGCGTCACACCTCAGAACGGCCGCTGAAACTCAAACGTCAAACCTCCCATTGCATCTCTCAATACGAAGGGACATGGGGGGGCATTGTTTACACCCATTTTTAGCGCCCTAACATGGATCAATCAAAGATCTCCACGTGTTGACGCCACATGACTGTAACTGGCATGAAACCTACTCTCATCCGAGAGTATCTTCAGTTGATCTTTCTTCTGCGATACGCATTCAGTTATAAATACAGAGGCCTAAACCCTTACGCCTTCCTTTAGGAGAACGAATTAATGCAAGCCACGTGACCACATTTATCCTGCCGATTAATGAGGCAGTGTACCCAGCATGTTTATAAGAGACCCACTAAGAGAATGAATCTAATCACGAATCTGGCTATGATATTCTCAGTGAGGTCATCTCTTACTGTCCTTCCAAAATGGGAGATCTTCCCAAAGACATTCGTAGAAGCTATAGCATTTAAGAAGATTTTGAAGATCTGAAGATCGGATCGATGCCAAAGTAAATCCAGATCCGGATAAACAGACATATCGGCTCAATCAGGCCTCCCTCGCCGCACATTAATCAAAATTAAGAAAATGGCGGAACTAAAGCGAAGCTAGGACCAATAATAGATCTGGATTGGGTATCAAATCCTTCCAACACTCCAAACTATCACCTTATGAATGGTCAAATGTAGGAGTAGGTTTGATCCGGATCGTCCAATGCCTCAAAGTGGAGGCAGTGGGCCACCAAATGAGTGGTCACTGATCGATCTTACACCCGGATCAGTCCTTGAGGTTCCTAGATCAGAGAAACTTTGGTGGTCCCAGGCCTGATCTATGTAATGGTCCATGAACATCTCCGTGAAGGATCAATTAAGACAAGAAGATCCGAGAAGCCAACAAATTCAAATCTAGCTAGAGTCCTTTCTTTCCAATGCAAGCTAGTAGTTCCATATCAATCAATGAGATTCTCATATCCAGAACTACGGAGTGAGTATGAAGAATCCACGATCAGCAAGGAAACTCCAGCAAGGATTTCACCGCATCGACAATCTATAAAAAGAGTATCCGAAGAAGAGCTTGTTGAGGCCCTACTGCCAAACACATCAATCTACCTTTTAGATTATCTTTCAATTTATCTTTCTTAACATAACCTATCATAGCTTAGTTTTACATTGCTACTACCTAATGTTCACCAACCCCAATTAGAAGGTTGTGATGTAGTAATAATTCAATCGTGAGATAGAGATTGTCCTCAGGGATTTTTGTAACAATTCTAAATTATGTAACTAGGATTATCTAAATTCGGATATAAATTAAATGATGAATTTTAGAAACATAAAATTATCTACTTTTGGAATAAATCAGTAAACTAAGCACGTAGAGCGCCAATGATTCACTTATAATCAATTCACAATGCCAATTCTACCATTCAAGTTGATAACTCAATTGAAATTGGAGTTCCTATCCCTATCCAATCAAAAGATATAATTAGATCATAACAACACATCTAACATGGGTGGTTCATCTATTGATATAGTTCTCTCATAACAACTAACGCATTGGGCCGTACTCAATTGCACAAGCCAATCCTTCACAAAATAAGTGAGATCATATTCATAGTCTTCCTCAAATCCTATCACTAGACTTGATATATAATCATGAACTTGAACCTCAATTAAATTAATATCAATTAATGAAACATCAATCTCAAAATAAACGAAAGATATGAACTTTTTTAGTTTAGTTCTAGATAAGCACTTAGGATACTTAACTTGTAAGATCACATAGCATCCACCACATCATGATGAATCTAAGATCTCCATAACTTAAAATCTTCTCAACAACACCCCATTGATCAATCTCAATAAATTAAAACATTTCATGTAAATATATCACAAGAGATAGAAGATTAAACTAAAATTATCAACTTTATTTCAAACAAAAACTAGAATTATTCATCATTAAACCTCAAAGTACTTGAATTAAATCAAACCAAGCATTGTAAATTACTATAAGCTTCACTTCTTAGCCCTAGCTAAGAGGTTTAGTCAACCATGAAGATGGTTGAACTGAAACTTAAAAGAAAACTAAGAAAACTAGAACATGAAACTAGAAAAACTCAGAAATAGGAGTTGTGGAAGCTCCCCTTCGAATCTCTCCACCTCTAGCATATCTGGGACTCTTCTAGGATGATTTAGGAAGAGAGTGAATGTGTCTTTATATACGAAAAATTGTGTACCACCTCTCCAAGTGTATAAGATTTTCACACTTTACATCGGTTCCGATGGTTGCTTCGATTAATCGGAATAGTTTTAATATATCGAAGTTTCTATTTAGAGAGTTTAGATTTTTAACATCTGAAATTGCTGATTTTCTGATTAATCGAAATCCCATTTATGATGCATCGAAATTCAAATTTCGATTTATCGAAACTATTCCAATGCATACGAAAATTAGTCCAAAGAGTTTAAATTTTTATCTCCTAAAATTGTGAATTTCCAATTGATCGAACTTCAGGTTTCGATATATCGAAATGTAATTTTTGATACATTGAAAACCTATCAAACACCTATTGAAAATTATTATTTTCTACATTCTTTTGATTTTAAACTCAGAACTTCTTTCACTTGGATTCTTCCTCTCTTCTCTTCTTAGCTTGATCTTCGAATTACTTTAAATAGTCCCTTTAACAATGAATTCATGAAGTCTCTCTCATTTTCCTACAAACATAAATACATATATAAGATGAATCTTTTAATGGTATAAACCATACATAATATATGATGAATTGGGGTATAAATATGCACAATTCAGAGCTCAACACCTAGTGGCTCCCGCTATACTACATTAGGAGTAGAAGTAAATTTTTACAACATTAAGTTGTAGGACCATGATCGACTAAGCTTTGATTTAGCCGATCACACCCATTTAGTCACACCTTGCTGACCACCCATCTCGATCGATTGTTCTAATATATGTAATAAGTATTTAGCCTTTCTTTCTCATTTATTTATATAGGTTCTCTCACAACTTGTCGATTATAATGAGCATCATTTTCAAACATTATTGAAATCATCAATGTTTCATCTTCTTTAAAGTGCATGTGTATTCTTATCCTTTTGAGAAATATCAAACAAAAAGTGCTAGTGAAAGAACAAGTCCTTAAGTCTATAAACTCACAACTATTGTCACAAGGTAAAAAGAATCCATTTTGAAGGGCTAACCCCTACCCTTTTTCACAAATCGCCTAAATGGAAGTGCAAATATTGGTAGTTGAGAGGACCCTGAATCTTGTATCTAAATCTCCTATCTGTACAGTTCAACATAAGGGAACACCAGCGGTTCAGTCCAACTTTAACTCAAGAAAGACTCTGACATGCCGACGCATCTTACCCACACGAAAACTCATGAATATAGGCCCTTATCACACAAGTGACCTAGGTTCGATTGAATTGGCAACAAAGGCTCCAAAGTCAAAACGGATCAATACTCCACGTTCGTTAGGGGCCATTTGGAAGTATCCATGAGCTAGGCCTTCAGTGGATCCAAATTGTTGGGTGTTTGGCAGATCTCAAAAAATGGGAACTGTAACAAGTGGGATTTTGTTTTCCCTTATTCTTAGACTCGAACCAGTATTCATTTCCTTACATTATGAGTTTGGGTGAGAACATCCCATGCATTCGAGGGAAGCATCACAACGAGGGATTACAATCAGTTGAGTCAGGTCGTTGGTCAACCAGTTCGGCTCACTTATGAGGGGGTCTGGGGCTAAATGGCTAGCAGTTTGGGATCTGGATATAGAATGTGGCCCATTTAAGTAAATGGGTTGGGCTCAGGTTGAACACACCTATATAGCTGGTCAGCCAGCTTATAAGGCGGTTCGGGCCAAGCATAAGAGATAGCAAGTTGGGTTCCGAATACAATGGCCCATTTAACTAAACAGGTCAACGGGTTGTGCCTGAATTCATCTTTACCCAACCTACCAAAGGAGGTTATCAATGGACTAGGTGGGCCCGTGGGTCAATTGGCTCAACCAGCTTCTGGTGTGGGTTCAGGCCAAGCTAAATGGGTAGCTGGTCAGGCAGAAAATACAAAATGTGGTCCATTTACTTAGGTTCTACTCTACCTAACCCACACATATATGTTATCAATGGGTTGGGCCAGAAGAGCGCACCCAGCATAAACCCAAAACAAAATGATAGAAGATGAGTATTAACATATTTCATTCTAAAACCTCAATTGGATTGCGAGGGGTTAGGTTGGTTAAGCCCCATTATAAGTAGATAGTTTGGGCTTGGGCTTGATAAGTTTTAAGTGGGTTGGTCATGCCAAAGGGTAATTGGTTGAGGGTTCAATTTATGTTTAAAGTCACCGGAGCCTTGTCACCCCTGATAAAAATGGGTCCCTAGTCACAACTTCACAAGGTCTTGAAGTAATGTTACCAAAACATTTGTATTGTACATGTGATGCTAGTGCATGGTTATTATCACAACCTTTGGTGCACCATTTGGATGGGCCACATCCTAAAAATTAAGGAGACTAGACCATGATAGCCATTCGGTTGTGACTGACTCACATTCAATGGATGAATTTTCTTAAACTATTATACCACTATAATGTGCCTTATTTCAATATACATTGTTTCTCTCATCCAACAGATTTGGGCATATGAGGTCATCCCCAACCTATATTGCCTGAACGGCTAGGCCATCAGACTTAGTCTGACAAGAATTCCATGATTTTTGAATTGGAAGGCAACTAAAGTAGGGAAAATATAAGGCTCTATCAAAAGTTTATACAAATGGGTAGGGTAAGTTCAAATATGTCATCAAATTTGATCTGTTCGTGTTGTATTTCAGTATTTCTAACATTACATACCTATTGTTGCAGCTTGAGATTAGCAGGCAAACTCATTCCCATAGTAGATAAGGAAAAAGTTGTCGTTATCGTAGAAAAGGAAGAGGTCAAAAAGAGAGAGGCAGTGAAGGAGAGGAGGAGTACAAGGAAGATGGTTAAGGAGATGGAGGTGGGTGAGAAGAAGGAGAATATCCACTTGAAGAAATTATAAGAAAAAGTTGCGCAATATGCTGTAAGAGTGGAGGAGATAGAAATGAAAAATCTCTGCCTGCGCAACGAAATGAACTTTTTACGAGCCGAGGTGAAGTCACTAAAGGCTATTTAAATTTTCGATTGTTATCATGTGCAAGTCTTGTTTATTGCGATGTAACCAATATATGTGATGCTCATGCAGGGTGCGCATCCCACATCAGTTGGTGCTGTGGTGCAAGCTCAGGCAAGAGACCCGACCCACCAGAAGTCTGTATTTATGGACCCGTTAAGAAGGCTTAGCTCCAACGAATATGAATTTGTTAAAGCGGCTTATGCTAACGGTGCTCTCGTTTGGCTATAATGTTATGGGAGAATGCATGGGTTGATGACACTGGTAAAATCTTGGCACTAAAGTATTTTACGTAATTCATTTTATATTATGTATATTTACTGATAATTTGGAGCTTGCACAAGATTTAACCTATAAATGGATTTTTTTACCAATAGACATCTACAATATCCTAAAGAACATCCTCATCAATGCATGTTTGTAATGACATTATTCTAGGTAATGTCCAATTACTAATATACACATTTAACTTATATTGGAACCAATTTAACTTGTAGTATTTTAATTCATTCATGATAGCTATTTTTTAAAGGCAATGTTGAGCTACTATAGGAATACAGTGCCGTAATGCATGTTTATAGAACTAAAGATAACATCTTGAAGTATATTAATCCTCAGGTTTTGAGTATTATTAGAGGATATCGCTTCCAAAATGAGATATAAAAATTCAATTGTGTAAATTTGTCATTGCACCATTATGTGACTTACTTTACTTAATATTATTATTGTACCCTATTTCTAACCAACCTAGGAGGAGTCAATCAAGAGCAGGACGCACGTCACTGCATACAGCCAGCAGAAAGCGGCGGATTGAGGCTCTGCGTTCAAAGGAAGAAGGCGAATGTGGTTTGAAACAGTGGCCAAGCAAGGTTTGTATTCTAGGGAAGTGGCCGATTGCAGTTTGCAACACAAGCAAGCAGCCGGGCATTGTTTTTCAATCAAGGAGTAGTGGCCGAGTGAGATTCATAGCCACTTATAGGATAGGTGTTAGGAGGAGAGAAGCAGAGAGAAGAATCTAGAAGGCTGAACGTGGTTGTAACTATCAAATGTGGGAGAGTGGAGTATGACAGGTGTCAAGAGGAGTGGTACCCAATGCAGAACGTGAGGTGCATCTAGAGAGTTCTTCACCGTCAAGCAAGTCTGTAAGTAACAGAGTAGAGCAATAAAGGAAAGGGTCCAGCACCAACCAAATCAAATCAACTCTCAATTTAGTTTATCATGCTACTTAGTATTTTGCTCTTTATATTCTTTAGTGTAATTGGCAGTTTCATTTTCATTAGCGTAGTTTTGCTCTTTACATTCCATAGTATAAGTTGTAAATTTACGTTCTATAGTAGTAAATTCATAGCGGTAATCCAATAGCTAGTAATTATAGCTATACTCGAGGTTTACACTCACACGCTTGAACTTATTTAAATGAAGCATTTTACTCAAAAATGTGATCTACAGCTCATTCCACACGACCGACTATAAGTATTTTCCTTTTATTTTATTTGATTCTGTATTGAAAAATCATTTCATATAGAAGGCAGAGGTGTAACCTATTATTGGAGGATAAACCCCACCCTTCTAAATATCACCTGATGATTGAAAAACAACTGTGCAAGTGACTGAATAGGCGACCGATCTGTATAGGTCCTGGTCATATACAACCGATTACAGTGTATCTGCCTATCTTGATGCTTGGGATCATCGTTGTTCGGCTTCAATCGAGCCGCACAGTTGGTTTTGGCACGCCCGCACACATTACACACATGACAAAAAATATGAGAGCAACAATTATATGTTGTATTTGGCCCACCATAGAAAGTTCATGATTGATGGGATGAATATCCGTCATACATCACGGTGTGGTGTGTGTCTGTATTATCAATGGCTTGGATAAACAAACCAGACACAACAGGAAAGTTACTTGTACATCACAGAGAGGAAACTTAGTGCCATCAAAATCCGTCCGTCCATGCTATCGGCTAACCTAGGCCACCTAGTCAACACGCTTTTCTTCATTGGATTTCAACCACTAACTACTTTTAAAGGTCCCAGATCAGACAGACCATATTGTCTGATCAGTCTAGTTTTTCTACCTCGGGTCATCCATCACCAGATTGGTGATCTAGATTAGTTGACTGTACACCAATGTCTATATTAGCAAATTAAGGTGTTTTTCTACCTCGGGTCATCCATCACCATCCCAGCTCACATCTTCTCTTATTTTTCTTGATTTAGTTAGCTTTTCTTGATAATTTTAAGATGTCAGACCACAGGACATAAAGAACATATTGAAAGATCTCGTTCTTGGCAAATTCTCAGGATATTTTCCAATTTTGATGTTTTTCTCAGCATGTTGGAAAAATATTTTAAAAAATGTTGTACATTAATAAATAAATTTTAATTTTAAAAAATGTTGTACATTAATAAATAAATTTTAATTTTAAATATACATTTATATAAATAAATAAATAATCCTTGAGGTCTTACTATTTTTTGTGCTAATGTCATGATAATATCGCAATAAAAAATTGATATTTTAAAAATATCATTTAGGGCGCGTTTGGATACCACCAGAGACAACAATAGATAAGTAACCTTTTTTAGATAAGTTTGGTATAAGATCAATTATAAGTAACTTTTTTACTTAAAGTTAATCAATTCAATTAATTAGTAGAAACCAAGATAAGCTACTTGAGGCATAAGTAGCTTAAGTAACCAACAATCCAAACGCCTTTGCAATATTATCGCACGGCCATGTAGCCCACCTAATCTGGCTACGGGCCGGGGCTTGGACCTACTTAGCTTAGCTCATGGACAAAGATTGGGCCTCACATGCCCGGCCTAGCTTAACCTGACATTTTATGTATGTCTTATATCCTACAAATATGTCATTCTAATTCTTAGTTAGGCTACCCATCCATCCTTAACGTAGACCATTGGTTTGACTCTTCTAAACTGTCTATTTCTTTACGTATTTGCGGCCCACTTGATCAATGGGGAATTTTTGACTTCGGCCTGGTCAGGCGTCAGTCCAACCAATTCTTTTTGAGTGTGCTAGGCCCATGCAAGGCTTGGGCTTGGCTCAGGCCTACCAATTCTTACCGAGGGTGCTAGGCCCATGCCGGTCTTGGGCCTGGCTCCAACGAATTCTTATCGAGTGTGCTAGGCCCATGCTAGGCTTGAGCCTGGCTCAGGCCTTGGGTCTCACCTTGGGTGGACCATGCCTGAAAAAAATCCAGCAATTGGAAGATCCTCGCCACAATTATGAGTCTTTTTTTTTTTTTATATTGAATGCGAACTGGTACTACATTTCCCTTTTTGACTCCATTTGCAGCCCAAAAATTGAATGGGGAGGTTAACCATGAGCCCCAACTGTAAAAACAGAAACTGATCATTTAACTGTCATACATGAATTCTAGGTGTGGACCCAAGGTAAACCAAACCAAACAATTTCTTATACATGTTTACAATCAATTCAAATCACACCCTCCTTATGAGGAGGTTAAGCCCATGATCAGGTTCTACAGTCAATCTAAATGCTGGTGAATGACAATACTCTGGTGAAAGTGAGAAAGAGAACCTACCCAGGATCCCTGAAAGGACCACCTTCAATTCTACCATGGCAAAGTTCTGGCCCACACACGTCCGGGCCCCGGCCCCAAACGGCATGTACACATGCGGAAGCTTGCATGCTTTGAAAATGCCGTGTGCAAACCTCTCCGGGTTGAACTCATGTGCATCTGGGCCCCAGATGTCAGGATTTTGATGTAAGGTCAGGATTGGTATCCATAGCTTGAGGCCTTTGGGAACATGTATGCCTCCTAATTCCATGTCCCTTAATGCCTCCCTTGAAAGGAATGCAGCCGGAGGGTATAGACGCAAGCTCTCTTGAATCACCATTGTCACCTGCATCGTAGGAAAGCTTAATGACCACCAAAGTTCATGTGTTGAAAATAACGATTTAGGTGCGAATTGGGACCCTTGGAGCTGGCTAGCCCAAGAACTTGAGACCGAGCTAACGGTTACTAACCGTGTAATCTTTTAAGTTAAAATAGAATTGAAATTGTGAATATGATTGTAACCAATTGTATAAGGGGCGAGAGAGATACTATTAAATTTCTTCAGAACAATGATCATGGATGGTTTCAGGCAATGGCTCAAATCATGATGCAGGAACCATTTTGGTTGAATTTTCCTCCACCATTGATTTCAGCATAGCCCATTATCTGACCATTCAAAGGATTGTATATTTGACGCAATCTTGGGCGATGATGAAATCAAAGATTCAGGAAAATTCAACCCAGATGCTTCATGCATCAAATCATAATAGCTATTGCATGATGATCCAAACATGCTCTATGTGAACACATATATCTAAGCTGTGTTTAAATGAATCTAGGCCCATGTTTGTAGCCACTTGCTTCTCGCCCCAAATTGAAGTAAGATAACCCCTAAATCATTTTTCTTTTAAAAATATTTTCAGTAAGTCCGATTTCAATCGCAACCGTTGGATTGCAAGATGACAGATCGAATCATCTTCAAAAATCTCAAAAAATATTTTCAATAAGTCCGATCTTGATCGCAACCATTGGATTGCGGTCTAATTCTTTCTTTCTTTCTTTCTTTCTTTCTTTCTTTTCAGTAGAGATTTGGGGGAAAATCCAAGTAAACTAACTGTTTCCGGCTGCCCCAAAACATGGAGAAATTGGTACTAGTCAGTTTCCCTTGGATAACCACTTCACCAGCAATTAGGGAACAATATCCAAGTGGTACATCAAACATGATAACAATCTAATTAGATGGATGCGACCATCCATGGTGCTTTTAAGGTCCTAGAATGTTCATGGAGTTTAACACGAAAAGCACAATGGTGAAATTTTTACGTAGTAGCATGCACGTACCACTTTCATCTTTCGGATCATATCAACATCTGGAAGTTGGCCCCCACAAACTTCTATAACCTCAGCACGAGCACGGGCCTGCCACTCTGGGTTCAATGCAAGTAGCATCAAGGTCCATGTGGCAGCTACGGCAGTTGTCTCATGCCCAGCAAAGTAGATGTTCTTGCAATTGTCTACTATGAAGCGGTCAGTTGTATCGGGCTTGATATGATCAGAGTTGGCGCCTTCGAGAATAGTTTGTAACAAGTCCTTTTCTGTCGTTGCCGTGGATTCTTCTCTGCGTTCCTTTACTAGCTTCAAAATTAATGATCGGATCTCTCTGTCTAACCTCCAAATGTTTCTATTGTTCTTGGTTGGAAGATGCCTTGCATGCACATAAGTCATTATTTACAAATCCAATAACAAGATGAATTCATACTTGTTTTAATGGAAAATATACCCCAAAAAAAAAAATTGTTGAATTCATTGACACTAATTTGTGCCTCCACTATTAAATGCAGCAAATTAAGAAACTCTATGCCACTTCATCGCATTGCAATTGACAAGAGGTTTGCTCGAATACATCCCGATGTAATGCAATACAATGTGTCAAGAGTGTTGTAACCTTTGAATCTAGGTTATCTTCCAATGACTCAAATGGGTTTATACGACAAGTCTCACTTTGAATTGTGGAAAGACAATAGATAAAAGATCTCAATTAGTTATTTCAACCCTTTTGATAATTTGGCTGTTTTGATTTGAACATGAATGGTCACCATAATCTTTGTGTAGTCAATGGGTTGAAATAATAAATCAGGGAGTTTTTTTTTTCCTTTTTCTTCTTTCATTTTTTGGGCATCCCCCATCCAACAAGACCTATCAAATAAACAGTTTTTATCACTGGAAAAGACCTAAATCCAGTGGGTAGAGTCCTGTTGTATCTTATCGTAATATGTCCAGATGTATTGGAGCAGACTTCAATAGAGAAAGAGATAAAACTCTATCTGTATTGAATTGATGAAATGCAAGTAACTCAATTGCACAACTACTGTGGTATTCACCCTCAACCCAGAATGGACCCTAAGGAAAGCAGTTTGAAAGCAAATTGCAGAGCCGCTTTCTTAGGTTAGTGGTGACCTGCCTCTTAGATGCAATGAAGTTCAGTTATGTCTCAATAATAGTTTTCAAACTAGGCGAATCAAATCGGGATTACCTTGAGTCGACCTGGCCAGGTCACGGGCCTGGTCACTAGGTCAGGAAAACTAGGAAGGCCTCTGTTTGTGGGTGCATTTAGCCCTAGTATTGCAGGTCGACTCGTTACTTAGTTGACTCATCCTAGTCTCAACAAGTCAACCAAGTCGACCCACAAAGAAGAGGGAGAGGGAGAGGAAAGAGGAAAGCGATCGGACTCTATATTTCTATGAAAGGGGCTTTTGTAATTTGTTAGAACAAGGTTTGAGTGTGAGTTGTTGGGCATGTGTGATTGGTTTGCATTGATAGACTTAATAGGGTTATTCTTCGCAAGTTTTCCATTTCTTGTCTTAAGGACAAGTTACAACACTCACCAAGTGCACTCCCCGCTTATACTATGACGGCATGGACTTGCGCAATTAAAGGAAGAAAAGCTACTAGTTCTACGACGACAATTGCAACCATTCGCCACCAAAAACTCTATAAATAAGATCCAAGACAAATCTCACTAATGATATTACAGTTAGACAAACTGAAGAAAAAAAAAACACGAGATTTATATTGAGGGAAGCAAAGGTATCTCTTACTAGATTATACACTCTTCACACTAAACTAGATGACTTGAACTCCATAGAGAAATGAGTTACAACCCACTGTCTCACAAGTATCTGGTGTAGGACTAAACACAGAAAACAATAACCATAAGACACAACACAAGTAAAAGGTTAAGTTTGTATTCTCAACACACACCCTCAAACTCAACATGGTGGGATTTAATCACTTGCAACTTCTTGTTAGATTGAACTTTCGATATCTACTGAATCTTCTTCTGAAATAGAGGGGCAAATGTGAATGCGACAATCATTGAGCCACCAAACCATTATTTACATGAAAAATCCTCACAAAGACACAAGTGCAATACTACACGGTGAGTAAATTACACACAATGGTGGAGAGGGGAACCACCGATAATGGCACATGAAGACACAAGTGCAATATTGCACAATCGAACTACAACCACAATAGATGACAAAGGCATAATAAAGGAAGAAACAATCAATGGAAAATGAGAGCTCTAGTTCCGCTTGATATCCTGTATGTTAAGTTGGATCAAGCAATATGTCAAATATTTTGTTTTCATCGAGCAAAAACAAGGTTGGAACTCATGTATGTTGGGAATGGTAGGCTGTCCTTAGGATGCAATCCATGGCTTGATCCATAGCTCCAACTTAAACATGCGACAATTGAACAACATCTACATTGACCTTTCACAATTTCTAAAAGAAATTCCAAAACACTATGCATACTGCGCTGGTGATGAATGGTAACAATGAAGAAGTGAGCGATGAAATGCAACAGAATTTGTGTTAAAATGGTGGTAGACAGTGGCTCCCATTGGACCGTGATCAACCATGAAGATGAACTTCTCCAAAATGATGTGCACTTAACTGGCTTGCCCTGGTGTTGGCCCTCACAATTTTCAAAAGAAATTCAATAAAAAGCATCTACATTGGCCACTACAATTTCTAAAAGAGACTCATTAAACTACAATACGCAGACTAACTGGTGAGAATGAAGAAGAGAGGGATGAAAAGCTGCAAAGATTGTGCTAAAATCTTGGTGGACAGTGGCTCCCATTGGACTGATCAATCACAAAGATGAACTTCTCCAAACGACGGGCCCTTACAATTTCCAAAAGAAACTGGTTAAACAATATCTACAATGACCATCACAATTTCCCTAAGAAACTCGTTAAACTACAATACACTTGACCACACTGGAGAAATGATGACAATAAAGAAGCGAGGGGATGAAAAGCAATGAAATTTGTGCTGAGGCAAACGGTGGCTCCCATTGGACTACAAACAACCAAAGACGAACTTGTCCAAAAATGATAGGCTCTTAAGGGACTTGGCCTGTTGTTGGCCCTGAAAATTTTCAAAAGAAACTCATTAAACAACATCTACAATGACTTTCGATGTCCAAAAAAAAAAACTCATTGAACTGCACTACGCAGAGTGACAAGTAGTGACAATGAAGAAGAGAGGGATGAAAAGCAACAACATTGTGCTAAAACGTGGCAGACAGTGGTTCCCATTTGACTGCAATTGACCAAGAAGACGAACTTCTCAAAAAATGATGGGCTCTTAACAGATTGGGTGTAGGGTCCACCCTAACAATTTCCAAAAGAAGTTCATTAACAACATTTACATGGGCACATTCAATTTCCAAAAGATACTCATTAAACTACACCACATATACTATTGATGAATGGTGACAATGATGCGAGGGATGAAACATAACGAAATTTGTGTTAAAATTGTGGTGGACAGTGGCTCCTATGGGTGATGGGTCTGTGATAAACCATGAATATGAACTTCTCCAAAAAAACGTCAGGCTCTTAATGGACCGGGCCTGGGGTCAGCTTCAACCCAAATTTTGAACTATTTGGGTCTGTCCTGCCTGGATTATTCACAATTTTCATTTCTCTTTGGCATGGGGCCAGCCCATTAACAGTCCAAATAAGAATGGAGGGTGCAGCAAAGGCAAATTTTAGGATGCCGAAGAAGCGGCTGATTGAGGAGATGTGTTTGCAGGCCGTGTTGATTATTTTAATATGAACAATGAAGAAGAAGAACAGACTAAAATGAAAATTCAAGAGGATCAACCCACTCCGATGCCATGTTAAACAAGTACTCTTACTAAAGAATCACGAGGTAATACATTTCTTAGACACTATTCACATTAGATTAGATGCCTTGGGCCCCCTTAGGAAGGAGTTACAACCCACTTTTCTGTGTAAGTATCCAATATAGGACTAAATGCACAAGACAATAAATAAAAGACAACACGATAACAAGGCTTAGTTTGTATTCTCAACCATTACAATGTTGAACAAATGTTGCTCGTCAAAGGTTGATACTGAGATGGAGCAATGGGATAAGGGGCTCTTTTATAATTTTGATGAGACTATGGCCCAAAACATCATTGTAAACCTCAACAACTAATTCTTCACAAGACAGATTCACTCAACAACGAGTGTGGTGGTACTAATGTTGTCTGGGATTTGAGTGATAGTTACAAAAAACCTTCAGGTTAAGGTTGATTTTGAGGAGGAATGGATGATAAGACTATCTCTATGAGAATGAGTTGTTTGCATTGACAGGGTATCTATAGGAGTGTCAATGAACCGCATTCAGACTGGATACATGGGTATTCGTAGCCATACCCACTGCTGAGTACTGCACCCATACCCATATCCATATTCATGCTTGTACGCATTAGGTGTTAGTGTCTCAATTAGCTACCATGAACCGATTTATAATTTGTGATTTGAGAAAAAAATTATTTGATGCACTTGATGAGCAGCTTAGATTTATCATATGTGTGCCAATCAAATCAATGTGTCAAGATATTATAGATTTATGCGTCATGATAACATAATTGCATGATTATTTGAGGTATACACCAATTAGTTTTAAACACAGAGACGTGTCAATGTGACTTTAGATATATGCTTATATATAATGTACCTCACACGGGAAACATGCATGCGAACTCATAGTTTATGAGATTCAATTAACATATTTGACAAGTCTACTCATATGTGCAATGGATTCTACCTACTAAAATGCACATAGTAATTTGTGGTGAATACATATGGTTGAATAATTTACATCAACAATATGTATTGCTCTGTGGCAAGGGAATACTTGCAATTTAGTACTCATGTATCTATCCATGCATGCACACATGTAATGCGCAAATAAGTGGGCACATTTAGAATTCGGGTATGGGTTGGAGTATGGAGTATACCCACACCCAGCCCAATTATTAATTGAGATTAAGAAAAATACCCAAACCCATACCACACTTATTACCTACATCCATACACAGCCCATGTTGGGCTGGGTTTGGGAACCCATTAAACCCACCTGGGCCATTGATTCCCCTAAGTGTGTCTAGTGAGTTGGGTGCATTTGACCATAAGATGGGATGAAGATGCAATTAGGGATTTTAGTTAGTAGGCTTCTCGATGGGGAAGGATAAGGGTGTAACTAAAACATTGAGGAATGGAAAAATCCTCTCTTTCACCTATTTTATGCCTTACACACAGGAGGGCCTTCCACCTCAAAACAGGAAAACTTGTTGGTGGCTTGGTGCTATTTTCTTGTTGTAGGAAAAATGGTCTTATTGGAACAAAGAAGAAGAACGAGAAGAAGTAGTAGTTTGGTTAATAATTTTCTATTATTTATTCCATAAAAAAAATCCTGGAGTTGTTGGTCAACCTATCAAGTCCCAATTCAATCCCACCCAATGAACCACCAAGTCTTGAGCCGATTTCTAGTTAAGAGAACTATCTGAATTTATTAATCTGAGCTATTTGTTGGATTGACAGGAAACACCTCTTGTATATGAATTTAGCAGAAGGTAAAATAATTCGTCAGTGCCCTCTACAAACATAAGAAAAAAAGCCCATGTATGGAATTAGAATCACTTCGTGAGAGTATGGTAGAGAATTTGAACGAAAATCACTGTCATCATATAAGCCTTATCCCAACTAATCAGGGTCTGCTAAAAGAATCATGTGGCAGAAGTTTCATTGATGAGGACACAAGACCATTTCAAGTGTACCAACAGAGAAAGCACCACCCACAAGTACCATCCTTGTGGATAGGCGACTATTGGGGAGCTGAAGACCCTCCACACGTGATTAGACACATAGAAGACCCCATCCAGGGAGGGCAAGTGTGAAGGAAGAATGAAGAAACGGATTGAAGAGCTGAAGACTTCGGGCGCCCATCGGGCGCCCGACCATTGCCTTCGGGCGCCCGAGTTTAGCCTTTCGAGCGACCGAAACTCTCTGGACGTTTTTGGACGTCTTCGGGCGCCCGACCGAGCGCCCGAACTTTCGTGCACTTTTGTTTATTTACGCGTTTTTGCTTAGTTTTAGGGGTACTTTGGACTTTTTACGTGCTTTATTTGTTTATTTAAGTGGGCTAGGCCCTATACACGAAAATTAACTTTGATATTGATTAATGAAAGCCTCTTTGAGCTTCTTCCTGCCTTCTCTCTCTCTCATGGTGATTCTTCTCTTCTCCCTGATCTTCTTCTTCTGATTTCTTCTTGTGCCCCTCCAGATTCTTCCAGGTAATCATTTTCCTCTTTCTATATTTTATTTTGCCAAGCCTTCTTCGATCAAAACTTTGGGAATCAAAATAAACCCTAAATCCCCAAATTCCCAAATCCCTAATCCGAGAAACTTCCTGATTCTTCGGACTAGTGATTTTCATTGATTGATTGGGTAAAGCCATGCAAGGTCGGGAGGTTCCATCCCTCGCCGGATCCAACCTATGCACTAATTGAATCCCATACTCCATGGTTCTGATGATGGCCCGTCCCATTGCTTGTTTCCTTATGATTTCTTTAGTTTATGATGATTGATCCTAGATTTCACTATTATTATTGCTTTTACTTCCGCTGGATAATCATGTTCATGAGCATGCATCATATTTAGGGCTGTCCTACATCAAATTTGATATCAAAGCTTAGGCTTGCATGGTTTGTGTCTAGATCGAGTTATCAAATTAGGGTTTTGATTTTTAGGTTTGTTTTAGGAAAGTTCCAGATTTAGAAAGTTTCCGATTTTAGAAACTTTCCAATTTTAGAAAGTTTCCTAATTTGGAAAATTTCCAGATTTGAGTCGTTTTCTGTTTTAGTTTAATTGTGTCAGTTCATATTAGTTTTGCATTCATCGCATTCATCTTGTGAGTCAAAACACCTAGTGTCTAGTTGGGTAGAGTTTTGGTTCAAGTCTTATTTGTATGCCCACAAGAAGAGGTAGAGGTTTCAAACTTCAGCCTACCATGAGTAACGAGCAGTTATCTGAGCAACTTACTCAATTGATACAAAAGATAACCGCCCTAGAGGCAAGTCACAAGCGAGATTTTGCCCGCCTTGAGAACCAGATCACCACTACCAGGACCAAAGTCGAGCAACTAGAGGCGTCCCAAAGGGAAAACCCCGCTGTTGGGGATGATGCGCACTCCCAAGTGGGAGGAATCATAGAGGAACGCGCTGTCACACGTGGAGGTAGTGAAGATGGAGATCGTGGTAACGGTCGTGGTGTTGTGTGAGAGGCACGAGCCACATATGATCATCAAGACCGCTATGATCCAGATGAGCGTGCGATGAAGAGTGTTAGAGTCGAGGCCCCAAGTTTTGATGGGCGCTTGGACCCCAAGGCATTCCTTCACTAGGTTGCTGACATGGACCACTACTTTGAGTGGTATGGCATGTCAGAAAACCGTCAAATGCGGTTTGCTAAGATGAAGCTTATGGGTCAAGCCAAGCTCTTTTGGACCAACACCGAACATAGGATAGAAAGAGTTGGTAGAGCCCCTATCACACATTGGTATGAGATGAAAGAGAAGTTGAAGGAGAAGTACCTTCCTCTCTCATACCGTCAGAAGCTCCTTGACCAATGGCAATCCTTACGCCAAGGGTTAATGTCTGCCACTGACTACATCGCTAAATTTGAAGAATATGTGATGCGATGTGATATCCAAGAAAACCCTCTAGTAACACTCTCGCGTTTCAAGACGGGCCTTCGTGCGGATCTTCAGCGCAAGCTTATGACTCGGCCCTTGACGGACTTGGATGAAGCATATCAAGTCGTGCAGGAGTTAGAGCAATATCTAAAGACTCCTATCGTCCGTCGTTTCGAGTCCCGAGACTCCAGTGCTAGATCTAGTTCCCAGGGGACTAGACCTAATGTTGGTAGTCAACCTAGGGCACAGGCGATCATTCCGCCTAAGCCTAGGGACGACAAGGGCAAAGGGGTTCTTGGTGCCGATCCTAGCAATATGAGCCAAGTGAGATGTTATGAGTGTGGCAATCTGGGCCACATGGCTAATCAGTGTCCTACGAAGAGCCGTGGGAAAGCCTTAGTTATAGGCGAGTCCCACGAGGGTGGAGATGACCAGGGTGATTATGAAGTTGAAGAGTATCACCCTGAAGGAGGACTTACTGATGATGAAGAGTTAGATGGAGAAGCAACGCTTGCAGTAGTCAGGCGTGTGCTAGCTCAGTCTAGGAGTAGTGCTGACTGGCGTCGAAGCACTATCTTCTACACTATTGCCAAGTGTGGTGAAAAGAATTGCAAGGTGATAGTGGACAGTGGAAGTTGTCAGAATGTGATTTCCACTAACACCTTAGAGCGCTTGAAACTGAAACCCACACCTCATCCAGACCCATATAAAGTTTCTTGGGTTGACAAAACATCCCTACCTGTCACCCATCAATGTCTAGTCCCCATCGAGTTTGGGTCATACAAGGAGTCCCTGTGGTGTGATGTTTTACCTATGGATGTGGGACATGTTATCCTAGGTAGACCGTGGCTATTCGATAATGATGTCACGATCTTTGGCCGTTCCAATGCGTGTACTTTCATGCATAACGGTAAAAAGATCAAACTTAACCCTATGCCACCTGAGAGCACACTAGGGAAGAAAAAGGATGAGAAGGCAAGTGAGCCTAAAGGAGTGGGGAAATCCGAGCCTAAAGGAGTGGGGAAATCCAAGCCTAAGTCTCTACATATAATCAATGCGAGAGAGTTTGAAAAAGAGACTAAGGAGGATTCTACGGTGTATGCCCTTGTGGCTAGAGAGATTACACCTGAGGTTCCATTAGAGTTGCCCCGTGAAGTGACTTCGGTCCTGAAGGAATACAGTGATGTATTTCCTGAAGACTTATCGAATGAGTTGCCACCTATGAGGGACATATAGCATGCCATTGATCTTGTCCCAGGGTCTACTCTACCGAACCTTCCTCACTACAGGATGAACCCTGCAGAACATGCAGAATTGAAGAAGCAAGTTGATGAGCTTCTGCAAAAGGGTTTCATCCAAGAGAGTATGAGCCCGTGTGCTGGGCCGTGCCTGCATTGTTGACGCCAAAGAAAGACGGCACGTAGCGCATGTGTGTGGACAGCCGTGCCATAAACAAAATTACCGTCAAGTATAGGTTTCCCATACCTAGACTTGATGGTATGCTTAACATGATGACGAGGTCCACTATATTCTCTAAGATAGACCTCAAGAGTGGATATCACCAAATCCGTATACGCCCAGGGGATGAATGGAAAACTGCGTTTAAAACAAAAGATGGGTTGTATGAGTGGTTGGTCATGCCCTTCGGCTTGACTAATGCACCCAGTACGTTCATGCGGGTGATAACACAAGCTTTGAGGCCGTTCATGGAAAAGTTCCTAGTGGTGTACTTTGACGACATTCTTATTTACAGTACCACTAAGGAATCACACCTTGAACATTTAAAGAAGGTTTGTAGCGTCCTTAGGAAGGAAAAGTTGTACGCTAATCTTAAGAAATGCGCATTCATGTCTAGCCAAGTTGTGTTCTTAGGATTTATAGTGTCATCTTAAGGGATGGGTGCAGACCCTTAAAAGGTCAGGGCCATAGTTGAGTGGCCAGAACCGAGGAACATTCATGAGGTGCGAAGCTTTCACGGCCTAGCAACTTTTTATCGTCGGTTCATTAGGAGTTTTAGCACGATCATGGCTCCCATTACAGAATGCATGAAAAAGGAGAGTTCGTGTGGTCTAAAGCCACAGTCAAGGCTTTTAAGGAGATTAAGGGCAAGATGGTAGAAGCTCCTGTCATGCGTCTACCTGACTTCTCTAAAGTCTTTGAGGTGGCGTGTGATGCGTCTGGTGTTGGTATAGGTGGAGTGTTGAGCCAGGAGGGCCATCCTGTAGCCTATTTTAGTGAGAAATTGAATGAGGCAAAACAGAAATACTCCACTTATGACAGAGTTCTATGTGGTAGTGCAATCCCTAAGACATTGGCGTCACTATCTCCTACCACAAGAATTCGTCTTGTTTTCTGACCATGAGGCTTTGAGATATTTGCATTCTCAGAAGAAACACAACCCAAGGCATGCCAAGTGGGTAGCATTTCTTCAGGAGTATTCGTTTGTTTTGAAACACAAAGTCGGGGTTGAAAACAAACCAGCGGATGCCCTTAGTAGAAGAGTGACGTTGCTCAACTCCTTGAGTGTAGAGGTAGTCGGGTTTGAGCAACTGAAAGATGAATGCCCCACATGTCCTGATTTTGGGGGTACTTACGCGTCGCTCTCTAGTGACCAGCGTATGATGGGTGAATATGCTCTTAAAGATGGCTTCCTTTTCAAGGGAGATAGACTTGTATTCCCCGCATGTCCCTTCGTGAATTCCTCATCTGGGAGCTTCATTTAGGAGGAATAGCTGACCATTTTGGTTGTGACAAGACCATTGCCCTTGTGGAAGATCGTTTCTATTGGCCAAGTCTCAAGCGAGACGTAGCCAAAGTTTTAGGGCAGTGTCGTACATGCCAACTGGCAAAGCAGAGAAAACAAAATACCAGGCTGTATACGCCATTGCCAGTGCCACATGCTCCGTGGCAGGACATTAGTATGGACTTTGTGCTTGGGCTTCCCAAGACAATCAAAAAGCACAATTCCATTTTTGTCGTGGTGGACCGTTTTTCTAAAATGGCGCATTTCCTCCCATGTTCGAAAACGTCGGATGCGTCTCATGTCGCTCGTATCTTTTTTGATGGTGTGGTGCGTCTCCATGGGTTACCTAAAACCATAGTGTCTGATCATGATGTTCGATTTACTAGCTATTTTTGGAAGACACTGTGGCACATTATGGGAACTCGTTTGCAATTCTCTAGTGCTGACCACCTACAAACAGACGGTCAAATTGAAGTGGTAAACCGTAGTCTTGGAAATCTTCTACGTTGTCTAGTGGGTAAACATGTTAAGACTTGGGACCTAATTTTACCAACTGCTGAATTTGCTTATAATAGGTCAGTAAATCGATCTACAGGGATGAGTCCATTTGAAGTTGTCAGTGGGTATAAACCTAGAATGCCAATAGATCTCTTACCCATGTCTGTCACCCAAAGGTTTTTTGAATCAGCCGATGCATTTGCACGACATATCCATGAATTGCATACGCATATTAGACAGCGGATAAGTAAGAGTAATGATAATTATAAAATTTCAGCTGATTCTCATCGTAGACTACAAGATTTTCAAGAAGGAGACTATGTAATGATGAGGGTAAGGCCAGAGCGGTTCTCACAGGGTTCCACTAAGAAATTACAAGCACGTAGTGCTGGACCATTCAAGATAGTACAGAAAATTGGGTCCAATGCGTATCGGATTGACCTTCCATCTGAAATGGGCATTAACCCGACTTTTAATGTAGAAGATCTAGTCCGTTCCCCTGACCCTACCATTGATCCATCATTTCATTCATGGCCCTATTCTGATTTTGCTTCATAACCCCTTCCACCCCTCCCTCCACCTATTGTTCATAAAGAAGAAATTGAAGAGATCTTGGATGATGAGATAGTTTCCATGCGAGATGGAGGTTTCCAGAGGTATCTTATCAAATGGAGGAACAAACCACCTTCTAAATCTACGTGATTGACTGAAGCTGAAGTGCAGCGTGTGGATCCAGACTTACTAGAGCGCCACAAGAGTTTTAACTCGTCGGAGTCGAGTTTTTCTCACCCGAGGGGAGTTGATGAGGACACAAGACCATTTCAAGTGTACCAACGGAGAAAGCGCCACCCACAAGTACCATTCTTGTGGATAGGCGACTATTGAGGAGCTGAAGACCCTCGACACGTGATTAGACACATAGAAGACCCCATCCAGGGAGGGCACGTGTGAAGGAAGAATGAAGAAACGGATTGAAGAGCTGAAGACTTCGGGCGCCCATCGAGCGCCCGACCACTGTCTTCGGGCACCCGACCATTACCTTCGGGCGCCCGATCGGGCGCCTGAGTTTAGCCTTTCGAGCGCCCGAAACTCTCTGGACGTTTTTGGACGTCTTCGGGCGCCCGACCGAGCGCCCGAACTTTCGCGCACTTTTGTTTATTTACGCGTTTTTGCTTAGTTTTAGGGGTACTTTGGACTTTTTACGTGCTTTATTTGTTTATTTAAGTGGGCTAGGCCCTATACACGAAAATTAACTTTGATATTGATTAATGAAAGCCTCTTTGAGCTTCTTCCTGCCTTCTCTCTCTCTCATGGTGATTCTTCTCTTCTCCCTGATCTTCTTCTTCTGATTTCTTCTTGTGCCCCTCCAGATTCTTCCAGGTAATCATTTTCCTCTTTCTATATTTTATTTTGCCAAGCCTTCTTCGATCAAAACTTTGGGAATCAAAATAAACCCTAAATCCCCAAATTCCCAAATCCCTAATCCGAGAAACTTCCTGATTCTTCGGACTAGTGATTTTCATTGATTGATTGGGTAAAGCCATGCAAGGTCGGGAGGTTCCATCCCTCGCCGAATCCAACCTATGCACTAATTGAATCCCATACTCCATGGTTCTGATGATGGCCCGTCCCATTGCTTGTTTCCTTATGATTTCTTTAGTTTATGATGATTGATGCTAGATTTCACTATTATTATTGCTTTTACTTCCGCTGGATAATCGTGTTCATGAGCATGCATCATATTTAGGGCTGTCCTGCATCATTCATGCAATCTGTCAACCTGACACAACCCTCCTCTTTTAATCGGGCTCGGACTGGCAATGAGAGCACAAAACTTCCACATGCTGTTTTTAGAATTTGAACAACAATAATCCCTAGAAAATTGATGCACTCAAATGTGTGCAACCTCTGTTGTGACCCATCTCAATAAACTTCAATTAAGGCCATTGGCATAGGGTTTTTTTTCCCAGTGGTATAAGCTAAGGTTATGATCATAAGCAAGATCAATCAATTTATATCATGCAAATTTTTTTAACGTGGGATTTATAAAGAAGAAGTTAATGTCCACACAAAAACAATAATTGGCTTCTGCCACAGAGTAGTTGTAACAACACATCCACAGTGCAAGCAGCATACATACATGTCAATCTAGACCTTAGAAGCCCAGGCCCCACTGCAGATCGTACTGATCAACAAGACAACAAGTCTAACCATCCAACTGAGGACCATCAAATGGATGGTTGAAAAGAAAGTGGTCAATATTCCAAATTCATCAAGTAAATTATATAGTTAAGATTATTTGAGAAGTGATTTTCAAGTCTTTCTCCCACACACTGGGGCCCACAATTTTGTGTCTAGATTGGCTTGAATGTTGCCTCAGTAGTTGTGGCCAGTGCACATTAGTGACTAACCTATGAAATAAGTGCCTCAAATGGAGGAGATTAAGGATGCTTAGGTTTTCTAGATTATGAACATTATAAATACAAATAAAATTATAAAAAAATAAATAAAATGAGAATAGATAGAATACCTCAAGCCAGGAACCCCTATAAGTAAACTTTTCGTAGACATGGCCTGCTGGAGAGCCCTAAGCCTTAAAAATATCTCTTTTCCTTTAAAATAAGAGCTCCCAAAACAAGCTCTTGAGATTACGTCTGCAGAGAAGCTTCTCAAATCCTCATCAACTCTTATATCTCCAATCCCACCCTCTTTGTCAACCCTACTCTCCCATGATTTCAATAATGGAACAATTGACTCCACCATTATATCGACCATTCCCTACAAAGGTATAAAAAGTGATAGACACATAAGAAGAAGAAGAAGAAGAAGAAGAAAGGGGCCAGATCCAATACAACCTTGTATGTTAAGCTAATACAATTTTCCTGGAATTCTACAATAAAATAATTTCTTGGAGTTTGATTAATAATTTTCTATTATTTATTATACAAGAAAATAATTTCTTGTTGCGGGAAAAATAGTCTTATTGGAATGTGTTAGGCACTCTTCTCAGCCCTCGCTCAAATGCGGTCTCTACTTTGTGGATTTTTGGGATTTTTGAGGATTTTAAGGGTCCCTGATGTCATATTGTCTAAGCGGTTGCAGACAAGATTCAAAGTCGAATCGAAACCAACAACTCAATTTCAACCACCACCTAGAACACAGCAATGGTTCAACTTCGGTGAGGATTGAGGGATTTGTAGTTGTTAAGAAAAGGGAAAAAAATGTTCTAACAATGCTCAACTACGAATATGATCGTGGAGAGGAGATGATTATTGAAAGAAAAGATGCAAATACCCTAGGTTAACGTGTTAGGATCCGAGTGAAGATAACCTCGTCTCAACACTAAGGTCAAGGTATCGAATCCCAACATGGGGGGTGGCTAACATTGGAGGGTGACTACTAACAGTGAGATGTGTGACCTAACCCAAAAAAAGAAAAAAAGTGTTAGGATCCGAGGACTCGACAAGACACAAAACATACGCCTAATCGGTCATTCCTAGAGAAGCAATGCAGTGTATAAGAAGGAAAGAAGGAAATTGTGCAAATGGGTGGTAGAGGGAGATCCACCCAGACCCATTTATAAATGGGTCGAGTCTAATGGGTCCGGATCTTAATCAAGTATGCAAGCATTTTACAAGGCTTATAATTGGGTCTGGACGGGTCTGGGCAGGACGGGTCCCTCGAGACATAGACCAAACCCGCCCACTTACTAAATGGGTTCGGGTCGGGCCTAATATAAAGGAAACCAGACCCAGACCCATTTAGTAACTGGGTCTGTTCTTGGACCCAGACCCGTACCATTTAACAAATGGGTCGGGTCTGGGTCGGGTCTAAATGGGTTGGGCCCCATCGGGTCTACTGACCCATTTACAGCCCTAGAAATGAGAGCTACAACACTCCTTCTTAGAGAAGATAATTGTAGATTCCAAATCCCAACCCTACTCTAGATGAGCTAAGCCATTATAATTACTGTGTTGCAAGTATTGACCAGATTTTATGGTTGAGATGGTTGGGATAGAATGGATGGCTTAGATAGGAGCTCACTCTCACTTCTTTCTTCTCGGTCTCTCTATTTCTCTCTTAATCTCTCTTTATTTCTCTATCTTGCTCTCTTTCTCTCTCCTTGGTAGAGAATTCAAGCCTTCTTGAAATGAGAGGGGTTGGCCATATTTATAGATTGGCAAACGGCATTTTTACAAATAGTGGGAGGTTAAGGGAGGTTAAGGGTAAACAATGCCACATGGGATGGTTTGACTAGCTGCTGGACATATGGCATCCATTGGTTGGCTAGGAGTGTGGTAGAATTTATAATTTCACCAAGACTTGAGGTCAAAAGTAATTCAAGCACCCAACAAAAATTGAATTTTCACTAGTAATCAGAGTAGCTTGAATCTCACCCAGACTTGACTTTTGTTAAGATAGCGGAAATTAGATTTCCACTACCTAGCTACACTCACTTATGTACTCATGGTTTGCTTTGTTGTGATCTTAGGTGTCATTTAGTGGCCCTTGATTAGTCAAAAGGTGCCAATGAAAATCCAATTTTCGTTGGCAAACATTAGTTTACTTTTGTACTCATGGCTTGCTTTGTTATGATCTTAGGTGTTCTTAAATGGCCCTTGATTGGTCAAAAAGTGCTAACGAAAATCCAATTTCTACTAGCAACTGGTTATTTGGCCAGTGTTTATGATTAGGATGGTCTTGTTAGGGCCCTCAGTCACTTTGGATTGGGTTATGGAGTTGCCCAAGTGTTGTGGGTTTGGGTACCCATCGGTTCATGGTTTGGTTCGACGTGCTCGGTTTTATCAGAGTAAGCTGTCTACACTTCTAAGTATAAGTTTTTAGATATGCTCCATACAAATTGAGTCAGTTATTTGGACGGTCTAGATTGATGTGCACCTATGCCATGTGCATGTCTGAGTGACCTCCATTTTTAAAAAGTTGATTTGTAAATGAATAGGAGGTTAGTAAATCAAATTTCAAGAGAGGAGAAAAATGTGATTTGAATTTACCTTGACCTTGTCCATGAAGAACTGTGGGGCTATGATTTTCCTCTGGTGGGCCCAAATGGGCCCATTTGATGTTAGAATGCCTTCACCAAACAATGGACCCCTTTCTTTCTGCATGTACGTGGGCTTTCCAAGATCCAAAGACTTCTGGAGGCTTATTTCCTTCACGAGATCGGGGTCGCTCACATACAATAGTTGCATGGTTCCCGTCGAGTACATGAATACTGGGCCTATAAGAATGAAACCCATGAAATGGTAGAGTTAGTCATTGGAACACACAAGATTGTGACATGTAACTACCTAGTGGACCTTTCCTTCTTTGGGCAAAGCTAGCCCATGAAAAGTCCCACCTTGTGTCTATTTACTACTAACTGGATCGGCCTAGTCCAAGATCTGAGAATCAGGCTTGGCCCAAGCAAGGCCCACCGTTCAAATGCCCAGGCTGATTGGGCCACGCTAGACAAACCTATAGAGCCTTCAATCTAAGTAAAGCTTGGCCCATTTCCATCATGTCATGGCCTGGAATTCAACAACCCATCCCAGATCAGTTGCAGCCCTGAGCTTATATCTCTACCTTCTACTACCACAATTGGTGCAACCCTGACCGTGGGGCCCACTTTGATGTATGTATTGTATATCCACGCTGTCCATCCACTTTGAGAGCTCATTTTAGGGCATGAGCCCAAAAATGAAGCAGGTCCAAATCTCAGATGGACCATAACACAGAAAACAGTGGTGATTGAAGGCCCACCATTAAAAAATTCCTAGGGCCCACCGTAATGTTTATTTGCCATCCAACATATTGATAAGGTCACACAGACCTGGATGAAGGGAAAACAACAATTATCAGCTTGATCGAAAACTTTTGTGGCCCACAATGAGTTTTTAATTGTCAAAACCACTGTTTCATGTTGGGTGGTCCACCTGAGATTTGGATCTGTTTCATTTTTGAGCTCGTGTGGTAAAATAAGCTGGAATAACAGATTAACGGCGTGGATGTACAATAAATGAATCAAGGTGGGCCCTACCAGTAACTTCAAAACCTTGCAAGAAGGTTCCATGGACGGAAGCGGATTGCCTGTGACCCAGGGACATACATATATTTGTGCCCGGAGCTGTGTGGGGTCCACGGAGATGTCCGTGACAAATCCACTCCGTTCATATGTTTTGAAAGACCACAATTAGGATAGGATTCTAAAAATCAGGCAGATCCAAAACTCAGGTGGACCATAACAATGAAACAGTGGAAACAGAAACTTCCACCTTTGAAAACTTCCTGGAGCTGACCATGATTTTAATATGCCATCCAAACCGTTCATAGGGTTATTACCACTCAGATAAATTGTATAAACAAATATCATCCTGATACAAAACTTCTGTCACCCCCAAGCGTTCAATCTCCACTGCTTCGTGTGGACTAGCCCACGTGAGTTTAGAATCTGCCTAACTTTTAGAATCCTGTCCTAGTCTTTCAAAACAGGGAGCGGATTGGATTTGTCTTGGAAATCTCTGTGGGACCCACAAAGCCTTGGCTACAGGAATATATCTGTACCCGGGGTCTCAGGCAATCCGCTGCCACAATAGGTTTGCTAATTCCACGCGGACCGGGAGCCATACCCATCCACGTTCGGGCACACGTGCCAATATAAAAAACATGTGTGAGATCTGAGCTTTCCATAAGGTTGGAAATAATTCTTAGATCTTCTGCCTAAAAAGTCAGACAATTTCAATATTCAGGTGGACGACAATGTGCAAAGTAAATTGACGGTCATAATGTTTTAAACCATTCATTTGTTTTGAAACGCTGTGGCCCACCTGAGCCGTTAAATAGACTGAATTTTATGTCAGATGATATAAACAGTGCATCTCATTGATGAAAAGTTCAGATCTCCCACAGTTATCTGATATTTGAACGCGTACCCACGTGTGGATGCGTAGGACCCCACATGCGCGCTGAATTCACAAATCTCATCAAGGACTGTGTCCGGATAAAAAACAACCTGCCAAGCTCCTCTAGGACCTTCCATATAACGTGCATGACTGGGCCCAGCTGCGTGACGTCAGTATGATCTGGCCATCCATCTGGTGGACCCCACAGTGAACTGATGATCGCACCAAAATTGATCCGACGAGAGCCGCGGACCATGCTAACCATCCGATCATGTGCCTAAGAAGGGACGGTTAGAAGGTAAGAACTAAGAACAACCCCATGAATTCTTCGTTGAGATTTCTTGCAATCAGATGGTTAGGATCATGCGATAGGAGTGGCTTCTGGGTCAATAATGGCCACCAGATGAACGATTCAGATCACATCAATATCCTGTGTGTGGACCCAATCACGCAGCTTTAGAGGCTGGTGAGTGTATCATGTGCCAACGTAGCGGGCCTCTAATTCTCATCCTATCTGACCATTTTCCTAATAAGACAGTGGCCCATCTAATGAGTGGATTGGCCTGATTTACGGGCGAGGGTATTTTAGTGGTCAGCCCCACCTAATGATCGGCCCAGATCTCGTACACGTGTGTGCAGAAGGAAGTGCGGTTTGGGTACAATATAGCCAGCCAAAATTTGGACGCGGCTTCAGGGGATCTCTGACTGTGGGACCCACCTTGATGTGTGTGCCTTACATCCACGCCGTCCATCTGTTTTGACAACTCATTTTAGGGCATGAACCAAAAAATGAGGCCATCTGAATCTCAGGCGTACCACACAACAGGAAACAGTGGTGATCGAATACCCACCATTAAAAACTTCTGTTGGGGGGGGGGCGCATCGTAATTTTTATTTTTCCATCCAACCTGTTGATAAGGTCGCCGCAAAGACCTGGATGAAGGGACCAAATCAATATCATCTTGATCAAGAACTTTTGTGGCCCATGAAAAGTTTTTAATGGTCAATCACCGCTGTTTCTAGTGATATGGTCCGCCTGAGATTTGGACCTGCTTCTTTTTTGGGATCATGCCCTAAAACTAGCTGTCAGAAAGGATAGACGGCATGAATGTAAGTCACCTACATAAAGGTGGGCCCCACAGTCAAGGATCCACCGAAGCCGCGTCCCCAAAAGTTGGTTCAATGTATGATCCGGTTGGTGGAAGCGGGGGGCCCACTTGTCTCAGTTAGGGAGCACGTGCCGTTAATACACACACATCAATGTCCAACATGTAACTAGTGGGCCACATCACTTCTCCACCCAACTGGGACCCACACGGTCACCCAGAAAACGAGGGACAGATGACAATAAAAATTGAGAAAAAGATTGATACTCCGGTTGATGATGATGCTTGTCACCCAGGAACTAATCAATTTTACACCTGGAATAGTCTACAGAACAAATAATCGTACGGTCTTGATTAATAAAATAGACGATTGGATGGACATTTAATAGACAGTTGAAACTTACCAAAAAAAAGGGGGATGGTCAGTGTGCGGTGAACCTGCCGCCACTATCAAAGTGTATAAATGCTTTACGAGTATGATTTTGGACAGCGACCCATTCACTCTGTATCCTATGATTGGACAGTTTAACTTAATTCAATAATTCCACGTGTACAATTTCCGGGTGCCTGTGTATCAAGCATCACCCTACCAGAGTACAAATAGCTCAGATAAAGTCCTTTCTACCGGACGCGGATTGCGTCCGACCCTTCATCGGACCTTTAAGTGTCCGATTAGATCTGCGTGGGGGCCCACCGTGATGGATATGTTTATCCAAGCCGTCCATCCCTTTTCTAAGATCATTTCAATATATTGGCCCAAAAATGAGGAAGATCCAACGCTCAAGTGGATCACACCAAATAGTAAACTTGAGCGGCAGTAAATGCATAACGCATTAAATGCAAGAGTAATCTCTGGTGTGGTCGACTGGAGCGTTGGATCTACCTAAAGTTTGGGCACATATATTAACTTGATCTTAAAAAAGGGATGGACGGCGTAGATAAACAGATCCATCACGGTGGGCCCCACACAGATCTGATCAGACGCTTAAAGGTCCAGCCAAGGGTTGAACGCAATCCGCGTCCCTTTCTACCGCCTCCAAAGGAAAAGGCACATGTGCGAAAATATTGTATATTGTCTGGGTTGACTCAGAAACAACCGAGTCATTCAAAAGCATATTTGTCTGAGTCACCAACGAGTCCGACTCCCGAGTCATGAAAAGCAACTCATAAACCTAAACAAAATATCTGTACGACAAGTCATACTGTCCAAATCGGGGATCCTACTGTGGACGGATCAGAACAAAAAAATACAATATTAACCGTCCGATTCTACCATTTGACTTTGAAAAACTCAATATTTTCCTTTTTAACCATACATTTATTAACCGTGATTTGGACGGTTAGGATATCTTGACCAGCGTGATACTCGATATATATTTCATCAGCAAGCAGACCCACAATTTGGATGGTCTGGACAGTTGTAAATAATGCCACGTGTAAGTACGAGAGTCACCACCATTTAAAAAGTCCTACGCTGTACTTTTGACTAGTACGCCCGCTTTCTATTTTTAGATGATCCCAAAAGAGGCCCCTACAGACTCGCGCAGTAGGCTCTCCCCTTCCATCCAGACCGTACATCAAGGTATTGCCCAGCCAATAAAGGACGCGGATTGCCTGGAGACCTCCTTGGGGCCCACCTTGACGTATGTACTTTATCCAAGCCGTCCATCTGTTTTACCGGCTCATTTTAGGTCAAGCGAACCACACCACAGGAAACAGTGGGGATTGAACGTCAACCGTTGAAAACTTCTCAAGGGTCCACGGAAGTTTTGGATGAAACTGATCTTTGTGCTTTCCCTTCATCAAGGTCCATCTGACCTTATGAACAGTTTAGATGGCAAAAAAAAATCATGGTGGGCCCTTTAAATTTTTCAACGGTGGTGTGATCCACTTGAGCTTTGGATCTGCCTCAGTTCTGGGCACATGCCCTAAAATGACCTGGCAAAACGGATGGACGGCATGGATAAACCACATACATCACGGTGGGGCCCACAGTCGGGTCACCGGGATTATCTCCGGTGAGCGGGTCTCCAGACAAACGGCGTCCCCTCACAGATAAGATATCTTCACAATTCATGAAAACTGACTTAGAAATGGATGGTGAAGATCTCTAATCAGTGACTCTATAGAATATGACCTTCAAGATAAACGGTCTAGATCATCATAGACAGGGAAGAATGGGCAAGCAAACCTCATCCTCTACCCACTGTCTAAGATTACAAAAATCAGAAAAGAAAAAAGTAAAAAAAAGTGTAGGTGTGCATGTATCATTTAAATCGTACCGTAAGTGTCTCTCCAACTGTCGAAGTAGGGGAAGAGAGTGGAAGCGTAGTTGTGGGCCACGTGACCACCATTGGTAGTACGGCTGAGCGACATATCCTTCTCAACGGATAGGATTCTCTGCATCTCGTGAATGTTGCCATAGAGGAAAGAAGGGAGAGGGCCTTTGATCCCTTGGCTTTGAAGCTTTCCTCTAATCTTCTCAGGCCTCAACCATAGCATGTAATATACGTATACAACCATGCTCCACAATCCCACAAATACCACCGAAAACAAGACCCCCATCTCCATATCTCTCTCTCTCTCTCTCAGACGCGGGCTACTTATCTCTGGTTTGGTCTCTCTCTCTCTCTGACGTGGGCTAGTTTGGTCGGTGTTCGCTTACGTGGCTTCGGTCGGTGTTTAATCCCACTTGAGTCATATATCAGGCTCATTTTTGTTGTATATTTTATAATTTAGATCGAAAAACGAATGGACGTGGTGGATTTCTCAGGTGGGCCTAAAATTAGCTCGCAAAACGGATGTACGGGGTGGATTTCCTGGGAAAGCCATTCCCCTGAAGTTCCTGCGATGGAACTTAGGTGGGCCCATCTGATGTTTTTGAGAAATCTACTCCGACCATCCGTTTCGTGAGTCATTTTCGGAATTGAGACCTAAGAGCTAGATACAAGACTCAAGTGGGACACAACACGAGAGGGAAAACTGAGGAAAGAAATTCTTACCGTTGAAACCTTCCTGGGCTTCACCTTCATGTCAATCAAACCGTTTATAAGGTGATTCCACTGAGATGAACTGAAAACATTATAAAAAAAAAAAAAAAAAACCTTAGCCTGGTGAAACTTTCAACGGTGGTTGTTCAATCCCCTGTTTCCTCTCATATAGCCCACTTGAGTCTTGATCCTGCTCATTTTTGGTAGGATTTCCTAAAATTAACTCACAAAATAAATGGACGGGATGGATTTCTCAGGTGGCCCCACTTATGTTCTGATCGCGAGAACTTCCTCCGAAAGGCTTCGGCAGGAAATCCGCGTCCCTATCTTAACCGTTTAAATTCACACTGTAAGGTCCACCCAGCGGATAACTTCCTACTGTAAATTGTATTTGAAATCCAACCCTTGAAATAGGTCAATCCCATCATGAGGATGACCGAGTTAAAAAACAATGCCCAGTCATGTAGAATAATGCTATCTATTCCCCTCATCGAGTGCATATGGATGAGTTTTTCAAAAGGCTGTCCTGTGATGGGCCAACCTATTCAATGGATGGATTAGATGCTGAACACACACGAAATGTTGGAAGTTATCCATTTAGGACAGTATCTTATAGTCCAATTTTGGTATCTAGTTGAGGTCTTCTCAATTTTGGTATCTAGTTGAAAGAAATATCATTAGAAAAAAAAGCTTATGTGTCCATAGCCTTTTTATATTAGCCCTTTAGGCATTGTTTGCATTTTTTCTGTATAAAAATGCTCTACCTCTATTTTTGTAGACACCCCACCCTCAATATCCCAAACCCTAGATAAAAAATCAGTCAACTCACCCATCCAAACCCCAGTCTATATCCCAAACCCTAAGCCAAAACCTAGTCAACTCACTCATCCAAACCCTAGTTTATATCCCAAACCCTAGGCCAAAACCCAGTTAACTCACCCATCCAAACCCTAGTTTATATCCTAAACCTTAGGTCAAAACCCAGTCAACTCACCCATCCAAACCTTAGTCTATATCCCAAACCTTATATCAAAACCCAACTAACTCACCCCGAATCATAGGCCCCAAAAATAACCTTTAGGAAAAACCAGGCCAAAATTGATTGGCGGGCAACTCAGTGAATCAACTTAATAAGTCAACTCACCCGATCAGGCCAACCCTTCCACCCAGTCAACTCACCTAGTCAAAGCTAAAACCGAACTTAGGTCCAACCCTCAGCCTCGGAGCATAACCGAACCTTGAAGAACATCGAACATGAGGTGAAAAACTTGTAAGTTTGAAGTTCCAGCTGGTTGAAGCTAGAGCTGTGAGAGCTGCAAGCCCTAAATTACAAAAACTGCGACTTAGGGCAACTATAAATACCCCATCTCCCTTTCAATTTTAACATCCAATGGCTCTGAGTCCTCTTCTGTGAGAAGCGACCCACCTCCTTCCTCCTTTAGTTTGTTCCTCCACTGAGGAGAGTGCAAGCGACTGAGAAAGAGTCTTACCCTTTAGTGGACCTTAAGTAGGGGAAGAGAGTGGAAGAGAGTGCAAGCGTAGTTGTGGGCCACATGTCCACCATTGGAAGTACGGCTGAGCATGACATCCTTCTCAATAGAGAGGATTCTCTGCATCTCGTGAATGTTGCCATAGACGAAAGAAGGGAGAGGGCCTTTGATCCCTTGGCTTTACAGCCTTCCACTAATCTTCTCAGGCCTCAACCATAGCATGTAATATAAATATACAACCAGGTGTGGTCCACCTGACTATTGGACATTCCTCATTCTTAGTATAATATCTTAAAATGATCTTAAAATAGGGATGGAAGGCGTGGATAAACAGACAAATCACAGTGGGCCCCTCCGCTGATCAGTATGAGCGTCCTCACTAAGGAAGGACGCAATCCACGCCCTCAATTCCCACGGTTTCCTCTCATATGGCCCACTTGAGTCTTGTATTCGACTCATTTTTTGTTGTATGTTCTTAAGATTAGCTTGCAAAACAGATAAACGGGGTGAATTTCTCAGGTGTGCTTAAAATTAGCTCACAAAACGAATGGACGAAGTGGATTTCTCAGGTGGGTCTCAACTAGGTTCCGACGTAGATTTCCTAGGAAAGCCTTTCCCAACAAGTTCCTGCATTGACTTAGGTAGGTTCATCCTGATGTTTGTGAGAAATTCACCCCATCCATTCGTTTTGTGAACTCATTTTAGGACATGTGAATGAGTCGGATTCAAGACTCAAGTGGGCCACATGAGAGGGAAAACTAGGAAAGAAATGCATATGGTTGAAACCTTCCTAGGCTCCACCTTGGTGTTTATATGACATCCAAACCGTTTATAAGGTCATTCTCACTGAGATGAACTAAAAAAACAAAAAACTTTGCTTGATACAAAACTTTTGTGGCCATATAAAAGTTCCATATGAAAGTTTTAATGGTGGTTGTTCAATCGCCATTATTTCATCTTGTATGGCCTACTTAAGTCTGGGATCATATTTTTTTTAATGTCCTAAAATTAACTCGCAAGATGGAAGGACAAGGTGGATTTCTCAGGTAGGCTCCACCTAGGTTCTGAGCACAGGAACTTCCTCCAGAAGAATTTCGCAAACTTCATGTCTTAACCTTTTAAATTCATGAAGGTCTCAAATCCAACTGGTCGGACCACACTTTAAGGTCCACCCAACGGATAACTTCCTACCTGTAAAGTGTATTTCAAATCCAACCCTGGAAATAGGTCAATCCCATCATGAGGATCGCAGATTAAAAAAAAAAAAAAAAAAACCTAGATATTCATCCTCTGGGTCACAACACATGAAACAATGTCTAGCCATTGAGAATAATGCTATCTATGGATGTTTTTTTTCACAAGATTGTACCTTTGATGGGTCAACCTATTCAATGGATGGATTAGATGTTGTACACACATGAAACGTTGGAAGTTATCCCTTCAATGGACAGTGGGTTATAGTCCAACTAGTTGTACAGGAGGTCTTCTCACTTTCACAATGTATTAGTTGAAATAGCCCTTCAGTTTTTACGTCATTATGACATTAGCCCTTATGTTAGAATCCTTTTTTTTTTTGTAGCCTTTTGGGCACTATTTGCTTTTTCCATACAAAATGCCCCTCTACCCAGTCGTCCCCTCATACAGCTACAGCAGAAAACAGAAATCGAGAGGACCTTTTGAGATGGGAGTGTGAGCCCACTAAATCATCGATTGGGGCCACCCCTCAGTCAATCTAATCCAATCATTTTAATCGAACAGTCGTGAACCCACAGTAGGGTCATTTAAAAAGTATTGGAGCTTTCTGTGGCCCACCCTTGCATTAACACTGTAAGTTAATTTCGAATTGTTTCCTCCGATGTGATCCATCTGTGATGAGTTTTGTCCTCAAATTTGGACAAATGGCATGAAATTAAAACCCCATTCATGTGGACGGCTTGGATCTACTCCAAGGTTATCTAATGGACCCCACATAAGACATGGCATGAGTTCAATAGATAGGGTCCCTTATGTGAGAAATACCATTTGGCATTTTCTTTCTTTTCTTCTTCTTCTTTTTTTTTCTGGGAGGGGACCATTTGGCCGTTAGGACCATTGCCACCTCCGTGAGACCCACTTTGACAAGCTTCCGGCGTCCATCCGGCATCATTCCTCCCTTTCAGTGAGCTTTTGAGTGTTTTTTTAAATGATTTTCAGCCACAATCTCCAACGTAAAAGCGATGACAGCCAAATATGAGTTTAGGTTAGGATAATAGTAACTTTTTTTTTTTTTGCTGCTGGGTATCAATGATTGGAGGTTGTGAAAGGGAGGAGGATGTGGTGGTTCCCTTTATAATTTTGTTATGGATATAAAAGGTGAGAGTTTGTGAGGGGGATGAATTTTGTAATGAAAGAATGTTGTAATGGATGGATTTTGAAATGAAAGAATGTTGCAATGAATGAATGTGATGAATGTTATAATGGATGAACGTTGCAGTGGAAGAATGTTGAAATGGATGAATGGTCATAACTGTTATAACTCCATGTGGGTTGCATATCCCACAAAAATGAGACCACTTTTGGGAATAAAATGGTGTCCAAATGAGGTGATTCCAAAGCCATTTGGAAGTTCATCAAATTACCTTTCCAACAAGTACAAATCACCCAAATCGAACATGCAACGAGGGAGTTATAATCGTTTTCGTCGGATCTGCGAACAACGATGAGTATCAGTGAATAACTGTGAGTTTGGGCCCACTTTTAGGCAATCAAATTATGTCCAAATGGGGTGATTCTTAAGCCATCTGAAATTTCATCAAATTACTTTTTCAATAAATACAAGATCACCCAAATCAGACATGTAACGAGGGAGTTATGACCATTTTCACCAATACACACTAACCACTCACCATCGCTGATACTTAAGTATTGACAATGGTCTGGACAATGGTCAGTGAGTATTGGCAATGCTTAGCGTGTATCGGTGAAAATGGTCATAACTCACTCGTTACATGTCTGATTTGGGTGATCTTGTAATTGTTGGAAAGGTAATGTTATAAACTTTCAAATGGCTTTGGAATCACCTCATTTGAACACTATTTAATTGCCTAAAAGTGGGTCTAAATTCACTATCATTCATTGATACTCACCGTCATTCGTAGATCTGTCAAAAATGGTCATAACTCTCTCTTTACAGATCTGATTTTAGTAATCTTTGTACTTGTTGGAAGGTAATTTGATGAACTTTCAAATGGCTTTAAAATAATGGGTCACTGGAATGGAGGAAATGATGTTGTATGCGTGCCGGAAGCTCGGCGAAGTGGGTCCTACAGAGGTGGCAATAGTCCTAATGGCTAAATGGTCCCCTCTTAGGGGAAAAAAAAGAAGAAAATAAGGAAAATGTCAAATAGCCTTTCCTGTATAAGGGACTCATCTATTGAACCCATCACACGTTTTACGTGGGGTCCACTGGATAGTCTTGGAGCAAATCCAAGCCATCCACATGAATGAGGTTTTAATTTCATGTCATCTATCTAAGTTTGAAGGCAAAACTCATCACGGATGGACCACATCGGAAGAAACCATTCAAAATTAACTCACAGTGTTAATGCATACGTGGGCCACAGAAATCTCCAAACTTTTTTGTGAAATGGTCATACTATGATTTCACGTCTATCCAATTAAAGTGGATGGATCAAATTGGTTTGAGGGGTGGCCACAATCATTGATTTAATGGGCCCACACCCTTTTCTAAAAAAGCCCTCTCCACTTCCGCAAAAAACTAACGCCGTACGTGAGCAGTGGTGGCAGAGGGGCATTTTGTTCCAACAAAAATGCTAACAATGACCAGAGGGCTAGTAGAAAAGGGCTTATGATATCAAAGCCTTTTTTTTATATAATGATGTCGCTCACCAATGGCTTTATCAATTAATATCCATAATTTTGTGCTTGTCTCATGTCCGACCTGTTGGACCACAATGTGCTGTCCACCCAACGGATCATTTACAACCTTTGAAGCGTATGTGAAATCCAACCCTTGCAAGAGCTTCGTCCCACCACGAAGATCACCGAGTACAAAACTCAACCCTACATAAGTCATCAAATGGGCCACAGCATACAAAACAATGTATAACCATTGAGGGGGGAAAAAAACTTTGTAATCTACTGGATGGATGAGTGCATACGGCTGATTTTTGACAAGTTGATTCCCAATGATGGGCCAACCTATTCGATGGATTGGATGCCACACACAAGCATACAGGAAAGGTTGGAAGTTATCCACTAGGTGGGCAGTAGCTTATAAGGGCTTGTTTGGTTGCAGAATCCAGATTCTAGAGAAAATCTAGATTCCACTGTTGAAATCCAAAATTGCAGAAACTAGAGTGGAACCAGGTTTCATCCAGAACTTGCTGTTTGGTTGAAAAAGGTGCAATTTCCAACCGTTGCTTGTGGCATGGCCCACTTGGGCTTCAGATCTGCCCGAGAACCTTACCCTTGGCCTATTGTAGTCACGCAAGACTAACGGCCAGGTTGGATGGCAAATAAACATTATAGTGGGCCCTAGGAAGTTTTTAATGGTGGACGTTCAATCAACACTATTTTCCTGTGGTGTGGCCCACTTGTGATTTAGATCTGCCTCATTTTTTGTCCAATGCCCTTATTTGAGCTCTCAAAGCTGATGGACCATGTGGATATAAAACACATACATTATAGATGTACAATGCATATATGGAGGTGGTGATGCGTACTTCCGCCTCTTTTTTCCTTTCGTAGAAACGGTTGCCCACACCGTTTCCACTAATCCCGGTTCCAGCCCATTTAGGCTTCCAGACAGAATCCTGTTTGACTGGAACTTGCCACCAAACACACCAGTTAAAATAGGATTCTGCTGGAATCCAGATTTTAGGCTGGAAATGGGTTTCCAGATGCCAACCAAACGGGCCCTAAATCTAGTTGGACTTTGAGACCTCTTTCTTTGTAACTACTAGCTAGTCATCCATCCCGTCACAAGTGCACATGGAACATACTATTTTTATAAAGTTAAATGGATTGATATTTTATCATTAAAATATTTTATAAAAAATTTAAAATTATATCAAGTGGTGAAATTATTGTTTTAGTGAAAAAGAAATTTATAATTAAATATTTAAACTATTTTACCACCATCAAAAAGTATGGCCCCACTTATCAGATAATCTTAATCTTTCGTTTGTTGACCATAAATTAAAAAATTAGAAAATAAATGTCAAGAGGTCCGAGTTTAATTGACCTAATCAAATTTTAATATTCTATGATCAGTATTATTTTTTAGCGATAGGGATGACCTAAGTTGGATGGCATGGATGCATTCCTGTTAGCTTGTGGGTTTTCCACTATTTATATAAATAGTGGATAGATGAAATGCATGCATGCATCACTTTTGAGTTTGTGGGTGGGCCACTGCCAGAGCTGGAGCACTCTAGGTTAGAAGTATCCAGTGGGTGGACCGTAAGCTATACTTCAACTGGTTGCACTGAGACCTCTTATACCATAGGAAATTTTACAAAGATCTACTTAATATGGACTTTGCATTCCAATGCCTTTTTCAAGAAGATTTTTAAACCGCTACCTTATTAATCCATGTTATTGTCATCCCACTCCTTCGGTTACAATTTTTTTTTTTTTAAGGGGGGCGACTGGGTTTGCTAGCAAATGGATCTACTGCTTGGGTTGGGCCCACAGTGATGTACATGTTAAATCTATCCTGGCCACTAGGTGCGTTACCTCATCTTAGGCCAAGGCAAAAAATAAACCCCATTAGTGATTCAGGTGGACTGCATGATTGGAAAAGGTGTACAGAAAAATAATCACCCTCCAAAAAACTATTTCTCTTATTATGGCCAACCTATTTTCTTCAAGGGTGTAAAAAATCAAGGGTGGATGTCTCTCTCTCCCAACTATTTTCTTCAATGTGACCCACCTGAATTATAAGTCATCCTCGTATTTTAGATGTAGGCCTCAACTAGACTTAGGCAGCTAATGATTGAAGTAGATGTTAAATAAACATTGCAGTGGGCCCTGCTAAAACCCAAACTCCCTAGCATCCTTATGTATATGCACAGAGTAATATAAGAATATATATATATATATATATATATATATATATATATATATATATATATATATATATAAAGCAGCCCCATGGCATTCTGCTGGGTCTGCGGGGATGTTTATGTAAGATCCACTCTTACCAAGGATATGTAGTACCATGTGATACCCTGTGGCAAAATAAAATAAAATCAGGCTGATCTGTCATTCTGGTGGGCCACACCAAAGGAAACAAATGGGAGAAGGATACCCACCCTTGTTTTTAGGGGCCACTGTGATAATTATATGAAATTCACTTCAATCATTCAATTCCACACAAATATTTAGGCCATTTTCCAACAAATCATATCTATATGTGACTCATGTGGGAACCATTAATGAAAGTAGTTTGGAAGACAGCGTTGCCCTGTATATTTTTTGCAATCATGTGGTCTACTTGAATATGTAGCTGATTCTTTTACTCTTGACGTAACATGGGGTGACTAATGTAGTGGTTTGAGGGATTTCACATGAACACCACGGTGGGGCTCAACTGACCGATCAACCAATTTGCTCTCACAACCTTCATCATGAAGGCAGTTGAATGATAATTATACCAACTAATGAATTAGCTTTTTGAAAACCTTTTGAAAATAAGTATAGGAATATAAATCCCATATTAATTACATTGTTTATTGAAAATTTTCCTCTAATAGGATAGGAAAGTATAGATACTCTAGTAAAGCATGATGGATGATATGCAATCACTTGGTAATTACTTCGAAGTTAATTTGTGCATAGGATATAAGCAACTCAAATTGAGCTGTCCAAAATTTTGGGTCCAAGATTAGATGCATCATCAACCAAATGGATGGGTAGACATTTTTTTTTAGTGCGTGAGTATCAAACTACTCTGCCAAAGTATCAAATAGCTTCCCGATTGGCTACAACCTATGAGTAACCTCCATGGCACCCATCTTGGGGCGCGGATTTCCTGCTATAGTTCTTGTGCTGGGAACCAAGGTGGGGCTTAAAGTGATGTTTTTTTGATAAATCCACCTCATCCATCCAATTTGGGAGCTCATTTTAGGACATGAGAACAAAAATGAACCGAATCCAAGAATCAAGTGGGCTGAAAATGTGAGGATTGAACGTCCATAGTTGAAATATTTGTGGAGTTTCGAATCAGGATAATATTTGTGTTTCCAGTTCATCCCTGTAGTAGTGATTATGAACAGTATGGATGTCATATAAACATCACTGTGGACCCAGGGAGGTTTCAACGGTAGTAATTTACCTACCCATCTTTTCCTTTAGTGAGGCCCACTTGAGTCTTGGATCTGGCTCTTTTTGTTTCCATGTCCTAAAATGATCTCCCAAAATGGATGGACAGGGTGGATTTATCAAAAAACATCACTGTGGGCCCCACCTTGGTTATCTGCTCATGGAAGTTCCTTGCGTGGAGAACGACGGTGGGGCCCACAGTGATTTTTATGATAAATCCACCCTCTCCATCCGTTTTGGGAGCTTATTTTAGGATAAGGAAACAAAAATGAACAGGATCCAAGACTCAAGTGGGCCGAAAGCGTGAGGATGAATGTCTACAGTTGAAATATTTGTGGAGCTACAGGAGTTTCGAATCAGGATAATATTTGTGTTTCCAGTTCATCCTAGTAGTAGTGACGTTATGAACGGCATGGATGTCATATGAACATCACTGTTGACCCCATGGAGGTTTCAACTGTAGTAATTTACCTATCCACATTTTCGTTTAGTGAGGCTCACTTTAATCTTGGATCCAGTTCATTTTTGTTGTCATGTCCTAAAATAAGCTCCCAAAACAGATGGACGGGTGTATTTATGAAAAAACATCACTGTAGGGCCTACCTTGGTTTACAGCGCAGGAGGTTTGCAGAAATCCACGCCCATCTTGACGTACTTGTCTTATCCATTCAACACGTGTCTTATCCATCCGTATTTTCATCTCCTGCTCATTTTAGTAAATAAACCCAATATTGAAGCATATCTATAGCAACTCAAAATTGAAGCATATCTAAAGCTCAAATGGACCACACAACAGAAAAAAAAGAAGAAGAACCAAAAAGAATAAAGAAAAAAAGCATCAACAATAATGTGGGAACTAAACACCCACTGACGAAAACTTCTTATGTCCACAAAAGCTTCGGGTCAGGCTGTATTTATGTTTTCCTTTCATCCTTGTATGTATGACCTTATGAATAAGTTAGATGACAAATAAACATCACTATTGACCTCATGAAAGTTTCAAAGGTGGACATCGTTATTCCTACTGATTTCTGTAATGTGGTCCACTGAAACTTTTGGATATGCTTCAATTTTGGGCTTATGCCCTAAAACAAGCTTGAAAAACGGGTGGACAGCTTGCATGAGACATATACATCGCGGTGGGCCCCACATAGTTTACTACATCGCACTCAGTACTCAGTACCATTCCGCGTCTGGCTCCATCTGGTGGCCCACCGTATGGAAAGCTCGGACCTCGGGGGCGGTTTGGCTGGATCTCCGGATCCACTGAGGTCGGTGGATCCCTAACTGTGGGGCTCACTGTGATGTCTGTTCCTTACATTCACACCATCCATTCATTTTGACAGCTCATTTTAAGGCATGACTCTAAAAAATGAAGTAGATCCAAATCCTAAGACCATGCTACAGAAAACAGTCATGATTGAATCCTCACCATTAAAAACTTTGTGGGCGCTAAAGGAATGTTTATTTTCCATCCAACCTGTCGATAAGGTCACAAGCACCTGGATGAAGAGACTACACAAATATAAGGTTGATCCAAAGCTTTTGTGTCCCAGGAGAAGTCTTTAATGGTTGATTACCAATGTTTCCTGTCTTATAGTACACCTGAGATTTGGATCTGCTTCATTTTTGGTATAATGCCCTAAAATGAGTTTTCAAAACAGATGGATGGCCTGGCTATAAGGACCATACATCACAGTGGACCCTACGTTCAGGGATACACCCACCTGGGTGGATCCGGGATCCACTGAAACCGCGCTCTCGGACCTCACACTTGGCTTTCAAGGATGAGCAGGCTTATGTACATATGTATCGTTTGCCATACACGTGGCACATGCATGCATATGATGATCCAAACCATCCAACCCATAGTCTACGTAATAGATTGGCCACCGGCCAAAAATTTCCTTGATCAGATAGTGCTAACCACGTAAACAAATGAACTTATTTTCACTGAATCTAAGTGATTGCTGATTGTTTTTTTCAATGATCGTTTTACGCCACCATTATAGGAGACTTAACCGGCACAGCTTTGGAAGTAGAGCGCAAGGTTTGGTATAAGCCAACCATCGGTCTGATCAACTCTCTGACATTGCACGTGGACCGTTGGTCTATTTTTATTTTTTATTTTTTATTTTTTATTTTTTCTTATCCTTATATTTACAGGCAGCAACAAGCTGGATCGGATCGTCTTGTCAGGGAGAGTTTTGGGGTTGTACACTTGGACATATATTACTTGCTGCGCCGCCATTCCCAACCACCATGTGGGGCCCACTGAAATGTGACTAGCTGTTGAGAGATTTGCGAAGGCAAGAGAGCTTATCAGGATAGGCACGTGCCATCCTCAAGTAAATGGGACCTCAAAGTGTGAGGTGGATTGTTGTTGAAGACTCATAGGACGATGAGACACTCAAGTAAATGGTACCTCCATGAATATGGGTGCGTTATCGATGACTTAAGACAAGGATGACAAGGCGCTCCATGTGCAGGGCATATTCTTGAAGATACATTGGACTAGGAAGCGGCGGAGGGAGGATTTTCTTCCAGGGTGGGCGAGGCACAAGCAAGGATCAATGGTCATTGGTGGGCCTATGAAAGTTTCAACTGTAGGCGCCACTGTCTTCACTGTTTCTATGGTGGTTGTCCCATTTGAGCTTTGAATCTGCCCCATTCTTTTTTCCAAGCCTTAAAATGATCTCTCCAATTGGTTGGACGGTGTGGATACAACAAATACATCATAGTGGGGCCCATAGAACTTGGTGACGTCACTTGAGTGGTGAGATAGCTACCGAACCATCAGATTTGGACGCGGATTTCTTCGTCAGAGAGTTCCTATGCTGGGAACTTAGGTGGGGCCCACAGAGCTTTTGAATCGGGCTAATATTTATGTTTTCAGTTTATCCCACTAGGAATGACATTATGAACGGTATGATTGCATATAAACATTACTGTGGACCCAGGAGGTTTCAATGGTAAAAATCTCCCTACCCACCTTTTACTTTAGTGCGGCCCACTTGTCTTTGATCCAGCTCATTTTCAGTCTCATATCTTAAAATGATCTCAAAATACGGATGGACAGGGTGGATTTCTCACAAACATCCTGGTGGCCCCACCTAACTTGCCAGGCAGGCAGGAACTTCCTATAAAAGGAAATTCGCATGTCCGACAGGGCAGAGCTAATCCGCATTCGAGATTTCCTGCGAATCAGGACCTAGCTCAAGATGGATGGTCCTATTAGGGGATCTGTGGGGGCCATGGTAACCTATATGTTTTATTCAGGCCGTCCATCTATCTTGACATATCATTTTAAGTATATGTTTTATTCAGGCCATCCATTTATCTTGATAGATCATTTTAGGGCTTTAGCCCAAGAAGGAGGCAGATCTAAGGTTCAACTAGACCATACTATATGGACTAGTCAAAATCAAACCCCCCACCCCCCCCCCCCCCCCCCCCCCCCCCGGGGCTCTGCCCTTAGGACTAGGAGAGATAACAGAAGCAGATTCACTCACAACAGTGCTTGAGGATTCTACGGGCCTGTTTGGATACTACCAAATAAGTTACTTTTTAATTAAACTTAAGTCATTCTCTTGGCATTTAAGTTAGTTTGGTAAGCATCACTGAAAAGCAACTTATCTGCTAAAACCACTTATCTTAATAATTTATTTATTGTTATGGGTGATTCTGATCTAACCCTAATCCATAAGAAACCCCATAGGCTCATAGGCCCGACTAACAATCTACGATCTCAAGATAGCTGATCATAAAGGCCAATGGCCCACGACGCCCAAACGAAGTCCTCAGCCCTATGTAAGCTCTCCTGGTCAAGAGATGGAAAACTCAGATGTCACAAAGTACTGATAGTGAGAGGACGGCTAAAGGATAAGGCGCACCAAACAATCTGACTTCTTACTGAATAGGTTCCGCCGAACAAGATGCCGACTAGGTTCCGCTAGAAAAGATACTGAGTAGGTTCCACCGAGCAGAAGTTGAGTAGGTTCCACCAAGCGGATGTCGAGTCTGGTGACGAGTGTTGCCGGACGCTCACTTCTAAACTAAGTGCTCTTTTCCAAGCACTCACCTCAGTGCCGAATGCCCCTTATCGAGTGTTCACCTCAAAGTGAGCATTCTCCCCACCACCGCCATTTCCATACAGGAACGATAGCTGACAGTCGATAAATTCGAGCGTGATAAGGATTATCCCAAATAATTATCCGGATCTTGACATGATAAAGATTATCTCGAGAAATCTGAAGATCACACTCGCAAGATGAGATCATTGGATCCACATACAACTCTCCAATGATTCTATAAATAGAGGCATCCCTCTACCATTCAAGGTACGTATAAATTGCTCCACCGAAAGCCTACTTGAAATCTCCTACACTTCACTGACTTAAGCATTGGAGGGCTAACGGCCGGACCCTCGGCCACCTTTCTTTGTTTTTGCTCATATTCCATAGCGTTTTGGAGACTTCCATCCCAGATCCAGTCCACACATCTAAAGGAGATTATCATCTGCGGTGGAGATCAAGCTTCTTCATCAGTTGACCAGTTTCAGTCGTCAACATTTATATTTTTAAACTTTTTGACTAATTGGTTTTCTACTTATATCTCTCTTATGGTGCATATCAAAGGAAGCCATCTTTCATGGTTCATGTTAAAGGCAGCTCTTTCATACATGAGTTCGTATTAAAGGAGGCCTCACACGATGGACTGTCCTATTAAAGGTAGGGCTCACACAGTGGAGGCTATCTCTCATGGTTCATGTGAAGGGTTGCCCTCTCATATAGTCCATATCAAAGGAGGCCCCACATGATGGACTGTCCCCTCAAAGATGGGGCTCATACAGTGGACTCTCCACATAAAAAATGGGCCCACATGATGGATGAACTCATGTTAATGTGGACCCACATAATGGATGGTCTACATCAAAGGTCGGCCAATAATGATAAATAGCCCACATCCAAAGAGGGATGGCATGATGGACAACCTACTTCAAAAGTGGGGCCAACATGATGGACAATCCACATCAAAGGTGGGCTCCACATGATAGCAATGGATATTGAAGCTGGGTCCTACATGATGATGGCCCATATCAAGGTGGACCCATATGATGAATGATCAACATCAAAGGTTGGCCCGTAATGATGAATGGTCCACATCCCAAGGGGAGCCCCGCATGATGGGCAACCCACATTGAAGGTGGGGCCTACATGATGGATAGTCCACATCAAAGGTGGACTCTACATGATCATGGGCAATTAATAATGGTGGGCTCCACATGATGGATGATCCACGACAAGGTGGGCCTCATATGATGGATGGTCCACATCAAATGTCGGCTTAATCAGAGTGGCCCATATACAAGGTGGACCTCGCATGATGGACAACCCACATGGGAGGTGAGAGCACATGATGGACAGTCCACATCAAAGGTGGGCACCACATGATGGGTGGTAGATATCGATAGGCCCCACATGATGATGTAGGATAAGAACCCCCTGATGAAGGACATGAATCAAGCATCTTTCTATTGCACATGGACCGCAAAAGATCAAGGAAAGTTCGACGAAAATCATCAATTTTTGCATGGATGGACCAAAAGAAGGCGAACTATAAATCAACCATAACTTTTGATCTAGGTGGAGTTACGGGACGCACAGCACATAACTTCCTACTAAAATTTTGTTTCGAGGTTAACAAACCGAATTTAGTGGGTTACGTCCGTCCGTTTCTCCAGAAAATACACGGTTACAACAGAAAAACGGGATTCTAGAAAAAATTACTATTTTCAGTAATTCTTATTTTAGTGTGTTTCCTTCTTTTTCTAGAATTTTATTTATTTAGGAGTTTCTATTTTTGTTAAGTAATGATGTTTAGAAAGAGTCTACTTAGTAGTGGTTTTTAATTAGGATTTTACTATTTTTAATAACTTCTATTTTGGAAAACTTATTATTTTTAATAAGTACGAATTATGATTTATTTAGAGATATATAAGGGTGTTAAATTCATTTTTAATGTTAACTTTCATATTATTATTCAATAAAATTCTGAATTTTTACCAATTTTCTCTCGTGGATTCGAGATTTTCCCTTGTAGATTCGAGGAAGCCCTGTTGACGAGTTCATAGAGCCTTGTGGATTCAAGGTAGTTATCCTTTGAACAAGACGGTGATCTCACCACATCCCCCTTGTGTCACATGATGGATGCCAATATCAAAGGTGGACCCCACCTAATGAATGGTGCACATTGAAGGTTGGACCTAATGCTAAATGGACCACGTCCAAGGTGGGCCCTACATGATGGACGGCCCACATTAGTGGGAGCCACACAATGAATGATCCACATCAAAGGTTGGCCTCACATGATGGACAATAGATGTGAGGTGGACCAAATAGATTTGAGGCATGATTACTTATGATGTTGGAAACCAAACTTTGGATGATAAATATGTTGGTGACTGAACATACTTATTTGTTGATTGAGTAGAAACCAAGATAAGTTATTTATCTGATAAGTAGCTTAAGTAACTTACAATCCAAACAGCCCTAAATGACAAAGAAAGCCTATAGATTAAGATCGTCAAATCAAATTACCCTTATCGGCAATCTTTTTGAAATGTTTCAACCCATCCAAATGGTCTCCAATTTGGAAGAATATCATTCTAATTTGTTATCACCTTTCTGAAGGGTCCGCTTGCTTGCACCGTTAGCAATCGATGCTTAGCAGATCTTTAACAAGACCAATGTACATGCCCCTTGCCTTTCAAGGTTCATTCCAACTCTCCCTGATATATAGCTAGAGTCTGAGGCAACAGTTAACTAATTATAGGCAATCAGCAATGTGCTTGGCAGCTTCAAGTACTTATCCTTTACCATATAGCCCTGGCCCTCTCTTGCGATAAAACTTATATAAAGACAAGTTTCTACAAATGGAATATGTATTCTATACGATGGTGAGAATGAGATAAATGCCCACCTATTTATACACTTCAATTTTAACGACAACCATCCATATCGTTGAGGTGACATGAGCGAGCGTTAGTGGTGATGGCAAAAAATTGGCAATGGGTAGCATTTCAGGCATAGGAGTGAGCTGGAGCACGATGGATAGATGCAGATGCAGAGGTAGTTGGAGCAAAGGCATCACTAGCACCCCCACTAGTTTTAGAGTAACGCACATAGTTCCCAGAGGCTAAGGCATATGTAGCATCTCGTACAAATAGATACATCTCACTAGTACCACCTTTTTACCCATAAGCATAAACAGGAGTAGCAACAAAAGTATCCCATCTGGGTACAAATCTATGGCCATGAGCAGGAGAAGCAGAGGCGGGGGCACCAGTAGATCAGAGGTAGACACTGTAGCAAAACCATACCTAGACAAAAAACGTGAGCGCCTTGCGCGATACGGCTTTCTGGCTGAGCCTTCGGTATCTAATAACATTGATTCTGCTTGCTGCTGGCACACCTCTCTTGGTGGATAAAAACCGTCGTGATTCAATGATGAATCCGTTGATCTCAATTCAGCCAATCAAGGCCATTTGTGTGACTGAGGGCTTAGATTGAAAGTATGTGTGTGTATGATTGTGTGTGTATGATTGTGCAGGTATGCCAGGACTCAAGGATATTGATTGAATTATTTGGTACTCCATTGAGATGGACAAGATCAATCACATCGTATCGACAGTGACACTTCGCATAAATTTATGGATGCATAGTCAGTAGTGTATAAACATATTGATGCATAGATAAATGGATAATTAAATCTATGTATGTATGATTGAACAAGTACAAGTGTACATATATACATGCATATAAAGGTTTACAAAATCCCGAGTTATTACACGATCGCAGCATTATTACACGATCGATCAGAGGTTAGAATAATTTGATTTTAAAAAGTAACTTATGGGCAGTTAAAAATGAAATATAAACATCATGATGGTTCGCCAAAAGGTTTTAATGCTAGGCACCCTGTCTATGTTGTTCCCTGTGTGGCCTACTTGGTTTCTGGATCGGCTGGATTTTTTTGGCTAACATTCTAACAAGGAGCACCCTAAAAACGATGGACAGAGTGGATGTCACACACACATTAGGGTGGAGTACAGATAATTTCATTGCACGGTTCCAGTCCATATTTTAGCAGGCTGTCCGCATGCTAGTCGAAAGGGCTGTCAGCAGGTGCCCAGTGGAAGGGAGTGGATTAAGTGAGACCCGAGCCTCACCCAAGATGATGTGGCCCTTACCGTGGGGCCCACCTTAATGAATGTATTTTGTATCCACTCCACCCATCTGTCTATTCTTATCATTTTAAGGCATTATCCCAAAAATGAAATAGATCCAATCATCAGGTGCACCATACCATAGGAAATAGTAGTGATTGAATGCCCTACCATTAAAAGCTTCTTAGGGCACAGCTTATTGTTTCTGTAGTGTTTATTTGCCATCCAATCTGTTGGTAAGGTCACATAAGCCTATATGAAGGGAAAAAAACAAATATATGCTTAATTCAGAACTTTTGTGGTCCATTAATGGTCAATCACCCCTGTTTCCTATGGACAACGTGGATGCAGAATACATACACCAAGGTGGGCCCCAAAGTGAGTCTGGGTCCTCACCTAATCCGTTCCCCCCAGTCGACCTGACGTGATTTTGATGGTTATGGGTCCATTCCTTGGATCCCTTGAGCCATCGGGTTGGGTTCAGGTCGGCCATCTTGGATCCAATTAAAAACTTGATATAGTTTGGTTTAGGTTGGTCCACTGTTTTGGGGTTGGTTCCCCCATCTTGGACCATCCACCTTGATGTATGTATTATGTAGCCATGCCATCTATCCATTTTTCCAGATTATTTTAGGACATTATCCTAAAAATGAAGCAGATCCAAATATCACGTGGACCATACCATAGGAAACAGGGGTGATTGACCATTAGTGGGCCACAAAAGTTCTGAATTAAGCTGATATTTATTTTTTCCCTTCCTCTAGCCTTATGTGACCTTATCAACAGATTGGATAGCAAATAAACACTATGGAAATAATAAGGTGAGCCCTAAGAAGTTTTTAATGGTAGGACGGTCTATCATCACTGTTTCTTATGGTATGGTCCACCTGATAATTGGATCTACTTATTTTTTGGATAATGCCCTAAAGTGATCTGGAAAAACGCATAGACCGTGTGGATACATAATACATACATCGAGGTGGGCCCCACAGTGAGGACCGCACCATCTCGGGTGAGGCCGGGGTCTCACCTAATCTCTTGCATGAGAATTGCTAAGCCACGAGCCTGTAAGAAAGCCCATAACTATACATCCGTCAAACTGGCATAGCTGTGTCTGATCCAATCCCTACATTGACGTGGGCCCGACCATTTGAAAGCCTTTAATTATTTGAAATAAGCTTGAGCCCGACCCGACTCAGAACCAAGGTCCAAAGAGGATACCGAACCTGAACGGTTCCCGGTCCAGGTCCTGAAAAAGACCCCTGAGGCCTGAACCGGACACGTTGACAGCTGAGTTGGCTTGGTTGACGTGAGGCAAAAAAATTTTAAACCCAGTTAGCTGGCCGGGCCTATTCAGAAATTTAATTTTCTCGCATGGCCTTGCCTGCTGACAACTCTAGATTGGAGTGAGGCAACAAGAAATCGGAAGGGCATTCTAGACCATGGCTTTAAAACTTTAAAAAAAATTGACTCAATAAATATCTAGCCGGGTTAGGTAAACTAAAACACCTGATCCAGGCCGACTTGATATTTAATAATTAAATTAGAAGTATTTTTAATAATAATACACCGCCCGAGGAAGTTCCTCCATTGAAAGCTAGGGTATTTGTTTTTTAAATTAAACACATGCAGATGAGTAATGATTAATTATTTAAAATCTATATTGCGGAATTGAAAGGATTATGCAGTGCATTAGAGATGGGGATCGATAAAACTGAAATGAAATTCGTACTTGGTAGGAGTGCCTTGTCTGGAATTTATTTGTCTGGATCTTCCACACCCTACACCCGTTGGAGAAGCACAAGGATGGGAATAGTAGTTTCAACGTGTGTAGACTTGGGGACTCAGCCCTACTTATATATTTACTGAGGGTGAGGAGTTTGTAACCCATCGAAACTCCTCCCCTTTGGCTCAACACGAATTTGAGTATCATAATCCAATTATAATATTGTACGTGAAACACAGCCCTAGTGCACCACCCCCACACGATTTTAGATCAATCACGACTAGAGTGGGGTCCACCAGTAATGCCCGTCACATTATCCTATTGTGTCACACCTAAAAGGCTAACCTGTTAGGTGGAGTAACCCCAAGATATATGAATACAACATCTGCCCCCCTCCCAACCAATGTGGGACAAACCAACAATCCCCCTCCCTACAGCGGAACCTAAAGCGTGCAACACGCATGCATGTGGGCCTCCCCCTTTCTGCTCATCTGGGCCTAGGGCATGGACCGGGCGGATAACCTAGGCTCTGATACCACTGTCGTGAAAAAAAAACCTGCAACGAAAGCAAACCAATTAACACAGCAAATAATAGAATTAAACGAGCAACATAATGTAATCACACACACACACACACACACACACACACACACACACGCAATCAACCACATAGAGATAATTCAAATTTACGTGAAAAAACCCCTCAACGGGTAAGAAACCACGGCACAAAGCGAATTCCACTATGATATCAAAAGTTACAAGAGATCATGAAGAAACAAAACCCAGATCTCAGCCCACAAGAGAAATCCCAAAGATAACTCGAAGCTTTTCTCACATGAGAAGGATAAGCACTACCCTTTCCCTCATCCCAGATACTCCAAGCTTTCTCATAGATTTTTCTCTTGCCCCAGAACTCTCTCAATCCCCTCTAAGAAACTTGGCCCCAATGACCTTAACCCCTAATCCCTCATTACACCCCTTAAATAGGCAAAAAATTGGAATTAGAAACACCTTGCGCAAAATCGCATAAGAGACCGACTCAAATAGGAAACAGCCGACCGATCGCACGATCGGTCCTCAATGCCCAAAACAATCTAGAGAAATCATTGTCCTTCGATCCTCCGTGTCCAGCTGGTCGATCACCATCCACGACCGGTCGGTGGCCCTTGTTGCAGAAGATTTGAGGCGTCCGATTCCAACAATCTCCACCATGACTCCAATCTTCATGCAACACCTTACCACGCACCATCTTCAATCTCTACTCCGTCATCATCATAGCTCCACCACTTCTCATGCCTCATCAACTCTATCTTTGCACCTTCACACACCTTGTCGTTCTTCTCATGTGGCCCTTTGGCTCTTACCACATATGAGCATCATGGATCCCGCTGCCGATCCCATAGCTCCACCATGAAAAGTGCTCTTGATCACTTTGTAAAGAAGGTCGCACCTTCGTGCTTCACTGCCATGAGTACTCCCATTGTCACTTTACAATACCGATCACAACCAATTAACCTTATTGAGATATTGGCTTTTTGATCCACCTTCTTCCACTCTACTTCTTTCATAGAAGTCAATCGTTTTCTATGATTTTTCTTTTACAAAATCCTTCTCTACATTGAATCTTATGCTAGAAAATGCCATTGAAACCTCGCCTCAAATTCTCTCCGCCTCCTTCCCAACTTTCTCTCTGATACCACTTGTTGGGAAAACCGACAACAGAAGCAAGCCAATCAACACAGCAAAGAATAGAATCAAACGAGCAACACAATGCAATCACACACGCACGCAATTAACCACACGGAAATAATTCAATTTTACGTGGAAAATCTCTTGTGTCGTGTGGTTGATGATTTGATTTTGTTTATTGCATTATCTTATCACATAATTCACGGGTAGTTTGGGGGGCGAGATCCTAAAGTTTTGTGCAACGCACCTAACAAAAATGGTATTAAAGATTTGAAGCATCCGATTCCAACATATCCAACCCGTAGGTAGATCTAAATCGTTGATCAACTAGGCTCATCATATAGAATTCTTATATTCTCCCACTTGGGCCACATTGATAAAAGTCAATGTTTAATTTTGAAAACATTTTGAAAAATAAGTTTCAGCTTTGAAGAAAACATCCAAAGGATTAGCCAATGCTATTGTTGGATAATACGAGCAACACTTCTACAATTTGATCCATAAAAACTACTAGTATAGGATCGTGGTAGCCATTATAATATTTAATCTTGGCAAAGTAAGACTAAACACGGTTACAAATATTACCAATCTTAACGACATAGATCATGAATTAGGAAGTGTGGTATAATAATTACACACGCAGTGTGATCACATGTGTCTATCCTCAAAAAGTCCTGGAGCTTTCACATGTCTTTAATGAAACATGACTTTAATTTCGCTTAGTCAAAATAAATTTTGCATATTTGAAAAGAAGCAGGAATTAACTTTATATCAGAATCATTAAAAAATTATAAAGGAGATCTTTTTAGTGTCTAAGAAAATAAAGCACAATCAACTTCCACTAACTGAATATATGTGGGATTAATGACTTCCATGGATGTTACATGCTCTCAAATGGCGTGATGGGGAGCCCTTTAGTGAGGGGATCCGCAATCATCTGCTTAATGTTGATGAACTCCATAGATACTACATGATTCTGAATTCTTTCCTTCACAATAAGATACTTGATATCGATATGCTTCAAACTTAATGGGTGTTTGTTGTTACTTGAGAAGGAAACTGTAATTGAGTTGTCACAAAAGATTCTCAATGATTTTGAAATATGCTCCAATACTCACAAATTTGAGAAGAAAGGTTGTCACTATAGTGTCTAATTTGATGCTTCACGACAAGTAATAAACTCATCTTTCATGGTGGATGAGGAAATTGTCGATTGCTTCAAGCCTTTTTAAGACAGCCGCACCAATCATCATGAAGGTGTAGCCTGAGGCGGACTTCTTTGTATTAATATAACCAACATAATCTACATCTGAGTATCCAACCAACTCTAAATACTTAGACCATCTGAATGCGAGTCTGAAGTCTTTAGTCCTTTGCAGGTAGCGTAATACCTTCTTCATAGTTATCCAATGTTGCATTAACGGATTAGAGAGATACCTGCCTAACATTCCAACTACAAAAGCAATGTCAGATCACGTACAAATTTAAGCATACATGATGCTTCCTATTACTGATGCATATAGAAAATCCTTCATTTAATTATTTTCAAAATCATTTTTAAGACACTAGAATTGGCCGAATTTATCACCCTTCATAATGGGTGATGGTTCATGAGCACAGTTTTACATGCCATACCTTTCAAGTACCCTGTCAATATAATCCCTTTTGTGATAGGCTAAGCAGTTTGCGCGATCTTTCACGGTGTATCTCAATGCCGATGAAAACAGAGGCATCACCAAGATCATTCATATCAAATATTTGAGACAAGAATTTCTTAGTGCCACACATCATCCTAATGTCATTGCTTGCCAATAGAATGTCATTAACATACAAAACCAATAGATGAACTTTCTCCCACTGATCTTGACATAGATATACTCATCTCCAATGTTTTCTATAAAACAATATGAGAAAATCACCTCATGAAAGTTTAGGTATCACTGTCGTGATCTTATTTCAATTCATAGATGGATTTCTTGAGTTTATAAACAATATGTTCTGAGCCATCAATTGTAAAACTTTCAGGTTGCAACATGTATACGTTTTCATCTAAATCTCCATTGAGAAACGCAGCCTTTATATTCATTTGGTGCAGCTCCAAATCCATATAAGATGCAAGACCCATTATGATAATGAATGAGTTTTTCTTAGATATTAGTGAGAAAGTCTCTTTAAAATCAATGCATTCATGTTGGTTAAAGTCATTGGCAACAAGTATGCCTTTATATTTTTTGATATTACCCTTGGAGTCATGTTTGATTTTAAACACTCATTTATAACCAATGGGCTTTATTCCTTGGGGTAATTCAATAAGATTCCAAACTTTATTGTCCTTCATGTATTTCAACTCATCCCTTATGGCATCAATCCATCGGGAAAAGTTAAAACTTTGTTTGGTTTATGTAAGGGATTCAAGATCCTTTTCTACCCTTATGTCAAACTCATGCTCATACAAATGTATAATGTAATCGTTTGCAATTGCAGGCCTCTTCTCTCTTTCTGATCTCCTTAATGGCTCATACTCTTGAGTGTGATTTTGATTTCCTTCCTCAATGGGTAGTATAAGAGGTTCAATGCGCTGATTTGCAATGATTACATGTTCACTTGTAGGATTTATGCCCATGTGATTCGAAATGATTGTGACGGGATTCATATCCCACTCTTCCTCAAGTACAAAAATTTTAATGTTCGTGCGCCCACTATTTTCTATATCCTCAATGAATCTAACATTTTTATTCTCAATAATCTTGATGGAATGAGAAGGACAGTGGAATCGATAACCTTTTGACATTTTTGGATATCATATAAAGAAATAACTTATAGTTATGAGATCGAGCTTTCTTTCATGCGAGTTATACACTTTGGCTTCAACAGGACATCCCCAAACGTGAAGATATCGGAGACTTAGTTTTCTCTCATTCGACAAATAAAAAAGAGTTTTACTTACCGCTTTGTTGGGGACCATATTAAGAATATGAACTGCAGTTTTGATCGCATCACCCCACAGAGATTCTGGTAATGTTGAATTGCTTATCATGCTACGCACCATGTTCATGAGGGTGCGATTACGCCTTTCAGGCACACCATTCTACTCTGGAGTCCCAGGCATGGTGTATTGGTGACAATGCAACAACCTTATAAGTATGTAACAAAGGGTCTTGGATTGCGACCTAGTCCGTCATATCTGCCATAGTATTCACCACCACGATCAGACCTGACAACTTTAATATTCCTATCGAATTGATCTTTAACTTTGACCTTATAGATTTTAAAAGCATCCTGGGCATCTGATTTTTCATTTATAAGATAAAGGTACCCAAAACGAAAGTAGTTATCTATAAAAGTGATAAAATATTTGTGTCCGCTCTAAGATGCTATAGGGAATGGACAACAAATATCCGTATGTATCAAAGTAAATACTTAACTTTTTATTGTCAAATTTAAAAGAATATCCTAATTTATCCAAATGAGAAATAGAAATCAAATTACGCTTTATAGAAAGCACACAAAATGTATATACTAAATTCAATAAATGACTAGACCCTAACCTAAGCTTACACATTCTGACTGCCTCTATCTCAACTTTAACACCATTACCTACGTATACTGAGTGTTATGCATCAGTTGGTGGCTAGCTCTGTAGCAAGTCTTACACGGAAGTATAGATGTGAATAGTTGTACCCAAATCTATCCACTAAGAATCAACCGACACATCAGTTAGATTATATTCAAAACAGACCAAAATAAAATTATTATCCCTTTTTACGAGATATTGCTTGTACTTTATATAGTCTTTCTTCTAATGGTCTGGCTTCTTGCAGAAGAAGAACTTATTCTTTTTTAGCCCTCTTATTGCTCAATCTATTCCCAGGTTGATTGCCAGTTGAAGGACCAAAAGATCGCCTTTTAAAACCATGTGTCCTTTTCTCTTTCCATTATGTCCATGTCCATGTCCTGAGGTTACTAGATTAACATTTTGTGCCTTGCTTAGTGTCTTGATCCTTTCCTCCTCTTGGAAACATTGAGAAATCAATTCGTCCAATATCCATTTATCCTTTAGGGCTTGTGTGATAGTTGAGAAGTGAAATGAAATGAATGTAAATAAGTAATGATTACTTAGCTTCCTCTTTCCTTAGAAATGCACATTGTCCCAAAAAGACTCACATTGGGTAGTGTGTTATGTACCAAAATCATGTGGGCCCCACCATGATGTATTTGTTATATCCACACCATTCATTCATTTTTCTAAATCATTTTAGAGCATGAGTCCCAAAATGAGGCAAATCCAAAGCTTAAGTCGCCTACAATAAGAATAATTACGTTTACCATTGAACCTACTGTTATCTATGGTGTGGTCCACTTGATCTTTGGATTTGTCTCATTTTTTGAATCATGTCCTAAAATGATTTGAAAGGATGAATGAATGGTGTGGATATAACACATACATCATGGCATGGCCCACTGAGTTTTGCTTTGAAATGAGGTTGAAATTTGCATAATTTTCGAGGTGGAATTCCATCTCTCTATCAAACAGGTGTAAAAATCATTATTATGCATTTACTTTTATTTCATTTCATTTACCTCCAATCAAATAGGCCCTTAGTGTATTATAGTTCACAAGGAACGTACTGTATTGAGGATGCAAGTTATTCATGACCAAGTGAACCAATAGGTTGTCCTTTATTTACATGCCTAAAGAATGAATCTTAGAAATAACTTCAATCTACTCCACAATGTATTCATGAATGTTTATTTTCTATCATAGGGTGAGCAAATTAATTTGTTCAATAAGAAACCCATTTCACCTTTATTTGATTTCTTGAATCGATTTTCCATTTTGGTCAAGAAAACTTTGGCCTTATCCACATTAGGCATGATACCCCTCATTGTCTCAAAAATTAAATGCTTTATGATTTTGAGATACATATTGTCGGATCTAGACCACGCCTCGTAATGTTTAACCTCTGATTCAGTACTGTTATCATAAGATTTTGGTAGTTCAGGTTTTTCCAAGGCAAGGTCCAGTTGCAAGCACCCCAAGACTATCTTTATGGACTCTTTTCATTATATATAATTTGGCCCGGTTAAGGTGGGAATATGATGCGTTTGAGTTGGAATTATGACTAGATAAAAGGATATACTCACATTAGTAAGTTTAATTTAAATAATTTATGAATAAATCTGAATATTAAGCAAAATTAGTATTAATTCAATTGATTGGGGCCTTTAATTGAATTACCCAGAATGAAGATGGGCCCAAAAAATCAATTATGGCAACAACCGGTCACATCATCATCACTCCTCCTGTTGGAGGTAGTGATGACATGTGAGTGACTCTCCTGAACATGAAGTTAAACCAAGTCAATCATGTAAATCTGAAACACTCAACACCTGTGGGTAAAATGAGTCTTTCAGCCTTACATCACTAGCACCGTCTACTCCACACCGTTCATGTTCCCGTTGAACGATGATCGTCTGTGTTTTCGTCACCGTTTGCATTGGACATAAATGCAATTGTGTTGAGATCTTAAATGAGCATACTTTAATCCCATTTCATCACTAACTATGCATGGTTTTCATGTTTAAAGACTATTCTAATGCATGGTTTTGTGGTTATAGGAATGAGAAAAAAGTTCACTCATTGATGACTACAAGACCACATTTAGAAGATATTTGATAAAGACACAAGGTGGGCCAAAGAAGGACGAAGAGTAAGGAGAGGAAAGAAGAGAGAGGAAGAAAGAAAATCAAAGGTAAGAGGGCTAGACCGGTCTTGACCGGTCGGCCAAGGAGGCCACGACCGGTCTTGACTAGTCGGCCAACCTCATCACTCTAGTAACTGCTGGAGGTCGCTGGACATAGGCCCTACACAGGTCTGTCTGGTCTTGACCGGTCGGCCATTGGCTTGCCCCCACTCCTGCACTGTCTAGACCTCTGCCAGACAGGTCTAACAGGTCATGACGGTTGGCCACTTGTATTTTGCAAAAATTCAGACGCTTGCTCAGCAAGCTCCGATTTTTGAGGCACAATTGCGTAAGAACCTGCGATTTCTAAAACTTTCTGGGTTGTTGGAGCTCCAAATCTATAAAAGGGCACCTAGGTTTCGTTCCTAGGACATGCTAGAAGAGATCTATGAAGGTGGGAGGCTGAGAAAGACGGATCCGGAGTTCTACAACTCCCCCTAGTTTGTTTCCTTTAGGTTTCATGTTTTTAGTTAATTTCATGTTTCCTTGGATCATGATCGGCTAAACCTCTTAGCTAGGACTAAGAGGTGAAGCTTGTAGTGAATCTAAGATGCTTTAATTCGTTTATTTAGTTTCAAGTTTGAATTTTTATTGAAGAACAATCGTTTATGGAAGTTTGAATAAAGTTCTAAGTAGTTTTTCTTTATCTTATGATGGCTCATAGATGTTTGGAAGGATTTCTTTAGTTCTTAATTGTTTTGCATGGATCTAGACCTGTATGCTCCCAGGAATTGGATTTAATACGCTCTAGACTTGGATTCTCATGTGGGAACTTCAAACCAATGTTCTACCTTTTGTTCTGAAGTCCAATTTGGGTGTTGCTTATGCATATGATTTAAATGAAGTTCAAATCATGATATAGTTAAAGCCTTGTAACAGGGTTTGATGATTATTATGATTGTGATCTTAAGCTATTGGAACTAGGATTGACCTATGTAATTGAGTGTGCTCAAGTCCTAACTTGAATTGAGGGAATCATGTTTATGAACAACACATGAATTAGACTGTTTTGATGAATTAATTGCTCTGTCATCCGGCTAGATAGGATTTGATTTCGACTCTAGTTGTGTAATTGGGAAACCACAGCGAATTATGCATCAAGGATTGCTACAAGTGGATCCTTGAAACCCTAGTGCTCTTTTATATCAAGTATATTCACTTTTAATTTTAGATTCTCATCTATATCAAATTACTAAAAATTTATTTATCTTGTCTCAATTAGAGGCCATTGGAAGTATTTTGTGAATTCCTATACAAGTCCCTGAGAACGATCTCGGTCTCTACCGAATTATTACTATATCGCAACCCTACACTTGGGGAAGCGAACAAATTGCATGCAATCCTTTAACTTAATCTTAATATTATAAGTCTGAATTCATGAAAAATCTCCACTGATTGAGGTCAGTATGGTGGTTAACACTACCAAATCAAATCTCATGAATTTAGACTACAAGATTGCGTTTGTAATCCTACCCTCAACAGATTAACAATAAATACTTTGATTTAGCCTAGTAAGTGGATGTCATTGACTGTTGAAAGACAAGGAACTTTAAAAGAGAAACAAACGAACATGTTTCACCTTTCTCCATTCCAGCAATCCGCTTTACCTCCAAAAGATAGATAATAGGCCCAAAACTGGGCCTATTCAATACTATATCTATATCAACTGAACATCAATTGTAGGCATTTATAATTGGTCATAATATTCTTAAAATGGATGGCCAAAATTTGATACTTAAGAGTCCACCTAGTGAACAATTCTAATGGCTTTCCACTCCACACATAATTAATGAATCAGATATCACAATAGATGCCCATAAGACATGTTGGATAAATAGGTACGACCCATAGACTGGCCAAATAGGTCACTGCCCATGTGCGACTCCATACCTAAGGTCCGCACTCAAGATACATATATCCAATTGATAGGCCCTATGGACAGGGCTACTATAGATGCAAAACAAGGCCCACAAACTCGCTGCCAAACAAAATCAGGGTGCAGGCATGTCTCTGAATAAGAGGACTTAAGGCAACCAAAACTACCAATTTTCCAATAGTATAGGGAAATGATTTCGATAATGAAAGATCAACAAAGGCTCACCAGAGAGGAAAAAATCCATGATTTGCGATAGAAGCAAGGAATCATCAAAATTCATGGCAAACGCAATAGGGAGTATTAGAAGATCATCTTCTCCATTGGATGTCGCTCGCTGTCACCATTAATGTCAGCCGTGAGCAACTCAGGCTATGGCAAGGGGCGCTCAGACTATAAGATTTATTCGATTGGTAGTAGTTCTTATCATCTCCATTCGTAACAGGGCTAAAAAATCCCATCACTAGTGAAAAAGGTGCCTATCCCTATTTATTTTTATCGCTGCAATGAGATTTTACCTCTACCGATTTGTTGGAATCTGGTCACCGGCTTGGATTTAATGGTCGTTGCTATCGCTCTTTTGTGGATTTCAATGGGAGGTCATTCCATAAAACCCTTTGTCCACCGGGTTTAGTGGCAGCTTAGGAGATTTTCATGGCTGGATGCCGGAATAGAGAGCAGTGTAACTATCAATACCAGGGTCTGTATCCGATAACTATTCTGGAAGCGACAAGCTCTATGCACCAAAATCCGACCATCCCTTATCGATATCCAACAAAGTTGTCGGACATAGCTTTCGACAACAATACAAATTTTTTTAATCCTTGAGTTGGATATGCTTGATGGCAGCATTGCTGTATATGGACAACCTTAGATATTAGATTCTAACGGTTCAATATGATGGATTCCGGTAATGCATATATGCTAGATACACAGGTCCGACGAAAATGGAAGTCTATGCCACTGTCAATGTTGGATGTTGGAAACAGATACGAAGTAATGTTCTAATGGCCTGATTTGAGTCTGGTTAGACTATGATTAGAACACAGATCTAGCCTTGAACAGATTCAATAATCCCAACAGATCTGTCATAGTCGATGCACAGTCGACTCTAATACCAACTGTAAAATCTGTATTGCAGAATTGAAAGGACCGTGCAATGCATCAAATATGGAGATCGATAAAACTGAAACGAAATTCTTACCTGGTAAGGACACCATGTTTGAAGTTTGTTTTCCAGGATCTTCCGCACCTTACACCCTGAGAGAAGCAACAGGATGAGAATAGTAGCTTTAACATGTGCAAGGTTGGGGACCCAGCCCTGCTTATATATTTATTGAGGGGGAGGAGTTTCGAATTTGTACCCCATTGAAACTCCTCCCCTTAGGCTCCACACGAATTTGAGTATCCTAATTCAACTATAACATTGTGTGTGTAACACAACCCTAGCGCACCACCCCTACATGATTTTAGATCAATCACAACTAGAGTGGGATCTACCGATAATGCCAGTCACATTATCTAACCCTTAGGTAGATCCAGACCATTGATTAATTAGGCCCGCCATATAAAATTCTTTCAAGTAATTCCTGCACTATTTTCTATATTGACAGCAATGGCTTGCTCTTTGGACATTAAAATCAATGATTGTGCTAATTTAATGTGGGACCCACTATGATATATGTGCCTTGTTGTAGACACCCCACCTTCGGCTACAATGTTGGTAGAGATAGCTGAATGAATGGAGGTCCATACCCCAAAACCCCATGTCCAAACCCAACCAAACTCACCCTTGTAAGCCCCAATCCATAACCCAGCTTAAGCCTGAACCCAGTCAACTCCCCCTAAACATCAGCCTGAAAAAATCCCTATAAGAAAAACCAATCAAAAAATCCCAAAAAGTCAAACTTGGTGAGTCAACCCGCTGAGTCAAATCACCGAGTCAACTCACTGGGTCAGTCCAACCCCTGCACCCAGTCAACTCACCTTGTCAATCCATCTTTCAAACTCAGTCAACTCACTTGGTTCTGAGCCACAGCTTCGGAGCAGGTCCGAACCTTGAACTAACAGTTTTTCTGCTTCAGGTTCGGGGGCCGTACGCTCCGAAGCTGGAGCAGCGCGTCCGTACGATACAAGGTCTGCCACGGCTCGCAGTTATAAATACCCCATCCCTCAATCCCTCAATACCCAGAGAAAACCCAGAGTTTCGAGTCTATCTCCACCTCCCTTAGCCCATTCATCCACCAAGGAGAGCCCGAGTGAGAAGAGTCTAGCCCTGGTCTAGCCCAGCCTGACTTCAGTTCAAGCCTCTCAAGCCATCTAAGTCCCGATCTTAGCCGCTTGAAGCAAACCCTTGCGACACTTCCGTCCATTCAGCTACTCAAATCAGCATCATCTCATTCACATCTAGCATAAGTGCAATATTTATTATTCTTCCAACCCCCCTGCTTATCATTCCACTGCAAACACTTTGATTAATCAAACACAACGCATGCATCTCGCATAAAGCACCTGTCAATTCGAGCGTATGCTCTGAGCTTTCCTGTTAATGGAAACCTGCCCATTAGAAACTTTTATTGTTTAGACCTACATTCATGCATCATATCATTCATGAGAATGTACGAGGATTAAATCAGACTTTCAAGTAGTTGTTCAATTTTGTGAAGTAAAGACTGTACTTCGGTATGAGCAGAGTGGGTGCCTAACACCTTCCCACCCTGTAACTGTGATCCCTTACCTCAAATCTTTGACCGCAAATCAAAATGAGTCATTTTAGAGGAAGGACTTTTCGAATTCCCTTCTCTAACGTTTCTACGGGGTTTAGCCGACTGTAGATTCGAAGTAACTGGCTAGTGGCGACTCTGGTCTTATACGAACTCATCCAAACATATCCAGTTTAACACGACAACTGAAAAAGCCCTCAAGAACGAGGTGAGCCAATTGGCACAATGGCGATTCGCACATACCCCTTTTCGAAAGGGAGGGCCAGGGAACGCAGAAAGTTGAGCGTCCACAGAATGACGACTCTATTGGGAATATGCTAGTCCCACTAGTCATGATCCAACTTAAAAAATGGAATCCTTCTTGTACTTGAAAGTCATTAGTCCTCATACAATCCCATCTGCATAACATTCCATCCAAAAATAAAAAAAAATAAAATAGAAAATCCCAAAACTCAAAAAGAGTAAAGCATATTCCTCGTCATTGTGCCTCCTCGGGCTCAACGTCTTTGGAAAGCACTTCCCTTTCGCAGCATAATCCGCACTTGAGCTCAGCAAGCCATGTCCGACCACGAAGAAGAAGCTCACCTCTTCCCTACACTCGACATGGCCGAAGCATAACCTCCAGCGTAACAACCAATCGAGAATACACCAATCATGCAAGAATTGGCACAAGGAATGAGAGCAATGCAAGAAGTGTTCTTGCAATTCATGCAAGCACAAGTTATTGCAGCAGCCAACAATCAAGTTTGCCCAGTTATCAGCAGCCATGTCGGGTCCCTCCGGCCTCCAGTTCAAATCAAGCACAACCATTGGAGTCTGCCCAAGACTACCGGTAGCATCCATCTCAGCCCTCTGCTATAGGGCATCCTCCTTAGTGTTAGTGCATTTTTTCTGTGACATACTAGTACACCTTGTTTGTCAATTACTTAGGTCAGTGAGTCTAGTGTCGGTTGAGCTTAATGAAGACGAAGACCGAAGACTCAAGACCGACCGGCTGCATCAAGAAAGAGAAACAGGTAAAAGTGATGCCTTGGTGAGCCCGAACCTAGTACCTACCCAAAACCATAAACCTCTAGATGACCATGACACAATTGGCATACCATTAAGTCATCTTAGATTAGCCTTAGGTGTCCCAAAAGTCCACTGAAAGAAAGGCAAAGAGGTTGCATGTTCTGCTGAAAACAACAGAAATTCATGCCTGTCCGGGCGCTCGACCCAGTGTCCATCGGGCGCCCAACCGCAGAGGAATCCACCCATGTGAGTTGGCCTTAAAGCCAGAGGGTCATCGGGTGCCTGACCAGAATCTGTCCGGGCATCCGGCCAGTGCACAAAACGTCCAGCAACTCATGACCCGGTCTAGAGTATTTTTGGGCGCCCGACCAAAGTGAGAACAGGGGGCCCGACCAGTGAAAAATGGCCATTGGGCGCCTGATCACAAAAGTGTCCGGGCGCCCGACCAACTAAAAAACAGTCCAGTGTTTAATGGATCGAATTTCGAGCGCCCGACCAAATCTGTTCGGGCGCCTGACCCTGCGCGAATCTGCCCGTTATTTGACCGTTGGGAGAAACTTTATAAAAGCGGGAGATTCGATTTTTGGGTCAAGAGCGAGGGATTTTGAGAAGATAGAAGCCACCATTGCTAGAGACCATCAAAGGCTCTATCCCAAACCCATAGCAAGTCATTCTTCTTATGTTTTCATCACAAGCTTGGGCCATTCAATGACATCTTGAGAATGGACTTGTTCCCTCTTGATTCCTAGGGTTTAGACACCTTGATCATAGGTAAATCCCTTGTCTAAACATTGTCTAGGAGTCCAAATAGGTGTATTCCTCTAGAAAACCCATTTCCTACCATTTGTAGAGGTTTCACCATTCCCTAGCACCTTGGGCATCTCTAATGGAGCATTACATGCAAGGTAGCTGATCTTGGAGCTGAAGCCTTAGCAAAGCAGCGGCATCAAAGATCGGGGGAGCACAAGGGGAGCTGATTCAAGTAAGGGAGAGCATGAAGAAGCAACCCAAAGCAGCGCTACAAAGGGGCTTAATCTGACAAGTAAGTTTGTCTTATTAGGAGTCCATCCACTCAATTCCCTGTGGGAGTTGAGTGTAGAGTTTGTTTGACAAATTCGAACTAGGGTCGTTTGCCAATCCTTGGCCTGTTAGTCGGCCTTAAAATTTAGGGATGTTAGCAGTTCCTTGGCCTGTTTGTCGACCTAAAGACTAGAGGTTCAGCACTCCTTGGCTCGTTAGTCGGCCTAAACAAAGTGTCCAAGGGGGAGCCACCAACACGGGTGTGAACGTGTAGGTTGGGAGGAACCTGTAAACTCCTCGGTTGGGTGGATCCGAGTTAAGACACCTTGGTTGGGAGGAACCAGATTTAAACTCCCAAGTGAATGTTGATGTGCTCAAAGGGGTTGAGTAGTTGAACCAGGAGTGGAGTAGACATGTAGTCGAACCACTATACATGCTTGTGTTTGTGATTGTACTTGAGCACATTTCTCTTTATGCATTATGTTTAATTTGTTAATTATGAATGCTTAGTTAGGAATGTATGCTAGGCACTTAATAGGCACCTTCTTACACACAAGATGTACTTTCACTCCACATGTAGACTTGAGCTTCTGTTGATCCATCCTCTATAATCTGCATGTGTTGATTAGACTAGGTTGTTAATTGCATTTATCATTTACTAGTCTTTTGATTGGACCCACTTAGGCTTGGAAGTCAAAGTGTTAATCGCTTACGTAGTTTGATTTGCTAAATTTGATAAGTAGGAGAGAAGATTTAAAAAAAAAGTCCTAATCACCCCCCTTAGGACTTAGCCATAATTCTAATTGCTCCTTAAGCTTCCGCACATGTATGCATAGGGTGTCGTGTTAGACTATCCGACGCAATTTCAATTGGTATCAGAGCGGGTTGTTCTTCAAGGACTTAACCGTCTAGAGTGAGATCCGATACCGGAGCACTAGCATAATGTCTAGCCGAGATGGGAATACTGTCAACCGTCCACCATACTTTGATTGATCGAACTACACCTATTGGAAGGGTAGAATGAGGATTTTTCTCCAATCCATCAACCGATCCGTGTGGGCAGCAACAGAAAATGGATATTCTTTGCCCACTGTACAAGTCGATGTTGATGGTAAGATCATTGTCATTCCCAAAGATGATGAGAAATGGGATGACAATGAGAGAGCTCAATATGTGGTGAATGCCAAAGCTCTCAATGCGATCTACTGTGGTGTTTTCTCGGAAGAATTTCAACGCATTCTCACATGCGCAACTGCAAAGAAGCATGGGATATATTTAAAGTAACCCACGAGGGAACCAGCACAGTAAGATGATCAAAGCTTCAGCTCTTAACCACTAAACTTGAAAACATTAGGATGGAAGAGACTGAAACCTTCATGGAGTTTTATACTAAAATTTTTGATATTTGCAACTCTATGTTTGCCTTGGGGGAAAGGGTTTCGGAAGGAAGGTTGTGTAGAAAAATACTTAGATCCCTCCCAGAAAGATTTAATTCCAAGGTAGTTGCCTTAGAAGAGTGTAGAGACATAGATAACATGAAAGTAGAAGAACTTATAGGTTCCCTACAAACTCATAAACTACACTTTAGGGCCCCCTCTAAGAAGAAAGACATCACTTTGAAAGACATCACTTTGAAATCTTCACACAGATACTCACATAGGTAAAAGAAAGTCAAGAGTGAGTCGTCCGAAGATAGCGATGATGAGGATGATGATTTCAATGAAAGATTCAAGAGATTCCTCAAGTTTGAGAGATGGAGTAGCCGTGACAAGAAGGACAATAAGGGCGATAAACATAAAGGGAAATCATCCAAACCTTCATCCGTCCGATGTTATGGTTGCGGTCAACATGGCTATATTGCCCCGGATTGTCCGGAAACGCCTAAACTGAAAGGTAAAAAGGCTAAGGTAGCCACGTGTGATGATACGGAGGAGTCAAACTCTTAATCTAACGACTCCAATAGTGGTGAGAGTCAAGACATAGTGAGAGCTCTCATGTCTTCCACCAGTACGTCTTTTTCCCCTAATCTAAGAGAGGATCCCAACCGCTTTCCCTTCTAGGAGAGGAATGAGTTTCCCAACCCCTTACCTCATGCTACATTCTATGAGGGTGTTATGCAAAGTAGTTACCCTTAGGTTAATCAAACTAAACATAATTAGTAAGGGTAGCTAGAAAGGCATCGATAGGTAGATCTGAGGATTTCAGCCTCATTTCTGTATGTATGGGCAAATCAGAGGATTCAAGCCTCATTAGCCCAAATTTTGATAATTTAGCCTTGCTTTTATTTGATACATTTGCTTAGTAGATTATCACCATTCTTAGATTAACTAATCTTGTTGAATTTCATGCTTAATTATATGCTAATCTTTGCTTTTTATTGGTCTTGATATCCCATTTGGGGAGGTTGGTTGATGGGCTATAAGCCCTTGAGCTTTAATGCTTAATGTATATCATAGATGACCAATTTTGCATGATTAACTATGCTTAGAATAGTACATTTTCTTGTTAATCATGTTCCCATGCATGCTCCATGTGTTATATGATCATGCACCCTATACTCTCTCTAGTTAGCATATGCTTATAATTATAACTGCGACATACTATCTACTCTTACCTTAACCTTAATTCATATATCATTAAGGGGGAGAGAATAGTTTGTCAATTGCTGACAAAAAGGGGGAGAAAGATCAAGTCCCACCAAAACTAGTTTGCTATATTTTGTGAAACAGGGATTGACATGTTATGGGGGAGTATTCAAGAGGAGCTTGCCTAGTTACATGTCTTAGTGTTTTGAGTTGTAAATTTTTTGTATTTTGACATGTAATGTATCTTGTTTTGGTAGGATAGGTTTTTGTAAGTAATTGATAAAGGGGGAGATTGTTAGTGCACTTGTTCTGTGACATACTAGTGCACTTTCTTTGTCAATTACTTAGGTCAGTGAGTCTAGTGTCGGTTAAGCTTAATGAAGACGAAGACCGAAGACTCAAGACGGACTGGTTGCATCAAGAAAGAAGAAACAAGTAAAAGTGATGCCTTGGTGAGCCCGAACCTAGTACCTACCCAAAACCATAAACCTTTAGATGACCGTGACCCAATTGGCATACCATTAAGTCATCTTAGATTGGCCTTAAGTGTCTCAAAAGTCCACAGAAAGAAAGGCCAAGAGGTTGCATGTTCTGCTGAAAATAGCAGAAATTCATGCCTGTTCGGGCGCCCGACCGCAGAGGAATCCGCCCATGTGAGTTGGCCTTAAAGCCAGAGGGTCACCGGGCACCCGACCAGAACCTGTCTGGGGTGCCCGGCCAGTGCACAAAATGTCTAGTAACTCATGACCCATTCTGGAGTATTTTCGGGCGCCCGACCAAAGTGAGAACTGGGCGCCCGACTAGTGAAAAATGGCCATCGGGCGCCCGACCACAAAAGTGTCCGGGCACCCGACCAACTCAAAAATAGTCCAGTGTTTAATGGACCGAATTTCGGGCGCCCGACCCAATCTGTCCGGGCGCCCGACCCTGCACGAATCTGCCCGTTATTTAACCATTGGGAGAAACTTTATAAAAGCCGGGCGGATTCGATTTTAGGGCCAAGAGCTGAGGGATTTTAAGGAGATATAAGCCACCATTGCTAAAGACCATCAGAGGCTCTATCCCAAACCCATAGAAAGTCATTCTCTTTATGTTTTCATCACAAGCTTGGGCCATTCATTGGCATCTTAAGAATGGACTTGTTCCCTCTTGATTCTTAGGGTTTAGACACCTTGATCATAGGTAAATCCCTTGTCTAAACATTACCTAGGAGTCCAAATAGGTGTATTTCTCTAGGAAACCCATTTCCTACCATTTGTAGAGGTTTCACCATTCCCTAACACCTTGGGCATCTCCAATGGAGTATCACATGCAAGGTAGCTGATCTTGGAGCTGAAGCCTTGGCAAAGTAGTGGCATCAAAGATCGGGGGAGCACAAGGGGAGCTGATTCAAGCAAGGGAGAGCACGAAGAAGCAACCCAAAGCGGCGCTACAAAGGGGCTCAATCCGACAAGTAAGGTTGTCTTGTTAGGAGTCCATCCACTCAATTCCCTGTGGGAGTTGAGTGTAGAGTTTGTTTGACAAACTCGAACTAGGGTCGTTTGCCGATCCTTGGCCTGTTAGTCGTCCTAAAATCTAGGGACATTAGCCGTTCATTGGCTTGTTTGTTGGCCTAAAGACTAGGGGTTGTTCAGCACTCCTTGGCTCGTTAGTCGGCCTAAACAAAGTCTCCAAGGGGGAGCCACCAACATGGGTGTTAACGTGTAGGTTGGGAGGAACCTGTAAACTCCTCAGTTGGTTGAATATGTGTTAAAACACCTTGGTTGAGAGGAACCAGATTTAAACTCCCTAGTGAATGCCGGTGTACTTAAAGGGGTTGAGTACTTGAACCGGGAGTGGAGTAGACAAATAGTCGAATCACTATACATGCTTGTGTTCGTGATTGTACTTGAGCACATTTCTCTTTATGCATTGTGTTTAATTTGTTAATTATGAATGCTTACTTAGGAATGTATGCTAGGCACTTGATAGGCACCTTCACACACACAAGATGTACTTTCACTCCACATGTAGACTTGAGCTTCTGTTGATCCATCCTTCATAGTTTACATGTGTTGATTAGACTAGGTTGTTAATTGCATTTATCATTTGCTAGTCTTTTGATTGGACCTACTTAGGCTTGGAAGCCAAAGTGCTAATCACTTACGTAGTTTGATTTAATAAATTTGATAAGTAGGCGAAAAGATTTAAAAAATAAAAAGCTCCTAATAAGCCCCCCTCTAGGACTTAGCCATAATTCTAGTTACTCCTTAAGCTTCCGCACGTGTATGCATAGGGTGTCGTGTTAGACTACCCGATGCAATTTCACTTGGTACCTTCCTGTGACGATAAGACCATAGCGTTCCTGTCGCAGAGACTTCCAGTTAATCTCTCAAGCAACAATCTCAGTAGAATCCAGCACGTCCCCGTCAATGGGACCCCCTTTCTTCCTCAACATGTCCCCGTTGATGGAACCTTTACTCAATTTTAGCACATCCTTACTGATGAGATTTCAATTCAATTTCCAGCAGCAGGGACAGCACTAGCGAATGCCCACAATGGGGGTCAGTGTCAAGCCTACATTAATCAGCGGACAGTGGTGAATACCTAACAAGGGGGTCACTTCCCAACATCTCAGCCTCTTACAAACAAGAGCACTTTTCAATTCCAGCACATCTCCGCCAATGGGATTCCAGTTAATTTCCAGCAATCTTCAATTCAGCAAACTCCAGTTAATTTCCAGCAATCTTCAATTCAGCAAACTCCAGTTAATTTCCAGCAAGTTCCAGTTCAATCTTCAGTTCAATCTCCAGCTTAATTACAGTCATTTCAAGCACAAGTTCATCAGAATCAAATCCAATCGTCAAGTCAAATTCGGCAACCTGCATTTGCTTTCCAGCAAGCCCATAGGGTCGAAGAGATCGACCATTATGCCAAAGAAGAATGTGCCTTATGCGAGAGGCACCAATTGCTCGAGTAGATCATGCAGGACTGGACGAGTTGCGGGAGCAGTTCCAGACCTCGCAAAATTAACTATAGCGATAATAAGGAATTGATCTACCTTCGACCAAGTTCAGAGACTTATGTCCTTTTCCAGATGCTCAGATCCCTCAAAACTTTGAGGTACCAAAATTCAAAAGATACCATGGCAATGGTCCCACAGCACATATCGAGGCTTTCTGCGAAGAGCTGAGTGCAATCTCAGGAAATGAAGGAGCCCTCATTCACTTGTTCCAAAAATCTCTGTAGGACGATGCCCTAGACTGGTACACATCATTGGACTGCCATCGCATCAGGACTTGGGAACAACTTTCCCAGGCTTTCGTCGACAGGTTCGCATACAATCTTAACATGGCACCCAGGAGAGCGGACCTCGTAGCTCTCAGGCAAAGGAGTGATGAATTGTTGTCGGCCTATGTAGGATGTTGATGAGCTATGGCAGCCAAAATGTGGACACCCATCGATGATGAAGAACAAATCTTCATGATTGTTCATTCAACATATCCTGGCATATCTGGATATCTCATCTCGCATCCATATGCGAATTTCTCACAGTTGATCCATACTGGAGAGCAAGTCGAAGCAGGAATCCATGCAGGGACAATCTCCCCATGGCCTCATCAGGCCACTCCAATCAAACAGAATAGAATGGAAGGAAGACCTATTGGATACGAGAATGGAAACTGCAGCGGTTCTCCTCCTCGCCCAACAGAGGTCAACAACATCATCGCCATTGCTCAGGGTAACCAATATGCTCCCCCGCAAGGACATCAACCATATCAGCAGAATCAAGCTCAGCATCAACTTCAGAGGTATCAACCACTGCCACTCCAACCATAATTAAATCCTCAACCAGAGCCACAACCTTCTTGACAGCAGCAGCTGTTCAGGGGGAACGGCCAATACTCATATCAGAATAGGCAGAATTATAGGGAGTTTAGGAAATTTACTCCTCTTACTCAGTCACTCAGTCAAGTTGTGACTATGCTGGTATAAAAGTAATTATTCACTCTGATGGCACCCAGGCCTCCTCCAAATCCTCTGCCTTTGAACTACTGAGAAAATGAATATTGTGCTTACCATCAAGGGTGTGGCCACACCACTAATCGATGCATGACTCTGAAGAATGCCATCCAAAATCTGATTGACGATCACAATATCATCATCTCGGTCCCTGGAACTCCTCCAGCAGCTCCTACCAACATCCTTCAGAATCCTTTACCTCAGCAATCGACCGACCCTAGTTTGTCTCGCGGCCCTGCCGTCAACAACATAGAAGAAAGAGAGCGCCTCAATCGCTTCTTCTCCCCTATCTAGTCCATTCATGCCTATACTTATGGGCCAACAAATTCTCTCCCGATCTTGCAAGGGGCAAAGCCCTTTCCTCCTTCAGTCTTCGAGCTGTTAGTGTTAGTGCACTTTGCTGTGGCATACTAGTGCACCTTGTTTGTCAATCACTTAGGTCAGTGAGTCTAGTGTCGGTTGAGCTTAATGAAGACGAAGACCAAAGACTCAAGACGGACTGACTGCATCAAGGAAGAAGAAACAGGTAAAAGTGATGCCTTGGTGTGCCTTGCCTTGACCAAAACCTAACCCATAACCTCTTAGATGACTTGGACCAACTAGGTATACCCTTAGTCATCATTATTAGTCTTAGAACTCTATAAAAAACATGAGAAGTTAGACTAATTAAAGAGGTGGAAGCTGCTGTAATCAAAATAGCTCAAACAACAGTTTCCGATTGATCTCCGATCAATCATACGTTGGCTCCGATAGGACTCCGATCAATCAGACAGAAGTTCCGATCAATTAGAAATTGTTCCAGCAACCTTGAAAACCCACTGGACATATTTTCGATCAATCGGACAGTATTCCGATCCATCGGAAGGGGTCAGTCCGATCAATCGGACAGTGTTCCGATCGATCGAAATATCTTCCAGAGACTTCACTGGATAGATTTTCGATCAATCGGACGTGTCTCCGATCAATCGGACCTTTTTTCGATCAATCGGAGATGCGCGAATCTGCCCATTTTTTTACCGTTGGAAGAAAATCTATTTAAAGAGGGGGATTCATTTTTGAGCTTAAGAGAGAGGATTTTGAGGAGATAGAAGCCACCATTGCTAGAGACCATTAGAGGCTCTATCCCAAACCCATAGCAAGCCATTCTCCTTGTGTTTTCATCACAAGCTTGGGTCATTCAATGGCATCTTGAGAATGGACTTGTTCCCTCTTGATTCCTAGGGTTTAGACACCTTGATGATAGTTAAATCCCTTGTCTAAACACTACCCAGGAGTCTATATAGGTGTATTCCTCTAGGAAACTCATTTCCTACCATTTGTAGAGGTTTCACCATTCCCTAGCACCTTGGGCATCTCCAATGGAGCATCACATGCAAGGTAGCTGATCTTGGAGCTGAAGCCTTGGCAAAGCAACGGCGTCAAAGATCGGGGGAGCACAAGGGGAGTTGATTCAAGCACGGGAGAGAGAGAAGAAGCAACCCAAAGCGGCGCTACAAAGGGGCTCAATCTGACAAGTAAGGTTGTCTTGTTAGGAGTCCATCCACTTAATTCCCTGTGGGAGTTAAGTGTAGAGTTTGTTTGACAAACTCGAACTAGGGTCGTTAGCCGATCCTTGGCCTATTAGTTGGGCCTAAAATCTAGGGACGTCACCCGTTCCTTGGCACGTTAGTCGGGCCTAAACAGAGTCTCCAAGGGGGAGCCACCAACACGGGTGCAAACATGTTGGTTGGGAGGAACCTGTAAACTCCTCGGTTGGGTGGATCGGAGTTAAAACACCTTGGTTGGGAGGAACCAGATTTAAAATCCCCAGTGAATACCGGTGTGCTCAAAGGGGTTGAGTACTTGAACCGGGAGTGGAGTAGACAAGTAGTCGAACCACTATACATCTTTGTGATTGTGATTGTTCTTGAGCACATTTCTCTTTATGCATTGTGTTGAAATTGGTTAATTATGAATGCTTAGTTAGGAATGCATGCTAGGCACTTGATAGGCACATCCACACTCACAAGATGTACTTTCACTACCTCATGTTGACTTGAGCTTTTCTTGATCCATCTTCTATAGTCCACATGAGTTGTTTAGACTAGGTTGCTGATTGCACTTATCGTTTGCTAGTCTCTTGATTGGACCCACTTAGGCTTGGAAGCCGAAGTGTTAATCGCTTACGTAATTTAATTTATTGAATTGTTTAAGTAGGCGAAAAAAGTTTTAAAAAGGTCCTAATCACCCCCTCCTATAGGTTTAGCCATAATTCTAGTTGCTCTTTAAGCTTCCGCACGTGTATGCATAGGGTGTCGTGTTAGACTCCCCGACGCAATTTCAATTGGTATCAGAGAAGGTTGCTCTTCGAGGACGTAACCGTCTAGAGTAAGATCCGATACCGGAGCACTAGCATCATGTCTAACCGAGATGGGAGTACCACCAACCGTCCACCGTTCTTTGACGGGTCCAACTATGCTTATTGGAAGGCGAGAATGAGGATTTTTCTCCAATCCATGGACTGTCCGGTGTGGCTTAGCACACAAACTGGATATACCTTGCCCACCGAACAAGTGGAGGTTGATGGGAAATACATTGTCATTCCCAAAGATGATTCCAAATGGGATGACATAGAGAGAGCTCAATACATGGTAAATGCCAAAGCTCTCAATGTGATTTGCTGTATGGTATCCCCGGATGAATTTCAGCGCATTCTCACATGCGCAACTGTAAAAGAAGCGTGGGATATACTTGAGGTTACCCATGAGGGAACTAGCACAGTAAGACGCTCGAAGCTTCAGCTCTTAGCCACCAAATTTGAAAACATTAGGATGCAAGAGACTGAAACCTTCATTAAGTTTTATACTAAATTGTCAGATATTTGCAACTCCATGTTTGTCTTGGGTGATCAGGTTCCGGAAGGTAGGATTTGTAGAAAAATACTTAGGTCCGTCCCGAAAAGATTTGACTCCAAGATAGTTGCCTTGGAGGAGTGTAGAGACATAAATAACATGAAAGTAGAAGAAATCATATGTTCCCTACAAACTCATGAACTACACTTTAAGGCCCCCTTTAGGAAGAAAAACATCGCTCTAAAGTTCTCTCACAAACATAAGAAAATTAAGAGTGAGTCGGAGGAAGATAGTTATGATGAGGATGATGAGGAAGAAAAATTAAACAAAAAATTCAAGAGATTCCTCAAAATTTGATAGAGGGAATAGCCGTGACAAGAAGGACAAGAAGGGTGAAAAACATAAAGGAAAATCATCCAAACCTTCATCCGTCCGTTGTTACGGTTGTGGTCGTCATGGCCATATCGCCCCGGAATGTCCAGAGGGGTCTAAACCGAAAGGTAAAAAGGCAATGGCTGCCACCTGGGATGATGCGGAGGAGTCCGAATCCAAATCTGATGACTCCGCTAGTGATGAGAGCCAACATAAAGATCTAGCTCTCCCGGCTTTCACCACTACCCTCTTCCCGCTTATCTAAGAGGGGATCCCAACCGCTATCCCTTCTAGGAGTAGAAGGAGTTCTTAACCCCTCACCTTATGCTACATTTTATGAGGGTGTTGAGGAAATTAGTTACCCTTGGGCAAATCAAACTAAACATAGTTAGTGAGGGTAGTTAGAAATGCTTAAATAGAAAAATCTGAGGATTTCAGCCTCATTTCTGTGTATGGGCAAATCAGAGGATTCAAGCCTCATTAGCCCAAATTTTGATAATTTAACCTTGCTTTTATTTAATACATTTTCTTGCTAGATTATCATCCTGCTTAGATTAGCTAATCATCTTGAGTTTTATGCCTCATTGTATGCTAATCTTTGCTTAGTATTGGTCTTGATATACCATTTGGGGAGGTTGGTTGATTGGGTTATAAGCCCTTGAGCTTTAATGCTTAAATGTATATCATAGATGACCAATGTTGCATGATTAACTATGCTTAGATAGTTACATTTTCTTGTTAATCATGTTCCTTAGCATGCTCCATGTTTTATATGATCATGCACCCTATACTCTCTCTAGTTAGCATGTGCTTATAGTTATAACTGCGACATACTATCTTCTCTTACCTTAACCTTAATTGATATATCATTAAGGGGGAGAGAATAGTTTGTCACTTGCTGACAAAAAGGGGGAGAAAGATCAAGTCCCACCAAAACTAGTTTGCTATGTTTTGTGATGCAGGGATTGACAGGTTATGGGGGAGAAATCTGAAGAAGAGCAGCTTAGTTAGGCATGTCAAGAGTCCTGTATTTAATTTCATATCAATGTAATCTCTTGTACATGTATTTTGTTTTGGTAGTTTAGTTTTTTGTAAGTAATTGACAAAGGGGGAGATTGTTAGTGCACTTTGTTGTGGCATACTAGTGCACCTTGTTTGTCAACCACTTAGGTCAGTGTGTCTAGTGTCGGTTGAGCTTAATGAAGACGAAGATCAAAGACTCAAGACGGACCATCTACATCAAGGAAGAAGAAACAGGTAAAAGTGATGCCTTGGTGTGCCTTGCCTTAACCAAAACCTAACCCCATAACCTCTTAGATGACTTGGACCAACTAGGTATACCCTTAGTCATCATTATTAGTCTTAGAACTCCATGAAAAACATGAGAAGTTAAACTAATTAAAGAGGTGGAAGCTACTGTAATCAAAACAGCTCAAACAACAGTTTCCAATTGATCTCCGATCAATCGGACGTTGGCTCCGATAGGACTCCGATCAATCAGACAGAAGTTCCGATCAATCGAAAATTGTTCCAGCAACCTTGAAAACCCACTGGACATATTTTCGATCAATCAGACAGTGTTCTGATCCATCAAAAGGGGTCAGTCCGATCAATCGGACAGTGTTCCGATCAATCGAAATATCTTCCAGAGACTTCACTGGATAGATTTCCGATCAATCGGACGTATCTCCAATCAATCGGACTGGTCTACGATCAATCGGACCTTTTTCCGATCAATCGGAGATGCGCGAATCTGCCCGTTTTTTTACCGTTGGAAGAAAATCTATTTAAAGAGGGGGATTCATTTTTGAGCTTAAGAGAGAGGATTTTGAGGAGATAGAAGCCACCATTGCTAGAGACCATTAAAGGTTCTATCCCAAACCCATAGCAAGCCATTCTCCTTGTGTTTTCATCACAAGCTTGGGCCATTCAATGGCATCATGAGAATGGACTTGTTCCCTCTTGATTCCTAGGGTTTAGACACCTTGATGATAATTAAATCCCTTGTCTAAACACTACCTAGGAGTCTATATAGGTGTATTCCTCTAGGAAACTCATTTCCTACCATTTGTAGAGGTTTCACCATTCCCTAGCACCTTGGGCATCTCCAATGGAGCATCACATGCAAGATAGCTGATCTTGGAGCTGAAGCCTTGGCAAAGCAACGGCGTCAAAGATCGGGGGAGCACAAGGGGAGCTGATTCAAGCACGGGAGAGCGAAAAGAAGCAACCCAAAGCGGCGCTACAAAGTGTTCGCTCGCCTCAAGTGTAAGGCTGCGATGTAGTAATAAATCTCGGTAAGACCGAGGTCGATCCACAGGGAAATAGTAACAGTTCCCAAATCACTCCAGCAACTCAGTTTTTAATAGAAATCAGATTTAATTGAGTGTTTACTTAAAACAGGAACTTAATGAAAAATCAGAGATATAAAGTACTAAGGCTTTCAAGGATCCACTTGTAGCAATCCTATGTCAATTCAGTCAATCCAAGTAGAAAACACAACTAGATTTGAAGTCCTATCTCTCATCTAGTTGGAGAATAAAGCATTCACACACATTCCATCACATTCAAGTTGAACTTCCAAGTTCTAGTCCAATAAAATCAATACCAAACTCAAAACCATAGCCTGCGGAGTAACAGCCATGCCTCTAGACTTGGCCTGCTCAAGGATTACTATAATCCGAATTTAGATAAACAAACATGATAATCTCAGAGAATTAAAAGGAATTCATGTCCGGAGCACATAAACTCAGATAAGACGTCTCAAACTACCACTTTTTGGAACTAAATCATGTAAAAATCCAAACTTGAATGTAAATGACTTGAATTAAACTGAAACCAACATAGAATTAGCTACAAGCTTCACCTCTCAGCCTTAGCTGAGAGGTTTTAGCCGAGCATAGTCATGCTACAACTAAAAACTCTGAAATAAAGCATAAAAATAGAAAAACCCGAATAGGAGAGTTGCAGCCGCTCCACAGTTGCCTTCGCTCTCCAAACTCACGTTCCTTAGCCTCTCTGATACCCTAGGAAGAACTCCTAGGTGTCCTTTTATAGCAATCCACCTCCCTTGCATCGGATTCTGCGCATTGCGCAGTGTTTTTCGGAGTCCTAATTTAGAAAGGACTTATCTTACGCAAGGCCGACCGGTCGTGACCGGTCGGACCAACTTTTAAAACAGTTCAGGGGGTGCTTCCGACCGGTCATGACCGGTCAGACAGACCTCCCATTCATCCAGCAAGTGTGGCCGACCGGTCATGACCGGTCGGACCAATGTGAAGTGGTTCCAGTGTGCATGGCCGACCGGTCATGACCGGTCGGCCTGTCTTCCATTGCTTCTTTTTGATGTGGCTGACCGGTCGGACGACCGGTCTGCCTTGTTTTTCTGCAACCTTTTCTTCTTTTCTTCATCCTCTTTTCTCCCTCTTTCTTCTCCTTTCTTTGGTCCATCTTAGGACTTCATGCAATAGCTCAAATAACCCTTGTTAAGCTCCAATTAGATGAAGTCCGCTCTTATCCCTATAATCACAAAAACATGTGTTAAGTGGGCCTTTAAACCATGAAAATCATGCAAACCTTGTCGTGTAATGGGCAATGTAATGTATAAATTGGAGGTTCAACACACCCCCCCAACCAGCTTTTTGCTAGTCCCGAGCAAAACATGCGTAAAACAATTTCAAACCTCCAAACCCAACTCTCTTCCAGAACCCATGTTTCTATCCATTTCAAGATGCAGAAGTATAAAATTTGGAGAATTAGGTGATAGAAGCTGAACCTTGGACTCTCAAAACATAAGAAGTGTTTACGTGAAGTTCTCGCTGACTGATTGATAAATAGAGGAACTCGAACAAATTCAACCTAGTGTGCATAGTGAAAGTTCATCTCATGAGTTCCTGGAATCATCTTCTTCATAGATTAAGTAAACCAAGGATTTTAAGGTGCACAGAGCAACAGCAAGCCTATGACAGGAATTTGCCTTACCGTCCTTCCGACGGCTTTCACACTACGTCCCATTTCCAGCTTTGGTTACGGTTCGACCATCCCCCGGTTGGTAATAGGTAGCCCTTTTCGAAATTTTTCACCATTTTTCTTTCCTTCCCGATTTCATCCTTTCTTTCCTTTTTCTTTTAAATTAGATAGGATTTTTAGAAATCCATATCTTCTGTTATTTTCCCATGGACAAGGATGGACAAAATACCCCGGCTTGGCTGCTCAACACCTTTAAATCAAAGTCTAGCTAATCCACAAATCACATAAACTTGTCACTCATGAAAATCGTGTAATGTGAACTAGGTGTAAAAAGTGTTCAAATTTTTCTATCAATCACAACAATAGGGGAACTATCATATAACACCATTATGTTGGGAGAAATTCAAGACTACAACATCACACACTTCGTTTCTCCTCCTCTTCTACTCATAGCCTCTCGAATGTATAGAAACAAGATTTTCTATAAGATTTTTGAGATATTAGAAAATTCGAAAAAATTTGCCGCATGTGAAGCTCGAAATGTTGCAATATGCTAGATGAGGGATCTCATCTCACCCCCCAACCAAATCTTGCATTGTCCTCAATGTAAAAAGATAGTCAATTAGCATGAACATGAGAGCAATGGTAAACAATGAGAGAGTGAGAACAATAGTACCTGAGAGAGCGATCATGGAATTCTCCAACTCAACAACTAAAACCTATTAAAACAGAAGAACAAAACTAAACCTACCTATGCTATACCTCCATCAGACTAGGAGATCAATCATCCTGATAGACAGGATCATTCAGGGAGATGGACATGTCCTCTGAATCAAATTTCTCAACAAATGGTTTAAGGCGTTGTCCATTAACTTTGAAACAGTCACCATTCGCTGCATTCTCGATCTCAACAGCCCCATGAGGAAAAACTTCTTTGACAATATATGGGCCGGTCCATCGAGATCGTAATTTTCCCGGAAAAAGATGAAGCCGGGCATTATACAAGAGCACTTTCTGTCCTTCATGGAAAGATTTCCTTAAGATGTGCTTGTCATGAAAGGCCTTCATCTTGCTCTTGTAAATTCTCGAATTCTCATATGCATCGTTCCGGATCTCATCAAGCTCATTTAATTGAAGTTTGCGAAGCGAGCTAGCCTTGTCAATGTCAAAATTTAGAACCCGAATTGCCCAATAGGCTTTGTGTTCTATCTCCACAGGCAAGTGGCAAGCTTTCCCATAGACAAGTCTATAAGGGGACATTCCAATGGGTGTCTTGTAGGCAGTACGGTGAGCCCAAAGTGCATCATCTAATCTTAGGGACCAATCCTTGTGATTCGGTCTCACCGTCTTTTCCAAAATCTGCTTGATTTTCCTATTGGAGATTTCAGCTTGCCCACTTGTTTGTGGGTGGTATGGGGTACTCACTTTGTGCCTAATACCATATTTCTTCATCAAATTTTCAAAGGGTCTATTGCAAAAGTGAGAACCACCATCACTAATAATGGCTCGAGGCGTCCCAAATCTAGAAAGTATGTTTTCTTTGAGGAACTTGAGAACCGTACGATGATCGTTGGTTCTACATGGGATAGCCTCTATCCATTTAGACACATAGTCTACGGCAAGCAGAATATAGACATGTCCAAAAGATGAGGGGAATGGTCCCATGAAATCGATGCCCCAACAGTTAAAGACTTCAAGATGTTGAATTGGGGTGAGAGGCATCATATTTCGACGGGATAATCCTCCTAACTTCTGGCAGCGCTCGCACGCTTTGCAAAACTCGTGGGTGTCCTTAAATAACGTGGGCCAATAAAAATCACACTGCAGAATTTTCGCAGTTGTTTTCTTGGCTGAAAAATGACCCCCACATGCTTGGTCATGACAAAAGGAGATGACTGAATTGTGTTCATCATCGGGGACGCATCTCCTTATAATTTGGTCTGGGCAATATTTAAACAATAGAGGTTCATCCCAGAAAAATCTGCGCACTTCCCTTAGAAATTTACGTTTGTCTTGCGCAGTCCAATGAGTCGGCATCGCACCTATGGAAAGATAATTAGCTATATCAGCGTACCATGGTGGATGCATAGCAACAAAGAGTTGCTCATCAGGGAATGAGTCCTCAATAGGTGACTCGTCAATGGAATTTGGTAGGACTAGGCGGGATAGATGATCTGCCACCACATTTTCTACCCCCTTCTTATCTTTGATCTCCAAGTCGAATTCTTGAAGGAGTAGGATCCATCTAAGCAAGCGGGGCTTAGCATCCTTCTTAGAAAGAAGGTATTTCAGCGCCGCATGATCCGTATACACAATAACTTTGGATCCTATTAAGTATGGCCTGAATTTGTCCAAGGCAAAAATGACAGCTAGGAGCTCTTTCTCCGTAGTCGAATAATTAACTTGGGCAGGATTCAAGGTCCTACTTGCGTAGTAAATGACATGGGGCTTTTTATCTTTCTTTTGGCCTAACACCGCCCCAATAGCAAAATCGCTCGCATCGCACATCAACTCAAAAGGCATGGACCAATCTGGTGGTTGCATGATAGGAGCGGTTGTCAACATGTCTTTTAACTTTGAAAAAGCTAATTGACATTCGGCACTCCACTCAAATTGGTTCTCCTTTTGTAGAAGGTTACATAAAGGCCTTGAGATGTGACTAAAGTCCTTTATAAACCTTCGATAGAAACCGGCGTGTCCAAGGAAGGACCGCACATCGCGTATGCTTTTGGGTGGTGGTAGATTGGAAATTATGTCAATTTTCGCCCGGTCTACCTCTATTCCATTGGACGAGATGATGTGTCCAAGGACTATTCCTCTTTGTACCATGAAATGGCACTTTTCCCAGTTTAATACAAGTTGCTTTTCCTCACACCTCATCAAGACTAACTTCAAGTGCTCGAGACACTCATCAAATGTACAACCAAAAACAGAAAAGTCATCCATGAATACCTCAAGAAACTCACCCACCATGTCCGAGAAAATACTCAACATGCATCGTTGGAATGTGGCAGGTGCATTGCATAACCCGAATGGCATCCTTCGGTAAGCGAAGGTACCAAACGGGCATGTAAATGTGGTTTTCTCTTGGTCTTCCGGAGCTATCTCAATTTGGTTGTATCCGGAATAACCATCTAGGAAGCAATAATAGGAATGACCTGCCAACCTCTCCAAAATTTGATCCATAAATGGGAGGAGGAAGTGGTCTTTCCTAGTAACTGTATTGAGCTTCCTATAATCAATGCACATATGCCAACCGGTGGTCACCCTCGTCGGTATAAGTTCATTGTTGGCATTCTCAATAATGGTAATACCGAATTTCTTGGGGACAACTTGGGTAGGACTCACCCATTGGCTATCTGAGATGGGGTAGATAATACCCACATCCAATAGCTTTAACACTTCGGCTTTGACAACCTCCATCATGTTTGGATTTAGCCGTCTTTGAGGTTGTCTAGTCGTTTTTGCATTTTCTTCAAGGTGTATTCGGTGCATGCAAACCGAAGGATCTATCCCTTTGAGATCCGCTATTGTCCAACCTATGGCTTCCCTATGTTCTTTGAGTAACTCAATCAACTTGAGCTCTTGGTCCTTCTCAAGGTGGGAGGCAATGACAACTGGGAAAGTTTCCTCTTGACCCAAATATACGTATTTAAGCTCGGATGGCAATTGTTTAAGGTCAAGCTTTGGTGGTTTGATGTTAGACGGTAGAGGTCTTGATGTGGTTGGTGGTAATTTCTCAAAATGGGGCCTCAACCGGCTAATATCTACCACCGGTCTTTCTATATTTAATGCCTGCACAATCTCACTAATGATGGGATCTTCAGAATCCATGAAATGTGCTAAGCATGTCTCCAAGCTTTCTAGTGGTTCAAGTTGGAGGAGTTCTTCTTCTTCAAAAGTTTCAAGCATGTTCACATCGAAGAACTCATCATCATCGACATCCCTATGTCTTTTGCCCAAGTGAAACACATTCACCTCTAGTGTCATGTTTCCAAAAGATAGTTGCATCACCCCATTCCGGCAATTGATGATTGCGTTTGATGTGGCAAGGAATGGGCGGCCTAGTATTACCGGTATTTGGGTGCTAGCATCCACAACCGGTTGTGTGTCCAAGACTATAAAATCTACTGGGTAGTAGAATTTGTCAACTTGGACTAGAACATCCTCAACTATCCCCCTCGGTACACGGATAGATCTATCAGCGAGTTGCAATGTGGTTTTGGTGGGTTTTAATTCACCAAGACCCAATTGCTCATATACCGAGTATGGGATCAAGTTCACACTCGCCCCCAAGTCTAACAAGGCACGTTCAATCCGGTAGTCTCCAATGATACATGAGACGGTGGGACTACCGGGATCTTGGAATTTTGGGGGGGTCTTTTGAGTGAGGATGGCACTAACTTGCTCAGTTAAGAAGGCCTTTTGCTGCACATTATATTTGCGTTTTGTTGTGCATAAGTCTTTTAGGAACTTGGCATAAGAGGGAATTTGTTTGATGGCATCAAGCAAAGGGATATTGATCTTGACTTGTCTGAAAATCTCTAGAATATCTTGAGAATTTGGGAGAGATTTTGGGGCAACCAATCTCGAAGGGAATGGTGCTATGGGCTTGTAAATGCGTTCGGGTTGTTGTGGGGCTAAGTTAGATCCATCATCATCCTCAGAATTTACCAGATCATTAGGCTCATCGGCCTTCACCGGAATAGTTTTATCAATTTGTTTACCACTTCTAAGGGTGGTAATGGATTTAGCTTGCTCCATGTTTTGGTTGGAAGAATTATGGATGCTTACTTCATGTACTTGCTTTGGATTGGGCTGAGGTTGGGCCGGAAAGGTCCCTTCCCTAGCATTCAAGCGTCCCTTAATCTCATCAACCGAGACTTTCAGCTCTTGGAACATTTGCTGATTTGATTCATTTATTTGCGCTTGCTCTTGCATAAACGCTTTCAAGGTATCCTCTAATGAGAATTGAGGTGGGGCCATATTTTGCATGGGTGGCCCTCTTTGGGAGTTGGTAGGATTGCCCGTAGGAGCATTCTTCCAACTGAAATTTGGGTGGTTCTTCCAACTCTCATTGTACGTATTACCTACCGGTCCATTGAAAGGCCGTTGATAACCATATGTGGCATTGGCTGTCTCTTGTAGCACTTCCTTAAATGCAGGAATTGTGGGACAATCTTGCGTAGCGTGTAGGTCGGTGAGGCAAATCCCACATGTGGTTTCAACAGCTTCCTTGGACTTGGGAACTCCACTTTTGCTAAGTTCCATGGCCTCAACCTTCCTTGTGAGGTTAGCTATCCTTGCATTCACGTCGTCTTCCTCTTTAAGGACATAGATCCCTCCTTTCTCTTGAGTGGGCTTGGGGTTCTTGGGTTTATCCGAGGTATCCCAAGATTGGGCGTTTTCAGCCAACATGTCCAAGTAACTCCAAGCCTCATCTGGATTTTTACTCATAAACTCACCATTGCACATCATTTCCACAAATTGGCGCATATTGGAACTTAATCCATCATTGAAAAAATTTATAACTCGCCAACTCTCATAGCCATGATGTGGGCAAGCAAGCAGGAGTTCCTTAAATCTTTTCCAACATTGAAAGAAAGATTCACCTTCTTTAGCCGAAAAATTCATTATGGCCCTTCGAAGGGTGTTCGTTTTATGAGCCAGGAAGAACTTTTTCAAGAATTCCCGGTTCATCTCAACCCATGACCCAATCGAGCGTGGTCTAAGAGAGTGAAGCCAATCTTTGGCTCTTTCTTTCAAAGTAAAGGGAAAAAGTTTAAGTCTGATTGTATCCTCAGAAACATTGGGATAATGCAAGGTGGCCAACACTTCTTCGAATTCTTGCAAGTGTAAGTATGGGCGGTCAGAGTCTAGCCCATGGAATTTAGGTAAAAGTTGAATTACTCCCGATTTTATGTCAAGGGTCCCACCGTTAGCTGGTAGAACTATGCAAGAAGGTGTAATTGCACGGGCAGGTTGTAGGTAATCCCATAGTGATCTCATTGGAGGAACATTATGTACCTCATTCTCTCCTACTCCTTCCTGATTTGCGTTTGTAGTTGGAGTAGGCGGGGGAGGATTCCTTGCAGGTGTTTGATCCATATTCCCCAAATTTTCACAATGCTCTTGATAATTCCTGACTCGTCTATGAATTGACAATGGTCCAACTAAACTACCTTCAGATTGGAGACGATTTGAGTGATTACGTTCCCAACGGGACATAAACCACTCAACCAGAAATCTGAAACTAATCTAAAAAAAAATTCTGCAGAAGCTAAGTTAGAAAGGTATCACCTGATGCGCTTGAACTAGAGAAAAATTCCTACAAAACAGAACAACTTGTTAATTCTAAGAAAATCAGAAAAACTATCTACTGCTACTTCTACAGCCACTGAACTATTTGAAAACCGTTATCTAATTCCCCGGCAACGGCGCCAAAAACTTGTTCGCTCGCCTCAAGTGTAAGGCTGTGATGTAGTAATAAATCTCGGTAAGACCGAGGTCGATCCACAGGGAAATAGTAACAGTTCCCAAATCACTCCAGCAACTCAGTTTTTAATAGAAATCAGATTTAATTAAGTGTTTACTTAAAACAGGAACTTAATGAAAAATCAGAGATATAAAGTACTAAGGCTTTCAAGGATCCACTTGTAGCAATCCTATGTCAATTCAGTCAATCCAAATAGAAAACACAACTAGATTTGAAGTCCTATCTCTCATCTAGTTGGAGAATAAAGCATTCACACACATTCCATCACATTCAAGTTGAACTTCCAAGTTCTAGTCCAATAAAATCAATACCAAACTCAAAACCATAGCCTGCGGAGTAACAACCATGCCTCTGGACTATGGCCTGCTCAAGGATTACTATAATCCGAATTTAGATAAACAAACATGATAATCTCAGAGAATTAAAAGGAATTCATGTCCGGAGCACATAAACTCAGATAAGACGTCTCAAACTACCACTTTTTGGAACTAAATCATGTAAAAATCCAAACTTGAATGTAAATGACTTGAATTAAACTGAAACCAACATAGAATTAGCTACAAGCTTCACCTCTCAGCCTTAGCTGAGAGGTTTTAGCCGAGCATAGTCATGCTACAACTAAAAACTCTGAAATAAAGCATAAAAATAGAAAAACCCGAATAGGAGAGTTGCAGCCGCTCCACAGTTGCCTTCGCTCTCCAAACTCACGTTCCTTAGCCTCTCTGATACCCTAGGAAGAACCCCTAGGTGTCCTTTTATAGCAATCCACCTCCCTTGCGTCGGATTCTGCGCATTGCGCAGTGTTTTTCGGAGTCCTGATTTAGAAAGGACTTATCTTATGCAAGGCCGACCGGTCGTGACCGGTCGGACCAACTTTTAAAACAGTTCAGGGGGTGCTTCCGACCGGTATGACCGGTCAGACAGACCTCCCATTCATCCAGCAAGTGTGGCCGACCGGTCATGACCGGTCGGACCAATGTGAAGTGGTTCCAGTGTGCATGGCCGACCGGTCATGACCGGTCGGCCTGTCTTCCATTGCTTCTTTTTGATGTGGCTGACCGGTCGGACGACCGGTCTGCCTTGTTTTTCTGCAACCTTTTCTTCTTTTCTTCATCCTCTTTTCTCCCTCTTTCTTCTCCTTTCTTTGGTCCATCTTAGGACTTCATGCAATAGCTCAAATAACCCTTGTTAAGCTCCAATTAGATGAAGTCCGCTCTTATCCCTATAATCACAAAAACATGTGTTAGGTGGGCCTTTAAACCATGAAAATCATGCAAACCTTGTCGTGTAATGGGCAATGTAATGTATAAATTGGAGGTTCAACACAAAGGGGCTCAATCTGTCAAGTAAGGTTGTCTTGTTAGGAGTCCATCCACTCAATTCCCTGTGGGAGTTGAGTGTAGAGTTTGTTTGACAAACTCGAACTAGGGTCGTTAGCCGATCCTTGGCCTATTAGTTGGGCCTAAAATCTAGGGACGTCACCCTTTCCTTGGCACGTTAGTCGGGCCTAAACAGAGTCTCCAAGGGGGAGCCACCAACACGGGTGCAAACGTGTAGGTTGGGAGGAACCTGTAAACTCCCTGGTTGGGTGGATCCGAGTTAAAACACCTTGGTTTGGAGGAACCAGATTTAAACTCCCCAGTGAATGTTGGTGTGCTCAAAGGGGTTGAGTACTTGAACCGGGAGTGGAGTAGACAAGTAGTCGAACCACTATACATCCTTGTGTTTGTGATTGTTCTTGAGCACATTTCTCTTTATGCATTGTGTTTAAATTGGTTAATTATGAATGCTTAGTTAGGAATGCATGCTAGGCACTTGATAGGCACATCCACACTCACAAGATGTACTTTCACTACCTCATGTTGACTTGAGCTTTTCTTGATCCATCTTCTATAGTCCACATGAGTTGTTTAGACTAGGTTGCTGATTGCACTTATCGTTTGCTAGTCTCTTGATTGGACCCACTTAGGCTTGAAAGCCGAAGTGTTAATCGCTTACGTAATTTAATTTGTTGAATTGTTTAAGTAGGCAAAAAAAGTTTTAAAAAGGTCCTAATCACCCCCTCCTATAGGTTTAGCCATAATTCTAGTTGCTCTTTAAGCTTCCGCACGTGTATGCATAGGGTGTTGTGTTAGACTACCCGACGCAATTTCAGTTAGTACTCGAGGGAGCACCTCCATATGATGCACCAGTCATCCAAGGGTCTGTCACCTTGCAAGGGGCACCTTACAATCATTCATGTTGGGAGCCGGTCATTCTGGAAGGAGTACAGTCATACATCGAGCCCGCATACGAACCTATTGTTTTTCAAGGGGCAACTTCAGCTCAGGAACAATCCAATCCATAGTGGGGGGATTATACTTATCAACAGCAAGAACCCATTGTCTTATAAGGGGCTTCCCTAGTCAAGCTAGTCATATTTTAAGGGGCAATCACTGCCCCTGAGCCTCAAAGACATCCTGGAGGTGTGTCAATTACACTACAACAGCTGGGTCGAACAGAGAGACCCCTCACCATATCAAGAGGATCGGTGTTCATTCCATGGGAACCTCCAGCTCTAGGAACAGTCAAGCCAAGACCACAACCTTATGTGATCTATGAAGACAAGCCTCGATATTATCCCTTCAACACAGGCAACAATGTAGACCTCAAGGCAAAGGCTCCATATGAGGAAGATCTGGTACCCACACCAGCACAGCGGCAAGAATTAGTGGTCCTAGAAAGTAAAGGAGAAGAAAATTACAAAGAAGTCCCATGTCACTACCCAGAATGTGCCGAGGTAGGAAATATGAACCCCAATGGGCGTTGCATCCAAAGAGATAATCAGAACAAGGGAGATCCCAAAAGCACTCTCTTAGGCCTCGGCAACAAAAAATGAAGCACCATATGATGTTGCAACTCAGGTCAAGTCAATCCCTGCCCAAATCTCAGTATGGGAGCTACTCTGCACATCTCGCATACACCAAGAAATGTTCGCGAAGACCCTGAGCGATGCCCACGTTTCCTCCGATATAGCACTCGAAATGATAGCATTGATGATCAGACAAATCCTTACCCCACGTGCCATCACCTTCACTGATAATGAGTTGTCACCAGAAGGATGTAACCATGGGCGATCCCTCAACATAGCCATACGATATAAAGACTTCTGTGTCCCACTGGTTCTTATCGATAACGGCACAAGCTTAAATGTCTGCCCGCTCAAGACTGCGGAACGCTTGGGAATCAATCCCTCCTCATTTCGACCCAGCACCATGTACGTCAGAGCATTCGACAACACCCGTCGATCAGTGGAAGTAGAAGTCGACATAGAGGTACAAATAGGTCCAGAAGTATCCACCATTACATTCCAAATCCTGGATATATCAGCCTCTTTCAACATGTTGCTAGGACAACCTTGGCTGCATAAGGTTGGGGTCGTACCATCAACTTTGCATCAACGGGTGAAGTATATCTGTGGGAATCAAGTGATCTATGTCCATACAGAGAAGGAAGTCATCATTCCTTCCAATGTTGCTGCCACTGAACCAGATATCTCTGTCATCGACATCCAACACTCTGAAGAAGACGTCTCGTTCCATAGTTTCGAGTTTGAGGTCGTGAATGCTATCGCCAATCCAGAATCGATAAGTGTGGATCGTGTCTTTTCACCAGTAGAACGTTTGAGCCTCTGTTAGAACTAGAAAATGAAAGCAGGCACATTTTCTGCTTGTATATTGTTGCTCTGGGGTTCTGAGTAATAGAAACATTCATAAACAATCACAAGGATTCACAAAAGGTACACAAGAGAAGAGATATCGCAAGGCGAATTTTATTCCAGAGATCCTGAGATCTTGTACATTCCAGGCTGTGATCTGGCACGAGCCCTTAATTACATCGAATGATCGATCACCCTTGATTAAAAGGCAGAAGACTATTCAGCGGGGACTATGTTCTTAGAGTTTGTGGTAGTAGAGACCTTTATTTGTTTTGTTATGGACTGAACCATCTTTGTATTAGCCAGATGTCTATGTCCCATGTTTTGACCGGAGATCCGGGCTGAGACTATCAGGGTTTATGACTGAGAAGGACGACTCTGGGCCTGTGCCTGTCATGTATGGACAGGTGACCTTGGGAAGTCCAATCTACAGTTGTGTGTACCTACATAGCCCAACCAACGGATGCCGTTTGAATGGGTAGGGCATCGAGTGTTGTGTTGTGGCAGTTCATAGCAATTGCCTTGTAGAGAATTGAAACTCTTTGACATGGTTTATCGTGATAACCACAGTCTCGTTTGTCTAGCTTTCGACCCAAATCGGATCCAATCTTTACAATAGATATAAATGATGACATATTCTCATAGTTTTGGATGCTGGCGGCTTCTTTTCGAGAAGTCATTTCATTCAACGCGTCGAATCGGGTCGAACTTCAAGGATGCACAATTTTGCTCATTTAGAGATCTCGAAACGTTCATTTGACCATTCCATTGCGTCCAAAACGTTTGAAATACCCCAAATAGGCTCAAACGGAACTTGAAAACACTTAAAATTGAGTCCGGCGCACCCGTGAACATGTCTGTAATTGGCTGATTTTTTTGGTGCATGAGACTTAATTTATGGGTGTGTGGGCTCTAACGCACCTTTAAATTAAATGCCTGATTTTTGTTGAATTTAAGGGTGCGTGCAACATTTTTCGAGTGCGTGGGACCGAATATGCAAATCTAGATTTCGTCGAATTTATAGGCGCGTGGGACCCGAATCTACAGGTGCGTGGGAGTCCGATGCACTTGTCTGATTCGTGTTGAAATAATGGACGCGTGGGACGCGAATTTATAGGCGCGTGGACCATTTTTAGGGTGCGTGGGACACCAATCCACTTATCCGAATCACGTTGAATTTATGGGCGCGTGGGACGATTTTTGGGTGCGTGGGATCGAATTGTTGGGTGCGTGCCCACACTTGTGAAAAGTCAGGATTCAGACCTGCGGTCGTCTTCATCGGAGTGATCTTCCGGTGGAAGATATAGGCGATCGGAAAGGTATTCCGGCGACCGAGAAGGGTTTTCGGTGATCGAAAAGGTATTCGGGCGAGGGTTTTTCGGCGGGAATCTCGAATACCCCGTGGATAGTAGCTCTCTCTCTCTCTCTATCTCTCTCTTTCAAAAAGTAGAAATGAATAGTCGAACAGGGTATTTATACCCGAAAATACCGGAGTTCGGCTAATGAGAGGCTGCCACGTGCCACGCACCCTTAAAATACCTCCCACGCACCCATAAATCGATGTGCAGAGGTCCAACGCACCCCGAAATGTATTTTGAATTTTGCTAAATTTATGGGTGCATGGGACCTCCCGCACCCTAAAAATGATATTTCTGGAATCTATTGAATTTATGGGTGCGTGGGACCTCTGCACCCTAAAAATGATATTTCTGAAATACGTTGAATTTATGGGTGCATGGACCCATTTTTGGGTGCGTGGGAGTCCATGCACCCATAAATGAATTTCCTGATTTTGCTTATTTTTCGGGTGCATGGGTACCCGAATTTATGGGTGCCTGGGAGTCCAATTTTATGGATGCATTGACAAACTTTTGCACTCCTCCACTTAGGTTTTGAATTTTGATGGGTTTGTGAGGCCCGTTTGATGATGAAAGTACATGCATTATTCATTATAAATCATAATCAAGCTATGAGTTTGATTTTGGGCGATTCCGATCGCGGTGATTCGCGGGGCCCGCCAGAGATTTTAATCGAAATTGGCTAAGGAAACTTTCATAAATCTCCGTTTTGCGTGTACCGGGAGGCATTTTTGTGGGATTCTTTTGGAGGTGTGTGGCCATTCTGTTCGCTTTGAGGGACCCTACATTTTGGGACCCCAACAAATGCCCCTCCGGTGGGTCGCGATGGACGTACGATCGTTCGGTGCGACGCACTGGACCTTTTAGGTCCTGGCTATAAATAGAGAAGATAGCCAATTTTTCATTACTTCTCATTTGTTATTGGACTTTCGCTCTCCCATCCACGCACCCTGTTATTCTCCAACGCACCCAGTTAATCCCTCCAACGCACCCAATTAATCCGCACGCACCCTTTTATTCTAGGTAATGGGAATTTATGGGTGCGTGGGCTAGCACGCACCCTCAAAATCGGACTTCAAATTTTTTGGATCTTTTAAGGGTGTGTGGGCTTCAACGCACCCTTCGTTAATTTTTAAAGGGGTGTGTGGGGCCTCACGCACCCTTCGTCACCCTACAGTTGGGTTTTGGATGATTTTTAAGGGTGCGTGCGAGTCCACGCATCCAACAATTGGACTTGGTGAATTTGGATGTTTACGGAGGTACGTTGGATCTCACGCACCCTTCGTGAATAGTAGTTGGGTTTTGCCTCCTACGCACCCAAGAAATGGGTTTTAGACAAGTTTTTTAAGGGTGCGTGCGAGTCTACGCATCCAACAAAATGACTTGGTGAATTTGGATGTTTACGGAGGTGTGTTGGATCTCACGCACCCTTCGTGAATAGTAGTTGGGTTTTGCCTCTTACGCACCTAAGAAATGGGTTTTAGACAAGTTTTTTAAGGGTGCATGCGAGTCTACGCATCCAACAAAATGACTTGGTGAATTTTGGGGTGCATGGGATCTCACGCACCCAAAAATTGAGCTCTTAGTGGATTTGGGGACTTAGTGAATTTTGGGGAGCGTGGAGCCTCACACACCCGGATTATAAGACTTGATTTTTTGAAAATTTGTGAAATTTACTTTCATAGTTCTTGCTGTACTAGACATCTAAAGGGTATGAGCCCCTATACCTTCGCCTCGCATTTGTGGATATGTGACAATTATTTTGAGGAGGTGTAGGGTCTCATATACTTAAAAGATTTCTAGATCATGTTATGTTGAAGGTGTAATTCTAGTGATTAATTCGAGTGATGTTTCGAGCGTACCTTTGCATGACTCCCTTGATTTTAGACTTGATGTGAATGACTTTATGTGCTTTCTCTCTTTCCTTCCTTGTGATTGAGTTGCTATGGCTCTCAGATCGGGTTGTTAGTCTTGTTTTCCAGTAGATAATGGTCGTAACCCATGCTTCCCTGCGTGCGGCCCGAGACTGTCTACGGCGACTTTTTGGCTCCCTCGATTGTCCTGAGGCTTGGTCATCTCTCGATGCTCAGGGTGATGAGGTCGCTGAGGCTCTGACCAGGCTAGGCGCAGACTCTTGCCCTATTCTGAAGGCTATCCGGAATATCTCTCTCATAGCCTCTATTTCCGATGAGCATAGAGAGGCCATCCTTGATTTCATCGGTGATTCTTCTTTTCCAGAAGAGTTGGCGATCCTTGAGGCGGCGGAGCCTCCCTTGGCTGCTTCTTTCTTGGCTTTATTGAGCCAATTTCATTCCTTGAAGAAGGAAAGCAGGAAGAACGAGAGGTTCCTCGCTTGGGTTCTCCCGCTGGTGGAGGCCGAGTTCCCATATCGTCAGGCCAGAATCTGGAGGATGGCAAGGGAGGCCCTGAGGGAGCGTGACAGGCTGGCTGTTGATATATCTATTATGAGAAACTGGACCGACTCCGAATATCTGAACTTCAATTTCGTGCAGCAGTGCATCTCCCACCTAATGGACCTGATTTCTAAGGAAGCCCAGATCCGGGCGAAGGTGGATAAGTTGAAGTCTTGGGTTCTTCCACTGCTGCAGGACTGAGGTCTTCTTCTGACCATGGGGAGAGGGCCCCACAATTTTGTGTCATCTTGTGACAAACATTAATTTTAACATTAAACAATTGATATGACAATCCAAACATTTTGGAATTGTCTTTATAGTCGATGAATGATGATTATATCATTTTCTCTTTCTTCTATCCTTTCTTGTTTATATATGTGATGATGATGTCGTGTTGTGAATGTTATCGCATTATTTCCTTCTTTGCTGGTTTGGATGTGTTTTACTGAAGCCTCGATTCATTTGTTTGGGCTTGCATTTTCTTACCCGCTGCTTTGTATTTTCTTCAACTTTTGCGAACGTCGATTTCTTTTTGCGCGTATTTCTTTTCTGAAATACGATACAGTAAGAATATCTCAGGTGGGCTGAAATACGATACGGTCAGTAGATTTCTGGTCCGAGCTATATCTAAGCTTCTTACATGCCGTTGCAGATCGTAATGGCTAGTGATCCCTCGCAAGCTGGGCCTTTAGGTCAACCACTGACTCCATCGAAGCGTAAACGGGCAGGTCCACAAAGTGTCAATCGTCCGTCTGATCACAATCCGTAATGGTTCATGCCTCCAAAAACCTTCAACTTTTACGAACGCATCTTGACACTGTCCAAGGATATGCAAAAGAAGATCCTTTGCGATAGGGTCGTGCCACCCCCTCTGGATAGGGGTACACAGGAGCAATGGGACGCTTGGTAGGCTCCCCTGCGTGGTTTTTGGTCGGACGGTGAAGCGAGCCCGACAGTACCTGCTCAGCTTATCAGGCGCGGCCATCCGAAAAGGGTTGGGAAGGGTGCCAAGCAAGTATATTTAGAAAATCAGGCCTAAATCCAAATCTGCCAAGATGAGGATTACTTGGTCCACGGTCAAGTTGGTGACGACGCCTCTCAAGATCAAAAACCCTTTCACTCAACAACACATCAGATATGTGAAGAGCTATCAGTTGCAACGTTCTCTTCCGGAGATCGAACCTTCCGACGTATGCCGTAATAATTCTTTCTTCAGTGTGGATATGTGGACGTTTGGTCCAGCACCGTTCTTGAGCTGTTCTCTGTCTGATAACGGGAAGCGGCAATCTGTCCTCGGTACAAAGGGCATGATCTTCCTAGAGCTAAATCATGACCCTCACCAACCTTTCCCCACACACTATTTCGAGACTCTTTGCCAGAGATTTCATAATCTGGGGGATATCGAGATCTAGCCGTCTGGTGCATTCCGGACCCGAGGTCACCTGATTCCCCATCCGGGGTATGAAGCATGGTCCCGTCGCATTCTAAAACAACATAGGGCCACCTTGCAAGCAGTAGGTCTGTACAAGGCCATCGAAGCAACGTCAAATATTTCCATAGGGAGCCGTTGTAACGCCCCCAAAATTCGACACTCGAGTATATAACTCAAATCTCGAAATCAAGGGTGTTATGAATGAATCCTTCACAATCACAACTGAAACTTTTATCCTTTCCATTCACGAGGTACCAAATATATGGAATCAAAATAAACCAAACTTTGAAAATTAAACTATAATCAATGAGTCTACGAAATTGTTCCCAACTGTCTAAACTAATGGCCATCTAATGGGCCTTATTACATTAATACTTTCAAACTAAAAATAAATCAATCCTCAAAAAAACTTCTAGAGAATTCCTTCATCTGAAACCGCTTCCTCAAAGTCCTCTAAGTCATCGCCTGTCACTATGGTTAATTGCATAACACTGCGTCAGCTATAAAAGCCGGTGAGCATTCTCATATAGTTTAACACATGAAATTCGATATAGAAAATCACTTAACCCTTTAAAGTACAAATCACTACAATTCCAATAGTAATTTCATCAACCAAAATCTCTTAAATATGCACGTTATGCATGTTTCATCAACCCAAAACATGTACGTGATGCATGGGATGCAAATATGCTTCAACAATCTCAATATGGTTATCAGTAGAACATCCAGGGCCAGTTTATAGTTGGGCCTACGCTGTCTCACAATTGCAGAGTTGGTCTCTTGTACACACCAGGGAACTCACCCAACCTGCCAAAATCATCTGATATCCACCGGGTACGCTAGTATGGTATCTTGCACACACCAGGGAGCTTAACCAACCCGTCCACAATCGATGAACTATTAGAAGGGTATATTGCACACACAGGGCGCTCAACTAGGGACTGTTGCACACACTTGGGTGCTCACCTAAATAATCATCAATGGGTCTATTGAACACACCAGGGTGCTCACCCTATGGTAATAACTGGAGTTCTCAAATTGTGCTATGCATGAATCAAATCAGCATATTCAATCTTTTTCCAAGATAATTCAAAATCGGCTCACACATGTACAACCCTAATCGGGTATCAAATTCGTATGAAAAACATAATTTATAAACAAATATGAGGCTGAGATTTGTTTTTGATACATTTTGAGCCTTTGCTGAGCGGCGAGCCTCCTTTCATCTAGATCATCAAGCTCGACCATTCTGATCTTGGCATTGTGCTCAGTCGTCAAGGAGTGTCAGAGTGCAACCCGTAGTGACTCAACCTGTATCTCCATCGGGATCACAGCCTCTATACCGTACACCAACGAGTAAGGTGTAGCTCGAGTGGCTGTGTGGTGTGTGGTCCTGTATGCCCATAATGCTTCGGGTAACCGTCTGTCCCAGTCATTCTTATTCTCGGCCACTGTCTTTTTCAAAATCTTCACAATAGTCTTATTGAATGCCTCGGCCAGCCCATTCGCAGGAGGATAATAAGACAATGAATAGCATGCTTGATCTTGAACTTTGCGCACAGTTTATAGATGGTGACATTTTTTAAGGGTGTTCCATTGTCGGTGGTGATCCATTCAGGAATACCATGTCGATATAATATGGCGTGACGAATGAAACTTTCGACGTGTCTGGCTTTCACATTTCTCAGGGCAATTGCTTCAGCCCATTTGGAGAAATAATCAGTTGCGGCAAGAATGTACTGATGCCCCTGAGAGGATGGCGGATTAATTGGTTCGATCACATCCATGCCCTAGGCGGCGAAAGGCCAAGATATTACTGATTGATGCAGCTCTTCCGGTGGGCAGTGTATTATATCTGCATGGATCTAGCATTGATGACACTTCTTGACATATTCTATCGCATCTTTTGCCATCTTGGGCCAATAAAATTTCATGTGTCGGACACGGCGATGTAAATTCTTGCCTCCTTGGTGGGCACCTGCACTCTCCTTCGTGAGCTCCCTTCAATGTGGCATACGCTTCATCTTGGTCCAAGCAGCGTAACAACACTCCCTCATATGAGCGCTTGTAAAGGACGTCATTCTGTATTATAAACGAACCAGCGCGTCTCTTGACCTACGTGCGCATCTTGGGCTCTTCTGGTAAGAATCCATATTTCAGGTAGTCAACGAATGGCCTTTTCCAGTCATTTTCTTCTGTGATTTCAAAGCAGCAGATGGGGTTCATGCCTGATTCACCACCACGTAGTACGGCCGTCGGTAGGATCCTTCTTTCTTCGATTGTTACTTGAAGTGAGCTACCCTTAGGATTAGCTAGAGCGGCGGCCAGACTAGCTAACGCATCGGCCTGTACATTCTCCTACCTCGGTATATGTGAAATATTGCTCTTACGGAACTGGTCAAACAGAGACTGGGCTTGGTGGCAGAAAGGTGACAACTCGGGTTTGCGGACCTCATATTCTGTCGTCAACTGTCTGATGACTAACCTGGAGTCACCATAAATCTGTATCGCCTTGATTCGCATCTCTAATGCGAGCTGTAATCCGATGATAAGGGCTTGATATTCTGCTTCATTGTTAATGCAAGTAGGCACAATCGTAAATGAGTAGGGCAACAAATCTCCCTGCGGGCTGATAAATATAACCCCTGCTCTTGCCCCTGTCGACCTAGAGGCTCCGTCAAAGTACATCTGCCAGAGTCGTGGTTCTCCGACCATCATAACCTGATCATCTGGGAGATCACATTCCATTTCTTCACTGCTCGGGACCGGATGTGCAGTGAGAAATCTGCGATTGCCTGTCCTTTAATAGCTCGGCCGGGACGTATGTGATGTCGAATTTAGAGAGGAGAAGGGCCCACTTAGCTAAGCACCCAGACAGCATAGGCCGATTCATGAGGAATTTGATCGGTTCCACCTTGGATATCAATGTTATTTGGTGCGAGAGGCAGTAATGCCTAAGTTTCTTCGCAGCGAAAATGAGAGCAAGACATATCTTCTCGATTGCCGAGTAGTTGAATTCGGCCCCCACCAGAGTGCGACTTAAGTAATATAGAGCATTCTCCTTCTCTTCTTCATTCTTCTATGCCAAGAGTGCCCCCGGTGAGTTATCACCCACTGCAATGTATAGAATCAGCGGCTTTCCCATGATTGGGGCGGCAAGGACTAGAGAATTCCTGAGCATTTGTTTTAGTGAATCGAAAGCTTTCTGACAAGCGTCATCCCATTCAAACTTAACATCTTTCTTGTTGAGGCGGGAGAACGGCTGACAACGACCAGCCAGGTTCGAAATGAATCTTCTCATATATGCCACGCGGCCTTGAAAACTCTTCAACTGCTTCAGGTTCTTCGGAGGCGGCATTTCTATCATAGCCTTAATCTTCACGGGATCGATTTCTATGCCCCTGTGCCTGACAACGAAGCCCAAGAATTTGCCAAATGCAACCCTGAACTCGCATTTAGCAGATTCATAGGGAGACTCTTCTTGCGCAATCGCTGGAATACTTGTCTCAGATGTTCCCTGTGTTGTTCATGATCAGCTGACCTCACAACCAAATCATCTACATAGCACTCAACGTGCTTCTGCATCATATCCTGAAATATAACATGCATTGCGCGCTGATACGTTGCCCCTGCGTTCTTCAACCCGAAGGACATCACGCGGTAACAGTAGATGCCGAGCGTCGTGCGAAAGGCTGTAGCTTCTTCATCTTCTGGAGCCATGCGAATTTGATTGTATCCCGAATATCCGTCCATGAAGGACATTACCGCATATCTTGTCGTGCTATCAATCAACAGCTCTGGAATTGGAAGCGAAAAATCGTCTTTAGGGCAAGGTTCGTTTAGATTTCGGAAGTCGACACAAACCCGGATCTGTCCGCTCTTCTTCTTGACTGGCACGACGTTTGAAATCCACCGGGGGTATTTCACCTCTCGAACGAACCCGGCCTGAATTAGCTTCTTGATTTCTTCCTCGATCTTGGGTACTATATCAGGATGAAATCGTCGTTGAGGTTGCTTCATTGGCTTCTTTTCCTTCATGATACTCAACTTATGCATGGCGATTGTCATATTGATCAGCCCCGGCATTTCTGAATATGTCCAGGCGAAGATGTCCTTATTTTCCTTTCAACAGCTGTATGTATCTCTCTCTTTCACTTTTCGGGACGTTTCTGCCCAAATATGTGTTCCTGGGTTTTTCGAGGGTGCCCAAATTCACCTCTTCGAGTTCATATCTGTCAGTTGCCCACCGTCTTCTAGTTGCACGGGCGCGACACTTGGCTGGATAATATCGATAGAATCTTGCAACTGAATTTCTTCTACCAGGCCAATGGTCACCATGTTCACACTTGCCTTGGCTCCTAAACCTTCTTTGTTTCTGTATATTTGCTTATATTCTTCAAATGGAGCTAGCAATCTCTTCTTTATGTCTGAAGCTTGATCAAAGAATCCCATATTCCTCATAATCTTCCAGCTAGCTCTGCTATATCTCTTTTCTTCTATCGGTCGGGTCCCTCTTCTCTCTCCTCTAATGGTATTGGCTGACTTGGCCCCAAGTGAAACTTGATATCTTTCTGGGTGATATCTCTTGATGGCAAAATGAATTAGCTTGGGGTTATCGAAAACGGCTTGACTCTTCCTATCTTAGGTATCAGCATATTGAAGCTGGACTTGAGTACACTCATGTGTTGATTTGAGATCAGTTTTAACACGGACTGCCCCGGCTGACGCAGATGTTGCGGTACCACATAGAATTTCTTCGTGATCAGCTGAGGTTGATTTTTCAGCTGATATTGTGATCTTCCCTGAGTGATGGGCTGAGGTTTACTTTTCTGCACGAACTTCTCAACCCGAGGTTTTGCCCCTTGCCCTTTCTTCATTACATCGGACTTTTTGCTGGTTTTACCGCTATTAGACGGGTTGTAATATTTTACATTGGCTAAAAATGACTCAGCTATCGTGTATGGCTTCTGATCTGCCGCCATCCTGTATTGGACTCCATCTCTGTTATACTTGAAGCACTGGTGATACGTCGAAGGGATTATGCGATTCTGATGGAGCCAGGGCCTTCCTAAGAGGAGATTGTACGTTGTCACTGCATTGATCACCTGACAGGTTACTTTCGTTGCCAGTTCTTCAATTTCCAACATCACCGTGATTGATCCGAGTGTACGTTGATTGTCTTGATTGAACCCTTAGATCATCATGAGGCTCGGGCATAGTGCTGATTTCCTATAACCCAACTTCTGTAATGTCTTCAATGGCATAGTATATATGGCAGATCCATCATCTAACATGCACCTCTTAACCTCGGTGTCCCTGATTGTTCCTGTGACCATCAATGGGCGATTATGGTCTATTAATTTGATCGTGCGGTCTTCTTCTGAGAAATGGATTGTTGAAGGATGATTCACATGCATGACTTGTGACACTGGCATATACCCCTCCCAAAATTTGTCTGTATTATTCATTTCTTCTTCTATCTCTATCATCATGACTTCCCTGGCTTCACTGTCAAGTAAGACATTGATTAACATTTCTCTGTACACTTTCGAGAGACATAAAGCATTGTATATACTTAGACAGGCGGGAACCTTCCGTAAGTGTGACACAACGTCATACGCCACTGGTCTCGGGCTTAGCTGACTAGTCGTGGCTTCACCGACCTTCTCTTTTATCTTTTGCATGCGAGGTCTCTCTTGCGGCCTGTCAGGGATATCGTCTTCTTGCATCAAGTCTTCCGGTCTTGGAGGGGTACGGTTAGGCATTTGCTTTCCTGATCGTAAGATGATCGCGTTAACCTCTCCCTCAGCTGTTTGCGGGGTTACCTCGGACAGTGCTTGTTCGACGAACGACACCATTCCGCGATGTGCTATGTTCATTGCGGGTCGTATCTGTCCCTGTAATATCTCTCTCCTTCCTCTCCCCCTATTCCTTCCTCGATTAGCGAGCCTTCGTCTATTCTTAAGTCTTTTATTGCTATTGACTTGAGTCCATAGTTCCTTCGGCTCAGGGAATGATGTCGGTCGGTTGATGTCGCTTTTTATTGGGATTGCTGAAATTGTCCCGCCTGTCTCCCTTGCTGTCTCGGGTATCTTCATGCTGATGACCCCTTGATTGATCAACCCTTGTATCCTTCCTTTCAGAGAGAAGTAATCTTCTGTCTTGTGGCTGACACATTGATGGTATTTGCAATATTTGGGATCGTTTATTCGTCCAACTTCATGGGGACGGACGAGCTCTGGTAGATGCATTAAGCCTTCCTCGATCAATTGTTTCATGATCGGAACTAGATCGGCCATATCAAATGTGTATGAGCCATTAGCCCTTTCTCTTTCAGCAATTGATGCGCGTTTGGGTGCATAGGGTCTTTTGCCCCTGTCTTGGACAACCATTGCTTTTGTCTCTGGCTTGTGATCGACAGCGGGCCGTTTTCAGTCTTTTTGGTCCTTGCTCTTATCGACTTGATGGGTCTCTACTACTCTCCCATCTCTCTCTTCTGTCTCTCGGGTCTGAAGTTTACCAGGGATGCTGCCTCCTCCACCAGATGCGCTTTCGTTACCAGCTCGCGAAAGGAGTTGAAGGTGTTGCCCAACAATCCGTACGAGATTATAGGGTCTAGAGCCCTTAGGCACATCTTCATCTGCTCACCTTCACTGGGTAGCTCACGACATTGAGCCGCCATGGTTCCCCATCGGTCAATGAACTTCTCAACTGGTTCACCATTTCTCTATCTGACCAATGCTAAGTCTGTTAATGAGATCTCCCTTTCTGTTGTAAAAAACTTTGAGATGAAGGTGTCTTGCATTTGCTCCTATGTCCTTATAGAGCTGGCTGATAATGACATGTACCACTGAAAGGCTTTCCCTGTCAGGGTTGATCCGAATAGCCGCATGCAATATTGTGGGACTGCAGACCAATTTCCTAACGTAGTCAAGAAGTGGGTGATGTGCTCTTCTAGCGATCCTCTGCCGTCAAACTTTTTGAAGTTTGGGCATCTGAAATTGGCCGAAAACGGTACCTTTTCTACCTCTGGTGGGTACGGGACCCGATATTTATAACTGCCTCTCCTCTCTTTCTCTTTTTCTTATTGCATTATGCGGGCTATCGTCTGGGATAACTCTTCTCGTGATACGTGAGATACGAAAAGTGGCGCATGTTCTATCGATGCGACCCTAAGTTGGACGAGTGATTCCGGCTCAGTCGGACCTTCTGCTGCCCCTTGGGACTCCTCTGCCGACTGACGAGTGGGCGGCGCGATACTTCTGGTGGCTTTTTGGGCTATTAGAGTGGTCAAGGCCTCTTGAATTGCCCTCATCCGATTGTTCATCTCGCGATTAGCCTCGACCAATCTGTCGATCTGATCTTGGAACGGAGGTAATTCTTCTGCTTCGTACGGCCCTTCTTCTTCTTCTTCGGCCACTTGGACCATCACCACTTGTGCCAACGGGATTTTCTGAGCTGACCTCTGTTTCGATTAAAGGACTATCGTGGTCTTGGGTTTCTTTACATACGCGGGGTTAGTAGGTTTCTGCGAGGTGTGAGCGGTTTTGGCCAACGACGAGAACTGCTCGACTGTCATCGTAGGCACTGCTAGCTTGGCTGGCGTGACCTGGCTATTGGTAGGGATCTTTTGTTCCTGCTTTGGCTGCCACTGTCTCCTGATTACGGGGTGAGGTCTTGCCACATTCACTTTCTTATATGCGGCTATGATGGCTGCTTTCTTCTATTCCTTCTTCTGTCGGCGTGTCTCAACCAACTGTCATCCTAAGCTTGGGCTGACTATTGCAGCTGCGGTGAAACGGGGGAATCTAAAGCCTCCGGTGGTAAGGAAGGTGCACAAACTGGTCATAGAGCATGCCATTTCTTCTGTCTGTTCTAATATCTTGCTAATTCTGCGGTGTCAGAAAATCATTAGAACAGTTCATAAATGCGGCCGGGAGAGTGAACCCATTGATCGCGGTACATAAACTAAATAGAAATAAGCAAGAAGAAGATAAATACATGTAGTTGTGGGAGTTCGTGGGTTTGAAAACCTTTAATTTACCGTCTATTTCCTAAAGATGAAGGGAAGAACGTTCCCGTTGAGAGTCGCAAGTTTGGCGGCCGAGGGCGCCGAAACATTATGCCTCGCGATAGATCTCCTACGTACACATTCGCGTTTGCAAATGATTAATCTTAGAGCGTTTCTATACTTAGACATAACCAGAGATTCCGGGTTCGATCCCCAGTAGAGTCGTCAGTTTGTTAGAACTAGAAAATGAAAGCAGGCACATTTTCTGGATGTATATTGTTGCTCTGGGGTTCTGAGTAATAGAAACATTCATAGACAATCACAAGCATTCACAAAAGGTACACAAGAGAAGAGATATCGCAAGGCGAATTTTATTCCAAAGATCCTGAGATCTTGTACATTCCAAGCTGTGATCTGGCACGAGCCCTTAATTACATCGAATGATTGATCACCCTTGATTAAAAGGCAGAAGACTAGTCAGCGGGGACTATGGTCTTAGAGTTTGTGGTCGTAGAGACCTGTATTTGTTTTGCTATGGACTGAACCATCTTTGTATTAGCCAGATGTCTATGTCCCATGTTTTGACCGGAGATCCGGGCTGAGACTATCAGGGCTTATGACTGAGAAGGACGACTCTGGGCCCGCGGCTGTCATGTATGGACAGGTGACCTCGGGAAGTCCAATATACAGTTGTGTGTACCTACGTAGCCCAACCGACGGATGCCGTTTGAATGGGTAGGGCATCAACTGTTGTGTTGTGGCAATTCATAGCAATTGCTTTGTAGAGAATTGAAACTCTTTGACATGATTTATCGTGATAACCACTGTCTCGTTTGTCTAGCTTTCGACCCAAATCGGATCACATCTTTACAGTAGATATAAATGATGACATATTCGCATAGTTCTGGATGCTAGCGGCTTCTTTTCGAGAAGTCATTTCATTCAACGTGTCGAATCGGGTCGAACTTCAAAGATGCGCAATTCTGCTCATTTAGAGATCCCGAAATATTCATTTAACTGATCCATTGCATCCGGAACGCTCGAAATACCCAAAATAGGCTCAAACGGAACACTTAAAATTGAGTCCGGTGCACTCGTGAACATGTTCTGTAATTGGCTAATTTTTTGGGTGTGTGGGAATTAATTTATGGGTGCGTGGGCTCCAACGCATCTTTAAATTAAACGCTTGATTTTTGTTGAATTTAGGGGTGCGTGGAGCATTTTTCGGGTGCGTGGGACCGAATATGCAAATCTAGATTTTGTCGAATTTATGGGCGCGTGGGATCCGAATTTATGGGTGCGTGGGTCATTTTTGGGTGTGTGGGAGTCCGATGCACTTGTCTGATTCGTGTTGAAATAATGGATGCGTGGGACTGCGAATTTATAGGCGCGTGGACGATTTTTCAGGTGCGTGGGACACCAATCCACTTATCCGAATCACGTCGAATTTATGGGCGCATGGGACGATTTTCGAGTGCGTGGGACCGAATTGTTGGGTGCGTGCCCACACTTGTGAAAAGTCAGGATTCAGACCTGCGGTTGTCTTCGTCGGAGTGATCATCCGGTGGAAGATATAGGCGATCGGAAAGGTATTATGGTGACCGAGAAGGGTTTTCGGTGATCGGAAAAGTATTCCGGCGAGGGTTTTCCGACGGGAATCTCGAATACCCCGAGGATAGTAGCTCTCTCTCTCTTTCAAAACGTAGAAATGAATAGTCGGACGGGCTATTTATACCCGAAAATACCGGAGTTCGGCCAATGAGGGGCTGCCATGTGTCACGAACCCTTAAAATACCTCCCACGCACCCATAAATTGATGTGCAGAGGTCCAACGCACCCCGAAATGTATTTTGAATTTTACTGAATTTATGGGTGCGTGGGACCCTAATTTTATGGGTGCGTGGGACCTCCCGCACCTTAAAAATGATATTTCTGGAATCTATTGAATTTATGGGTTCGTGGGACCTCCTGCACCATAAAAATGATATTTCTGAAATACGTTGAATTTATGGGTACATGGACCCATTTTTGGGTGTGTGGGAGTCTATGCACCCATAAATGAATTTCCTGATTTTGCTTATTTTTCGGGTGCGTGGGTACCCGAATTTATGGGTGCGTGGGAGTCCGATTTTATGGATGCGTTGACAGACTTTTGCACTCCTCCACTTGGGTTTTAAATTTTGATGGGTTTGTGGGGCCCGTTTGATGATAAAAGTACATGCATTATTCATTATAAATCATAATCAAGCTATGAGTTCGATTTTGGGCGGTTTCGATCGCGGTGATTCGCGGGGCTCGCTGGAGATTTTAGTCAAAATTGGCTAAGGGAACTTTCATAAATCTCTATTTTGTGTGTACCAGGAGGCTTTTTATGGGATTCTTTTGGAGGTGCGTGGCCGTTCTGTTCGCTTTAAGGGACCCTACATTTTGGGACCCCAACAGCGTCAAGGATCGTATGAAGAATCATTTCAAGTTCAGAAAGTGTTGAGCTCTTAATTTATACATATTCTAACCCCATTTCATCACATTTTATGCATGATTCCTATGATTAAAAGACTAATCTAATGCATGTTTGTGATTGTAGGAATGAGAGAGAGAATTCACCTATTTGATGGCTAAAAGAATGCTTTTAAACTCACTTGATGATGAATGAAGATGAGCCAAAGGAATGGAAGAAAGAAGTAAGGAGAAGAGAGAGATGACATGGATTTAATGCCAATTTAAAGGATTTGGAATGGCTAGAAGACCAAGCTTTGATGATCCAAAGAAGCAAAGAAAAACCCTTGAAGGAATCAAGTTGAAGACCTGGAATGGCCAGAAAAGTCAAGTTGCAGAACTGCAGGGCTAGAAAAGTAAAATGCAGAAAATTCAACAAATGACCCTGCAGAACAGAAAACTGTAAAATTTGGTTTTCAGGCACCCAACCACCACTTTACCGAGCACCCAAAATTGGCAAAAAAATCCAGTTTATTGTTGGAACTTTTCTGGACATGGCCAGGCGCCTGACCACAATTGGCCGGGCGCCGATGACCCACCGGGCGCCCGATTAAGAGGATCCGGGCGCTCGAAATTTAAAGAAAATTTATCAAAACTTGCTGGACTATTTTGAGTATGGTTGGGCGCCCGACCAACACCTGACCAGGTGCCCGGCGACCGACATAAGTGCGTAAATCTTTACGCAATCCGAGGTAGTGAGTGGTTTTTTTTTATAAAAGGACACCTTGGAATCCTTTCTAAGGTATCCTAGAAGAGTTCTAAGTTTGTGGGGAGCAAGGAAAAGCATTGTGGAGAGACCGCAACTCCTCCAACTAAAGTTTTTTTTTTCTAGTTTTTCATGTTTTTGTTTAGTTTTTCTTTAAATTCTAGTTGAAGCATGATAAAGCTCGGCTAGAACCTCTTAGCTAAGGTTAAGAGGTGAAGCTCGTGAGTAGTTATCATGTTGAATTCATTCTAATTCAAGTACTTTGCTTTAGTTTGGATTTTTAAAGTTCTAGTTTGAATAAAAGTCAATAATTTTGGATGCTTTATGAGAGTTCATGTGCTTCAGACATGAGTTCCTTACAATTCTCTAAGATTATCATGTTTGGATTGATTATATTCGAATTGTAGTAACCTAGAGCGTATCATAGTCTATTGGCATGGTCATTACTTCGAAGGTTACATATTCGACTTCTACGTGCTTCATTAGAACAAAAATCTTATTCTTCCACTTGAGTGGGGATTGTTCGCATTTGAATGTTATATCTTCCAACTAGAAGAGAGATAGAACTTCAATTCTAGTTGTGTTATGCTTGGATGAATGAATTCGCCTGAGGGCTATCGCAAGTAGATCCTCGAAAGTCTTAGTTTCGTCAATTACAGATTTTTACAACTTTACTATTTTAAGTTAGTTTATGAACTTGAACTCCTTATTTAATTGATTTTAAAGTTACTGGAACAACTTGAATTGGTTTACCTAATTCCCTATGGATCGACCTCGGTCTTACTGAGAATTATTACTACATTGCAGCCTTGCACTTGAGGCGAGCGATAAAAGAAAGATGCCGTTGGTATATAATCAACGCAAATGGGGACTCGGGTATAGGTCAGTCATCATAGACAAAAGAAAAAAGAAGTTTCGGTGCTCACCCATTCAATTCATCAGGCCAGGAGAGCCTTACAAAGATCCAAGAAGAAATCAACCGATTGCACTACATAAAAGCCTCCCGATGAGCCTAGCTTGGGCCATGTGGCCTCCTATTCGATGGGACTAGATTCTCAAACCATCTAAGCCTCCAGAAGAAGAGGATGAAGGCAAAGAAGAAGATAAAAAACAATAGCTTCATGACCAATGGCATAACCTGCCCACTTCAATTCCGGTCAACCAGGGGCACTTCTATTCTAGTCAACCAGGAGCACAACCTGCCCACTTTTATTCCAATCAATTAGGGGCACAACTTGCCCACTTCCATTCCAATCAACCAGGGGCACAACCTTCTCACTTCCATTCCAGCCAACCAAGGGCACAACTCGCCCATCTCAGCATCAATCAACAAGGGGCATAACTCGCCCATCTCTGTGGAATCAACACTATCAACCATCAGCCAGGGGCAGAAGCAGCTCATCTATTGGACCAAGAAAGGGAAATGGCCAGCCCTAGATTGGACCGATGTCCAGATTCCAAGCCTATGTCTCGCCATGGAACTAAATGAATTGCAATGCGAGGTAAGGGATCCGGAAGGGATTTAGTACGACTCAGATCTCGAACCAGACCAGCGAGAAATCATGGTCATTGGGCCAAATTGTGTTTTCCGCCCACCTTTTCAAGGGAAGGAGTGTGGGGTCCTGAATGGTCATCTATTCCCTTAACTTCTGAATCAGCCAGAGAGTCATCTGAGGGCTCTGGCTTCTAAAAAAAATACCGGTTTAAGTACCAAGCGGTACTCTAGGACAAGCTAGGATCAATCATGGTCTGCAATGCCAACTTGTTCAGGGTCTCGTGAAATTCAAAAATCCAAAAAAATAAAAAAAAAACTTTCAAAAATAAAAAACATCTAGCATTTCAATTCCAGAAAATTCTCAAAAACCAAAAAATATTTCTTTTCTTAGATTCGATAATGTGCCAAGTTTGTTTAAAGAGTCGCATGAGTTTAAAGTCGAATCATATAATTTTGACATCGAATTAGACTTCGACCTCATGGGTCTGGAAGAAGCTCGGGATGGGGAAGATGATGACACGGCTCCCGAACTAAAGGACCTCCTCAAAAAGTTCAAATTTAAAGCCAATGTTATAGCTGATGATTTTGAGGTAGTAAACTTGGGGACACTTAAGATCCTTAGGGAAGTATGCATTGAAAAATCGCTGCCACCAGAGATGAAACAGACAATGATAGAGTTCCTAGCTCCAAGACTGTCCAAATTTATGTTCTCGTATAAAGACATGCCAGGGCTCAATGAAGAGCTCGTTGTACATCATCTGCCAACAAAATCAGATATGAAGCCAGTTAAGTAGCAATTGAGAAGAATGAAGCCAGAATGGGCCCTGAAAGTTCGCGATGAAGTTATCAAACAATACAACACAGGATTCCTGGTAGTCTCCAACTACACTGAATGGCTCGTCAACATCGTACCAGTACCGAAGAAGGATGGTAAGGTTTGAATGTACATCGACTTTCGAGATCTCAACAAAGCCAGTCCTAAAGATGAGTTCCCTTTACCACATATCGACACTCTGGTCGAAAACACTGCAAGGTACAAGATCTTTTCATTAATGGACGGATTCTCAGGTTACACTCAAATCAAGATAGTCGCCAAAGATCGCGAAAAGACATGGTTTATCACTCCATAGGGAACCTTCTATTATAGGGTAATGATGTTAGGTCTGAAGAACGCAAAGCAACATATCAACGAGCAATGACAGCATTATTCCATGATATGATGAACAAAGAGCTCGAAGTATATGTGGACGATATGATCGTTAAATCTTGCACAATTGAAGGACACTTTAAAGATCTGAAGAAGTTATTCGACAGATTAGAAAAATACAAGCTCCGTCTCAACCCTCAGAAATGTGTCTTCGGTGCAACTGGAGGCAAACTCCTTGGCCTTATGGTGAGCGAGGATGGCATCAGGGTCGATGAGACCAAAACCAGAGCAATCATCGAGATGCCCCATCCAAGAACTGAGAAAGAAATCCAAGTCGCCTTTAATCGCATCAATCTCATGAATCCTCCAGTTCTAGTGCCACCCACTCCCGAATGACCCCTATTGTTATACATCTCGGTAACAGCAGAAGCCATTGGCTGTGTTCTCGGCCAGCATGACGAGACCAGGAAGAAGGAACAAGCAATATACTATTTGAGCCGAAAGTTCACTAACTACGAGATCAGGTATTCCCCAATCGAGAAGACTTGCCTCGCCCTAGTCTGGGCAACTCAGCAACTCCGACAATACATAATTGCGTTCCCTATTCTCCTCCTTGCTTGCATGAATCCGCTCAAGTACTTGTTCGAGAAACCAGCACTCATTGGAAGGATAGCTAAATGGTAAGTACTCCTGTCTGAATTCGACATCACCTATGTCACTCAGAAGGCAATCAAGGGGCAAGCCCTCGCCGCTCATTCCATTCTCTCTTAGATTATCAATCGCTCGAAACATTCTTCGCTGATGAAGATCTCTTGCTTATCGAAAATGAAGAGAAGAAGAAAAGATGAGTGGACGTTATTTATCGACGGCGCAGCAAATTCTAAAGGAAATGGTATCAGAGTAATCCTCTACTCTCCAGACGATGTCCCTATTCCTATCTCAAGGCGCATAGAATTCGAGTACACCAACAATATGGCAGAGTATGAAGTATGCATCACTGGTCTAAAGGAAGCCATAATCTTGGGTGTAAAAAAGCTACGAGTATTTGGAGACTCACAACTTATCATTAATTAAACCAATGGCGAATGGAAAACCAAGGACGAGAAGTTGATACCATATCATATGTACCTTGAAAATCTGGTCGAAGAATTCAAAGAAATCACCTTCTCATACATGCCCAAGGCCAAGAATCAGTTTGCAGATGCCCTCGCTACCCTTGCATCAATGCTTGAGATCCCAAAAGGAGCTTCAGAATGGGAGCTCACAGTCGAAACTCAAGATGAACCTGCCTTCTGCTTGCAGATAGAAGAGGCTGAAGCCGCCCTCGACAAACCCTTATATGCCAACATCAAGCAATATCTCGAAACCCAGGAATATCTAGAAGCAGCAATAGCAACAGATCGCCGAACCATTCAGCGTTTGGCCGGCCAGTTCACCATCAGTGGTGAAATTCTTTACAAGCGATCCTATAATCAGGTCCTCCTTCGATGTGTCAATGAAACAGAAGCTGCTAAAATCATGAAAGAAATACACGAAGGAATCTGCGGTCAACACATGAGCGGGTACATGATGGCGAAGAAGATTCTACAACTCGGCTACTATTGGCTCACCATGGAAACAGACTGCTGTCAGCATGTCAGAAAATGCTTCAAGTATCGGGAGCATGCGAATCAAATCCACACCCCCTCATTAGAACTGTACAACCTGAAAACTCCTTGGCCCTTCTCCATGTGGGGTCTTGACATCATTGGGAAGGTAAGTCCATAAGCATCAAACGGTCATGAGCATATACTTGTGGCAGTTGACTACTTCACCAAGTGGGTAGAAGCAGCCTCCTACACCACGATAGTAGCATCTCAAGTGATCAAATTCATGAAGAACAACATCATATGCCTGTATGGAATCCCTCACGCTATCATCATAGATAATGGGACCCCGTTCGTCAATATGAAGATGGATGACTTCCCCAGATGAATGGTGGGGTAGAAGCCGCAAACATGACAATCGTCAGGATACTCGAGAAGATGGTCATGACTTATCGACATTGGTTAGACATGCTCCCAGATGCACTTTGGGCCTATCGAACATCTGTACGGTTTGCTACAGGCGTTATTCATTTTGAGCTTACTTATGGAATGGAAGCAGTTCTACCAATCAAGGTAGAAATACCGTCACTACGGGTCTTACTGGAAAGAGGAATCGAAGAAGGGTAATGGCAACAAGCCAGATTCGATCAGTTACAGCTAGCAGATAAGAAGCACATGCGTGCGCTAAGTCATTCCCAGTGTTATCAGAAAAAGATCGCTCGGGCTTACAACAAGAGAGTTCGAAAAAGAAGTTTCAAGGTGGGCGACATGATCATGAAGAAGATCCTACTGTCACACCTTCCGGATTCGAGAGGAAAGTTCAAACCATCATGGGATGGACCACTGATCATTAGAGAAGTACTTCTCGGAGGTGCCCTCAGACTCACCAGCATGAGAGGGGTGGACCTTCCTGAGCCAATCAATGCCGACAAAGTGAAAATCTTTCACCGGTAAGTTATTCTAACCTTATCAAGAGTTACATTAGAAGAGCTGAAGTCAAGGGATCAAAGCTAAGACATCTGAGAAGTCATTTCCGTCCACCAATAAGTGTTCCAAATAAAGAAATTCAAAAGAAAAAAGAGAGAAGAAAAAGACACAAAATAGAAAAGAACAAAGAATACAAAGAACAAAAAAAAAATGGGAAGCTAAAACAAAGGCATCCGAGAAAAATCAATCCGAAAGGAAACACAGTCATTCATCCATTCATCTCAGAAGGGTCTATAGCTAAGACCGACAGCTCTATCATCGTAACTTAGGATAAGGGCTGAAAGGCTGTCATCGATCAGTAATGATAGATTCCCAACCTCTGGTCACCGCAGTTATCCAAAAATCCAAAATCCAAAAAAAAAGGAAAAAAGGAAAGTGTGTGCCTAAACAAAGAGGGCGGAGTGAAAACCAGAAAGGGCGCTCAGAGTAAAAATAGTGCGCACACAGCGGACTTGGTGAAAACCCGAAAGGGCGCCGAGGGTAAAAACAACATTGCTACCAAGGGGCAGGTGTTGAGCTCTTAATTGTGCATATTTTAACCCCAATTCATCACTCATTATGCATGGTTTTCATAATTTAAAGACTAATCAAATACATGTTTTGTGGTTGTAGGAATGAGAGTTACTTTGCCCAATTGATGACCAAAAGAGCTGATTTAGAACCTTGGATGAAGACCCAAGGAGGGCTGAAGGAAGAAGGAAGCAAAGAAAGAAGCAAAGAAAGAAGAAAATAGAAGAAAGAAAGGAAGAAAACAAGAAGAAAAAGAGACCGACCGGTCTTGACCGGTCGGCCATGCTTGCTGGAGTAATGCCAAAGAGGGCCTGACCGGTCGTGACCGGTCGGCCAGCCCTGTTCGACCGGTCGTGACCGGTCGGCCATGCAAGTTTCAGATTCCAGATTCTAAAACAGCAATGTATTCCCGCACCTAGTTTTTCGGACCAGTTTTCTGGGCCGATGTTGATGATATTTGGAAATCCAACACATCCATGTCGAAGAGGAACTCGACGCCGAACTAACCCAAGTGGTTTCGTGTCGATCGGAGTTACGGATTGATCGTGGTGACCAAAACAATACGAACTGTCCAGAAAGTTCCAGATTTCTCTGTTCCACTCTGGGCCGGTCTAGGTGGCCCATCATTGAGGATATGAAAAATCTACTTTGACCATCTTTTAGACCACATCCATATATGAATAACCACAAAAGTTTCAGATCAAAAGGGTGTGTGGTTTGATCGTATCAGTTGAAGAAAGATGGACCATCCAGAAAGCTCCAACTGCGCAGAGTTTATAAAAGCCCTAATTGTTCTAATTTTCGGACCACATTTTGAGATCGTTTTGGACAATCTAATCCATCTATCATGTATAGGAGGAAGTTTTCTACTCATGTTCAAAATTTGAGATCAATCCGACCTCTGTACACTCCGGAGCGTTGAAAGCAAGATGACTGGTTCTGAAGGTACCCGAAGTGCGCGATTTTGAGAGGCGGTCGGTGATGTGATTGGTGGGCCCATTCAGAAGATAATCTTGGAAATCTAAATCATCTATGAGGAATATTACATTACAAGGAAGCTACAAATCAAATTTTAAGGCAATCCGACCATTGGTTAAGCCGTACCAAGCGAAACAAATTCTGCTATGTTGCTGTACTAGTGCTGCACTATAAAAGGAGGTGCTCTCTTCTATTCCAGGGCAACCAAGGACGTGGGGAGCAAGGAGTTCAAGTCATAGGAGGCTTCCTAGCCTCCTCCAGCTAGTTTTTCTTCCTTTTCTTAGTTCTAGTTCTAGTTTTTAATATGCTTTTTATTAGCTAATCTCTTAGCTAGAGCTAAGAGGTGAACCTTATAGTTTTCTTAGATTGTTTAATTCGTTTTATTGATTTTTAGTTTGGAATTCATGATTATGAACTAAGGTTTGAAGTTTATACAAGTTTTTAAGTAATTTTTCTTAGTCTTGTGATGACTCATGGATGTTTGGATGAATTACTTATCTTCTTAATTCGTTTGCAACAGTCTAGACCTGTATGATCCGAGGAATCGGAGTGCGCTCTAGTACTAAGCTCTTCATAAAGGGACTTCATACCAAAGTTCTATTTTTGTTGATTTTCTGGAATATGTAATGACTGTGCATGTGATTTGAATCAAGTTCAAATCATGATCTAGCCTTGTCTTGTGAGAGGACTTGAGGATGGTTATGATTGTGAACTGGACCTTTTGGAAAGGGGAATGACCTATGCAATTGAGCATGCTCAGCTCAGCCTACATTGATGGCCCGTTTGGCACCCTGGATTCCAGGAGAAAGTGAGGGAAAGGAGGAGAAACTGGTTGCTTTATTATGTTTGGCACCATGGATTTGAAGAGAAGTGGATTTGAGTGGAATCCAGGAGAACTCAAAAAGGCACTTTTAGCCCTTTTTCAAATCCTCAAAAAAAGGTGGGATTTGAGGAGAAATCCTTCCCAACGTGGGACCCACCATAATGTGTCCCTAACTATGGGACCCAACATGATGTACATTTTCCATCCAACTTGTTGATAAGGTCACAAGGACCGAGATGAAGGGACCACACAAATTTCAGTTTAATCGAAGACTTTTGTGCATCATAAAGGTCTCACTCTCCATTTTTTCTTGTTTTATGGTCCACTTTAGATGTGGATTTGCTTTATTTTTTGGATCTTGGCATAAAATGATATGTAAAAATGGATGAATGGCATAGATTTAAAAATCGAGGCTAATACGATAGGCATACGGTGGGATTAAAATTTACACCGTCCATTCCTTCATGTTTGATTTCTCTCAAATCTTGGCTGCAACAGAAAATCTGGAATTGATAAGAAGTGGAATCGGTGAGAATTCGTATCATGGAATCCACTTCTCCTCACTTCTCCTCAAATCCATGGTGCCAAACGGGCCATGAGTGAATCCTATGCATTGAACTTACATATTACAGACTGTTTAGTTTAACAGCTCTATCATCCGACTAGATAGACAGGAATGTCGATTCTAGTTGAGAAAGTGAGAAACCATAGCGAATTATGCATCTAAGGAGAGCTATAAGTGGATCCTTGATGCTCTAGTTATCTTTTCATTATTAGATTTTCTATTTTATGTTCAAAACCAATTTCACAAACCTCTTTAGATTCTAGTTATTAGGATAATTTGCATTGTTTACTTCCTTCCCTGTGGATCGACCTCGGTCTTACCGAGTTTATTACTACATCGCAGCCTTGCACTTGAGGCGAGCGAACAAGTTTTTGGCGCCGTTGCCGGGGAAGAGGTTAAACGGTTCTAATTGTTCTAGTAACTATAGAGTAGTCTTAATTATGTAGGATTTTCAGTTTTTATAGAAGAAGATTTTCTGATTTTTTTTTCTAGATTACTAACAATTTTTTGTTGGATTTTGTAGGACATTGTTGCTGACATATATCTCGATCTATTGGGTAACATCTCTCCATCTCCCTTCTTTTTGTTCTTTTTTCTAGATTAGGGTAGTTCCAACTCTTTAAAATCTCATTATGGCTGATTGGAAGTGTGGTGCTTATGCATACCTTTTCTTTTTTTTGGAAGATGAGATGACAGACCATGGAATCAAAACTCTTTATGATTGGAACCAATTTAAGCATAAGTATTATTCTGAGAGTAAATCAACCTCCACTACCCCCCAACGTAAGACGCTACGTGATTACTGGGTTGAAAATAACATGAGTATCCCACCAAGTTTAACAGGAGGTAGGAATAAGAAAAAGGACCGGGGGAGTAATGATCAACCGGTAAAGACATTGCGTGATCACTTGTATGGTTATGCCTATCAACCATTTTATCAGTCTTCGTCATATAACACGTATGGTCTTCATCGAGAGAGTCCTCACACCTCTAGTCCAATGGAGGATGAGCCAACCATGGATGCCAACAATTATCCTCAAGAGTTTCTTTCTCATGATCCTCAACCGACACGAACTCTTGAGGATACACTGCGAGAGTTTATGGAAATAACTGAGCAATGCATACAAAACCTCTCGCCATCTCAAAATCCTGAACCCGACATTGGGAACACCGAATCAATCCCCAACATAGAGGAGGATGTGGCTATCCAAGCCCAACCCTCTTCCGATTTGATGACTAAACTCTTAAGGGATGTAGATCTCAGTGATCCCACCATTACCATCGATTATGGTGAATCAACTATCTCTTTTAGCTATTCCAATTTGAATGATGAAGAGATTTCAAGGACGGTTGACGAACCCGAGGAATCTACAAAATCTGAAAGTGATAGTTTGATTGCCTACAATGAGGGTTTGAAGGATGATTGTGAGTCCATGATTTCTTCTTCTAAAGGGCCAAATGTTTTTGAGTCATCGAAAGATATTCTTGCTAGAGAGATGGCCGAAGTCGATATTTTTGAGTCCTTCCACCAACAACACATGCCGGATTCTATTGTGGAAGAACTCCCTTGGGTTGAAAATTCTGCTTCTTTGGATGATGGGGTGGCACAATCTGAAATTTCAAAAGATCAACCAATGCTAGATGATGTGCTTACCACTAAATCTGAAAATTTTTCTTTGGAAGACCTCCCCTCTATAGAGGAGGAATTCCTTACCCTTGAAACAGAATTTTCTCAATCACTTAGGGAGAACGAGGACCCTTCATTCGACTCTCTTGATTTCCTAAAGGAATGCATGACCCACCCCTATGATCTGGATGATGAGATGATTAAGGAGTTGGATAGTTTATTAGACATGGTGTCGGTGCCTGAAGAACACCATTCCACTGATTTACACTCTTTACCATGGTTTGTGGAAGCACCATGCAAATCTGAATTTGTGGAGGAGACAATCCAAACTGAAAAATACTTAATGAATGTCTCTCCACCATCATGGGTTCTTCAACCCATTGAAAATTCTGATTGGGAGGACCCGTTTTTAATCAATTATAACCCAATTCAGAACTTGAGGAGATATCTTTTTGCTGCTCTTATCTCCTCCTTACATGCGTGTGGTGCATACTATGATTGGACTTTCATGAAGAAACGCACACATGTATACATTCGAGCAGGACTTTGGATGGTCCTCATGAGAAACCTATTGAAATTCATGAAGATCCTGCTCAAATTTGATCATGTAGTCGATCAGACTAATCAAAGGTAGGTAGGTAGGTTAGGATTTCTTTCTGCATTTAGGATTGAATAAGTCTCATTGAGACAATGGAAGATGCTAGAATTGATCAACTTGCTACCTCAGGTACTCTCGTTCTCACTCTCCTTTGTTTTGTGTCATTGCTCTCATGTCATGCATATTGCATATCTTATTACATTGAGGACAATGTAAGATTTTGGTTGGGGGGTGAGATTCCTTAGATGAATCTACTAGCTTTTGTGACATTTCGAGCAATTATGTAGAAAAATTTCGATTTTTCTAAAATTCAAAACTCTTTTGGAAAACGTTGTTTCTATGCATTCAAGATGATACGAGTATAAGAAGAGAAGATACGAAGTGAGTGATGTTGCAAGCTTTGAATTTCTTTTAATATAATGGTTTTATATGTGAATTCCCCTATTTATGTGAGTGATAGAAAATTTGAACACTTTTACACCTAGTTCACATTACACGATTTTCATGGGTTGAAAGGATTATGTGATTTGTGGATTAACTTTACTTTGATTTAAGGTGTTGAGAAACCAAGCCGGGGTACTTTGTCCATCCTTGTCCATGGGAAAATAACGAAAGATATGGATTTCTAAAAATCCTATCTAATTTAAAAAGAAAAAGGAAAAGGAAGGATGAAATTGGGAATGATGGAAAAATGGTGGAAAATTCCAATTAGGGCTACCTACTACCAACCGGGGGATGGTCTACCCGTAACCAAAGCCGGAAATGGGACGTAGTGTGAAAGTCGTCGGAAGGACGGTAAGACAAATTCCTGTCATAGGCTTGTTGTTGCTCTGTGCACCTTGAAATCCATAGTTTAGTTGATCTATGATGAAGATGAGCCCAGAAACTCATGAGATGAACTTTCACTATGCACACTAGGGTGAATTTGTTCAAGTTCTTCTATTTATCAATCAATCAGTGGGAATTTCATATAAATACTTATTATGTTCTAAGAGTTTAAGGTTTCAACTTCTATCACCTAATTTCTCTGACTTTTATGCTTGTGTGTCTTGGAATGTATAGAAGAATAGTTTCTAGAGGAGAGTTGGATTTGGAGAATGAAACTTGCTTCACGCATGTTTTGCTCGGGACTAGCAAAATGCTGGTTTGGGGGTGTGTTGAGCTCTTAATTGTGCATATTTTAACCCCAATTCATCACTCATTATGCATGGTTTTCATAATTTAAAGACTAATCAAATACATGTTTTGTGGTTGTAGGAATGAGAGTTACTTTGCCCAATTGATGACCAAAAGAGCTGATTTAGAACCTTGGATGAAGACCCAAGGAGGGCTGAAGGAAGAAGGAAGCAAAGAAAGAAGCAAAGAAAGAAGAAAATAGAAGAAAGAAAGGAAGAAAACAAGAAGAAAAAGAGACCGACCGGTCTTGACTGGTCGGCCAAGGAAGCCCGACCGGTCTTGACCGATCGGCCATGCTTGCTGGAGTAATGCCAAAGAGGGCCTGACCAGTCGTGACCGGTCGGCCAGCCCTGTCCGACCGGTCGTGACCGGTCGGCCATGCAAGTTTCAGATTCCAGATTCTAAAACAGCAATGTATTCCCGCACCTAGTTTTTCGGACCTAGTTTTCTGGGCCGATGTTGATGATATTTGGAAATCCAATACATCCATGTCGAAGAGGAACTCGACGCCGAACTAACCCAAGTAGTTTCGTGTCGATCGGAGTTACGGATTGATCGTGGTGACCAAAACAATACGAACTGTCCAGAAAGTTCCAGATTTCCCTGTTCCACTCTGGGCCGGTCTAGGTGGCCCATCATTGAGGATATGAAAAATCTACTTTGACCATCTTTTAGAACACATCCATATATGAATAACCACAAAAGTTTCAGATCAAAAGGGTGTGTGGTTTGATCGTATCAGTTGAAGAAAGATGGACCATCCAGAAAGCTCCAACTGCGCAGAGTTTATAAAAGCCCTAATTGTTCTAATTTTCGGACCACATTTTGAGATCGTTTTGGACAATATAATCCATCTATCATGTATAGGAGGAAGTTTTCTACTCATGTTCAAAATTTGAGATCAATCCGACCTCTGTACACTCCGGAGCGTTGAAAGCAAGATGACTGGTTCTGAAGGTACCCGAAGTGCGCGATTTTGAGAGGCGGTCGGTGATGTGATTGGTGGGCCCATTCAGAAGATAATCTTGGAAATCTAAATCATCTATGAGGAAGATTACATTACAAGGAAGCTACAAATCAAATTTTAAGGCAATCCGACCATTGGTTAAGCCGTACCAAGCGAAACAAATTCTGCTATGTTGCTGTACTAGTGCTGCACTATAAAAGGAGGTGCTCTCTTCTATTCCAGGGCAACCAAGGACGTGGGGAGCAAGGAGTTCAAGTCATAGGAGGCTTCCTAGCCTCCTCCAGCTAGTTTTTCTTCCTTTTCTTAGTTCTAGTTCTAGTTTTTAATATGCTTTTTATTAGCTAATCTCTTAGCTAGAGCTAAGAGGTGAACCTTATAGTTTTCTTAGATTGTTTAATTCGTTTTATTGATTTTTAGTTTGGAATTCATGATTATGAACTAAGGTTTGAAGTTTATACAAGTTTTTAAGTAATTTTTCTTAGTCTTGTGATGACTCATGGATGTTTGGATGAATTACTTATCTTCTTAATTCATTTGCAACAGTCTAGACCTGTATGATCCGAGGAATCGGAGTGCGCTCTAGTACTAAGCTCTTCATAAAGGGACTTCATGCCAAAGTTCTATTTTTGTTGATTTTCTGGAATATGTAATGACTGTGCATGTGATTTGAATCAAGTTCAAATCATGATCTAGCCTTGTCTTGTGAGAGGACTTGAGGATGGTTATGATTGTGAACTGGACCTTTTGGAAAGGGGAATGACCTATGCAATTGAGCATGCTCAGCTCAGCCTACATTGAGTGAATCCTATGCATTGAACTTACATATTACAGACTGTTTGGTTTAACAGCTCTATCATCCGACTAGATAGACAGGAATGTCGATTCTAGTTGAGAAAGTGAGAAACCATAGAGAATTATGCATCTAAGGAGAGCTATAAGTGGATCCTTGATGCTCTAGTTATCTTTTCATTATTAGATTTTCTATTTTATGTTCAAAACCAATTTCACAAACCTCTTTAGATTCTAGTTATTAGGATAATTTGCATTGTTTACTTCCTTCCCTGTGGATCGACCTCGGTCTTACCGAGTTTATTACTACATCGCAGCCTTGCACTTGAGGCGAGCGAACAGCAGGCAAGATCTAATACCCGGGAAGTGGTGAAAACTTGAAAGGATGCCACGGGCAAAAATGATGGGAAAAAGCTGGATGTGGTAAAAAACTCGAAAGAGTAATACAGGAAAAAATGGCTCAAAAAGAAAAATAAAAATAAAAAGTGCAGGTACCGAGAAACCAGACAATCCAGATCAGCTCAAGCAGTTACAGTTCAAGAACAAGAAGAAGTATAGTCGAGGACAAAGAACTCTACAAACTCAAACAAAAGTCTCAGGAAGTAATGGTTTCTACTGCCTACCTCTCTAGGGAACCAAAGGGATCTCATAGAAGTCAATCTCAAAACATTGGTCAAAGCATTGGCCAAGCCCCAGTTCTGATTCCTACATCCCAACATAAAATCCAGACACACACTTACAAGATAACTCATGGCACAATAAGTTCTCAAAAAGTTTTCTTTTTCATTAAATGCATCGTATTTTACATATATATATATCATCGCCAATCATGTACCATGTAAAAAGGGACGTACAAGACGGTTGACACAGCACTCAAAAAGAAGAAAATCAATCTCTACCCTCCTCGTTAAAAGCCATGTCAGGTAAGTCCTCTGACTCATAATGAAATAGCCTCGCTCTTAGCCTGCTCACCTTCATGAGCAGGTAGTGCACCTCATCTCTCTCAAGGCTACAGATCACCGTCTCCTCATCAGACAACCTCTGATCAACGGCCAATCTCCTTGACATCATCTCACAATGATACCAAAGCGCAGAAATCTCAGATAGTAAGTGGCCAAGAGGAAGTCGGGGTCAATAAATGGGCGCTTCCCAAAGGGCTCATATGAACCAGATGAAGAACTAGCATCCCCAAGGACATCCAGTTCATCCTCATCAGCAATTAGGTGCGAACAAGGAATGCGTCGATATAGAGATTGCTCAGCAACCCAATGCTGATATGGAGCAGTCGCCATCGAAAAAGTCTGTAACTCAAAACCAACCAAATTAGTAGTCAAGTGACTCACCCAAGACCCATTAACCCTAGTCCTAAAGTTGGATGATCTGGCCAGAAGTGATCTACGCCCGATACCCGAGAAAGCAAAATGTGGAACATCCTGCTCATACCCAAACTACCGCAGGAACTGGATAGGATGATAAGAGGAGTAAGAGCGAAAGCCTACCAGCATCAGAGGAAGGTGACGAGCATCACAAAGTACTGGAGGAAGTGAAAGTTAAGATGACTCCCAACGAACATTCCAGTCACGTAGCTCAGCAAACATCCTGCGATATAAAGGCCCGCTCATCCTAGCTGTATGTGGAAGAAACTTCATGATATGGCGCATAAGATCAGGGCAACGAGTGCCGGGAAACAATACAGGAACAATTAGTGAAAGATGCTCCCATAGCCAGATCTGATCATGAGAAAGAGACTCAGCTAAAGCAAACAGTTCCAAAAGACAAGAAAGGAAAGGAAAGTACGAAAGGGATACTTGAAGAAATGCATAGCAGCCACGAAGAACACGAGTATGGCCTAGGACACAATCAGTTAGCCCGTTGAACAGCTCGACCAGGACAAGCGAAATGATCCCCTATCGACGAACAACTCGGCTCATCACCTCGAAGAGCAAAGGAGTCTGAGTTTGCGCCATCCTGAGAATAGCACCTTAGCTATCAGACAGAACATCAGTTCATTCCGAGAAAGTAGGGACCTTGCTACACTCTGAGGGCCCGAGAAGAGATCGTATAGCGAGTCTAAAGAGAAGACTACAGCATCCTAATTGCCAGCTACAGGCTGAATAAGATACAAAATCCCAAACCAATTCTACGGAGTGGCAATCTTCAGCAAAGTCTTTGGTGAGAAATACTGAGCATAATCCCAGGAAAGACCTGTCAAGTGCGCGAGCTCCTCCAAAGAAGGTCCCATCTCCATATCGTTGAACGCAAACAAGTTCAACAAAGGAACCCAGTCAATCAATGCCGCCTCAAGCAACCTCCAATCAATGTCAAACTAGCCATATAGATCAAACCGCCAAAGCCATAAGACTCCAGCTCTCGAATCTCATAAGCTGATAATCTGTCAAGCCATGCAAGCAGTCGTGGAGAATAAGAAAGACGAGGAAGCAACTGGTAAGTCCTCACAGGAATCCCCTCCAAAACAAAAGGCTCAGGAATCGCTGACAGCTCATCAAGGATCGGAAGATCAACAGGCGAAGGAGAAGGAAAAGGTGGAACCCCTGCGAACTCAACAATCCCTGACATATCCCCAGTAACGACTAAGTTTGATATAGTCGCATCGCTATCTCTAACTGTCATGACCTTAGCAGCATGAGAGGACTCGCCCACCTCGTGAACAGAGTGCGTAAGGGTCGATGATCAGGAGAAGGTCGGTACTCTCCGTCAAGAAGGCTACAAGCAAAGATCACACTGCACATCGTGGCGTCCTGACCAATTTGACCACTGAAAAATGCATCTGAACTGTCAAGAAGAGCCCCAACGACCCCGATCGAAGAATCTACGGTCAGATCTAGACCTGCAGTCCTCTCCAACATAAAGTTAAGAATCGAACCATCACTCCGTCCATTCAAAAGAATCATCGGGACATCCATACCGTCCATCATCAAGGGGACATCATCAATGATCACATCAAGTCCGCCCAAGCAAGTGTAGCGCACATCTCGGCCGTCATCAAGTGCATCCAAGCCGTCAAAGGTATCATCTGAACCATCCATACCATCTAGGTATAAGATCAGCCCATCAATGTCCATCATGGCATCATCATCACCATCGATCACATCATCCATACAGCTCACACTCAAGGGATGCATAGCCTCACCTATGGCCGCTCTCCCCATCTCATCCATACCAGCCATTCCTCCCATAGTCAAAGCCCCATTCAAGTCAGAATTTTCAGTCATCCCACCATTAATTGGGCCATTAAAAGCTCCATCAACCACCATTCTTAAACCCCCATCAATGGCCTCATTTAAATCTCCATTTACCCCATCATTAAAGGCATCTCCCCTCCATTAAAGCTCCATTGAAAATCTGAAGTGGGGGACCCATCATGGTCAGCCCCTACAGCCCCTAAATCTCCACCATCTATAGCTTGAGAGAGGACAAGACAAGAAGAAGACAAAATGAAGAGAAAAGACAAAAGGAAAGAAGGATTCATGGCTGGAATTGAACTCTTCAGTACAAGGAATGTGGGGACAGGAACAGAGAACAACAGAGCACGTCCGAACCAAGGCACGCACAAACCGCATATGAGGAGAGATTTGGGCAGCCCCCTGTGGGCCACCCGTACGAACGGTCTCCCTCTCTCTCCACGGGATTGGCCCCACAGCCTCTGGTAGGTGAGACTGTTAGTCCACGTCAGCAATTGGCTCCCTGGGAGCCGCCCAAAGCTTCGATCGACTCCGAATTTTGACCAAATCTGATCTAAATCATTTGAAAGGTGCCCCAACTATCCAATCATGAAGAACTACGACTAAAATGGGTCTGACCAAGTCAAAGAGAAGAAAAATTGATCAAGAGGGGCCCACAAGCAATCTAAGCCATCCAAAGGCTAGATCATTATGATACAAACTATGGAAGAGCTTACATGGGTCATCAAATAACAAGATCAAAGGATGGATCATCTAAAAGAAGGCCAGAGTCCAGGATCTGATCATCAAGTGGGTCCACATGGCTAAAAAGAGCAATCCGAACCGTTCAAATCATCATCTACATCATGAAAAGCCTTCTTAGCCCCACAGAACATCAAGGATAGGTGTTCCAAAGCAAAGCTGAAATCTGAAAAGGCTACATGGCCAAATCAAGCAATCTGAACCGTTCAAGTCATCATCCATGTATTTGAGAATCCTATCTTCTACAAAGCATCAGAGAATGGATCAAAGATCAAAGCATCAACAACCATCTAAGCATCCGAGCATCATCAAGAAATCTGAGTTAAAACAGAGGTTGCATTTTATTCAAAGTTTGGTACAAAAGCAAAGCAAAAGGCCTTAAATATCAGAAGGCCATACATCAACAAGCTGATACATCCTCAAATAACATGCTACAGATCACCAACATAATCATCATCATCCCTCCTCTCCTCCCGCTCCCGACAATGAAGGTCCATCAGAGGAGCTGTCACTGATCCTCCAGCATACCTACATCGGCCCCCTGGAACATAGAGTGAAGGAAGAAGAGGTCCCTGTCCATACAGTAGATATCACTCATCATAATCACGATCCGGGATCGTGAAGCGAAATCCAAGTTGACCCTTGAGAGCATCGGCCATAGCATCAGCAGAAATCTGAGCAACCTGAGGGGGCGCTAAACAAGGAACCTTAGCGACGCCGGTAATTTGTCGGAGCAACCTCTCGCCCAGGTACCACTGAAATGATGGAGCATCTAAAAGCATGATCCAGAGACACGAGGACTCATACGTCTCCACGCGCTAAGGAGTATAGTAAAGGGGAAAGCAGGCATATGGCATCTGGGCAAACTAAAAGAAAGAAAATCACCTCACAGTCAGTTGCAGAATAGTACGATGGATAAGGGAAAACAAGATACTTACGTCCTCCACGGTCAATCCATCTATGTTAGCACGCCAATTATCCCCCGACACTCGGGGATTTCATTGATGGTTTTGTTGACGCCAATACATGAAGCAATACAAAGATGGTTCGACATCATCCTGTATCCTTGGAGACAGATGAGTGAAATGATCACAGAAGAAGATCTGGGCAAGGGCAAACACACTGATTGGACGAAGAAAAATAATAAAAATCGCCAATGGAGGTTAAAGAGAATACCTCCACGATAGGCCAAAAACCTGTAAAAGACTTGGTACTCCAAGAAGTCTTATCCAAGCCTTGGTAGATGCGAGTCAGAATAGCCCCATTACAATTGTACAAATGATGAAGATCCTCAGTCAAGCAAAGAAATCTGGGATCGATCATTTCATTCGCATGACAGAAAAGGAAGGAATCGAAGGCATAAGTAATCATTGCCTGTGCTTTATGAAGGGCTTCCAGCTCGGTAGTAGGGATGACAACAGCAAAAGTGTTGTGAAACCACCGCAGTTTCACCTGGCTACTTTGAAATTCGCTCTTAGGTGGGATGGCTCCCACAAGTCCTATCCAGTTATTGGGAGTAATTAAAGCAAGAGAACCCGCATGGGGAACAACTGCCCCGTGGAATGGAAAGCCTATTTGCAGATATATGTCCAAGGGAGTTATCCCCCATTCACCACAGGGAAGTTGAAAGGTGTGGGTCTCATCCCTCCACCTCTCACAAAGGGTTGTAAGTAGCATGCGGTTGGCATTATTGTTGTAGAAACGCAATGTAAGAAGGCCTGTGAAACGAGTGTTGTCTAGAACACGTTCAAGCATTGGCTGTGGTTGTTCCACCCAGTTATCCCAGAGGTCTCGGGTACCCCAACCTTTTATAGAAGGAAGAGGTTGGTGTTCTTTGGCCAGGGAACACATATAGCCCCCACGACGTACAATGAAAGCAGGGTCGTCCTCATGAACCGTTTACGTCCCCTCATACCGTCTACCATCGAATCCTACAAGCTTGGCAAGGTAAGCTCCTATTCTTTACCCATTAAAATCCAAATATTTATCCAGGAAACCCATGGATTTGGACTTACATTCAAATGCAAAAGTCTAATGTCCAACTCCATGTGTCGCCTAGGATATGTGTTGGGCCCATTGAAGAAAGAAAGGCCCAACTTAAAAAGGGTTGCATGTCATGCCCTAGATGAGGAAAATTCAGCATCAAAGGATACATTTGGACAACAAATGCACTCAAGTGCCATGAGATCAAAGTGGGGCAAGAATCGAAACTTCATGTGAAAAACCCCTTTTCAAAGTCCATGTGTGACCAAGGTTTGGTTCATTTTCCACATTAAAGCAATGAGCCTCATTTAAGATGTTTCCATCTTTTTACATATGAACATGGACAAATGGGGAATAGGAAGGAAATTGGTCCCTAAGAGGAACTCAAATGCCCCACCTCAATGAATGGAAAGGTGCACATAGCCCACATGAAGAATCAAGCCTAGAAATGTCCATGCAAGGACAAGTTTGGGCAACTTATGTGCACCACTTTCTTTACCAAAGAGAAGACCATTTGAACACAAGAGAGCATGGCTTGATGAGTCATTCAACCATCATGAAAATGGTTAAGAATGATATACATAGCCCACTTGAAAACCAAAATCCAAAATGTCCCAAAGCATGGGACAAATTTGGGCAACTTATGAATATCATTCTTTCCCACAAATTGAAAAATCACTCTCATCTTTGAGAAGGATGATGGATGACCCACCAAATGTCGTCCCAAGAGAGGATCAAGGAGCTAAGATTGCATGGATAGCTCACTTGAAGAAGAATTATCCATTTGAGGGTAGGTAACATTAAAGGAAACTCTTGAGCACCACTCTCCTACATTATGAGAAAACCACTTGAACCTAGTGAGGTTGTCAAAATAACTCACTCATGGGCCTTGTAAATGATCAAGTGATCCAAGTCCCCCATCTATCCAAGGAAAAAGATTGAAGGAAAAGAATCCTACATACGTAAAGTGTGGTAGTGCACACTTGACTAAAAGAAATTCTTAAGTTTTAATGAGGGCCCAAAAGCCCATCTATGTGAAGGGATTCCAAAGAGTCTACCACACTTTGTGCATAAGGATGTACATCATAATCAAGAGATGGTGGAAGAATTGAGCCATTTGTCCATAAAGGCCCAACTAAGAAATCTAGCCCACTTGAGATCCAAGTGAAGAATGGGCTAGTCACTTTTGTCCATACACATGTGAAAAAAGAAGGGGTCATCCAAAGTGAGCATTGTGAGCCCAAAACTTGAGGTGGGCCCTAACAATCTCATAGGCCTACTAAACCTTGAAAAGAAGATGGAATAGAGGAGAAAGCATATAAGGAAAGCATGAAAAAGAAAAGAGGGTATGAGAGAGCCCAAAATGAAGTATTGGGCCTATCAAATGCACCAAGGGCCATGACTTCACTTTGAGCCCATTTGATACACATATAAAGCCCTACTCCCATGTGAGAAAATAGGATATTTTACCATGCACACTTGATGGACATGGCAAAATTACCCTTTACATGCACATGGAGAGAGTATGAAAGAGAAAAAGAATGAGATGAAACTTGAAATGTCCCTCTCCATGCACCACCTTGAGTAGAGTTTGAAAAGTGGAAAAGGCCAAAAAGCTTGGGCCCACCTTAACTCTCTTGAAGTATCTACATGAAGAAAAGAAAAGGAGTATGAGAAGAGAGAATGAAAAGGAAAGCAATAAAATAAAAGAAAGGAGTGGTCCATACCTTCACCACTCACCAAAGGGGGACCACCTTGCTGTCCCAAAATCCACCAAAGCTTCACCACTTGAAAAAACACGAAGACAAAAACTTGAAGAAAGAGAGAGAGAGTGGGAAAGAAGAGAGAGAGAGAGAGAGAGAGAGAGAGAGAGAGAGAGAGAGATTGCACGCTGGAAGTGCAAGGGGTGCCCCATGTTATAGAAAAAGGAAGGGCACCCTATTACCAAGCCTACTGGAAAAACCAGTGGGCAAAGGAGGCTTAGGCGGCACCCAGGGGGCCAGCCATCCTCCCATCAAGGTGAAACGACCCCTCTCTCTCTCTCCTTGGGAAAAGTTGTCACGCCCCAAACACGGGGACCGGGCTCACTAAATTCCCGATCGTCGACCTTGGTGCCAACAGCCTCCGTAGTACCCCATTCTCGGCTCTTAGCTCTCATGTGCCAGGTTCCAATCCTGGGATCCTACCAGGAGGATTTTCAGGGTAAATTTTTTTTTTTTTGTAGAGGAGCATAATCAAAACCATAAAACATCATCAAATATCCACTAATAAGTTTGTTGAGTACAGTGCTGGAAAGAGAAATACAACATGAAGCAGACGTCCAAAATATCAGGTACATTAACCGCGCGCAACGCTGCTGAGATGCTCTAGTACCTGCAGTGTAAACAAACGTGCATGAGCTTCCTACGAAGCTCAGTAGAGTGCGTGTGTGCGCGTGTGATGCATATGACAAGTATACAGATATCAGAGTAAGCGAAAGTAGTAGAGGGCTAAGTTACTAAGTTTATGAATGCTATTAGCCATCCCAAGGCTATGCGATGCAAGGGCCTACATGGCCGAGTGTTACATGCTAGAGATGCAATGCAAACACGTCAATCCTCAACTGATCCACATATCAAAATAGTTCTCATCTAGGACATCACCGGGGTCTAGTATACTCTAATATTGGCCGCTGCACATCGCGCGCATAACCAAGCGAGTAGAAAAGACCTCACTATCCGCCTCGTCAGTGGTATGCTAATGCCCACCCGGCTCGCCGATAGCGGACCCACTCCAAGAGCTGGTCAGACTCGACCTAACTTACAGCCCACTGCACCCGGGCGGATAAGGTCACACCCCTTTCCAACCGACCTCGACACAGTGGGAGACGCTGCCTACTGGTATTTGGCACACGGGCGCTCATGTAATCCACTCGGTCTCGACTCTGGAGCATCCTACTGGTACCACAGGGTTTAGGGACTTTCACCCAAGGACATCCATAGCGCCCACGTACTAGAATAAGTTTCCGGTGTCCAATACTGCCAACCATGATGTGACTATGGTGGCCACCACCCTGATGCTGGATCTTCTTCATTTTTGGCGTCCTGCCATAAAATGGGATGGAGAAACAGCTGGACGGCGTGGATTAGATGCATACATCAAGGTGGGTCCCACGTGTGGGGACCTTGCCCAACGCCCAAAAGGGCTTTTAGCCCACGTGCTGCTAGGCAGCAGCGCCCTCTGGACGCTGTCTGTCCAGCGGCACCTCTCCCTTTTTTTATTATTATTATAAGGTGGGGCCTATTCATGGATGATCCAATCCATCCATCAGGTTGTCCACCACCAGGTGGGCCCAAAAGAAAAGAAAAAAATGAAAGGAAATCAGGAAATGGGGGGAATTTATGTCCCCCTTGCACTCACCTCGAAAGATGGACGGTTGGATTGAATCGGATTGACGATCGGAAGGATGGACGGTCCGAATGATGGTTGGGGCCCTCCAAGCTTGGATCTCCACCCTCAATCTCTCTAATCTCTCTCTACTTCTCTCAATCTTTCTCTTTCTCTCTCTTCTCAAATCTCTTTCTTTCAAAATGGGAAGGTGAGGAGGCCTCCTCTCCCCCTACATATGGTATTGTATGGGGGGAGAGAGAGAGAAGGAATCATGGGTGATGATGGCTAGCATAGGAGAGGGGTATGGGGGGTATGGGCCTTGGTTGACTTTGGAGGAGAGAGAGGGATGGGGGGTATGGTGTGTGTAGAGTAGGGGTATGGGTAGAGTGATGGTGATGGATTTGATTGATTAGACATATTCTTGGGATTTGTGCAAGTGGGGCCCACGCTACACGCGCGTTGCGCGGCCCACCTCGGATTACGCGATTGATCATAACTTACACACCGGGTATCGCAATGGGACGTGCCGCGCGGCGTTGGAATCGCAGCGCCTACGCGGTCGCCGGGGCATAGGTCTTGGGTCGATGCGGTACTAAAATAGGGTCGCAATCAAGGCTCGCTAATCTGATCCGTCCGGGACATACCAGCACCGAAAATTAAGCATACGGAGGGCAAATAAGGGTACGAGTCTTACAAAAGTAGTTGCAAGTGAATCTTGTACCTCCATGTAAGAATGAAGTGATGGAAGAGAAGAATTAGAAAAAGAGAAAGTAATATCACCAAAATCTCATCTTGTGAGAAATTGAGATGTTAGAAGATGATGTGGAAAAAGCTCCATGAGATTTTCAAGAAAAAGAAAAAAAAAGAATTGATTTGGTCAAACATTGATCTCAACCATCCGAAGTCATGGCCTGATGGCTTGAATCATTTTTAGAAAATACCGAGAATTTCCAGTCCTGATTTTCAATCTACATAGTTTTGGTCCAAAGACCTTAAACTACGTCGGGATCAAGATCCTGAGAGATTTTTAATAAAAACCGGCATCGACCTCGACCGCTCGGATCAAGGTCCGATAGTCTGGATATTTTAAAAAATCACACAAGAATGTATTTTCAGCATGTACATAGTTTCGGTCAAAAGACCTTAAACGACATTGGGATTAATTTCTCGGGGGACTTTTCCTTCTTTCAACCAAAAACCGGCATCGACCTCGACCGCTCGGATCAAGGACCGATAGTACAGATCTTTTAAAAAAATCACAAAAAGAATGTATTTTCAGCATGTACATAATTTTGGTCCGAAGACCTTAAACTACGTCGAGATCAAGATTCCGAGAGATTTTCAATAAAAACCGGCATTGACCTCGATTGCTCAGATTAAGGTCCAATAGTCCGGATCTTTTCAAAAATCACAAAAAGAATGTATTTTTAGCATGTACATAGTTTCGGTCCGAAGACCTAAAACTACACTGAGATTAACTTATCAGGGGACCTTTCCTGCTTTCAATAAAAAAACCGGCATCAATCTCGGCTCCTCGAGTCAAGGTTCGATGACCCGGATCATTTTAAAAATAACAAAAAGATTTTAAGCTTTCCATAAAAACTAATATCAATCTCGATCACTCGAGTTGAAGTCTGGAACTTTCTCAAAATAAAAAAATTCACCATCAATTTTAACTACACAAATCTATCCCCAACGGTTCGAAGACCTTGAACTACACTGGGATTAATTTCTCGAGGGCTTTCTTTCCCAACCTGTTGCAAACATGGCTGACACTTGTTCATACAGGTGTCCGGAGTTCTCTAAACAGGTAAAGGCTGAGGTGGGCAGAACCCCGCAATCCTGTTTGTGTTGAACACACCATGATAGACAACCTTGATTTGGAAGTCGCTGTTGAATTTGACAGATATTCCCTATTCCTAAAACTCATGAAGTGGATTAAGGCAGTTGGGAGGTGAAGCGCACCCTCACGGAAATGTAAGCAGCATAAGACCCTAAACTAGATTGATAAAGGGAAATGTGAGGATGTGGCTCATTTTGTGGCCGAAGGATTCCATCGGACGATACACGGTCTATGTGCATTGCACATGAGGAACAAGCAACTTTGTGGGTGTGTTGACTGAAAACCATTAACCTCCTCATCCGAAGATGTAAAACTACGACACTTAACTGTGTGAGACTCGTCTTACTCGCTGACATAAAATGGATCGGGTGCCTTACCAGCATTAGAAGTTGTAAATGGATGAAAATTCCATACATTTTCCTGCATTTCAGAAAATCCAACAAAACACTAAAACATTGCAAAATTAATTTACAAAATCACAAAAATATTTCTACTATTTTCAATAACACCGATCTTCATCTTGACCACTCAGGAAGAGACTCGGATTAGATATTTACAAAATCACAGAAATATTTCTGCTATTTTCAATGACACCAATCTTCTTCTTGACCACTCAGGAAGAGACTCGGATCAGATATTTACAAAATTACAAAAATATTTCTATTATTTTCAATAACACCGATCTTCATCTTGACCACTCAGGAAGAGGCTCGGATCAGATATTTACAAAATCACAAAAATATTTCTACTATTTTCAATAACACCAATCTTCATCTTGACCACTCAGGAAGAGACTCGGATTAGATATTTACAAAATGACAAAACATTTCTACTATTTTCAATAACACTGATCTTCATCTTGACCACTCAGGAAAAGACTCAGATTAGATATTTACAAAATCACAAAAATATTTCCCTTGTTTTCAATAACCGATCTCCATCCTAACTACTCAGGAAAATATTCGGATAAAATATTTTTCAAAAGTCACAAAAAATTGTCACCATCCCCAGCAATGCACTTCAGGAGTCTCAAACTTCGATCACTCACTTCACAATTTGGGATGACGAATCCGATCGCCCGCAAATTGGAATCTTAACCAAAACTGGCGACCAAGCACCATCTCAATCACATCCATTCCCTAGAGCATTTTAAGGTTACAACCTACAATCTCCTTCATCCATCCCTAACAAAGAAACAACATCTTGGGACGATGGACCTGATCGACCATGGGTCAGGATCTTGATCAACCCGCTGACCAAACATCCGCATAAAAAAGAAAATCTCCAGGGAAGCAAAACTCTGCAAGCAATAAGCTCAAAGATCTCTACACCCCCAGCAAAAGAAAAATCATTGAACCGAAAGAGAATGAGTCAAACCATGCATTAATCATCCAATGTGCATCTGCATGCATCGCATCAATCATCATGTTTACCTGCTTTTAAAATAAAAGTCGGTTAACCAAAGACCCCACAGGCATCCCTAGTGGAGGCGCGTGCAAGCCAGATTTCCTTTTCAAAAAGATAAAAAATATTATATATATTTGCAAATAAAAACTCCACGGAGTATCACTCCCTATAGTGGGTATCTTTTCAAAATCTAAAAATATTTTCTCAATGGAGCGTTCGGCCTCCAAGACACTAAGAGCTCTTTCATATCTCCAGGCAGGAGCCGACGCAAATATCAAATAAGATCCAATGTCTCGCGGTTTCCCCAGTGACTATCGGATCCAATGCACTCAAAGTACGGTCGGCCTGAACTCCAGTGTCAGGACAGTCATACCAAATGCCAGATATGAAAAGATGAAAGCCAAAAGGCTCGGTCAAAGAAATCATATGAACAGTGCAAACGATGAATTGTAACCCAAGTATCAAAACTAAAAAATTTGGTGGAAAAAGTTCACCAGCACATACCTAGGCGTGGATGCCTGAAGTACGTTGACTGAGTCCAAGTCGGAGTAGTGGATTACCCGTAAGGCCATGCAGACACAAGGCAGCTAACCACTTTGACAGTCAAGCGAAATAAGTACTCTTGGAGTGATCAGGGAAAGCAACGAACAATCAATCATAGGGTCAATAACCTCGTAAGACTATAATGGACGCAGAGGCTCTACTGTACCTTTCCGATGTTAGTACCGATCGGGAACGGAAGGGTTACGATTGGGTACCCAAGTTACACCTCATACAGGGAAAATCGCAACGTTTTCTCCAAACTCCCACGGTATGTGCGAGTTATCAATTTCCAGACAATCAACTGACTCAGACACAAAGGCAAGCAAAGATTTCAGACCACGATCTATGAATGACCGGGTCAGAAGTGGGGTGTCCACTCGCTTTAACATTCAGTTGCACGCAACCTCTGCCAAAGAGGGGCATCTGTAGACACCCCACCTTCGGCTACAATGTTGGTAGAGATAGCTAAATGAATGGAGGTTCATACCCCCAGACCCCATGTCCAAACCCAGCCAAACTCACCCTTGTAAGCCCCAATCCATAGCCTAGCTCAAGCCTAAACCCAGTCGACTCACCCCTAAACGTCAGCCTGTAAAACCCCCATAAGAAAAACCAGTCCAAAAATCTCCAAAAAGTCAAACTTGGTGAGTCAACCCGCTGAGTCAAATCACCGAGTCAACTCACCAGGTCAGTCCAGCCCCGGCACCCAGTCAACTCACCTTGTCAATCCATCTTTAAAACCCAGTCAACTCACCTGGTTTCGAGCCACAGCTTCGGAGTAGGTCCGAACCTCAAACGGGGGCGTACGCTCCGAAGCTGGAGCAGCGTGTCCATACGGGCGGGCCCCAAGGGGCTGCCCAAACATATTTATAAGGTCTGCCACTGCTCGCTGCTATAGATACCCCATCCCTCAATCCCTCAACACCCAGAGAAAACCCAGAGTTTCGAGTCTATCTCCACCTCCCTTAGCCCATTCCTCCACCAAGGAGAGCCCGAGTGAGAAGAGTCTAGCCCTGGTCCAGCCCAGCCTGATCCCGGTTCAAGCCTCTCAAGCCATCTAAGTCCCGATCTTAGCCACTCGAAGCAAACCCTTGCAATACCTCCATCCATCCAGCTACTCTCATATCAGCATCATCTCATTCGCATCTAGCATAAGTGCAACATTTATTATTCTTCCAACCCCCCTGCTTATCATTCCAATGGAAACACTTTGATTAATCAAACACCGCATGCATCTCGCATAAAGCACTTGTCAGTTCGAGCATATGCTCTAAGCTTGCCTGTTAATGGAAACCTGACCATCAGAAACTCTTACTGTTTAGACCTACGTTCATGCATCATATTATTCATGAGAATGTACGAGGATTAAATCAGAATTTCAAGTATTAATTCGATTCTGTGAAGTAAAGATCGCACTTCGGTACTAGCAGAGTGGGTGACTAACAACTTCCCACCTTATAACCCCGATCCCTTACCTCGAATCTTTGACCGCAGATCAAAATGAATCATTTTAGAGGAATGACTTTTCGGATTCCCTTCTCTAACGTTTCTACGGGGTCTAGCCGACTGTAGATTCGAAGTAACTGGCTAGTGGCTACTCTGGTCTTATACGAACTCATCCAAACATATCCAATTTAATATAACAACCGAAAAAGCACTCGAGAACGAGGCGAACCAGTGGCACAACGGCGATTTGCGCATACTCCCTTTTCAAAAGGGAGGGCCGAGGAGCGCAGAAAGGCGAGCGTCCACACTTGTCCATGCTGTATATCCATTTTACGGGCTGATTTTAGGTCATGATGCCAAAATTGAGGCAGATCCAAAGCTCAAGCTGACCACACCACACAAAAGAGTAGGTTGAATGCCTATCATTAAAAACCTTTGAAGGCCACAATTTCTTATAGTGTGGGCTACTTGAACTTCGGATTTACCTCAACTTTTAGCTTATGCACTAAAATGTTCCATTACAATGGATAGACGGAGTGGATATGTCACAAACATCATAGTGGGACTTACGAATTTATGTCGAACCTTTTCAAATGATTTTTACAATGAGGTAATTACCACTTGCACCAAACATGGGTAAATGGTATTTATAACCCATTTGCATGTATTTAATTGAAGAAAACAAACATCCCCACCAAGATGTCCATGAGAAACCCACCCGTCCATTAAGTTCTCTAGTTCATGTCAGGACAAGATCAGAAAAAATGAGGTAGATTCAAAACTTAATGGACTACACACTATAAGGAAACAACATTGGGGATGGAAATGCCCATTATTGAAACTATCAAGGACCTGCCATGGTGTTTATATGCCATCCAAACCGTTTATAAGGTCATTCTAATTGAGATGAACTGAAAACACAAATATTTTCCTGATCCAAAACTTGTGTCCACATTAAGGTTTTGACGGTTTGTGTTCCATTCCCATGGTTTCCTGCAGTTTGGCCACCTTGAGTTTTGGATCTGCCTTTTTTTTTTGCTCATGTACAAACACCAGCTGGAGAAATTGATGAACAAGGCGAATTTCCCACTGGCAGTAGGTTCCGATCAACCATAGGAACTTTCAATTGGCTCGCTTTTGGCAAAATCGGACACTAATTGCTCGCCACAATTGGAAGGTAGGTGAAGCCTACTATGATGTCGGTGAGAAATCTATCCCACCCATCTGCTTCCCCACCTTATATTAGGACCTGGGCCCAAAAATAAGGTAAATCCAAAATTTAAGAGGGTCACATAATATAAAATAATGGGGATTGAACGCCCACCCTTAAAACATTCATGGGGCAATGGAAGTTTTGATCAGGTATTACTTTTGTGTTTTCAATTCATCTAGGTGGGAATAACCCTATAAACTTTTTGATCAAGTTAATATTTTTATTTTTTTAGTTCATCCCAGTGGGAATGACCTTATGAATTTTTTAGTCGAGTTAATATTTTTGTGTTTTTAGCTCATCTCAATGGGAATGACCCTACAAACAAGCCAATGAGAGCTCTGAGCCCTTATCAATTCAATCAAACAAACTTCTTATTCAGCTTAATGTTGTCTATAATATATTTTTCGTCAAACATGGACACCTACCTTAGCAAAGCTTAGCCTAGTTTAGCCTCTCAACTTCTATCCAGGGTTATGCTACTGCAAGTCTGGATCGATTAATATAGCTTAGTTTCTTTAGTTCTGTCCACCACTTCGCTACAACAAATCAGAATTAATTTTGTCCATCCACGACCTTATCATTGGACTCCAAATCTCTAAGTCCTTACTAATTCCTTGGACCATATCCTCCTAGCCAAACCATGACCATCTCACAACCATCTAGGTTTATACGACTGTCTGCCGACGATTCAAGACCAGAAGACTACTAGCCTTTTACAACCGCTTCGCCCAACTTGAACTATCATGGATAATTTCTTCTACTTTATTTGATTGATAAACGCTGCAAAACTATCATCATTGTAATAAAAAGTCATTGCATCCAAGTTAAAAAGAACTCATCTGAAGAACTAATGTGAGACCCATAGCCAGTGTTAACGTCAGATTTTGTAACAGGATCCTCCGGTCGTTCACCTTCTCTCCAACAGGGATTTCCTCCACCAGACCTATAAGAAGACAGAAAGCAACTAAGGGTGGCTAGTGTCCAGCCGTTAGCCCTCCGATGCTTAAGTCAGGCAAGGCAAGAAGAAGAAGGCAAAATAAGGTTAGAGATTGAATATTGTGTACCTTTCTCTCAATGGAGTCATCCCCTTATATAGATCTGAAGCGATCCCAATCTGTTACGTAAGATATCGAGATCCCACTGATTTCGTGTATGATACCGAGATCCTGCTGATTTCGTGGGATAAGATCCTTATCCTTAGAGACGAGATCTAACCCAATGACTTATTTCGGCAATCACGTTCCTTGATAGCAATCCCTTGAGATTCGGAACCACAAGAGAAGATAAGCCCAAAATCGACCTATACGGGCTGCTAGTAGGCGTAGTAGTAGCGCTGATCGCTCATGTAGAGCTGGAAGCCGTAGTTGGAGTCATAGCCGGCGAAAAGGAAGGAGACGCCGAAGGGACGGAGACCACCGAACCGGGTATAGCCCTGCTTGGTGTCGCAGAGGGATTGGACAAGCTGCTCGACGGGAATCGGGTGCTGGTACTGAAGGCTAAGGGGTGTCGCCACAGAAAAAGTTGTTCGCATGTTGGAAGATGGCCGCGAGTCCAAGTGCTCGCTCATTCAGATGTAACACTTTTCAACGACTTGCGAGAAGATCTGCTCGCAGATCAAGAAGGGAATCTTTGCTTTGCTTTATCTGACTATCGGCTATGGGAGCTCGAGGCCTTGCGAATAGGTGCTCCATATTTATCCATCCTGCGACTTTCGAGCATATGATCTCGCGGGTCGAATGGGCGCCCCGCACTTATCCAATCTACGACTCTCGAGCATACGATCTCGAGAGCCAAATGGGCATTCCGTATTTACTCGATCTGCGACTCTCGCTCAGATGATGTCGAGAGTCGGATGGGGCGTCCACGTAAAATCTTAACAGCTGAGTTGATCTCCATTATTTTGCCTATAACAGATGCCCCCAAGTCCTTGCTGCCAAGAATTTGTAAGGGAAGGACTTAGCTCACTATCACATGTAACCGCCCGCTGCCTTCATCGAGAACGGAACCATACATGATGGGCTGGAATTAATGAGCGCCAGCTTTCCGCAGCCTTTCCGCAGACAGAAAATGAAGGGGCGCTTGCCACGTGTTAGGGAAGTTAATGGGCGTGCCTGCTCGATTGCTGCGTCGAAGGAGGGGATGCCACGTATCACCAGATGCGGCGGAATGATTGCCTATAAATATACGGAGTCCGCCATTTCTCTGGTTTTCTACAGAAGTTTTTTCGAAGGAAAGAATTCTCCCGTCATCTCCCTTTCCATCTTCCTTTGGTGTTCCTCCTTCCTCTCTTTTCCTGTTGCAATGAGTTAAGCTCAACCCGGGGGGTCGTAGCGACCATGCCCTCGTGGAGATAGACTGATCTATCGATTGAGAGATGTAGTGTGCTCAATCCGCGGGGTCGTGATGACCATACCCTCGTGGAGATAGACTGATCTATCGATTGAGAGATGTAATGTGCTCAATCCGGGGGGTCGTGATGACCATACCCTCGTGGAGATGGACTGATCTATCGATTGAGAGATGTAATGTGCTCAATCCGAGGGGTCGTGATGACCATACCCTCGTGGAGATAGACTGATCTATCGATTGAGTCTCCAAATTTACCAAGGATAGAAGGATGGTCGAGAATACAAACAGGCTCTTCTGCAGTGTTGGTTTCGATCTATAAAATGGAAATGCGACCATCCTTGGTGAATTTAACCCTACCAAAGGTAGGCAATTGGCCAAGGGATTGTATGCATCCTCTTCGGAGCTATTCAGGTCCAAGTTAATGGAGTAGCGACCAAAAGATATCTTTCACTTTATTCATAAAATGTTGTAATAAACTACATCGAATCTACGGGTAGTATCATAGCAAATGCTCCACGTGCCAAGGGCGACGTACGGGCTTTCCCTGCATGTCTTCAAGATAATAAGTACCGGGTCGCACAATCCTAATAACCTGATACGGGCCTTCCCAATTTGGATCCAACGAACGAGCGGGAACTCCGAGTTTTTGCCTCAGGACCAAATCTCCGAGCTGGAAGGATCTAGGCCGAACCCTAGCATTTCGATAACGAGCAATACGTTGTTGATATGCTGCCACTCGTACTTGGGAGGCATTTCTTTGTTCTTCCAGGAGATCGAGATGAAGTCGGAGGTTTTCCTGATTACTCACGGGGTCATATTGCTCGATCCGATATGAGGGCACTTGAATTTCCACTGGTACCACTGCGTCGACACCAAATGCTAAGGAGAAAGGGGTTTCACCTGTTGATGTACAAGCCGTGCTTCTATATGCCCATAATACTTCTGGCAGGAGTTCTGGCCACACCTTTACATTCACCTAACTTGGTCTTTAGATGGTGCTTGATGATCTTATTCACTGCCTCGACCTGCCCATTCGCCTGAGGATGATATGAAGAAATGCGGAGATTACGTATCTTTCATTTTTCACAAAATTCATCAAAGGCTGCGTTGTCGAACTGCGTTCCGTTGTCGGTAATTATAGTGTGAGGAAGTCCGAAACGGCATATGATACTTCTCCATATGAACTTAGTAGTTTGTTTCTCAGTAATCTTGGCTAATGGTTCTGCCTCGACCCATTTGGTGAAGTAATCAACCCCCACTATCGCGAATCTATTGTCCTTTCCCAGTAGGCAAAGGCCCGATGATATCGACCCCCCATTGCATGAAGGGCCAAGGACTATCTACTGGAGTCATTCGCTCGGAAGATACACTAGGTATAGGAGAATATAGCTGGCACTTGTCACATTTTCTAGAGAATGCAATTGCATCTGCTTTCATAGTGGGCCAATAATATCCTTGCCTCATCGCCTTATATGCTAGGGATCGCCCCCTGGGATGGTTACCACATGCCCCCTGGTGTACTTCGTCTAGAACACGAAGTGCTTCTTCTGGAGGAAGATACCTTAAATAAGGCAAGGAAAAGCTCTTGCGCAACAATATTCCGTCTTGCAAGGTATACCTGGCAGCCCGAAGATGAATTTGTCTTGCAGCTTTCTTGTCCTCTGATAGGTATCCATCTCTGAGATAAAGGATAATGGGATCCATCCAGCCTGGAGATGATTGTACCGATATTACTTGCTCAAGAGTCGCTTGGTCGATACTCAGGTTCTGACGGTGCTCGATGGGGATCGAATGTGATAACTCAGATTCTGGTGCAGAGGCGAGCTTTGCCAAGGAATCAGCAAGTTGGTTCTTCTCGCGAGGAATATGAATTATTTCATAAGTCTTCAGTTTCGCGAGCAGAATGAGGACACGAGACTTGTATAAGGCCATCCTTTCTTCTTTGACCTCGAATTCACCAAGGACTTGGTTGACAATGAGCTGGGAGTCGCTATGAATTAACAGATTCCGAATTGCAAGGACAATGGCTAGTTCGAGGCCGACGATCAGGGCCTCATATTCTGCTTCATTATTCGAGACGCGAGAATCGAAACGCAGAGCATATTGGAAATGCGACCCGTCGGGAGCCACTAAAATCAGGCCCGCTCCGCTGCCAGTGGCCCGTGACGACCCGTCCACGAAGAGTGACCAAGGAGGCTGGTGGCTGGTCATGATATTATCATCGGAAGAGTGTGAATTCAGCGATGAAGTCAGCCATGGCTTGGCCCTTGACTGCGGTCCTAGGGCAGAATGAGATATCGTGTTCGCTGATCTCGATCGCCCATTTAGTTAAGCCCCCGGAAGCCTCAGGTTTTTGAAGGACTTGCCGCAGTGGATGATTTGTTGGTACTAGAATAGCGTGGGCTTGAAAGTATGGTCGTAGTTTTCGAGCTGCCGTGACTAAGGCTAGGGTCAGCTTCTCCATATCAGAATACCTAGTTTCTGCATCAACCATTGCTCGACTGATATAATAAACGGGCCTTTGCACCCCGGAATCTTCTCTTATCAAAGCGGCGCTAACGGCCGTAGTGGACACACAGAGATAAAGAATGAGTTGCTCATGCGCTACTGGTTTAGATAAAATGGGGGGTGTGCTCATGTATAGCTTCAATTGTTGAAATGCTTCCTCACACTGTGGCGTCCATTTTCAGTCAGACTTGGCCGTTGCACGAAGGAGTTTGAAGAATGGTAAGCACTTGTCAGATGCTCGCGAGATAAATCTATTCATCGATGCGATGCGACCAGCCAAACGCTGGACGTCCTTCAGAGTAGTGGGGGATTTCATCTCTACCAATGCCTTGATCTTTTCAGGATTTGCCTCAATCCCGCGCTGGCCGACCATGAATCCGAGAAATTTTCCTGCAGACACTCTGAACGCACATTTTTTTGGGTTCAATTTCATTTGATACCTCCTCATTAGGTCGAAGGCTTCTCGAAGATCAGAAATATGATCATCTTCTTCGGTGCTTTTCACGAGCATGTCATCAACATAAACTTCCATATTCTTACCGATTTGAGCAGCGAATATTTTGTTGACGAGACGTTGATAAGTGGCCCCCGCATTTTTAAGACCGAACGGCATTACCTGGTAGCAATATAATCCCCGATCTGTGATGAAGGCGGTATGCTGGCTATCAGGTGGATGCATCATGATCTGATTGTAACCAGAATAAGCATCCATAAAACTAAGCAGAGCATGACCAGCTGTTGAATCGACCAACTGGTCGATCCGCGGTGTCGGGAAGCTATCTTTGGGACATGCTTTGTTCAAATCTGAATAGTCGACGTACATTCTCCATTTGCCATTAGCTTTCCGAACGAGAACTACGTTCGCGACCCACTCTGGGTAATCAACTTCTTTTATGAAATTGACCGTGAGTAGCTTTTCGACTTCAGCTTTGATCGCCATTTGCCTTTCTGCAGTAAAGGCACGTCGACGCTGGTGTACGGGTTTATGCTTCGGGTCGATATTGAGACGATGTACGATGACATTGGGGTCGATGCCTGGCATATCTTTATGAGACCAAGCAAACACGTCCTGGTATTCGGTGAGGAAACGAACCAAATCTTCACGATGGACATTGGTTAAAGAGGATCCAATGTACACGACCCTAGACGGGTCGTCTTTGGTTAGGTGAATCGCCACTGTTTCTTCCCCAGGAGTTCCTGATTGGAGAGCGTTTTCTCTCGGATCCAACGAGGTGTTGGTGGGAAAGTTGGGTGAACCTTGTGCTATCTTCATAACGGGTGTCGCTTGAGCCTTCTTTTGATCTTGTAGGGCTATCTGATAGCAAGACCGTGCCTCCTGTTGACTTCCTCGCACGACCCCGATACCATTTGGGGTAGGGAATTTGACACACAGATATGAAGGGTGCAAGGCTGCCCCAACCTTCGTAAGAGACGGCCGCCCCAAAATGGCGTTATACGCTGATTTTCGATCCACCACAAGGAAGTTTATGAAGACGGTAGTCTTCGTTGGATTTTCTCCAAAAGTAACTGGGAGATCAATGCTTCCTTCAGGTGTTACTACCTCACCTCCGAAGCCGACGAGGGGGGTCGAAACTGGCTTGAGTAGGCTTCTGGCAAGTGCCATTTTGTTGAAAGCCTCCAAGTATAGAATATCGGCTGAGCTACTGCATCTTCGAGGGTGAAAGAAATTGGAGGATGGCTGGCTTTTGACGAGCTGGGCGTCCGTTCCAGCCAATAGATATGCTGGGGTTCTTTAGACGCCTTCCGAGTGTATGCTTTCCTCGAAGCTTGAGAGTCACCCCCACAAGCTGGTCCTCCAACGATGGTGCGAATCTCTCCAGTAGGCTCAGTGTCCTCTTGAGCAGTATGATGATGAGGCGGTTCCTTTTGGCGTGGTGAGGCTTTCGCCTTTCTGGTGATCGATTTTTATGAGCGACATAATCCTGAAGATGGCCTTTTCGAATGAGGGCTTCAATGTGATCTCGTAGAGAGATGCAATCCTGGGTTCTATGCCCGTGATCTTTGTGGAAGTAACAGAACTTGCTCGTCTCTCTTCTCGGGATCGGATTTGATCTTTGCAGGCCACTTCACATATGGCTTGTGTTTTATCTCCATTAAGACCTTTTCATGAGACCGATTGAGAGGAGTGTAGTTATGATATTTACCAGAATACGGTTTCTTGGGGGAACGTTCGCGTTGATCACGACGATATTTTTTATCTGCAGTAGAGGTTCCCTCTGGCTTGCGCTTCTTACCCTGTACTCCATGGCGTGTCAATGCGACTTCTGCATTGATATATTTCTGAGCTTTGGTTTGGAATTCTGCCATAGTTTTTGGAGGGCTCTTATCTAAAGCAAACCTGAATTTCTCGCTCGTTATTCCGGCTATGAGGGCTATAAGACCTTTTTCTTCAGTATAACCCTCAGTTTGAACGGCTTCGGCAGTGAATCGTACTGTGAACTCCTTTATTGTCTCTCCATGCTGCTGTTTCAGATCCATCAGATGGGAGGCTGGCTTCTTAATGCGAATGCTTCCCATGAATTGAGAAAGGAATATCTCCGATAACTGGGAAAAGGAGCTGATGGAACGGGGCTTTAACCCCCGGAACCATGTACAAGCTGCTTCTTTCAATGTTAGGGAAAAAGCCCTACACATGATTTCTGAGCCATGTCCCTCCAACTCCATGAGAGACCTGTATGTTTCTAGGTGTTCAAGAGGATCACCAATACCTGTATACGGGGTGATAACTAGCGTTCGATACTTTCTAGGTAACGGTGCCTCCATAACCTCGCTGGTAAAGGGGGACTCGGATTGATGTATCGCCGCCATGATGGCAGATGGCCGATTTGCCTGATATCGCTGTTCCATGACGTCAAAACGATCATGGATTCTTTTGAGATCTCCTTCCCATGGTAGGGTATAGCCTGACGTTTCGGCGGTGGAGCCCTGAGGTTGAGGTTGTCGAGACGAACTAGAATGTATAGAATGTGGGGACGGCACAGGGAGATGGTTGCCAAGTGGTGGGACCTGTGGTTCGTCCATAGAATGTCTGGAAGCCACTGGTATGGGTTGCGGTGGTAACCCTTCGGAGGGTTGTCTCTGCGGTTCGGGGAAATGTTGATCAAGCCGATTCGACAGGGCCTGAACTCCGGCATTTAGAGTTAGAAGAGTATTTCCGAGGAAACGCAGGACATCGTCTTGATTTTCAGAAGCCTCCAATAATGGGTTTGTTGATGGCATATTTGGGGCTCCTTGAGGGATATTCGTCGAAGTGGGTGGAAGAGCAGGTATGGATTCCGTCTCATCGGGCGGAGGTAGTGCCTGCCTTAAAGTCGAAGGATAAACAGCCTTTTTAGGAGGCATCACAGAAGGATTTTGATCGGTGGTTAGAACGATTGATTTTGACGATCCAGTCGTTCCCACAGACGGCGCCAAACTGTTAACGTCAGATTTTGTAACAGGATCCTCCGGTCGTTCACCTTCTCTCCAACAGGGATTTCCTCCGCCAGACCTGTAAGAAGATAGAAAGCAACTAAGGGTGGCTGGTGTCCGGCCGTTAGCCCTCCGATGCTTAAGTCAGGCAAGGCAAGAAGAAGAAGGCAAAACAAGGTTAGAGATTGAATATTGTGTACCTTTCTCTCAATGGAGTCATTCCCTTATATAGATCTGAAGCGATCCCAATCTGTTACGTAAGATATCAAGATCCTGCTGATTTCGTGTACGATACCGAGATCCTACTGATTTCGTGGCATAAGATCCTTATCCTTAGAGACGAAATCTAACCCAATGACTTATTTCGGCAATCACGTTCCTTGATAGCAATCCCTTGAGATTCAGAACCACAAGAGAAGATAAGCCCAAAATCGACCTATACGGGCTGCTAGTAGGCGTAGTAGTAGCGCTGATCGCTCATGTAAAGCTGGAAGCCGTAGTTAGAGTCATAGTCGGCGAAAAGGAAGGAGACGCCGAAGGGACGGAGACCACCGAACTGGGTGTAGCCCTGCTTGGTGTCGCAGAGGGATTGGACAAGCTGCTCGACGGGAATCGGGTGCTGGTACTGAAGGCTAAGGGGTGTCGCCACAGAAAAAGCTGTTCGCATGTTGGAAGATGGTCGCGAGTCCAAGTGCTCGCTCATTCAGATGTAACACTTTTCAACGACTTGCGAGAAGATCTGCTCGCAGATCAAGAAGGAAATCTTTGCTTTGCTTTATCTGACTATCGGCTATGGGAGCTCGAGGCCTTGCGAATAGGTGCTCCATATTTATCCATCCTGCGACTTTCGAGCATATGATCTCGCGGGTCGAATGGGCGCCCCGCACTTATCCAATCTACGACTCTCGAGCATACGATCTCAAGAGCCGAATGGGCATTCCGTATTTACTCGATCTGCGACTCTCACTCAGATGATCTCGAGAGTCGGATGGGGCGTCCGCGTAAAATCTTAACAGCTGAGTTGATCTCCATTATTTTGCCTATAACAGCCAGGTTAACCTTCCTTACGCTTCATTTCCAGTGTCGGCATACCTAGGATGAACCAGATTGGCGAGCATCGATCGAGTACCCTATTATAATACTTGCAACGACCTGAGACTTATACCCTGACGATCACGGGGGCACTACGATTTCAATATTATGCCCTAATGCAACACCCAGTTTGGAAGATACAATCATTGGCACAATCCGAGGCAGGACTCGCAATGCATGCATGGCACATGCCCCCACTTGCACAAATCTTGAGGAAATTGTCAAATCAATCAATTCATCTATCAATTCATCACCCACCTACCCCCATCACTTTTTTCCCTTTCGTATAGAAGAGAAACCCCAAAAGTCAAAATTCATCATTTCTCTTGTTTTCTTCCTTCCCTTTTTACCTCCTCTCTCTTTCTAAAATTCCACCCACATCCTAAATTTTCTATCATAAAAGCCTTCCTACTCATGAGTCTTTCATATTATCTTTTTCTAGAGAGATGGAGAGAGAAGGAAAAGAAAGAAAGAAAAGAAAAGAGAAATTAGAGAAAGCTTGGAGAGAAAAGAAGAGAGATTAGGGGAAGAGATTAGAAGAGAGAGTTTAAAGAAAATTATGAGAGGGTTGCGGGTGGAGGCTAGCTTGTAGGATTATCCAAGCCTTCCGATAGATGATCCAACCCAATCCAACCGTTCATCCTTTGGTTTTATTTTTGTGGATTGAAGTGGGGCCACAAATGGGTCACGCTGTCAAAGCGTGGACCACCATGTGCGGCCCACGTGTTATTTATTTTCCATTCAACATGTTGATGACTTCACACCCATCTAGATGAAGGAAAAATACAAAGATAAGATTGATCAAAAGCTTATTGGGGCCACCACGAGCTGCCCAAACTGGTGGACGGAGTGGATCTTCCATAAGTGGACTCCACGTAGCTAGAGAAACAAATAATAATAATAATAATAATAATAATAATAAAGAAGAAGAGCAGAGTCAGAGAAAATCGGATTGCGTAATGAGTAGACTCTGTGGGCCCCACTGTGAATGTATGAGGTTTATCCAGGCTGTCCATCCGTCTCTCCATACCATTTTATGGTTTGAGCCAAAAATTGAAGTGTATCCAAATTTCAAATGGACCATATCATAGGAAACAGTGGGATTAATGATTTCCACCGTTGAAACTTTTCTAGGGTCCACAATGATATTTATTTGTCATCCAACCTGTTCATAACATCGCAAAGATATTGATGAATTGAAAACATAAATATCAGCTTAATCCAAAACTTCTGTGGCCCCAAGAATTTTCCTTAGATAGGCGTTCAATTCACACTGTTTCCTGTGGTGTGATCCACTTGACCATTGGATATTTTCATTTTTGGACTGAAGCTCTAAAATTATCTGGTAATATGGATTGACGGAGTGGATAAAAAAAAAAAAAAATCACGGTGGACTCCACAATCCGCTTAGTGGCTTGAATTACTCAGCAGGCAATCCGCTTCCGCGTCAGAGACGCTGTCTGCCTCCAGCGTGTCGATGACGCTGCATGGCCTAGCGTTGGGGTGAGGCCCCCACTTGTGGGACCCAACATGATGTATATGTTTAATCCACTCCGTCCATCTATTTCGAAAAATCATTTTAGGCCCAGGGCCCAAGAATGAAACAGATTCAGATATCAGGTGATCACACCACAGGAAACAGTAGGGAAAATGACGTCAACCGTTGAAACCTTCCTGGGGCCCACCGTGATATTCTTTTGCCATCCAACCAGTGAGGTAGGTCACGTGTGACCTGGCTGAATAGAAACCACAAATATCATCTTGATTAATGGCACAAGTGGGCCCAACCAGTAGGAATCGGTAAGGACTAAACACCTACCGTTGAAACCCTTGAGGGCCACCGTTGTTATGCATCCAAGCTGCCTACATGTTGTTGGTGAGGACCCAGCCGTCCATCCATTCCTTCAGTCTATTTAACGAAGCAGATCCAAAGCTACGATGGACCCACCACGGGAAACAATGAAGATCGAGCTCCCACGGTAGAAAGTCCCTAGGACTGAATGCCTACCGTTGAGACTTTCCTGGGCCTACATTAACGGCCACCGTTGAGCAGTTTCCAGGGCCCACTGCAATGATTATTTGTCATCTAACCAATACCTTAGGTCACGTGAGGAACGGGTTGAGGGACCCACATAATTTTAGAGCATGGGCCCATCACGTGGACAACTTGGCCCCACCGTGATGATGTGACATATCCATCCTGTCCATCCATTTCTGTTGAAGGATGGGCCCCGCTGTTGAGCAGGGACTTTGACGTCCCTACCATGGAAACCTTTCCGGATTCAAGTCTGAGTAGGCCGCACCATATGAAAATGTGGTCATCTTGATGCCCACCATCGGAACCCTTCCGGGGCCTCTCGTGATGTTTGTTTGCCCTGATCCATCGGTTAGGGATCGCATTGATGTATGAATTATATTCACACCATAAGGCCCGCTTTGTTGTATGTATTATAGATGCGCAGTCCCACATCATGGCTGTGTTGAGACCACCTTAGGTCCGTTCTTGAGGATTGTGGGCCGCCCTTCGGGACTTGTGTTGGGACGTTTGTAGGGTCCACTTTGATGCTTCTAGTGAGCCTACTATGATCTCTTGTGGACCCTACGTAGCTGCCCTGTTTGATTGCTGTTAATAGTACGATTAGGCCGTTTAAGTGCCTGCTTGCTTGAAGTGGGCCCATTAACTTGAAAGCCTATTCAAGTGGGCCCATTGTCTCTTGATTAAAAAGTGTGTTACGTTGTGTCAATGCGACACTCATTTATGCTTGATGCGTGTAACATTGACACTTAACATGGTGTTTGCAATTATGTTGCTAGTGCATTTCCTTTATATTTTATGCGTCACTTCCCTTATGTTTGATATAGTATTATTCTTGCATTGATTTTGCATTGCTCTTATATTGATTTAACACTGTTTTTATGCTTAATGTGGTATTACACAACTCATGGACAGTGGTTATGATTGCACGTTATCATATTAGATCCATATCATGTGTGTGCGACTTGGATGATAGCTCATTCATGGTTTTGGCTTGCCTATGTATGACAATGTTGTTTGATGTCTATACAACTTAGGGCATTTTAGAGAACTCGTATGAGATAGGGTCACCCTGCATATATGCATAACTTGCATGACATGATTACATGGTTCAGATGATGAATTCATGCATTCACGCATTTGCATGAGGCACTTGCATCTACACTCTAGCGACATCGGGGTTGTGGCTACCATAGGATCACCATGGTTGGTAGTTGCGAGTATGGATACAAAAATTTGGTTATGTTTACTGGGCACTTGGATGTTTCCGGGTGAAAGTCCATAAACCTTGTAGGTCACAAGATACTCCAATGTTGAGACCGAGTGGATAACATGACCGCATGAGTGTCAAATACCAGTAGGCCGCGTCTCCTATTGTGTCGAGGTCGGTTGGAATGTAAGATGACCTTATCTGCCTGAGTGAAGGGAGTTATAAGTTAGGTTGAGGCTGACCAGCTCGTGAATTGAGTCCTCTATTAGTAAGTCGGGTAGGCATTGGCATACCACTGATGAGGTGGATAGTAAGGTCTCTTCCACTTGCTAGGTCATGCACGCGATGGGGCAGCAGGCCAGTGATAGAGTGTACTAGATCCCAGTGATTCTAGATGGGAACCGTACTAAGATGTGGAATAGACCTCAGGATTGGCATGTTGCATTGCATATGACATTCATGTATTTAGGATTGTGAATGCGTAAATAGAATTTAAGTGTCATACAATCGTGGGCCACAGTCCCCAATAAGTATGGGACTATTTGGGATCAAGAGTCTATCATCTTGGAATTACTTTACATGTTAGGTATGAGACTAACATGTGTTATAGTCATTAGTGCAAGGCCCCTACCGGCACATGATACTATGCACTACGACTCAACCATTCATCACGTGTTTTTTCCCCTTGTATCACAACATGCTTATATGATAATGTGTTTAGTTAGTTGACTAGGCATACTTAGCTGATATTATCTCATAGCATATACGCATAACTTTAGTATGGCTTGGTACACGCATGGACATTGGCATGTTAGCCCTCCATCTTTGCTGCTCACTCTGATGTTAATGTGGATATCAATGCGTCATATGCATTGTGCATGCACACACGTGCTCTACTAAACTTCATGGGAGGCTAATGTTATAGGGATATTCTGAGCTGGGCCCTGGCCCATGAACCACGAGGAAGCTCATTCCCCCACAACCCAACCCACAAGCCATCCCACCGCTTGCACCTTTCTAAGGCCGACCACTAGGGGTTGGCACAAGAAAGGCTGACCACTCAGGCTCAGCCGTGAGAGGATGACCGCCCAGGTCAGTCCCCAACCAGCCGACTAGCCAGATTCAATGCAAGATCAACCGACCACTCAGAGTCAGTCCGAGATACTTACGGAAGGTCAAGATATTCCCAGATCTACCGCCCTTCTCCAGAAAGATCTCCCCGATACGATCGAAAGAGAGAATCTTTCCTCCACTGGGACTCTACCGACGTATCCTAGCAGGATCCATCTCTCCAAACTGCCTCCAAGCCTTTATAAATATAGCTTGGATCTACACCTTAAAAGTAATGAATAGTCCAAGGCTTCAAATCTTAATCTTCCTTATTCTTGGACCTGACTTAGGCATCGGAGTTCCCCGCCGCACAACAGCACCTCCTATTGCCTTCTCTTTCTTTTTCCTCGCAGGTCCAACAAACATAATGAGCTCTTACGCGCGGATTGAAGGTCACGTGGCGAATCCTAGCCGTCCAAATCTGTTATCCAAAATCGTGCAACAACAGTTGACATTGTCTGTGGGAAACGACGCAACCCGTGTTCTCACCGTTTAAACCCTAGCATTCAACACCTATCCCTTGGCCGACATGGCTAAGGGCAGGAAAAAGGCCAAGACCACTGCCACAACTCCCCAGGACCCCACCTCAGAGAGCTAAGCGCAGCAATCAAGTGAACCAGACTCATTGCAGCCTTCCCTGACGTCCGGTCAGCAAAGGTCCTAGAATAAAAATCTCACCTAGTTGTTCTCAAGGAAAAGTACAAAATATGGCAAAAAAATTAAGTCGTATCGCGGTCTCCTACGAAAGTGGTAGGAGGCCCAGGAGACCAGAAGCCTCAATTGTCCCAAGATCAACCTCGCCAAGCTCGCCATTCAGGCAGTAACAGTCAAGCCAACCTTGGCCAGGCACATTCGGTGACTCACCTCGATGTTGTAGACTTATGTCACACCCTGGATGATATACGTCGGGTGAAAGAGATCGAGCAAGTTGCAGAGGGTCACCCCCACCTTGAAGCTTAGCTCGGGGAACTCCGGGACAAATCAATGACACAAGAAAGAAATATCAATCTAAGGCCTCAACCCCAATCAAAGCATTCCTTGAAGAAGTGGAGCCCCCGTTCACTGAAGACATCTTAGCCGAGCGTCTTCTTCCTGGTTTCAAAGTGCCCAACTTTGGACTCTACTCCAATGAAGGCGATCCAACCGAACACCTTGAAACCTTTAGGACTTGGATGAAGTTGTATGCTACTTTGGGACCCATTATGTGTAAAACCTTCCCCCTACCACTAACAGGTCTTGCACGCATGTGATATCGAGGACTGTGGCCAAAATCCATCTCTTCCTACGACCAGTTGAGCAGAGCCTCTGTTGCCTAATTCATCGGCAGCAGAGGATCCCGAAAATAGGCCACTCATCTGCTGACCCTAAAGCAAAAGGAAGACGAGCCTTTACGAGACTACATCTCCCCATTCATCAAGGAATCTTTGGACATGAAGGACAACCCTAAGAAGATGGCCCTCGCAGCCCTTATCGGTGAACTTCGACCTGGGAAACTCCTTCATCCACTCAGTAAAATCTTGCCAAAAACCCTGTCAGAATTGCTTGATAAGGTATGCAAGTATGCAAATGTCGAGGATCTCATCAACGCCCATCGCAATAATAATAACTCATCCATGAGCAAAGGACGAAGAGATATAAGAGACGACCATGGCTCTGATCACAGGCGGAGAAGAGATGAGGACAGGGGTGGCTCCTCGCGGCCACCGAAAGCTCATGTCCCCAGGTTCAAGAATTACACACCTCTTAAAAGCCTCTGTTGACCAAGTCTTCCTAGAAATCAAAGACAAGAGCTACCTGAAGACTCCCACTAGGCTAAGATCTAACCCAGAGAACAGAAGCAAGTCAAAGTATTGCTTCTTCCACAAGGATTACGACCATAACACGGTGGATTTCTACGATTTGAAGCAACAAATTGATGCCCTAATCTAGAAGGGCTTCCTCCAGGAGTATGTCGATAGGCACCCAACCGACAACTTTCCACCTACCTAGAGTGCACTAGAAGCCCGCGTCAACGACGAGCCCCTCAGGGATATCCACCTAGGTCCTAGATAGGCCGCCCAGGCCACGAAGAGGCCAACCACCATTAATCGGCACAATATAAGCTGATTGCTCAGACCAACCTTGAGATGAGTCGACCATGCGCTCAAAGTACCGCCACTAGTAAAAGCGTTAAGGCACAAACTATATTTCTTTCTTAAAATCACTTGTACTGAAATCTCCATGTCAATAAAAGTGGAATATTATTTTCAACTAAAGCTTTTGTACAAGCACCCCACTTGGTGAAAAAAATTGCCTTAAACCTTCAAACCAACTAGGCTGCCCAGGCTCAGCCAACCATGCCCCATATAGGCCGCCCAGGCCCGGCCATCCAGGCTAGGCCAACTAGGCCTGGTCATCACCCTGCTCCCCTAATAGGGCAGAGCCTACATACAGAAGATGCCTTTCACTTAACATGGAAAGCAAAGACAAAAAATGATGAAATATCTTTTTTATTATGAAAAAGGTCACTTACAATAGGCGTCATGCGCCGATAGTTCTTCATCACAGAAAGTTACCTATCTTATAACAATCTCCATTGCGAAAAGCGACCTTCGTCAAACAAAAGAGAGGAAGAGTAGCCTCGCTGTTACAATTCACTCCCTCCTTCGAAGTCGCCCCTTTTTTCCTCTTTTGCTCTTCAACCAGCAACCCCAAGCTGGAAAGTCACGAGCACGTCTCAAGGGAGCTCTGCCAAATTCGATCTCAGAAGTCGAACAACAAAGGGAGCAAAGGCACAAGCCAACAAGCTGCACATACTCAAACTGTGACAGCAAGTAGAAAAACAAGAAGAAAACCCCCGCGACGAAAAACATTACATCTTGCTCCTCCATCCAAAATTTAACCACAAGGCATTGTATATCATACAAGAAGCCACTGTCAGCACCAGACAATGTTTTATCCTTGAAGGTCACTGCTCCAAAGATTTTCTCCCACTCAAAGAACCAAACGTGTGTAGTAGAGACACCCATGGCCAACTTGTGCAAAACCATTTCTGCCGGAACACGCCAAGGGACTATCTATTTGTAATCAATTTTCTGACCGTTCCCCTCCCAATGCAAGCCATGTGTCCACCAACGATCGGCTACATCCACCCATCACCACGTGCCCCTGCTATGTGGTCATCTACAATTGGATGCCCGAAAGGGCATGTCTTAAAAACTGAACCGTCGCCATGTGTTAAACGATTACTTGCCGGAGACCATGGAATTCGAAATTGTAATTAATTCCCCTCCAGTCTCCACACCTCAAGTACGACTTGTCAAAACACAGATTGTGATGCCGTTATCTACAGCATTGTACAAAACTGGTACGACTTCTCAAGAGATTCAAACCTAACAAGATAGTCTCTAGACATGTCAAGACCAGCTCGACCGAATCACTATGCTTTTAAGACCTCGCATACTCAACCTACGAGCAGGAGGGCAACTTTTATCGGGATATTCCGAGCTGGGCCCTGGCCCATGAACCACGAGGAAGCCCATTCCCCATGACTCGGTCCATAGACCGCTCTGCAGCTCACACCTTACTAAGGCTAACCACTCGAGGTCGGCACAAGAAAGGCTGACCACCCAGGCTCAGCCGTGAGAGGATGACCTCCCAGGTCAGTCCCCAACCAACTGACTAGCCAGATTCGGCACAAGATCAACCGACCATCCAGAGTTGGCTCGAGATACTTACGGAAGGTACAAATATTTCTAAACCTACCACCTTCTCTAAAAAGATCTCCCCAATATTATCGAAAAAGAGAACATTTCCTCCACCGGGACTCTACCAACGTATCATAGCAAGATTCGTCTCTTTAAACCGCCTACAAGCCTTTATAAATAAAGTTTGGATCTACACCTTAAAGGTAACAAATAATCTAAGGCTTCAAACCCTAATTTTCCTTATTCTTGAACCTAACTTAGGTATTAGAGAGTTCCCCGCCGCACACCAGCACCTCCCCTTGCCGTCTCTTTCTTTTTCCTCGTAAGTTCGGCGGACGGAATGAGCTCTTACACGCAGATTGAAAGTTGCGTGGCGAATCCTAGCCGTCTAAATCCGTTGTCCAAAATCATGCGACAAAAGCTGATGCACTTTTGTTTATGTTGCAGGTGATGCTAAGGCATAACAACAGCATTGAGTCCGGAGCATGTGCTTAATCTTTTGGATTTTGTTATATCATGTATTTGCTTTATTAGTACTATACTTTGAACCTTTTATTTATTGGAGATGTATATTACCTGTGAAGTTCTTTGGTTATGCTTGGTTTTATAGTTCCTTTAAATCCTCCTTGTAGGATCCCGCTTTCGAAAGTTGACGTATGAGAGCTACAGCCGAAATCGAAGTATTAGAGAGGTTGTCACCTCTAAATTCGAGTTATAACAAATGGGAATCGGAAACCGAATTTAGTGTGTGAGGACTGATTATTATTATTTCTTTTCATAAATTACTTAGATTCTTTGTCAATCAATGGTAGAGTAATCAAGCTAATCTTCACGGATGTCATCCTTATCCGGCTATTTGGACACCGGGGTCACAAAGTGCTAGGTTCTATTCGAGTTGCATATAACTCATCCACACTCTACGCATACATACTTGCATATGTATAATCAATCCTGGCCATCCAGTACACGTCCGACCATGTGTCCTAATTAAAACCCAACACATACGATCGGAAGCAGTGAAGATAATAACATCCATTGAAACTTTCTTGGGACCTACGGTGGTGCTTATTTGTCATCCAACCTGTCTACAAGGTTACATAGTCCTTGTTGAAGGGAAAACACAAATATCAACTTGATCCAAAGCTTCTGTGGCCCCAAGAAGTTTTCAATGGCAGGCATTCAATTCACTTTTTTCCTGTGGTGTGGTCCACTTAAGCTTTAGATATACTTCAATTTTGGGCTCATGCCTTCAAATGAGCTGCTAAAAAGGATGGACGGTATGGATAAGACATATGAATCATGGTGGGCTCCACAGAGTTTAATCAGTACGCTAGATTTACTCTACACAGTCCGCTTCCCTTCCCATAGGTTCGCAGGCCATCCGTATCGGACAAAACGAGTTTGTTTTAGTTCGTGAGTTGGATTCCCAACAATAATAGCGATCAATTCAGCGAGTGACTCGGCCCGAGTCAAGGTATCCTGTTGGAGCACCCGCCACAAGGCACGACCTGGTCCAAGCTCTGTGAGGCCATCGGTGATGAATGTGTTTTATCCGCGCTGTCCATCTATGAACCCAATAATGAAGCATATCCAAATCTCCAGTGCACCACACCACGAAAAGTGGGGATTGAATGTCCACTGTTGAAAACTTTTTGGGGGCCACGGAAGTTTTGGACCAAGCTTATATTTGTGTTTTCTCTTCATCCAGGTCGTTGTGACCTTATGAACAGGTTGGATGATAAATAAAACATCACGGTGGGCCTTAGGAAGTTTTCAACAGTAGGTGTTCAATTCCTACTTTTTCCTGTGGTGTGGTACACTTGAGACTTGGATCTAGATAATTTTTGGGATCTTGCCATAAAATGAGGTATGAAAACGGACGCACGGAGTGGATAAAAGACATACATTACAGTAGGCCCTACAGAGCTTAAGCTACGTCGTGATATCCCCTTGGCGTGTGCCAACTGTGTATTTCAAACAAACGCGCAGAAAATTGGATTTAGAGGATTGATATTTACACCCACCCATTTGCTACAGACACCCATCTTCTAACTTTTGAAACTTATTGGTACGCTGTATTTGCCAAAAGTGGCAGAGAAGGTGCAATTATCAAGAAATGTGGGTTTAAATAGTGTCTCCCAAGACCTAACCACAGATAATTTAAATTGAGAGTATCTATGTTTTTGTTCCCTTGACTGTAGAGGCCGAAGAGTGAGGATCTTGTTACTTTTCCATGAGTGAGGAGATAGAGCTTGCAAACGTGGCCAATCTGGGCCACTCATCACGTAAGGTGGCCCACCGTGATGTTTGATTTGCCATCCAACCTGTTCAAACAGGAAAGCGGATTCGCTAATGACCCTCTCACTAGCCAATGGCTAGTGGTGGGTGTTTTGTGGGCCACACCATGATGTTTGTGTTTCATCCATGTCATCCATACATTTTTACATATTATTTTATAATATTTACCGAAAACTGAGGTAGATCTAAATCTCAAGTGGACCACACAGCGTTGATTAAACGCCCACCATTAAAAACTTCTTGGGGGCCACAAAAGTTTTGAATCAAGCTGATATTTGTTTTTTCCCTTCATCCAGTTTCTGTATGACCTAATCAACAAGTTGGATTTCAAATAAACATTACTATGGGCCCTAGGCGGTTTTTAATGGTGGACATTCAATCACCACTGTTTTCCCATAGTGGGCCCACATGTAATTAAGATCTGCCTAATTTAAGTTTTTGGATCAAGCCCTAAAATGATCCGTAAAAATAGATGGAAGATATGGATGAAACACATACATCATGGTAGAGCCCATAGAGGACCAACACTAGCCACCTTCGTGGCCGCATCAGTAGCCAAACCGTGTACGTTCAAACATACATCTGAGCTTGCAAATGTGGCGAATCTGGACCACTCATCACGTAAGGTGCATTGAAAACTTTTACGGCCCACCTCGATGTTTTATTTGCCATCTAACCTGTTCAAACATGCATATCATATGAGCTTGATCCAAAACTTTTTTTTTATTTTTTTATGTGGTGGTCCACTTAAGCTTTGGGTCTGCATCATTTTCACTCATGCCCCACGTTTCAATAAAACACGTACATCACGGTGGGCCCCACAGTTTGGGGTACGTCGTCGTCGTGCCATAAGAATATTCCTGCGGCCGGTTCCGTTGGCAGTCCGCTTAGTGAGGCTGAAAACCCTCCGCTGGCACGTGGAAGCTGTCCATTGGATCTTTAACTAAGAGAATATAAGTGGGATTGGTTGTTATTGTCAGAATTCCCACGATCCAGATGAACCGGTCTTGTCACCTTTTTCCATGTGTCGGTGGGCGTAAACAACCCTAGACAGACACGTGTACTTCGATTCTTGGAGCCTTACAGGTAGCGTTACCTGAGGCATGAATCTATGGCGAGCGTTAATCTCAGCCCATCTTAATGACGAAACAAAACAGTGTGCTGGAAGATACTTCCCTCCTTCAGGAGAGGAATTTGTGGGAGCGGATTAGCTGTTACCCGGGTAACACTACCCTAATCCGAAGCTGAGTTAGGTGTTACCCGGGTAACAGCTTAGTGGTGTTTCCCCTACCATGCGGTCGATTTTCTGTGTATCCACGCCGTCCATCCATTTCTCGGGACTATTTTAGGATGGGATGCCAAAATTTATACAGATCCAAGTCTTAGGTGGACCACATCACATGAAAGAATAGTGATTGAGTGCCTCACCGTTAAAAATTTCAAAGTATCCATCGTAACTTTTTCTTAATGTTTATTTGCAATCCAACCAGTTATAATGTCAAGAAAATCTGGGTGAAGGAAAATTAGAAAGATCAGATTCATCCAAAACCTTTTGTGGCCCACAAAAGTTTTTTTTATAGTTATTTATCACTCTTTTTGACATGGTCAACCTGAGATCTCGATCATCTTATGATTTGGGATAACCTTAAAATGAGATGGAAAAACAGATGGACAGCATGGATAGATATGCAACAAATGTATTAAGGTAGGCCCCAGACGGTGGGGTAACCGTTAATTTGCTCCCATTATTACCGTGTGGGGGCTCACTTGGATGAATTTGTTTCGTATCGAGGTCCTAAAGCAGATCCAAATCTCGGGTGGACCACCCCCACTGAAAAAGTGGTGAATGACCATTAAAATATTTTTGTAGGCCAAAAAGCTTTGGTATCAAGATAAAATTTGTATTTTACCTTTATACAGTTCTGTTTGACCTTATCAATAGATAGATTGGATGGCAAATAAACATTATAGATTTGCTTATAAAGGGCCTTGGGAATTGTTCATGGTATGCATCTAATCATCATTGTTTCTTGTAGTGTGGTTCATGTGACATTTTTATATCCTTGATTTTTGGAAGAATGTCCTCAAATGGACTGGAAAAACAGATGAACGGAGTTGATGTACAACAGATCATCAAGCTCAGCCCTACGGTAAGGGTAACACCCAGTGAGCTATTACCAGGTAACACCTAATCCACGCCCAACCGTGTGGGGCTTACCTTTGGTATTTGTTATATATCCACGCATACCCAAATCTCAGGTGGACCACACCATTAGAAACAATGATAAATGAACATTGAAAGCTTTTTTTGTGGACCACGGAAGTTTTGGATAAAGCCAAACTTTGTAATTTCCCTTCATCCTGGTCTTATTGACATTATCAACACATTGGATGGCAAATAAACATTACAAAAACCTTATGATGGGCTCTTTGGAATTTTTAATGGAGAGACACTCAATATCACTGTTTCCTTGGTGTGGTCCACTTGAGATTTGGATCTACTTACTTTTTTGGACCATGTCCTAAAATGAGCTGGAGAAACTGATGGATGGCGTGGATATACAACATATCATCATAGTGGCCACGGTAAATGTAACGCCCACTAAGATGTTACCCGGGTGCCACCTAATCCCCTCCCGAAGCGTGTACATTATTAGCTTGGTGTACCATGTCTATAATAATGCATATAACCACCCTGAAACCGATGTCTGGTGTGACTTAGGCACACCCACATCAGTGGTGTGTTGACCTCACCTAATTTTGTGGGACCATCATAAAGTATGTGTTATATCCATATTATTCATCCATTTGGCGAGATCATTTTAGGTTATGAGCCCAAAAATGAGACAGATCCAAAGCTCAAGTGTACCACACCACGTAAATCAGTGGGGACAATGATTCCGATTGTTGAAACCTTCCTAGGGCCCACCAAGATGTTTATTTGTCATCCAACCTGTTCATGAGATCATATAGATGTAGATGAAGGGAAAAAGATGTCAGATTGATTCAAAACTTCCATGGCTCCAAGAAGTTTTCAATGATAGACTATCAATCCCCACTGCTTTCTGTGGTGGTGTGGTCTACTTGACCTTAGGATCTGCCTTAGGCAAATGCCATAAAATGTTCTCGTAAAATGGATGCACGGTGTGGATATAACGAGTACATCATGGTGGGGCCCACAGAACTTGGAGATGTAATCCGTCTCCCCCAATTAGCGGCAGCAATGGCTAAACTGCCCGGCCGGACGCGAGATGCATGTAACCTCTGTCCGTGCAACCCAAAGCTCTGCCGGGGCCCACCACAATGTTGGTGTGATGTCTACTCCATCTATCAGTCTCGCAGATTCATTTTAGGGTATGAGCCCGAATCTAAGGCAGATATAAACCTCCAGTGGGCCGCACCACAAGAATTAGTGAGGATGAAAACCGCAACCATTGAAAACTTCCTAGGGCCCACCTTTGATCTTCATATGCCATCCAGCCCATATAGGGAAACACAAATATCATACCAATCCAAAAATTTTGTGGCCCCAATAGAAGTTCAATAGAGTTTTGGATGAACCTCGTTTTTGGCTCACGTCCATACGATAAAATTGATGTACAAAGTACATGTCATACCGACATAACAGTGGGCCCCAAAGAGCACCAAACTCGTGTCTGCCTTGGCAGCCCAATCCTGTACGATAAGGGCTTAAGACTTAAATTTGGCATGAGGGCCGGGCGCCTGCTTGGAATCATGGCCTAATGTCTAGGTCAGGTAAGGCAGGGCCAATGAGGAATAGCCCGGTTCAATAATCAAGTGGTTCAATGTTATAAAATAGGCAATTTGAAAACACCCGTCAAGGAGAAGCAGATTGTGTCCTTTCTCAGTATGGATGCAAAGCGTCCAAACCCAACTGTGGAGGGGTCCACCGTGATGTATATGTTTATCCACTCTATCCATCCCATTTCTAAGATCAGGCCGACCACATGAGATTGAGAATGAGGCAGGTCCAACGTTCAGGTCGCCCACAACCGTTACTGAGCTGGGTTGCATTAAATGCAACAATCATTAAATGCAAGTAAGTTGCGTTAAATGCAAGAGTTATTTCTGGTGTGGTTGAGCTGACCGTTGGACCTACCTCATTCTAGGTCTCATGTGGTCATTCTGATCTTAGAAACAGAATGGACGGAGTGGATAAACAGATACATCATGGTGGGCACCTCCACAGCTCAGTTTAAACGCTTTGCAGTATTAAGGAAGGACGCAATCTGACACAGGTTCATTTGTAGTTTAAAAGAGAGCGTACTAGGTGACGCCCCGGCCTCACCCAAGATGGTGCGGTCCTTACCACGGGGTTACTGTGGGGCCACCTTGATGTATGTATTATGTATATACTCTGTCCATCTATATTTCCAGATCATTGTAGGGCATTATCCCAAAAGTGAAGCAGATCCAACTATCATGCGGACCGCACCATAGGCATTATCCAAAAGATGAAGCAGATCGAATTATCATGTGGAGCATACCTTTAAAAGCAGAGGTGATTGACCATCCTAGCATTAAAACTTCTTAGGGCGCACCTTAATGTTTCTGTAGTATTTATTTACCATCTAATCTGTTGATAGGATCACATAAGCTGGATGAAGGGAAAAAAAACAAGTATCAGCTTCATCCAAAAGTTCGGTAGTCCATTAATGGTCAATCAATAATTGGATCTGCTTCATTTTTTCGGATAATGCCTTAAAATGATCTGAAAAAATGAATAGATGAAGTGGATGCATAATACATACATCAAGGTAGTCCTGTGATAACCCCACGATAAGGGTCACACCTTCTTGGATAAGGCCAGGTTGTCACCTAATTCACTCTCAATTTAAAATCGCTTTTTTAATCCGTCAAGGTCATAATTTTTTCATCAACAATTTCAAACTTTAGATTATGTCACTCTTCTCCTTACAGAGTTAGCCTTCGCAATAAGGCCAGACCAGGGCCATGGCTTAGGAGTATGGTTGTAGCAGGCCCAAGCCTAGCAAAGCTCTAGCTCGGCCCATTTTCACCCTCCGGCAACCTCACTACATATTCAAATTGCTTCCTAAAATATATCACCCCATGAACATGCCTGCCACAAATTTAGACTTGTCATAGGAATGTGGTTTGTAGGTGACATCATGGACTTACGACTGGGACTTGGTCAAGTTACATCCTGTGTGGGGACTTGGTCGAGTTGGCCCAACTCAACTGAGTCACCTCCGACTCAGTGGAATTGCAACTCAACGTGGGATCAAATAAGTCAAAGAAAGTTCAGAAGAAATAACTGTAGGTGTATTTGCGATATTGTGTGGACCAGCCATCGTTCTTCTAGCTGTCCAGTTTTCTCATAATGGGTGCATGGGCCTAATTTTGGGCAATGGAATGTTCTTGATGGGACCCACTTGGTGAGAAGCTAGGATCTCGCACTTGTGCAGCACTGCAATGAATTGCCTATATATTCTCTGGTGTTAATTGCTATGGCCCTTGTTTTTATTCTAAATTCCTTGTCTAATTTAAAATTTGCCCTTAGTGAGATGCATGTGCATTGTTTTTGCGGCCATTACACTACGGACTTCAACAAAAACAAACTAGTCATTATTCTCATTACAACAATTTCTTTATGGGTGTGATGGGGCCTCCTCCCCCACCTCCGACCAAGCAGCTTTGGCAATTTATTCTGTTGTCCAAGAGATATGGTTGATATAAGTTAATCATAACCGAAATACAGTGAATTTGACGGTAAACGAGAGACTCGCACATATTTAAGAGTATTTGCCAAAAAATAGAGCTTCATGTAAACCTAATTGCAAGTGCAGAGCTCTACTAACTGAGCTATATTCCATCGAGCCAAGTGGGGCATGCATGAAGGTGCCATATGCTTCTTTGATTCTTTTTCCTTAGCGTAGCTGGGTCATCCTGAACTTGAACTAGAGACCTCGCTTGTGAAGTAAATCATCTCACCTACTATTCAACCAATTGGGAGAAAAACAATCCATGAAAAAAAATCTACATAGACATATAGATCGATGGGTCCATACATCTCGATCGGAAAAAGAATCAATAGGAAAGGAAAGAATTGGAATGAATTGATGTTTTTCTCAAAGCAAACGAAAAAGAAAAGAAAGGTGATTATGAAGCTATTAAATGATGTTCAGTGAGATGCTAACCATTGAATTTTATTGTTGCTGGGGCGGGTGCAGAAAACTTCAAAATCTTTCACCCCAACAACTGTGAATTATGGGATATGATAATGCGGAAAATACAATCACACAAACAACCACCACGACACAAGAGATTTTTACGTGGAAAAGTCTTTAACATAGGTAAAAACTATGGGACCTCATCCAGATGAACAAATCCACTATGTAAAACCAGTTACACAGCTGTGAATGTTGGAGATTTGCGTTTCTCCATTTTCAAGGGCGCAAATCGTCGCTTCCACGAGCTTGCCTATTTTTTTAGGGCTTTATATTCTTTGGTGGGTATGTTTGGATGAGTTCGTATAAGACTGGAGTTGCCACGAGCCAGTTACTTTGAATCTACAATCGGCTAGAACCCTGTAGAAACATCAGAGAAGGGGATCTGAAGATTCATTCTTCTAAAATGACTTTTTTAATCTACAGTCAGAGATTCGAGGTAAGGGATCACGGTTACAAAGTGGGAAGGTGTTAAGCCCCCAACCTGCTCATACGAAAGTACGGTCTCTACTTCAAAGAATCAAACTAGTCCTTGAAAGTTTGAATCAGTCCTCGTACATTCTCATAGATGATGTAATGCATGAATATGATGTTAGTGCACTTTTTGTGGCATACTAGTGCACCTTATTTATCAATCATGTGGGTCCTTGTGTTGTAATGTCAGTTGAGCCTTGACAACCCTGAAGACGAAGGATTCAAGTAGATCAGAAGCATCAAGGAAGAAGAACAGGTATATGAGATGCCTTGGTGACCTTAACCCTTTGATCCAAAACACCCTAAACCTCTTAGATGAGTTGGACCAACTAGGAAAACTCTTAGTCATCATCATTAGTCTTAGAACACTTAGAAAAACATGATAAGTTAGGCCAATTAAAGAGGTGAAGGTTGATGCAAACAATCAAGCCCAAACAACAGTTTCTAATGGATCTCTGATCAATCGGACATCGGTTCTGATGGGACTTGGATCAATTGAACTATGTTTCGATCAATTAAAATTTGTTCCAGACCATTTCCAAAACTCTTTGGACATATTTTCAATTAATCGGATAGTGCCTCCGATCAATCGGATGTGGTCCCTCTGATTAATCGAATCATCTTCCGATCAATCGAAATTTGTTCTAGAGATCTTTGGAAATCCTCTAGACAGATTTCTGATCAATCGGATGTGGCCTCCGATCAATCGGACCATATTTTGATCAATCGGAGATGCGCGAATCTGCCCTTCTTTTACCGTTGGAGAATTTTCTATAAAAGAAAGGGCATTAATTTTTAGGCTCAAGATAGGAATTTTGAGGAGTTAGCAGCTACCATCATTGCACACCATTAGGAGCTCTAATCCTAACCCTAGCAAGGCATCTTCTTTGTGATTCATCACAAGATTAAAGCATTTTAAGCTCATGTTAAAGATGTACTTGTCCCTCTTTAATCTCTCAAGTTTGAATTGATCTTGATAGTGAAATTCCTATCCAAAACTCTGTTATTGGATCCTTGTAGGTGAGATACTCTAGGCAACCTATTCCCATTAGTTGTAGAGATCTCAAACCTACCCTTCTAACATCCTGGGCATCTCCGTCGGAGCATCATATGCAAGGTGGCTGATTTTGGAATTGGAGCATTAGCAACGCAACGGCATCAACAATCAGGGGAACACAAGGGGAGCTGATTCAAGCATGGGAGAGCGAAAAGAAGCAACCTGAAGCGGCGCTATAACGGGGCTCAAATCCGACAAGTAAGGTTATCAATTTATGTTGAGTCCATCCACTCTTTTCCTGATAGAAATTGAGTATAAAGTTTGTTTGTCAAACTCGAACTAGATTCGTTTGTCGATCATTGGCTTGTTAATTGAGCCTAAAAGTCTAAGAAAATTTGTCGTTCCTTGGCATGTTTATCGGGCCTAAAATCTAGGGGCGTTTATCGGTCCTTGGCACGTTTGTCGAGCTTAAACAAGTCTCCAAGGGGATCCACCAATACGGTGTAAAATATATAGGTTGGAAGGAACCTGTAAACTCCCCGGTTAAGTGGATCTAAGTTAAAACACCTAGGTTGGGAGGAACCTGATTTAAACTCCCTAGTGAATATCGGTGTGTTCAAAAGGGTTGAATACTTGAACCGGGAGTAGAGTAGACCCAAAGTCGAACTACTATACATCATTATGTTTGTGATTGTATTTGAGCACATTTCTTATTATGCATTATGTTTAATGGTTTAATTATGAATGCTTAATTAGAATGTATATTAAGCACTAGATAGGCACATCCACACAAAAGATGTACTTTCACTTACTTATGTAGACTTGAGATCTATGATCCATTCTCATATAGTCTACATAAGTTGCATAGATTAGGTATTTCATTACTTTATTCTTTTGATAATCTATGCATGCTTAGACTAGGTAGCGTATCGCTTATCCATATACTAGTCTTGTGATTGGACCCACTTAGGCTTGGAAGCTGAAGTACTATCACTTAGTTTAAATTCTTAAATCTGTTAAGTAGACGAAAAGATTTTTAAAATGTCTTAATCACCCCCCAGGACTTGGCCATAATTCTAGTTGCTCCTCAAAGCTTCCGCACGCATACGCGTCCACAAGTGTAATCAAAGTATTGCAATTTCAATTGGTATCAGAGAGGGTTGCTCTTCAAAGACTTAACCGTCTAGAGTGAGATCCGATACCGAAGTACTAGCATAATGTCTAACCGAGATGGGAGTACCATTAATCATCCACCATACCTTGACAGGTCCAACTATGCCTATTGGAAGGCTAGGATGAGGATTTTCCTACAATCCTTGGACCAATCTATGTGGGTAAGCATACAACGTAAATATTCCATGCCCACGGAACAAGTGGAGATTGATGGTAAAACCATTGTCATTCCCAAAGATGATGAAAAATAGAATGACAATGAGATTTGTGTTTAATTGTTCAATTATGAATGTTTAATTAGAATGTATGTTAAGCACTAGATAAGCACATCCACATATAAGATGTATTTTCACTTACTTGTGTAGACTTGAGATTTTTAATCCATTCTCATATAGTCTATATAGGTTACATAGATTAGGTGCTTCATTAGTTTAATCATTTGATAATCTATGCATGCTTAGACTAAGTAGTTTATCGTTTATCCATATGCTAGTCTTGTGATTAGACCCACTTAGTCTTGGAAGCTGAAGTGTTATCACTTACTTATTTTAAATTGTTAAATATGTTTAGTGGGCGAAAAGATTTTTAAAAGGTCCTAATCACCCCCCACCCTCTAGAAATTAGCCATAATTCTAGTTTCTCCTCAATGCTTCCATACGCATTTGCATCCAAAAGTATAATCGAAGTGATGCAATTTCATATGGGTTTGATTAGTAAGAGTTTCTGATGGGCAGGTTCCGATTAGATCGGCAAGCCACAGAGCATACGCTCAAACTAACAGGTGTTATGCAAGATGCATGATAGTGTGTTTGATCGGTCAGAGTTTCTGATGAGCAAGATCCGAGCCACAGAGCATACACTAAGACCTGATCAAGTATTTGTGGTGGGGATGAGAAGCAGAGGGGGTTGGACTAATAAATATTGCACTACGCTAGATATGAATGAGATGATGCTGATATATGAATGGCTGGATGGACGGAACTGTCACAAAGGTTAGCTCGAGCGGCTAAAAGTGGGACTTGGATGGCTTGAGAGGCTTTGACCAGGGTCAGGCTGGGCTACACCAGGGTCAGGCTCTTCACTCACTCGGGCTCTCCTTGGTGAAGGAATGAGCTAAAGGGGGGTGAAGGTGAACTCGAAACTCTCAGGTTGGGGAGGATGGAAGTGGATGCTAAAAATGAAGGGGAGATAGGGTATTTATGCTGTAAGAAGTGGCAGCTTCTGTAATTAAGGGTTGGGGACACCCTGGGTGCCGTTCATACGGACGCTCTCTCTCCTCTTTGGACAGCTGTCACTTCGAACCTAGAGTGAAAAAGCCCTAGGTTCGAAGTACTTTTCTTGTCTGATCCTACTCCGAACCTGAGGGTTAGATTTAGGCTTGGTTTTAGGTTTGGTTTTGGGGTTTAACTAGGTGAGTTGATTGGGTGCAAGGGATGGACTGACTGGGTGGGTTGACACACCGGGTTGACCTACTGGGGAATTTTGGACTAGTTTTTCATACGAGTGGTTTTTCGGGCTAATGATTTAGGGTAAGTTAACTGGGCTTGGACCTAGGGTTTGAACCATGGATTTGAATGAATGGGTGAACTGGGTGAGTTGAGGGGTTTGGTCCTAGGGTTTAAACTATAGATTGGGTTATAGACCTTCATCCATATAGTTATTCGACCAACTTTGTAGCTAAAGGTGGGCTGTCTACAACAACGATCACAAGCACAACCCTCTTGGATCCAATCAATCATCACCCCAACGGGTAGTTAACAATTGTTGGTGCTCAAAATCTCACCCATGATAAAACAATATATAGCGGCTCATCTGCGACCATTCGAATCAATTTCAGACCCGAAAAACATTCAGAAAACACGATCGTACGCTAACACAGCCCAACCTTAAGCGGCCCGCGCAATCGAGATCGAAACCTGTAATTGCTATTTCAGAGTCGATCTGGACATGCGTATTGTCGCCAAATGATTCGGAAGGCTAACCACCAAGTTTGAAAGCTGGACTATTACATTTCCACGTGTACGCTTCAAGGAGCGAAGTTCCTATGCCAAGAGCTAACTGGGAGGGTCCAAATTAGAAAACAACTACCAAAATTTACAGTATTTGATCCTCCACACCCGGACTCAATAAAAGCTTAAAACTGACTTTAGTCCCCAAAAAGGTACCTGTCCTTGGAGGGGTCGCTCATCGGAGCCTGAAAATGCTGAAATATTCTAAGTCTAGAGGTTGTTTTCTCTCTTGTAGAGTGTAGAACCCTAAAATTTCTAAGTCTGGAAGTGCACAAGAGAGACATCCGCCCATGCTCTAAATACATGTGCCCGGGGCATTTTCTTCCTAACTACTAGGCACTAAAACTCCAAAAAATACTAAGTTTGGGCACATGCGCCCACACCAAGGGTACATGCACCCAACCCCAATAACATTCGCCCACTACATTCGCCCGAAAACACTCCTAGAAACACATTTGCTCACAGTTTTCCCGTGCCTGGACTCGGACCCAATTCACAGGCTATAAATAACAAGTCGACCTAATGACCTCAACACACTTCATTTGCAGACGACGCCAGAGCGACGCAAGAGGTAACATGCACCCGCTCCGTATTCCCTTACCAGAATCCCTCGCCGAAAAAGGATTTCCTCACTAAAATCCCTCGTCGGAGTTTGAGTGTAGAGAGAGGGAGGAAGAAAACTCGAAATTATTGTGTTGGGGATTTTCCCCTTGGCCAAGAGATGCATGCGCCCACTCCCTTTGGGCTTAGAGAACTAAAAAATCAACTAAGTAAAGGGGAAATCCCTCTTGTGAAGGCTACATGCACCCACTCCATGAGGGGGGGGGACGAATTTGGTTAACTCCATAAAGACATGCGCCCATCAGAGCAGCCCTGGGCGCATGTAGTACATGCGCCCAAGGGAGAAGCTCTCTCTCTCTCTCTCTCTTCCCTCCACATGCGCCTGGGGGGGGGGGGGGGGGGGGGACATGAGCCCAACTGCTGGGCACATGCGCCCACTCACACCCCACATGCACTCAGGCATCCTTTGGGAGCCTGGGACGTCTGTGGTGTGGCCCGCTTTGGGTGGGTCCCGTCTCTCCAGCGTAGTATGTCTTCTAGACACACCTTAATGAGCTTTATCCATTCGTCAGATCGGATTTTCCAACAGTCGACGTTAAAGACCTCTAATCCATGATTTAATAATAAAAAAATGACTAGTACTTAGTCAATTTTACAACCCTAAAAACCCCTCTGTAAGAACATAAAGTAACCGACGCCTGATAGAATTAGACGCAATCTGACCGATGCCAAGTCGAATTTAGCATCATTACAACTCTAACAAACATAATTCAATGCTATTCGAAGACAATCATCTTTAATATTCATGAAACATCCTAATTAAGTGCTAAACAGGCCCGGACTTAATCATTTTTAGCCCTTGGAAGTGCCCTGATGGCTCAAAGATTGACTGATGCCAAGTGAAATTAGGCGCGATCTCACTGACACCAAGTCGAATTTAATATCCTCTCATCATAAAGCAACTAAATTATACATTTGTGGGACATCAATCCCCACCGTTTATCAGTTACTAGCATAAACAAGCATATATCAGGCTCAGTACTTAGTCATTTTCAGCCCTAGGAAGTGCCCTGATGGTTCAAAGATTGACTGGCGCCAAGTGGAAATAAGCACAATCTCACTTACGTTAAGTCGGATTTAGCTTCCATTTACCTCAAATCACCTTAATCAAGCATTGGTGGACTACTAATCCCCACTATTTATCAGTTCCCAGCATGATTAGGCGTATTTTAATCTCAGTACTTAGCCATTTTCAGGCCCTGAAGTGTACAATCTAATTCACTAAAGTTAAGCTTTCAAGGAGGTCTGGTTCAGTAGAACTCATCCAATAGCTTCATTCTTCCAAAGCATTACTCATTAATGAAGATACGATCAAAGTAACAATACACCTAATACGGATTAACTTAATCAAGTATATAATTCATCCGATAATTGCAATTATTAAGTATAATATGTTTCTCACCTAAGCATGCAACATTAATCCAACTTCGCATTCTATTTATATCCATCACATGGAGGATCCCTTATTCTGAGTATGATGTTCCACATATTCATGCATACATGAACGGATCTTCCATATTGCTTTGACCGCACACTTATCGACAAGTGTGGAAAGGCAAGAATGCTTCCAAAGATGAGTCGTCAGACTTCAAGATCAAGCACATTTACTTTATATTTCTCATGTCTATTGTACAAACCTTATTCATCCCAGATTAAGGTCTGAGACTAAACCAAAAGGACTATGGTTATCATTGGAAATCGTGATCAAAGAGTTCCAAAATGCCCGAAACACTTCCTTATGAACTGTTATCGCTAAACTAGTCGATATACTGCCCATCCAAAGCGAGATCCATTGGTTAAGCTGCTCAGGTAATTGCGGTGTGTCTTCCTGCGGTCACCCGTCCATAACGACGGTCATTGGCTCCGTGTCACACCACCTGACAGTCATGATGTGTCTTCGTGTGGTCACCCGAGCAACGGTCACTGGCTCTGTGTTGTACCACATGACAGTCGTAATGTGTCTTCTTGTGGTCACCCATCCACAACTACGGTCACTAGCTCTGTGTTGCACATGGCAACCATGACGTGTCTTCCTGCGGTCACCCGTCCACAGCGATGGTCATTGGCTCTGCGTTACACCCCATAATAATCGTGACGTGTCTTCTTGTGGTCACCCGTCCTCAGCATTGGTCACTAGCTCTGTGTTGCACGACTCAGTTAAAACCCTGACTGTCTCTCAACTTGGAACACCTTAAAGAACATGGGACAGGCATTTAACTTGTCTAAATGATGGCTCAGTCCATAACAAACTCGAAACCTGGTCTCCACGACCGTGAACTCTAAGACCATAGCCCCTGATGACTTAGTCTTTTACCTTTTAATCAAGGGTGATTAACCATTGATGTAATTAAGGGCTCGTGACCAGTTTCACAGCCTGGAATGTACAAGATCTCAAGATCTCTAGAATAAAATTCTCCTTGCGATATCTCTTCTTGTGTGTACTTTGTGAATGCTTATTTCTATGAATGTTTCCCATACTCAAAACCTCAGAACAATGAAACACAAGAAAACTTCCTTGCACATTTTTTAGTTTTAACAATAATCAAAGAGAATGAAAAAATGAGAGGATGAAAGTGGATGCTAAAAACGAAGGGGAAATGGGGTATTTATAGTTGCGAGAAGTGGCAGCTTCTATAATTAGGGGCAAGCAACACCCTGGGTATCGTCCGTACTGACGCTCTCTCTCCCATTTGGATAGTTGGCACTCTGAACATGGAGTGAAAAAGCCCCGGGTTCAGAGTATTTTTCTTATCTGATCTTGCTCCAAACTTGAGGGTTGGAGTTAGGCTTCGTTTTAGGTTTGGTTATGGGGTTTAACTAGGTGAGTTGACTAGGTGTAAGGGCTGGACTAACCGAGTGGGTTGACTTAGTGAGTTGACTCACCGGGTTGACCTACTGGGGAATTTTGGACTGGTTTTTCCTATGGATGGTTTTTCTTACGGGTGCTTTTTCAGCCTGATGATTCAGGGTGAGTTGAGTGGGTTTGGACCTAGGGTTTGAACCATGGATTTGGAGGAATGGGTGGACTAAGTGAGCTGAGGGGTTTGGTCCTGGGGCTTGAACTATGAATTGGGTTATGGACCTCCATCCATACAGCTATTCGACCAACTTTGTAGCCAAAGGTGGAGTGTCTACAGATGCCCCTCTTTGGCAGAGGTTGTGTGCAACCGAAGGCCAAAGCGAGTGGACACCCCACTTTTAACTCGGTCACTTATAGATTATGGTCTGGAATCTTTACTTGCTTTTGTATCTGAGTCAGCTGATTATCTGAAAATAGATAACTCGCACATACCGTGGGAGTTTGGAGAAAATGTTGTGATTGTCCCTACACCTGCTGCAATTTGGGTACCCAATCACAACTCTTTTGCTCCCGATCGATTCTAACATCGAAATGGTATAACAAAGCCCTTGCGTAAGGTTGCTGGCCCGAAATGGATTGTTCGTTGCTTCTCGGATCACCCCAGGATTACTTATTTTGCTTGATCGTCAAAGTGGTTAGTTGCCCTGTGTCTGCGAAGCCTTACTGGAGATCCACTACGCCAACTTGGACTCGATCAAGGTACCTTAGGTACCCCCCCCCCCGCCTCTTTGTTTTAATTCGTCTTAAATAAAGTTCGGATATACCTGCATGTGCTTTCTTTTGTTTTCTAGCTGGGTCTAAACTCTTTCGTGTGCTTTTGCAAATCATCATGGCTAGAGGTTCTTCAAAAGGTGATCCTTTGAAGGCTGGCCCTTCCGGTTCCTCATTAATCCCGACTAAGCGTAAGCGAGCTGCGCCCCAGAAAGTCAGTCAGCCGTCAGATCAGAACCCGCAGTGGTTCCTTCCACCTAAGACTTTTAACTTCTTCGAGCGCATCTTATCTCTACCGAAGGATACTCAAAAGAAGATTCTTTGTGACAAGGTTCTGCCACCTCCTCTGGATAGAGGTACACAGGAGGAATGGGATGCTTAGTATGCTCCCATGGCTAGCTTCTGCTTTGATAACCCCAGGGGATCTGAAGAGGGTGAGGCAAGTCCATCTGTGCCTATCCCGTTTGCCAAGCGTGGTCGCCCGAGGATAACCGGCAAAGGTGCTAAATAGGTGTATTTAAAAAAGCAAGCCAAGTCCATGTCTGACAAAATGAAGATCCTCTAGTCCGTTGTCAAGTTGGTTGTGTCACCTCTTCTGGTTCAAAACCCTTATACAAAAGAATACATTAGATATCCGATGAGCTTTCAACGACAACGTTCTCTCCCTAACATCGAACCTTCTAACATACGTTGTGCCAATTCCTTTTATAATGTAAAGACTTGGACATCAATCCCTGCATCGTTCCTGAATTGTACCATATCTGAGAATGGTACGCGGCAAGTTGTCCTTGGTGAGAAATATATGATTTTTCTGAAGCCGAATCATGATCACCATCAACCTTTTCCAACTCATTACTTCGAGACTCTTCATCAAAGGTTTCACCATTTGGGGGATGCCGAGGTGTGGACATCAGGTGCTTATCGAACTCGATGCCACTTGAGCCCCCATCCCAGCTACAAAGCTTAGGCGAACAAGAGCTTAAAACAACATAAGGATACTTTGCAAGAAGCGGGTATTTACAAGGCTATTCAGGCGACATCCAGTTATTTCTGTTGTGAGCCCTAGGTCTATAAGGGATTCCTTAATCACTGGTGCTCTATCACCAATTCTTTTCACCTGTCATGTGGAGAAATGAGCATTTCACTCTTGGACCTAGACCGAATCGCTGGTTTGTCTATCCGTGGGAGAATTTATGATGAATGGGTTCCCAGCAACAATGACCTGTCGAGGAAGAAGAAAGGCGTCGATGAAGGTTTCTACACCGCAACCTGTTATGAATTATTTGTGAAGCTCCCCCAATTCTTAAGCTCCAAAGAAAAACTACCGTTATAAGATTGGTGTTGAGCTCTTAAATGTGTATATTCTAACCCCATTTCATCACTAACTATGCATAATTTTCATGTTTAAAGACTATTCTAAAGCATGTTTTGTGATTGTAGGAACGAGAAGGGGACTTCACCAATTCAATGCTTAAAAGGTCACGTTGTACACATTGAAGATAAAAAAACCAAGTGCTAAAGGGTGGAAGAAAGAAGCAATGGAGAAAGAGAAGGAAAGAAGGAAGAAATGCAGAAGATTGCACTGTAGACCGGTAGTGCAACCGGTCGTCCATAGCTCAAGACCGGTCGTCCGATCGGTCCGAACACTCAATAGGAGGACCCCTACTGCCAAACCTTGCTGGACCAATCACGACCGGTCATGCAACCGGTCGTCCACTACTTAGACCAGTCGTCAGACCAATCGATTAATTAAAAAGCTAGGATGGATTTTTCGAAAACTCACTGGACAATTTTTGGCCTTTTACGACCGATCGTCCATGAGCTCCGACCAGTCATCTGCATAACAGAGCTTCTTTTACAAGTTCCGAATTCTGCTACGCAAAACGCAGTTTTTACAGGATTTCTCGAAGCTTCTTCGCACCAAGGGCCCAAAACCTATAAAAGGGCACCTCTACCTCGTTCATAAGGTATCCTAGAAGATATTTACCACGGTGGGAGGCGGCGGAAGTCGAATTCGAAGTTCTACAACTCCTCCTAGTTTGTTTCTTTTAGTTTTATGCTTTCCTTAGTTGAATTCATGTTTCCTTGGATCATGATTAGCTAAACCTCTTAGCTAGGGCTAAGAGGTGAAGCTTGTAGTGAATTTAAGATGTTTTGATTCGTTTTTATGTGGTTTTAAGTTGGATTTATTTATTGAACAATGGTTTGAAGTTTGAAGTTTGAAGTTCTAAGTTTTCCTTCTTACTCTCATGATGGCTCATGGATGTTTAGAAGAATTGCTTTAGTTCTTAATTATTTTAAATGAGTCTAGACCTGTATGGTCTGAGAAATCAGGTTCAAGACACTCTAAACTTGGATTCTCATGTGGGAACTACAAATTCATAGTTCTACTTTTCTGAATTTCTAAATTATGTGTGATTGGTTATGTGATTTGAATGAAGTTCAAATCATGATCTAGTTATGCTTTGTAACAGAGTTTAATGATGATTATGATTGTGATCTTAACCTATTAGAACTAGGATTGACCTATACAATTGAGTGTGATCAAGTCCTAACTTGAATTGAGGGAATCATGTATATGAATCACACATATGGCAGATTGTTTGTTATAACCGCCCTATCATCAGTCTAGATAGGATTTTATTTCGATTCTAGTTGTTTAATTGTGAAACCACAGTGAATTAAGCATTAAGGATTGCTACAAGTGGATCCTTGAACCCCTAGTGCTCTTTTACATTGTTTACATTCACTTTTAGTTTAAAATTTCTATCTACATTCAACTATAAAATTTAGTTTAGTTAACTCTCAATTAGAGACCATTGAAAGTATTTTATGAAGCCCTACACAAGTCCCTGTTGATCGACCTCGGTCTTACCGAGATTATTACTACATCGTAACCCTACACTTGGAGAAACGAATAAGTTTTTGGTGCCGTTGCCGGGGACTTTAATGGTTTTTAACAAAATTTCTTAAAACAGTTTCTATTTGAGATTTTTTGGAGTCTTTTACTTAGTTTGTTTGCTTTGTTTTGTTTTTACAGGAATTCTAGGAGTCGAATTAGTTACTTCAAATCAGATTTTTCTAACCCTTTTTCTTTTATTTTTCTGAGATTTGCATGCCACATTGGGTTCGGGATTCTAATAACTGACTCATTAGTGAAAGGGGAATTGTTGAAGGGATTGATAGGGAGCCACGTGCTAAGAAATGTTTAGAGTTTTCAATTTTGTCTGAAAGTATGGCTAGAAATCAACCCAACCCTATGGCCAATCAAAATCTGAACCAAAACTAAACCGAAACGGGAAAGAATGAGATTGAGAATGTTCCCTGACCTAGAACTCTACGTGATTACTTACAACCTACAATAGCGAGCACTCCCTCATGCATAATTTTTCCACATAATGCAGGGAACATAGATCTTAAACCGGGAGTAATCCAACTCCTTCCTAAATTTCATGGACTAGACAGTGAAAGTGCCTATTAACATCTTAAGGAATTTGATGAGGTGATCGCCATGACGCACTTTGCAAATGTAATCGATGATGTAGTGAGACTTAAACTATTTCTTTTTTCCCTTAAAGAGAAAGCTAAGGCTTGGCTTCATGCATTAAGGCCAAGATCAATTGGCACATGGACTGAGATAACTAGGGAGTTCATTAAAAAGTTCTTCTCTACTCACAAAACGATCATGTTGAGGTGCATTATCATGAATTTTGCTCAAAAAGAGGATGAGACCTTCTTCCAATGTTGGGAGAGGTTTAAGGACTTGTTAAATGCATGCCCACATTATGGCTACGAAATTTGGCGGGTAATAAGCTTTTTTTATGAAGGACTGACTTCACCCATGCGCCAATTCGTAGAGATGATGTGCAATGGAGAATTCATGAATAAGGAGGTCAAGGAAGCATGGGACTGTTTTAATGACTTGGCCGAGAATGCACAATCTTGGGATACATCTAAACCAACAAATTCCAAGATAAGCCAACAAAAGGAAAAAGAAGGAATTTATGTCCTCTCAAAAGAAGATAACATAAGTGCACGTGTGGCTAGCCAAACAAGAAAAGTCGAGGCCATAGAATTGAAGAAAGGTGAGACGATTAACCCAAATGAAGTTAAACTGTTTGTGGAATTTGTACTGGAAATCAACATGCAACACAGGATTATCTCACAATTCCTACATTCCAAGAAATCTTACAAGAATAATCAAATGCCATAAACAATTATCAATGACCATTTAGTGCTCTAAACTCAAACACATATAACTCTAGTTGGAAGAACCATCCCAACTTCAGTTGGAGGAATGGACCAACTGCGAATGCAAATAACATCCCTCAAGCTCAACCTTTACTAGGTCCATCCCTAGTAATTACACCAAATGCTACGCTAGAGGAGATGTTGGGTGCATTCGTGTTGGTTCAAGCTGAATATAACAAGACTAATTCTCTGAAAATTGATGGGTTCATGCAAGAACAACTGAAATTCAACCAAAATTCATCTCAAGCCATTAGTGACTTGAAAACCTCTATGGCTAAAGTTTAATCTCATCTTAGTGTTAGGGAGAAAGGCACACTTCCTGCCCAACCTCTTCCTAACCCAAGAACCCAATTTGAGATACAAGACCCAAGCTCTTCCTCCCAACATACAGAGCATGTTCAAGCTATCACCACCTTGAGGAGTGGTAAAACATAAATCTAATCCGGTGAAGGCTCCAAAGCCTAATGATCTGAAAATTTTCAAAAAGGATGATAGCCCAAACAACACTCCACATGAGAAACAACCGAAAAGGCAATACTAGTCGTTGCCCCGTTTCCCCAAAGGTTGATTTCACTCAAACCTTTAGACAAAAACTTGGAAATCTTAGAGGTTTTTAAGCAAGTGAAGATCAACATTCCGTTGTTGGATGCTATAAAATAAATACCATCCTATGCCAAATTTCTGAAGAAATTATGTACAATCAAAAGGAAACACAATGTTCACAACAAAGTACTTTTGGCTGAGAATTTGAGCGTCATTATCAAACAAGAGGTGCCCCAAAAATACAAGGATCCAGGTAGTCCTACCATCTCATGCATCATAGGTGACTACCGGATCAAACAAGCCTTACTCGATTTAGGGGCAAGTGTTAACCTCATCCCATACTCGATCTATGAACAACTTGGGTTAGGTGAATTAAAACCCGCCAAAACCACACTCTAACTTGCTGATAGATCTATTCGTATACCGATGGGGTGATCGAGGATGTTTTGGTCCAAGTCAATAAATTCTACTATCCAGTGGATTTTATTGTCTTGGATACACATCCCGTGATAGGTACCGGTGGTCAAATTCCCGTCATACTTGGCCGCCCTTTTCTAGCTACTTCAAATGCAATTATTAATTGTAGAAACATGCTTGTACAAATGTCCTTTGAAAATATGACACTCGAGCTAAATATTTTTTATTTATGCAAACAACCACGAGAAGTTGATGACGAGGTCCACGAAATAAATCTAATTGAATCATTCATGGAGGATACATCCCCCTTGACATTCTATTCTGATCCTTTGGAGGTATGTTTGGCCCACTCTCATGAGATTTATGATGACACGATACGAGAGATGGATGCCATTTTCGATGTTATGCCGGTACTTGATAATAAACGATGGAAGGCACCATTTGAACTTTTGCCCTTAAACAAGAACAAGCCTCTTCTATCTAATATCAAGGCACCGAAGCTCGACCTAAAACCATTACCAAATTATTTGAAATATGTATATTTAGGTCGAGATGAGACATATTCGGTTGTGATTTCTTCCCACTTGGATGAGGAACAAGAGAGTAGGCTAATAGCCACTCTAATAGAGCATAAGAATGCCATCGGATGGTCAATTGTGGATCTCAAAGGCATAGACCCATTGATTTGTACTCATCACATACACCTTAAGAAAAATGCCAAGGCATCTAGGCAACCACAAAGACGCCTCAATCCAAACATGAAGGAGGTGGTTAAGGCCGAGGTGGTGAAACTATTGGATGTGGGTATCATCTACCCAATATCTGATAGTCAATAGGTGAGTCCAACTTAAGTGAAGCCTAAGAAATTTGGATTAACCATCGTAGCCAATGCCAACAATGAACTCGTACCAACCAGAGTCACTACCGGTTGAAGAATGTGCATTGACTACAGGAAGCTAAACATAGTCACGAGGAAAGACCACTTCCCCTTACCGTTTGTTGATCAAATTTTAGAAAGGTTGGCGGGTCATTCTCATTTTTGCTTCCTTGATGGGTATTCGGGGTATAACCAAATAGAGATCGCCCTAGAGGACCAAGAGAAGACAACATTCACATGTCTATTCGGCACTTTTGCCTATCGAAGGATGCCATTTATACTATGTAATGCTGCTGCCACTTTTCTGCGTTGTATGTTGAGTATTTTTTCTGATATGGTGGGACGATTCTCGAAGTCTTTATGGATGATTTCTCAGTATTTGGTTGTAACTTTGATGAGTGCCTTATGCACTTAAAAACTGTTTTGAAAAGATGTGAAGAAAAGAACCTCTTGTTGAATTAGGAGAAATGTCACTTCATGGCTCAAAAGGGAATCGTCCTTGGTCACATCATCTCACAAAATGAAATCGAAGTGGATAAGGCTAAAATCAATCTTATTTCTAACCTTCCACCACCCAAGTGTGTACGAGATGTGCGGTCCTTTTTAGGACACGTCAGATTCTATAGACAGTTCATAAAAGACTTTAGTTCACTCTCTCATCCTTCATGTAATCTCCTTCAAAAGGAAAACTCATTCGAGTAGAATGAGGATTGTCAAAATTCCTTTGTAAAACTTAAAGGTATGTTGACATGTGCTCCCATAATGCAACCACCTGATTGGAGCCTTCCTTTTGAAATTATGTGTGATGCGAGTGATTAAGCTATTGGGGTAGTGTTAGGCCAGAGAAAAGAGAAGAAGTCATGCGTCATCTACTATGCATGTAGAACCTTAAACTCGGCTCAAGCAATTTTAGCCGTAGTTTTTGCTTTAGACAAGTTTAGGTCCTACTTGATCGGATCCAAGATCATCATATTCACCAACCATGCCGCGCTTAAGTTCCTTCTCTCTAAGAAGGATGCTAAGCCGCGCTTGTTAAGATGGATCCTCCTACTACAAGAATTTGACATCGAAATACGTGATAAGAAAGGAGTGAAAAATGTCTTGGCTGACCATATCTCTAAACTTGTTCTCACCGATTCCCCTGATATGACCGCGATCAATGACATGTTCCCTGATGAACAACTATTTAAAGTCTTCCAATTGCCATGATATGTGGACATTGCTAACTATCTTGCTACAGGTACAATTCCAACACACTAGAAAAAGGCAAGATAAGGATAAGTTCTTCAATGAGGTGAGGAAATTCTTGTGGGACGACCCATACTTATTCAAGTATTGTCCCGATCAAATTATAAGGAGATGTGTGCCGGATGATGAGCAACACAATATTATCTCCTTTCGTCATTCACAGGCTTGTGGTGGTCACTTTTCGGCTAAGAAGACCACAGCCAAAATTCTACAATGTAGGTTTTATTGGCCTACCATGTTTAAGGATACCCATGAGTTTTGCAAAACGTGCGAGCCTTGTCAGAAACTAGGAGGAATATCCCGTAGGAATATGATGTCACTCAATCCTATCTTACCAATTGAAATTTTTTATTGTTGGGGCATCAATTTCATGGGGCCATTTCCATCTTCTTTTGGAAACTTATATATTTTGGTTGCCATTGATTATATTTTAAAATGGGTCGAGGCAATTCCATGCCGGAACAATGACCATGAAACAATCATCCGTTTCTTAAAAGAAAACATCATTTCCCGGTTTGGAATGCCTCGAGTCATTATAAGCGATGAAGGGTCTCAACTGCCCATTTGAAGCTTTAATGAAGAAATATGGCGTCAATCACAAAGTGAGCACCTCTTATCACCCACAAACAAGTGGACAAGCTAAGATATCCAACAGGGAGATTAAACATATTTTAGAGAAAATAGTGAACCCCGATCGCAAAGATTGGTCACTTCGACTTACCGATGCGCTCTGGGCTTACCGTTAGGGCTGTACATCGAGCCGAGTCGAGTCGAGGTGGGCCAAGCTTGGCTTGACTCGTCTGTGCTCTCCTCGAGTTCAAGCTCGAGCTCGAGGCATTGGAGCTTGCCTTGTTTGCTAAAACTTTCGAGGCGAGCTAGTGGATCGAGTTGATCTTGCTCCCACCTCAATTTATTATATTTTTTACTACAAAATACAAATTAAAAGTCAACAACATTAAGTTCGAGGAGTGACACATATATTATGGGAGAATAGTATTTCTACAGGTGGGACCCCACCATTAAAATGACCTAGCTCTGATCGATTTTTTATTAGGCCAAGTCACACATGCATTGAATGCAGACCACTAGTAATATTTTATGAACCATAATTAACACAGTACATGCATAGCTCACCACATGAATGGACTACCCTAATTATTGTGTGGACCATTTTCATGATGAGGCCCAGCTGATTCATGGATCAGATGCACCACCTCCCTCGTAAAATTGCAATCAATAGCTGCATATGGTGTTTGGTCTAACCATAGCCCCCGTTTTGTAGATATGTATGATGTGTGGTCTCACCATAGCACCTGTGTTTGTGTAGCATATAAAACACACAACCATTGTGTGCTCGCCATGTTTTGTACTTGAAATTACTCAATCCATCAGATATGCTCAACAAGGAATGTTCTTACCTGAATAAAATAGTAGGATTAAGAAACCCCCCAACGTGTGAGGGTTTTATATGTCCTAAGCTTGGACCCCAATGTGTGTGTGTGTGTGTGTGTGTGTGTTGGGGGGGGGGGGGGGGGGGGGGGGGGGGGGGGGGGGGGGGGGGGACCAAGAAATAAGAAGATTAGGGTTTTTTTTATTAACAAATATCTATATGAAATGAGTCGAGCTCGAGCTTGAATCGAGTTGAGTCAAGTCGAGTGACCCAATGGTCGAACTTGACTCGATTTCTGACTCGAGCTCCTAAATGAAGCTTAGCTTGACTTGTTCTACTGAGTCGAGTCGAGCCGAGGCGAGCTTTTTCGAGTCGAGTTGACCGAGTTTCTTGAGCTAACTCAGCTCATGACCAGCCCTACTTACCGTGCGACTTTCAAGACCCCCATTGGAATGTCTCCCAATAAACTTGTCTATGGGAAAGTTTGTCACTTGCCAGTGGAGTTGGAACATAGGGCATATTGGGCAATAAAGAAGATGAATTTCGATTCTGACAAAGCAAGCTCGTTGCACAAGCTTAATTGAATGAACTTGCAGAACTCTGGAATGAAGCATATGAGAACGCGAGAATTTACAATGATAAGACGAGGGTGTTCCATGATCAGAACATCCTTCGTAAGAATTTCATGATAAATCAAAAGGTCCTAATGTAACACCCCATATCTGATTGGTCTTTGGGATATTATATTTATAATAATAGTAATAATCATAATAATAAGTTAAAAAAATAATGATAAATAAAAATTATAACTAATTTTGAATAGTTAAAGGAAGTTAAATAGCAATAGTTGGTTTTATCCCTGAAAGTATGGGCCATAATAGTTCTTAGGACTTTCCAACCGTTAAAATTTAATATGGGATAAATCCAGCCATTGGATGATGAAAATCAACATTATTATTTGTCAAATTATTTAGTATGGGCCATCTGAGTTGTGGATCTGTTCCATTTCAGACGTCATGGTTTGATCAAATCAAACAGATGAATGAAGGGGACTGTGCGTAAGTATCACTATGGGCCATGAATAGTGGGGGTGTGCACCAACAGAGGTGTGCACACGTGGTGTATCTTAACTTATTGATATAGAAGAAAGCATCTCTCTCACTTGCTTTCGTGAAATAGCTGCCCAGTCAGGCTGTTTTTAGCAGACGGACAAATGTCCATCTGGTGATTGTGCGGCCCACTTTGGTGCCCCGTTCCGTTAGATCTAAACTGTCCATCGTGTTCAAGGAGATGGGACGACCAATCCCTATGCTTTAGGCTTCGATGCCGTTAGTTGTGGAGTCTGTAGAGCGTTACTGATGTCCAACTGTTAAAACAGATCTTGTATTTCCAGCAGCTGGGTTATCAATAGATTGTGATCAATGAGCCCCACTATTGGATAATACAAATCGTCTATCATGTGGAGCTTGACCTTTTCTACCTAACCATGATGGTTTTCCTTAGTGAGGACTGACAGATCATTGTAGAATGCATCATAAACACGCCTGTTTTTCTGGTATGTTACTAAAACGGGACTGCCAGGTTGGCAATCCGCGTCCGACTCTCTCCAGGAGTCTTGGCCATTCATTTGGTAGTAAAATAGCTAATTTTAAGCTAATCTTAGCCCTCCATTCTTACTATACGTGGATCTCCATTCTACTATAAAAGAAAGTAGAATTTCTTTTACTTCTTTTGAGCAACCCTCTTGAAACCCTAGAGTTGATCTAAAACATCCATCCCTCTCCTGCTCAAATCTCAAAGGCTTCTCAGATTCAGATCTCATCTCTAGAGCTCTTCTTCTACGTCTATTGTGGACTGCTCAAGAAATCCGGCCGAAACTATTGGAGCTTGGGATATTTCTTCATTCTGCAAGTTCTTACATCCATTCATACCCTTCAGCAAGATCTGATCAAAGAGATTCTTCCCCTGCTGAAAATCCTTCATTAATGGCTGAAATTCTCCTTCATTGAAGTGACAATCAATCAATCTCGTTTGGCTGCCTCTTTCAGATCTGGAGCATCCAGTTGGAGAGCCCTTCATTCATAAGAAATTGATCTGGTTTAGATGCTGTAAGGTTGAGTCCAGCAATCTTGGGATTATGGTCGGATTCTGAAGAATTTTGGGGAAGTTGGAACACATTTCTGTGTTGCTGCTCCATTCGGGGCAAGATCTATATCGAGTCGACTCAGATTTATCTATTGTGGGGCTACTGATTGACTCTTCCAGTGTATTCACCAGGTAAGTCCTCAAACCAATCAAGGATTGGTGGGTGTAGGGTTGTGTAGTCTATTAATGAGTTTATTGGAGTTAACTCCTAAATCAGTGAGTCACTGACTTGGTTTGGTGGAACTCAGTTAATCACTGAGTTGCATTGATTCAAATGGCTAGTGTTACCACTCATGGTGAGGTGTGTGATGATACCTGATACTGGCATTAGATTTTAATGGCCATGAGATTCTTCTATAACTTTATTTGATTAGAATTCAAATCTGAAGCTAGGTATAGAACTCTAGTCTACTGAATGGAAACTAATTTGTTTGGTGTAGAGCTAAGTTAGTTCAACTTGAGGAGAGTTCACCTCTTAATTTTGGTTTATAGTGTCCATCATAGAAAGGTTGAGTTATTAATGAGAATTATGAATTATTGTAGGATTTGGGAGTTTTTCTCAATTTCTCCTTCCTTTGTTATCTTTTAGCAAGAGTGATTCTACTTGAGGTGAGGTCCTTCACCCTTCAAGCTTCTCTCATTTTTTATTGATAATTAATTATTACATTATTGGTGCTAAATTGTTTAATTGCAAGGCATATTGTTGGGTTGATATTCACATTTGGAATATATAAATAACTTGAAGAAAATGAAATATTGTTCACATGTTTGTTTCAAAAAAGTTTACTTAAATAAAGGTTTATTTTTTACAATGGAGTATCTTTAATTCTTTGCATGTCTGTTGATTCTACTTTTGAAGTGAAAGTTATTGAATTATAGAAATTATGTTGAACATGAAAGTAAATGAATGTTTGGATAGATATGGAATAATAGAAGAAGTTGGAATTATGATACACAATGATGATGTATTATTCTTTCTCTTGGAATTGAGTTATGGCATGTTATTTAGAAAGAGATGGGAGGTAAGACCATGATCATTCCCCTCGTGGGCCGGGGATGGTGTTCTAGGATGCAATGCCTGAGCCGTCAGCCTATGCTGGATTGTGCACGTCCCCCATAGTGACTGCAAGTATATTTTATTGAATTATCAATTGGATTAATGACGGCTGGGTAATCATCCATCGCATGGCATTTGCGAATAGTGTTGACAGTGAGTCACACTATTCTTGGTTTGATAAGCATTGGCATTACGGGTAACTTTGGTGATTAACCAAGTTACTGTCGGTTAAACCCTCACCAACTGGATACATTCTCAGGCTGAAGAACATATACATGCATTCATTCATTAACAAGAATTAAAAGTAACATGATTATCATGATATACGTTGGATACATGTTTACTTGTTTCTATTACTTCTTTAATCATGTTATTGCATCTGCTTCTATCATAATTGCCTGGTATTATGTACATGAAAATCTTGGAGGGTGTTACCTCACTACACAACGAGTAACGTTGTCAAAATATATCAGATGGTGCAGATGATAGAGAGGATGTCCCTGTCCTAGCTATGGATGAGCCTAAGGCGGACATTCGAGACACTTGGCCTTACCTGTCCTAGGAGGAGATGACGAATAGACTTACTTTTCCCTTTTTATTCTTTACTTTTGGAACCTTGGATTTGTATAAGCCTTATGGGTATTACTTGCTTCCGCTCTGATATGATGATTTTTATATTGTTGGATTCTTAGATCTATCTCTCTTATTTTGAAATACAATGATAATGTTAAATGATGATTGGTAGCCTTTACGTCCGGATTTTTCAGAGCATGAACTCATCACTCGAGCACTGAAAAATCGGGGCGTTACGCCTTATGTATAATTCTCGGTTACATTTATTTTCAGAAAAATTGAGGTCTCGATGGACCAGTCCCTTCATAGTGAAAACTGTTTATCCATATGGGACTGTCGAGTTGTTGAATCCAAGGAACGGTAACATTTTTAAAGCGAATAGTTAGCAATTAAAACCGTTCTTTGAGAATTTTCCTTCAGAAGGTATGTCCATACCTCTGACTGATCCTATGTATCAGGATATTTGATCTCCTAGTCTGACGGAGGTATAGAGTAGTTTAGGATTATAATTTGCTTGCTTTTTGTTTGTTTTTCCATTGGTTTGTTAGAAGGAGGTAGAATTCTCAATTTTTTTGTTCTCTCAGGTACTCTTATTCCTCACTCCATTTATTTTATCATTGCTCTCATGTTTTGTTCATTGCATATCTTTTACATTGAGGACAATGCAAGATTTGGTTGGGGGGTGTGGGATCAATAGGTTAAATCTAGTGCTTTGCAAATTACGAGCAATTTTTGTATGAAAATTTTTTATTTTTTTCTAAAAATTCAAAACTCCGTTGGTAAACTTCGTTTCTATGCATTCGGGATGATGTAAGTACAAGAAAAAGAGATGCGAAGTGAGTGGTGTTGAATACCTTGAACAATCTCTAAAATACTAGTTTTGTATGTGAATTCCCCTATTTTTATTATTGATAGAAATTCTAAACACTTTTGCACCTAGTTCACATTACATGATTCTCATGCTTTGAAAGGATTATGTAAAATTGTGGATTGGCTAGGTTTGGATTTGAGGTGTTGAGGAACCAAACCAGGGTACTTTGTCCATCCTTGTCCATGGGAAAATAATGAAAGATATGGATTTCTAAAAATCCTATCTAATATGTATAAAAAGGAAAGGAAGAATGAAATATGGGAATAATGGGAAATATGGTGGAAAATTCCGAAAAGGGCTACCTATTACCAACCGGGGGATGGTCTACCCATAACCAAAGTCGGAAATGGGACATAGTGTGAAAGTCATCGGAAGGACGGTAAGGCAAATTCCTGTCATAAGCTTGTTATTGATCTGTACACTTTTGGATCCATAGCTTAGTTGATCTATGAAGAAGATAATCCTGAAAATTCATAAGATGACCACTCACTATGCACACTAGGTTGAATTTGTTTGGATTCTTCTATTTATCAATCAATTAGCAGGCATTTCATATGAGTACTTGGTATGTATTGGAAAGTTTAAGGTTTCAACTTCCATCACTAAGTCCTCCCGATTTTTACACTTGCATATCATTGAATGTATAAAAGCATAGTTCCCAAAGGAGAGTTGAGTTTTGAAGAATGAAATTTGTTTCACGCATGTTTTCCTTAGGACTAGCAAAATGCTAATTGGGGGTTGTGTTGAGCTCTTAAATATATATATATTCTAACCCCATTTCATTACTAACTATGCATGCTTTTCATGTTTAAAGATTATTCTAAAGCATGTTTTGTGATTGTAGGAACGAGAAGGGGACTTCACCAATTCAATGCTTAAAAGGTCACTCTATACACATTGAAGATCAAAAGACCAAGTGCCAAAGGGTGGAAGAAAGAAGCAATGGAGAAAGAGAAGGAAATAAGGAAGAAATGCAGAAGATTGCACTATAGACCGGTCGTGCAACTGGTCATCCATTGCCCAGGACCGGTCGTCCGACCGGTCCGAACACTCAACAAGAGGATCCCTGCTGTCAAACCTTGTTGGACTAATCACGATCGGTCGTGCAACCGGTCATCCACTAGTCAAACCAGTCGATTAATTCAAAAGCCATGATGGATTTTCTGAAAACTCACTAGACTGTTTTTGGCCTTTTACGACCGGTCGTCCGACCAGTCATCTGCATAACAGAGCTTCTTCTACAAGTTTCGAATTCTGCTGCACAAAATACAGTTTTTGCTGGATTTCTTGAAGTTTCTTCGCACCAAGGGCCCAAAACCTATAAAAGGGCTCATCTACCTCATTCCTAAGGTATCCTATAAGAGATTTACCATGATGGGAGGCGGCGGAAGTCGGATTCAGAGTTCTACAACTCCTCCTAGTTTGTTTCTTTTAGTTTTATGCTTTCCTTAGTTGAATTCATGTTTCCTTGGATCATGATCGGCTAAACCTCTTAGCTAGGGCTAAGAGGTGAAGCTTGTAGTGAATTTAAGATGTTTTGATTCATTTTTATGTGGTTTTAAGTTGGATTTATTAATTGAACAATGGTTTGAAGTTCGAATGAAGTTCTAAGTTTTCCTTCTTAGTCTCATGATAGCTCACGGATGTTTAGAAGAATTGCTTTAGTTCTTAATAATTTTGAATGAGTCTAGACCTGTACACTCCGAGGAATCGGGTTCAAGACGCTCTAGACTTGGATTCTCATGTGGGAACTACGAATCCATAGTTCTGCTTTTCTGAATTTCTAAATTATGTGTGATTGGTTACGTGATTTGAATGAAGTTCAAATCATGATCTAGTTATGCTTTGTGACAGAGTTTAATGATGATTATGATTGTGATCTTAACCTATTGGAACTAGGATTGACCTACACAATTGAGTGTGCTCAAGTCCTAACTTGAATTGAGGGAATCATGTATATGAATCACGCAGATTGTTTGTTATAACTGCCCTATTATCCGACTAGATAGGATTTGATTTCGATTCTAGTTTTGTAATTGCGAAACCACAACGAATTAAGCATCAAAGATTGTTACTAGTGGATCCTTGAACCCGTAGTGCTCTTTTACATTGTTTACATTCACTTTTAGTTTAAAATTGCTATCTACATTCAACTCTAAAATTCAATTTAGTTAGCTCTTAATTAGAGACCATTGGAAGTGTTTTGTGAAGTCCTACACAAGTCCTTGTGGATCGACCTCATTCTTACTGAGATTATTACTACATTGCAACCCTACACTTGGGGAAGCGAACAATTGGCTTGTTTATTTCAGCCATGGCTTCAAGTAAATGTCTTACTTATGCTTTATTTATTAATACTTTATTTCGTTATTCTTTCTATTGATGGTTTTCCTCTTCTTTCAGCTTAGATTACGGGCCTTACGATGAGGATCATGGAGATAAAGGACTCTTGGAGGCCAAGATGAAGAATAAGTTTCCTCGCCCAAATAAACTATCTCCGAGATGTGAGTTGGCTGGCTTTCTAGCATACTGGCTAAGTTGCATGGTCTTGCCAAGCTCAAAACAAGCTGATAGCGTGCGGATATCCTGTTTTGTTATCGCTGGAGGCATGGCACATGTTCATCGTTATGTCATAGCCCCTGTGGTCTTGTGCTCTCTTTACTGAGCTTTCGAGCAGGTTATCAGCAACAAGGAGCGTGCTTCTTTTGGGATGAACTCAGCCTACTATGGATGGCATTATCTATTAGGATGGCTTGGAGTATATTTGCCTTGGGTATATGGCATATTTTTCGGGGATTATATTCAGAAGGGGATTATACCGCTGCACTTCTTTTAGAAACGGAAGATGGTCGCACAAAATTTGATAACTGTTGAGGAGGGGATCGCTCAGTATAATGACATCGACTTCTTGCATTTTTCAGGCACCATTAGTAAGGATCCTATGCTACTTGATGACGACGGCAGTCTTGACCATTACAAGCGTTCATTTTTTTACGGTTATTCATCCATCTTCGCTCCCTCTATGGGAAGGGTTAGAATTCTGGAGAGAGCCATATTACCCGAACCGTTTTGCTCGTCAATTCATTTATGACTAAGGGGTGCCCAAGACATTAGAACCAGTAACACGTGAACAACGAGCGTACGGTGTCAGGTTGTGGACCCTCGCCGATTTTCCGCGCTCCCACACGACGTTCTTCTCCCTTCCCCTTTCCTTTCGGAAAAGAAGGAGATGAGGATGCGTGAGTGCGAAATCGCCGTTTGTGCCACTGGCTTGCCTCGTTCTCGAGGGCTTCGTTTGGTTGTCGTGTTAAGCTGGATATGTTTAAATGAGTTTATATAAGACTAGAGTCGCCACTAGCCAGTTACTTCGAATCTACAGTCGGCTAGACCCCATAGAAACGTTAGAGAAGGGAATCCGAAGATTCCTTCCTCTAAAATGACTCCTGTTGATCTGCGGCCAGAGATTCAAGGTAAGGGATCACGGTTACAGGGTGGGAAGAGGTTAAGCACCCCACACACTGCCCGTACCGAAGTACGGTCTCTACTTCACAGAATCGATCGGATACTTGAAAGTCTAGTTTAATCCTCGTATATTCTCATGGATGACATGATGCATGAATGCGGGTCTGAACAGTAAGAGTTTCTGATGGGCAGGTTCCAACAACGGGCAAGCCCAGAGCATACGCTCGAACTGACAGGTGCTTAATATAAAGACATATGCAGTGTGCTTGAATAATCAAGGTGCTTGTAATGAAGCAGGGGGGTTGGAAGAAAAGTAAATGTTGCACTTATGCTAGATGCAAATGAGATGATGCTGGAAAAGAGTAGCTGGGTGGACGGAGGTGTCGCAAGGATTGGCTTCGAGTGGCTGGGTCAAGATTTGGATGGCTTGGGAGGCTTGGACCAGTGGTCAGGCTGAGCTGGACCAGGGCTAGACTCTCCTCACTCGGGCTCTCCTTGGTGGAAAAATGGGCTAAGGGGTGGATGAGGACTCGGACCGCACCCGGACTGGCTAGACTTGAAGGGATGTTGAAATGAGAAGGGGAGGGGGGTATTTATAGCAGCGGAGAGTGGCACTTTTCGTAATTTATCTCGGGCGGCCTGCTATGGGCCGCCCGTACGGCCGCTCCTCGATTTCCAGCGATGTACGGTTGCTTCCTCGGGGCTGCTGTTTGACTCGCTGGGTCGAATCAGTGAGTTGACTCAGCGGGTCGACTCGGTGATTTAACTTGACGGGTTGACTCGGTGTTTTGACTCGACGGGTTGACTCAGCGGGTTAACTCAGCGGGTTGACTCAGTGAGTTTGACTTTTTTTTTGGATTTTTTGACTGGCTTTTCTTATGGGGGGTTTTTCAGGGTGGTGTTTAGGATTGGGTTGACTGGGTTCAAGCTTGAACTGGGCTATGGAATGGGGCTTACAAGGGTGAGTTTGGCTGAGTTTGGACTTGGGATTTGGGGGTATGGTCCTCCATTCATCCAGTTATCTCTACCAACAGTGTAGCCGAAGGTGGGGTGTCTACAGATGCCCCTCTTTGGCAGAGGTTGCGTGCAACCGAATGCCAAAGCGAGTGGACACCCCACTTCTGACCCGGTCATTCATAGATCATGTTCTGAAATCTTTGCTTGCTTTTGCATCTGTGTCAGTTGATCGTTTGGAAACCGATCACTTACACATACCGCGGGAGTTTGGAGAAAACGTTGCGATTGTCCCTGCATGCGCTGCAACCTGGGTACCCAATCGCAACCCTTCCATTCCCGATCGATACTAACATCGGAAAGGTACAGCAGAGCCTCTGCGTCGACAGTCTTATGAGGATGCTGACCCTGAGACTGATTGTGTGATGTTTGATGTTTTCCCAGATCACTCCAGGAGTACTTGTTTCGCTTGACTGTCAAAGTGGTTAGACGCCCTGCGTCAGATAGTCTTACGGGATTCTACTACACCGACTTGGACTCAGTCAAGGTACTTCAGGCATCCACGCCTGGGTATGTGCGGGTGGGCTTTTTCCACCCGATCTGCTGGTTTCGATGCTTGGTTTGCAATTCATTCTTTCCTCGATTGTGGTCTGAAATCTTTGTTGTCCTTTGTATCTGAGTCAGTTGATTGTCTGAAAATTGATAACTCGCACATACCGCGGGAGTTTGGAGAAAACGTTGCGATTGTCCCTGCAGTTTACTGCAACCTGGGTACCCAATCGCAACCCTTGCATTCCCGATCGGTACTAACATCGGAAAGGTACAGCAGAGCCTCTGCGTCGGTAGTCTTACGAGGTTGCTGACCCTGAGACTGATTGTGTGATGTTTGATGTTACCCCAGATCACTCCAGGAGTACTTGTTTCGCTTGACTGTCAAAGTGGTTAGACGCCCTGCGTCAGATAGTCTTACGGGATTCTACTATACCGACTTGGACTCAGTCAAGGTACTTCAAGCATCCACGCCTAGGTATGTGCGGGTGAACTCTTTCCACCAAATCTGCTGATTTTGATACTTGGGTTACAATTCATCGTTTCCACCTGTTCAAATGGTTTCTGTGACCGAGCCTTTTGGCTTTCATCTTTTTTGTATCTTGGCATGTGGTACGACCGCACTGACACTGGAGTTCAGTTCGACCGTACTTTGAGTGCATTGGATCCGATGATCTCCGGGGAAACCGCGAGACATCGGATCTGTAACGCCCCAGATTTTCGAGATTTATTTGAAAATTTTTGAAAATTCATTTTTAATTTATTTTTTATTAATTATCGTACATTTACCGTTGATTTGCGAATAGCGGGACATCCGTAGGAAATCCGATAGGGGACCCTTTACAAAATTTGCTTAGAATGATCCCATAAACATCGTAGAAAGATCAGATTTCAAAAATCATGCACTTTTCAGATAATTACGAAAATGCCATTAGTTAAACTTAAGTTAAGATGCCATTTTTAAATATTATAATTTCTGACGATCACTTTCACGCAAAACCCTGAATTTAAGCTTTTGGGCACATATTAACCATACACATCAAATTTCAGCCCTTAAATCATAGTAAAAGTGGTCCGATTGTCAAATCAGCCCCTTAACCCTTGATTTTCATGTCCATCGAGTGAGGAAAGTAGATGGTTAGTCGTAGTCGAATATTTCTCTTCATATGAGTGACTTGGATCGTCTTTATCATGGACCAATAGTGTGATTTGAATGCCCCACCTTGATAAGCATCTTTCTTATGCGCGAAGTTATCCCGTTTTAGAAATTAGCGAGTTACCAACTCTTTTTAAATCTGAACCTTTCAATTTACCCACTTCTCACCATCAATTGCTTATCAAATTTGGACCACTTATTATACTCATATGACTACGAGTTTACACAAAATTTGGACCCCGATCTATAATCCTACACCGTTGAACCACAAAGCCAGCCCCTTCCTTTTCCGCCAAAAGTTGAAATTTCAGATCTAGGCATTTTTTACCATCAATCAACCACTAAAATTTGTATAATTATTTTCCTATCATGACTACATATTTTTTTAAAATTTGGGCCCTGATCATCAAGCATAGACCGTTAATTGAGATTAAGCCCATTTTAGCACCCCTTAGGCCATTTTGAAGGATCGGCCAATCTAGAATGTGGATCATCAAGAAATTTACCTTTTCTGACTCTACTCTTCGAGCTTGATAAGATGAACGGATTGGAATTGATCATAGATCACCCAAATATTGAAATTTGAGAAACCCACCTCAAGAAGTTGTTACACAAGACCTCGCGTGCACATCCATCTCCATATTTCTATTACGCACCTCCAAATCCTTCTCCTAACCCTAGCCTCCATGTCGTAGAGAGAGAGAGAGAGAGAGAGAGAGAGAGAGAGAGAAGAAGAAGAGAGTTCTTTCTCATATTTTTCCAGCGGCTAGGATCTTCTACAACCATCTTCTAAGTCCATCCTAAGGTGAGGATTTTCCTTCAAGCCTTTCATTAATAATATTATAATTATCATAAGTTTCTTTTGTGGCATGTGAAGTTGTTTTGTTTTGAATTGCTGATCCATATAATATGAAGTTTAATGTAGGATTTGTAATGAATATCATTATATAATGATGTGATTCATTGTTTAGATTTTTGACTAAGAAGCATGTGTATTTGTGTTATTTATCTTTGTAAAATCTATGCCCTTATTTCCTTAATATGTGTTTTACAAGTAACATTGGTTTTCATATTATGATATGAAATATGTGTATAAGATCATCACATGGACATCCCATTATTGTATACTCTTTGTCCCTAAGTTGGTAAAATTATTCGATGTAGAGAGATGGAACCCATGAGAGGTGTCAATGATGGAAGAATATCTCTTGACTTAAGTGAGATAATGAAGTGCTTATTTGTCAATGGATCTTTACATGCATATGATGCATGATTGAATCCATTTACATTACATGAGTATTTTAATGAATTTGATCATGATGTACAATATTGGCTTTTTAGGACATGATGAAATCATAAAAAGGGACAATGAGTGGACACTAATGGTATACAAATTCTCATGAGCCGGGGTTGGTGCTATGGACACTAATCCCATGCTGTCGGCCTATGCTGGGTTGCTTGCGACTCCCCATAATGACCATTGAGTTTTATTTAAATCGGTTGTATGCGAAAACATTTAAATAAAGGTGAAACTAAAGTCATGCATTCACTTGGCTCCATGTGGGTGTACGGAATTGAGAATAGGCTAGAGCGTCCTACTTCTCCCGTACACTGTCACGTGTAGATTTGGGCTATGAGCGTCCCGTTTCTCACCTGGTCGGGCAAAACTATGGGCTTGTGCGTCCCAGGAACCTCTGGTGACTAGTGGCTAGCATGAAGTCGTAACAGGGAGTCTCTCACTTCATGTATTATGATTTCTAGCCAGGGTGCCTTAGCCAGAGCATGCATTCCATGCATCGCATTAACAAAGATTTTTACTTGATTGTTTTGTTTGAATAAAGATATTATTGTGTTGCGTTACTCTGAGTTTCGTACATTATTATTCTTGATAGTCTTGGAGGGAATATTCCCCACTATGATAGCGTTTAACGCTATCCCAAACACAATTTAGATGATGCAGGTGAAGATCCAGGTATTGAACCCGATTTTTAAGGAAAAGAGTTCGATGGTTCGTACAATCACATGGCGGATGACGATGTTAGAAAAACTTAGTTGATGTTTTCATTTATCAAATATTTCTTTGAGTAGTTGATACATTTATGGAATTGTAATAAGTCTTCAAGAGAAGACATGGTTTTGTATTTTAATTAATCAGTATGGATATTGGTTGGTTCCCTTATTTAAACATTGATGATGACGTAGTAAGTTTGATAGAATAAGATGATAATTGTTTCCGCCATTGTGCTTGAATCCTATATTTTATTATTTGAAAAATTAGTTATTCCATAAATTACTTGGGAATTCGGCCGTCGTGTTATACACGAGAGTCGAAAATCTCGGGTCGTTACAGGATCTTATTTGATTTTTGCGTCGGCTCCTACCCAGAGATATGGAAGATCTCCTGGTGTTTTGGAAGCAGAACACTCTACTGGAAAATATTTTTGAATTTTTGAAAAGGCACCCACTCTGGGGAGTGATACTCCGTGGGGTTTTTATTTGCACATAGAAATATTTTTTTTATCTTTTTGAAATGGAAATCTGGTTTACACGTGCCTCCACTAGTGATGCCTGTGGGGCTTTTGGCTAACCGACTTTTATTTTGAAAGCAGGTAAACATGATGATTGATGCGATGGATGCTGATGCTGGGAGATGCATGATGAATGCATGATTTGGCTCATTCTCTTCTCGTTTGATGATTTTGCTTTTGCTGTGGGTGCAGAGAACTTTGAGCTTATTGCTTGCAGGGTTGTGCTTCCCTGGGGTTTTTCTTTTTGTATGGGCGTTTGGTCAGCGGGTTGGTCAAGATCCCGACCCGTGATCGATCAGGTCCATCGTCCCAAGATGTTGTTTCTTTGCTTAATGAGAATGTACGAGGATGTTATCCGACTTCAAGATGTTCTTCTGGGCATGCGTGTGATTAAGATGGTGTTTAGTTGCCCGTTTTGGTCAAGATTCCAATTTGCGGGCGATTGGATCCGTCATCCCAAATTGTGAAGAGAGTGGAGTTCAAGACTCCTGAAGTGTAGTGCGGGGGATACTGACAATTTTTGTGATTTTTGCAGATTTTTTTTATTGAAAGCAAGGGAAATATTTTTGTGATTTTTTGACAATATTTTGATTGAAAGCAAGGGAAATATTTTTGTGATTTTTGACAATATTTTGATTGAAAGCAAGGGAAATATTTTTGTGATTTTTGAAGAGGTGATTTTGCAATGTTTTTGTATTTTGTGATTTTTCTGAAATGCAGGGAAAAGTGTGGAATTTTCATCCACTTCCAGCTTCTACTACTGGTAAGGCACCCGATCCATTTTACGTCAGCGAGCAAGACGAGTCTCACACAGTTAAGTGCCGTAGTTTTACATCTTCGGATGAGGGGATTTTGAGGGTTTTCAATCAACACACCCACAAAGTTGCCTGTTCCTCATGTGCAATGCACATAGACCACGTATCGTCCGACGGACTCCTTCGGCCACAAAATGAGCCACATCCTCACATTTCCTTTAGTCAATCCAGTTTGGGGTCTTACATTGCTCACAATTCCGTGAGGGTACGCTCCACCTCCCAACAGCCTTAATCCCCTTCATGAGTTTTAGGAACAGGGAACATCCGTCAGATTCAACAGCGACTTCCAAATCAAGGTTGTCTATCACGGTGCGTTCAACACGAACAGGATTGCGGAGTTCTGCCCGGCTCAGCCCTTACCTGTTTAAAAGATTCCAGGCACCCGTACGATCAAGTGTCAGCCATGCCTGGAACAGGTTAGGAAAAAAAGCCCCCGAGAAGTTAATCCCAGTGTAGTTTTAGGTCTTCGGACCACTGAAGATGAATTTGTGCAGTTGAAATTTTTGGTGAATCATTTTTCTTTTTTTGTGTTTTTTGGAAAAAGTTCCAGATTTCAGCTCGAATGATCGAGATTGATGCTGGTTTTTGTAGAAAGCTTTTAAAATATTTTGGTATTTTTGAAATGTTCCGGGTTATCAGATCCTGGCTCGAATGGCTGGGATCGATGCCGGTTTTTGTTAAAAGCGAGAAAGGTCCCCCGAGAAACTAATCCCAGTGTAGTTTAAGGCCTTCGGACCGTAAATATGTACAAGCTGAAAATACATTCTTTTTTGTGATTTTTCGAAAACTGTTCCAGGTCATAAAATCTCAATTTGAACGGTCAGGATTGACACTGGTTTTTATTGGAAATCTCTCGGGATTTTGTTCCCGACGTAGTTTAAGGTCTTCGGACCAAAAACTATACAAAAGGGGGCAAACACATTTTTTTTTTGTTTTTGGAAAATGTCCGGTGTCAGCGGATCTTGATCAAGACTGATATCGGCTTTTATTGAAAATCCCTCGGGATATTGATCCCGACGTAGTTTAAGGTCTTCGGACCCAAAAACTTTAAAAGAGGGGCTGGTGATATATTTTTTGTTTTTCGAAATGATCCAGATCATCCGATGTTGGTCTTAAAGACTGGGATCGATGCTGGTTTTTATTAAAATCCCTCGGGATGTTGATCCCGACGTAGTTTAAGGTCTTCAGACCGAAAATATGTACATGCAAGTGCTGGAAATGCATAAATATATTTTTTTGTTTTTTAGAAAATGTCCGGAGCCACCAGATCTTGAAGAAGACCGATGCTGGTTTTATTGACAATCCCTCGGGATCTTGATCCCGACGTAGTTTAAGGTCTTCGGACCAAAACTGTTCAAGCGAGTGCTGGAAATCACTTTTTTTTTTTTTTTTTTTAGAAAATGTCCGGAGCCACCAGATCTTGAAGAAGACCGATGCCGGTTTTTATTGAAAATCCCTCGGGATCTTGATCCCGACGTAGTTTAAGGTCTTCGGACCAAATTTTGTACAGGTGATGTATATATTTTTCTGGTTTTCTGAAAATATCCGAGATCGTCGGGTCTTGATTCGATCCAAACTGATGTCGGTTTTTATTGAAAATCCCTCGGGATCTTGATCCCGACGTAGTTTAAGGTCTTCGGACCAGTACTGCACAAAACAGGAAAGACATTTTTTTTGTTTTTTTGTTTTTTTGAAAGTACTAGGTGTCGTCGGATCTTAATTCGAGCGATCAAGACCGATACCGGCTTTTATTGAAAATCTCTCGGGATGTCGATCCCGACGTAGTTTAAGGTCTTCGGACCAAATTTTGTACATGTGAACAGTAATCAAGGGTGGAGATTCTTGGGATTCTTCTTGGAAATGGTTTGGATCATCTGGTCATGCCTTTGGATGGTTGAAATCATTGTTTGACCAAGTCAAATTTTCCTTTCTTTTCTTTGAGAATTCCATAGAGCTTTTCCACATCATCAACCCAATTTCTCACCCATTTCTCATGAGGTGAGATTTTGGTGAGATTTCTTCCTTTTTCTCACCATTCTCTTCCATCACTTCATTCTTACATGGAGGTACAAGATTCACTTGCAACCACCCTTCCCAAGGAGGAGTTCTTCCCAAGGAGAGGGGGAGGGAGGTCGTTTCATGTAGGTAGGGGCTAGGACGGCCTCCCATGGGCCACCCGGACGGTCTCTGCCTCCTGGTTTCTTCAGTGGGTTGGGTAAAAGGGTGCCCTCCCCTTTTCTATATAACATGGGGCACCCTTGCCCCCTCAAACGTGCAATCTCTCTCTTCTCTCACTCTCATACTCTCTCTTTCTTCAAGTTTTCTCTCTCTTCTTTGGTGGTCCTTTGCTCTTTTCAAGTGGTGGCCCTTAGAGACATTTTGGGACAGCAAGGTGGTCCTTCTTTGGTGAGTGGTAAAGGTATGGACCACTTCCTTTCTCTTTTCTTATCCTTTTCCTTCTTCATTGTCTCTTTTCATGACTCTTTTCTTTTTCCATGTAGCTATTCCAAGAGGTGTGAAGGTGGGCCCAAGCATTCTTGGCCTTTTTCTAGATCTCAAGTCTTTTTCAAAGGTGGTGCATGGAGAGGGACATTGCAAGCTCTCCACTTCATTTTTCTTTCTTCTTTTCACACTCCCTTCATGTGCATGTAAAGGGTGATTTTGCCATGTCATCAAGTGTGCATGGCAAAATACTCTATCTTTTTCATGGGAGTTGGGCCTCTCTTCATATGTATCAAATGGGCTCAAAGTGAAGTCATGGCCCTTGGTGTATTTGGTGGGCCCAATGCTTCATTTTGGGCTCCTTCTTACTTTCTTTCTCTTGTCATTTCCCTTTGGAGCTTTCTTTTTCTTTTCCATCTTCCTTTCAAGGCTTGGGCCTATGGGCATGGTAAGGCCCATCTCAAGTTTTGAGCTCATGGGGCTCACTTTGGGTGACCTCATCTTTCTTCACATGTGTATGGATCAAGGTGGCTAGCCCATTTTTCATTTGGATCTCAAGTGGGCTAGATTTCCTAGTTGGGCTTATATGGACAAGTAGCCCAACTCTTCCATCATTTCTCGATTATGATGTACATCCTTGTACAAGGTGTAGTGGGCTCCTTGGAGTCTCTATATGTGGATGGGCTTTTGGGTCCTCATTGAAATTTGGATTCCTTTGGACCAATGTGTGCACCACTACACTTTGTCCATGTGGGTTTTTTTTCTTTTCATGCTCTTTTCTTTAATGGATGGAGGACTTGAGTTACTTGACCATCTACAAGTCCCATGAGTGAGTTGTTCCCACAATCTCACTAAGTTCAAATGGTTTTCCTTGTGGTAGGAATGTGGTTCTCAAGAGTTTCCCTCTAATGCTATCAACCTCAAATGGATGATCCTCAAGTGAGCTATCCATACAATCATAGCTCCTTTTCCTTTGGGGCTTGGTGGGTCATCCACCATCATTCTCATGTATGGGTGATTTTCCTTTAAATTTGTGGGAAAGAATGGTACCCATAAGTCGCCCATTTTTGTCCCATGCTTTGGGACATTTTGGGATTTTGATCTTCAAGTGGGCTATGTGTAACATTCTTATCCATCCATGATGGTTGGGTGACTCATCAAGCCATGCTCTTTTGTGCTCAAATGGTCTCCCTTTTGGTGAAAAAGTTGGTGCACATAAGTTGCCCAAACTTGCCTTTTCATGGGCATTTTCAACTTTGATTCTTCATATGGGCTATGTGCATCAACTTTCTACCCCTAGCTTCTTTGATTCATATGTTTGTGGGTAGACCTCCTTGTTGCATTTTCATGGTCAAAATTTTCATCAAGATGAGGCACATAAAGTTGCCCATGGTTAACCCATGAATGGGTCCTCATATTCTTCAAAGTGGGCTATGTGCCCTCTTCAATCCATTGGGATGAGGCATTTGGGTTGCTCTTGGGGGCCCGTTTTGTCACGCCCCAAACTCGGGGACCGGGCTTACTAAATTCCCGGCCGCCGAATCCGGTGCCAACAGCCTCCGTAGTACCCCATTCTCGGCCCCTAGCTCCCATACGCCAGGTTCCGATCCTGGGATCCCACAAGGAGGATTTTCAAGGTAAATTTTTTTTTTATAGATGAGCATAAACATAAGTATACCAAACCAAAAGCATCACATCACATATCCACTAAGATAGTCTTTTGAGTACAATGCTGTAGAAAAGGAAATACAAGGTATAACTGAAAGCTGAAAATCAAATGCGCGCCCCTGTCTCACTGCTGTCGTGCTATAGTATGACCTGCACGTAAACAACGTGCATAAGCTTACTATGAAGCTTAGAGAGTGCGTGGTGTGTGCGCAATGCATATGACAGGTATACAGATATCAGAGTAAGCGGAAATGATGGCAGGCTACACTACCAAGTCTATGAATGTCATTAGCCATCTCGAGGCTATGCAATGCAATGGGCCTATATGGCCGAGTGTCATATGCTAATGATGCCATGTGCGCATGTCAACCCTCAACTGTCATATATCATACGGTTTACAACTGGGACATCACCGGGGTCTAGTACACTCCAGACATTGGTTGCCGCCCATCGCGCGCATAACCAAGCGAGTGGAAGAGACCTCACTATCCGCCTCATCAATGACATATAAGATAATTCACCCGGCTCGTCGATAGCGAACCCATTCACGAGCTGGTCAAACTCAACCTAGTATATAGCCCTCTGCACCCGGGCGGGTAAGGTCACACCCCCTTCCAACCGACCCCGACACAGTGGGAGACGCGGCCTACTGGTATTTGGCCCTCATGCGCTCATAAATCCACTCGGTCTAGACATTGGAGCATCCTACTGGTACCACAGGGTTTAGGGACTTTCACCCAAGGACATCTTTGGCGCCCAAGTGCTAGAACATATTTCCGGTGTCCATTCCTACCATCCACGATGTGACTGTGGTGGTCAACACCCCGATGCCGCTGGGGTGAGAATCTGATCATGACATGTATAATGCGAGATGCATGAGTCACACTATTAAAGCCATGCACCAAACCTGCGCATACCGCGCGATCATGTAGGGTGACCATATCTCATACGGGTCCCCTAAGTATCTCAAGCTGTAAGGCATATGCTATGATCGACATCGTCCACAGTCAGGCATACATATGATGCGTATGTACAAATGAATGGGTATGATATTCATTACACTAAGCATATTATCAGTGTGACCTATCCAGCTAAGTATACTAGCATATTACCAGACATATCATGTACTGTTGGCCTTGAATGGCCCAATATATATACAGAGAGTGGGACCCGAACTGTGGGCCCCATAGGAAATGTAAAGGTCTTCGTGGTATAGCCCACTTGAGACTACATCGGCCCCATACTTGGGCCTGCACATACAAGATAGGCAGCATGAATAAAACAGATACATCATGGTGGAGCTAATAGATACATCACGTTGGGACCCATAGGGTGGGCCACCTGCTGGGCAGCGTGGTACCCAACTGATCCCAATAAGTTTGAATCAAGCAGATATTTGTGTTTTCTCCTTCATACATATCCATGTGATCTTATGAACCGATTGGATGGCAAATAAACATCACTGTAGAACCTAGGAAGGTTTCAATGTTGGAAATCATTATTTCCACTGAAGCATGGTCCACTTGACATTAAGATATGCTTAAATTTTGGGCTCAGCCACTAAAATGAGCTGGACAGAATAGATAGAGCAAATACATTTTAGGTGGGTCCCACGAGTGTGCCACTGGCTTGGCAGACCCCATATTTAGTTATTTATTCATTATGTGCATATATATATTTATATATTTTATTTCTACCAAGTGGGGCCCACAGAAGCTTGGATCAAGCTGATATTGCTGCTTTCCCTTCTTCACACGCATGTGTGAACTTATGAACAGGTTGGATCTCAATTAAACATCATGGTGGGCATTGGAAGGTTTCAATGGTAGGGTCACTGTCCCTGCTTTTTCCTTTGGTGGGACCCCCTTGAGACTTGGATCTGACCCATTCTTGGGATCATGCCCTAAAATGATCTCCCCAAATGGATGGACGGTGTAGATGCAGCAATTATATATCCAAGGAGGAACCTGTAAACTCCCCGGTTGAGTGGATCTAAGTTAAAACACCTAGGTTGGGAGGAACCTGATTTAAACTCCCTAGTGAATATCGGTGTGTTCAAAAGGGTTGAGTACTTGAAACCGGGAGTAGAGTAGACCCAAAGTCGAACTACTATACATCATTATGTTTGTGATTGTATTTGAGCACATTTCTTATTATGCATTATGTTTAATGGTTTAATTATGAATGCTTAATTAGAATGTATATTAAGCACTAGATAGGCACATCCACACAAAAGATGTACTTTCACTTACTTATGTAGACTTGAGATCTATGATCCATTCTCATATAGTCTACATAAGTTGCATAGATTAGGTATTTCATTACTTTATTCTTTGATAATCTATGCATGCTTAGACTAGGTAGCTTATCGCTTATCCATATACTAGTCTTGTGATTGGACCCACTTAGGCTTGGAAGCTGAAGTACTATCACTTAGTTTAAATTCTTAAATCTGTTAAGTAGACGAAAAGATTTTTAAAATGTCCTTAATCACCCCCCCAGGACTTGGTCATAATTCTAGTTGCTCCTCAAAAGCTTCCGCACGCATACGCGTCCACAAGTGTAATCAAAGTATTGCAATTTCAATTGGTATCAGAGAGGGTTGCTCTTCAAAGACTTAACCGTCTAGAGTGAGATCCGATACCGAAGTACTAGCATAATGTCTAACCGAGATGGGAGTACCATTAATCATCCACCATACCTTGACAGGTCCAACTATGCCTATTGGAAGGCTAGGATGAGGATTTTCCTACAATCCTTGGACCAATCTATGTGGGTAAGCACACCAACGTAAATATTCCATGCCCACGGAACAAGTGGAGATTGATGGTAAAACCATTGTCATTCCCAAAGATGATGAAAAATAGAATGACAATGAGATTTGTGTTTAATTGTTCAATTATGAATGTTTAATTAGAATGTATGTTAAGCACTAGATAAGCACATCCACATATAAGATGTATTTTCACTTACTTGTGTAGACTTGAGATTTTTAATCCATTCTCATATAGTCTATATAGGTTACATAGATTAGGTGCTTCATTAGTTTAATCATTTGATAATCTATGCATGCTTAGACTAAGTAGTTTATCGTTTATCCATATGCTAGTCTTGTGATTAGACCCACTTAGTCTTGGAAGCTGAAGTGTTATCACTTACTTATTTTAAATTGTTAAATATGTTTAGTGGGCGAAAAGATTTTTAAAAGGTCCTAATCACCCCCCACCCTCTAGAAATTAGCCATAATTCTAGTTTCTCCTCAATGCTTCCATACGCATATGCATCCAAAAGTATAATCGAAGTGATGCAATTTCATATGGGTCTGATTAGTAAGAGTTTCTGATGGGCAGGTTCCGATTAGATCGGCAAGCCACAGAGCATACGCTCAAACTAACAGGTGTTATGCAAGATGCATGATAGTGTGTTTGATCGGTCAGAGTTTCTGATGAGCAAGATCCGAGCCACAGAGCATACACTAAGACCTGATCAAGTATTTGTGGTGGGGATGAGAAGCAGAGGGGGTTGGACTAATAAATATTGCACTACGCTAGATATGAATGAGATGATGCTGATATATGAATGGCTGGATGGACGGAACTGTCACAAAGGTTAGCTCGAGCGGCTAAAAGTGGGACTTGGATGGCTTGAGAGGCTTTGACCAGGGTCAGGCTGGGCTACACCAGGGTCAGGCTCTTCACTCACTCGGGCTCTCCTTGGTGAAGGAATGAGCTAAAGGGGGGTGAAGGTGAACTCGAAACTCTCAGGTTGGGGAGGATGGAAGTGGATGCTAAAAATGAAGGGGAGATAGGGTATTTATGCTGTAAGAAGTGGCAGCTTCTGTAATTAAGGGTTGGGGACACCCTGGGTGCCGTTCATACGGACGCTCTCTCTCCTCTTTGGACAGCTGTCACTTCGAACCTAGAGTGAAAAAGCCCTAGGTTCGAAGTACTTTTCTTGTCTGATCCTACTCCGAACCTGAGGGTTAGATTTAGGCTTGGTTTTAGGTTTGGTTTTGGGGTTTAACTAGGTGAGTTGACTGGGTGCAAGGGATGGACTGACTGGGTGGGTTGACACACCGGGTTGACCTACTGGGGAATTTTGGACTAGTTTTTCATACGAGTGGTTTTTCAGGCTAATGATTTAGGGTAAGTTAACTGGGCTTGGACCTAGGGTTTGAACCATGGATTTGAATGAATGGGTGAACTGGGTGAGTTGAGGGGTTTGGTCCTAGGGTTTAAACTATAGATTGGGTTATGGACCTTCATCCATATAGTTATTCGACCAACTTTGTAGCTAAAGGTGGGCTGTCTACAACAACGATCACAAGCACAACCCTCTTGGATCCAATCAATCATCACCCCAACGGGTAGTTAACAATTGTTGGTGCTCAAAATCTCACCCATGATAAAACAATATATAGCGGCTCATCTGCGACCATTCGAATCAATTTCAGACCCGAAAAACATTCAGAAAACACGATCGTACGCCAGCACAGCCCAACCTTAAGCGGCCCGCGCAATCGAGATCGAAACCTGTAATTGCTATTTCAGAGTCGATCTGGACATGCGTATTGTCGCCAAATGATTCGGAAGGCTAACCACCAAGTTTGAAAGCTGGACTATGTATATTTCCACGTGTACGCTTCAAGGAGCGAAGTTCCTATGCCAAGAGCTAACTGGGAGGGTCCAAATTAGAAAACAACTACCAAAATTTACAGTATTTGATCCTCCACACCCGGACTCAATAAAAGCTTAAAACTGACTTTAGTCCCCCAAAAAGGTACCTGTCCTTGGAGGGGTCGCTCATCGGAGCCTGAAAATGCTGAAATATTCTAAGTCTAGAGGTTGTTTTCTCTCTTGTAGAGTGTAGAACCCTAAAATTTCTAAGTCTGGAAGTGCACAAGAGAGACAATCCGCCCATGCTCTAAATACATGTGCCCGGGGCATTTCTTCTTCCTAACTACTAGGCACTAAAACTCCAAAAAATACTAAGTTTGGGCACATGCGCCCACACCAAGGGTACATGCACCCAGCCCCAATAACATTCGCCCACTACATTCGCCCGAAAACACTCCTAGAAACACATTTGCTCACAGTTTTCCCGTGCCTGGACTCGGACCCAATTCACAGGCTATAAATAACAAGTCGACCTAATGACCTCAACACACTTCATTTGCAGACGACGCCAGAGCGACGCAAGAGGTAACATGCACCCGCTCCGTATTCCCTTACCAGAACCCCCCGCCGAAAAAGGATTTCCTCACTAAAATCCCTCGTTGGAGTTTGAGTGTAGAGAGAGGGAGGAAGAAAACTCGAAATTATTGTGTTGGGGATTTTCCCCTTGGCCAAGAGATGCATGCGCCCACTCCCTTTGGGCTTAGAGAACTAAAAAATCAACTAAGTAAAGGGGAAATCCCTCTTGTGAAGGCTACATGCACCCACTCCATGAGGGGGGGGGGGGGGGGGGGGGGGGGGGGGGACGAATTTGGTTAAGTCCATAAAGACATGCGCCCATCAGAGCAGCCCTGGGCGCATGTAGTACATGCGCCCAAGGGAGAAGCTCTCTCTCTCTCTCTTTCCCTCCACATGCGCCTGGGGGGGGGGGGGGGGGGGGGGGGGGGGGGGGGGGGGGGGGGGGGGGGGGGGGGGGGGACATGAGCCCAACTGCTGGGCACATGCGCCCACTCACACCCCACATGCACTCAGGCATCCTTTGGGAGCCTGGGACGTCTGTGGTGTGGCCCGCTTTGGGTGGGTCCCGTCTCTCCAGCGTAGTATGTCTTCTAGACACACCTTAATGAGCTCTATCCATTCGTCAGATCGGATTTTCCAACAGTCGACGTTAAAGACCTCTAATCCATGATTTATAATAAAAAAATGACTAGTACTTAGTCAATTTTACAACCCTAAAAACCCTCTGTAAGAACATAAAGTAACCGACGCCTGATAGAATTAGACGCAATCTGACCGATGCCAAGTCGAATTTAGCATCATTACAACTCTAACAAACATAATTCAATGCTATTCGAAGACAATCATCTTTAATATTCATGAAACATCCTAATTAAGTGCTAAACAGGCCCGGACTTAATCATTTTTAGCCCTTGGAAGTGCCCTGATGGCTCAAAGATTGACTGACGCCAAGTGGAATTAGGCGCGATCTCACTGACACCAAGTCGAATTTAATATCCTCTCATCATAAAGCAACTAAATTATACATTTGTGGGACATCAATCCCCACCGTTTATCAGTTACTAGCATAAACAAGCATATATCAGGCTCAGTACTTAGTCATTTTCAGCCCTAGGAAGTGCCCTGATGGTTCAAAGATTGACTGGCGCCAAGTGGAAATAAGCACAATCTCACTTACGTTAAGTCGGATTTAGCTTCCATTTACCTCAAATCACCTTAATCAAGCATTGGTGGACTACTAATCCCCACTATTTATCAGTTCCCAGCATGATTAGGCGTATTTTAATCTCAGTACTTAGCCATTTTCAGGCCCTGAAGTGTACAATCTAATTCACCAAAGTTAAGCTTTCAAGGAGGTCTGGTTCAGTAGAACTCATCCAATAGCTTCATTCTTCCAAAGCATTACTCATTAATGAAGATACGATCAAAGTAACAATACACCTAATACGGATTAACTTAATCAAGTATATAATTCATCCGATAATTGCAATTATTAAGTATAATATGTTTCTCACCTAAGCATGCAACATTAATCCAACTTCGCATTCTATTTATATCCATCACATGGAGGATCCCTTATTCTGAGTATGATGTTCCACATATTCATGCATACATGAACGGATCTTCCATATTGCTTTGACCGCACACTTATCGACAAGTGTGGAAAGGCAAGAATGCTTCCAAAGATGAGTCGTCAGACTTCAAGATCAAGCACATTTACTTTATATTTCTCATGTCTATTGTACAAACCTTATTCATCCCAGATTAAGGTCTGAGACTAAACCAAAAGGACTATGGTTATCATTGGAAATCGTGATCAAAGAGTTCCAAAATGCCCGAAACACTTCCTTATGAACTGTTATCGCTAAACTAGTCGATATACTGCCCATCCAAAGCGAGATCCATTGGTTAAGCTGCTCAGGTAATTGCGGTGTGTCTTCCTGCGGTCACCCGTCCATAACGACGGTCATTGGCTCCGTGTCACACCACCTGACAGTCATGATGTGTCTTCGTGTGGTCACCCGAGCAACGGTCACTGGCTCTGTGTTGTACCACATGACAGTCGTAATGTGTCTTCTTGTGGTCACCCATCCACAACTACGGTCACTAGCTCTGTGTTGCACATGGCAACCATGACGTGTCTTCCTGCGGTCACCCGTCCACAGCGATGGTCATTGGCTCTGCGTTACACCCCATAATAATCGTGACGTGTCTTCTTGTGGTCACCCGTCCTCAGCATTGGTCACTAGCTCTGTGTTGCACGACTCAGTTAAAACCCTGACTGTCTCTCAACTTGGAACACCTTAAAGAACATGGGACAGGCATTTAACTTGTCTAAATGATGGCTCAGTCCATAACAAACTCGAAACCTGGTCTCCACGACCGTGAACTCTAAGACCATAGCCCCTGATGACTTAGTCTTTTACCTTTTAATCAAGGGTGATTAACCATTGATGTAATTAAGGGCTCGTGACCAGTTTCACAGCCTGGAATGTACAAGATCTCAAGATCTCTAGAATAAAATTCTCCTTGTGTTCGCTTCCCCAAGTGTAGGGTTGCGATGTAGTAATAAACTCGGTAATACCGAGGTCGATCCACAGGGACTTATGTAGGATGTCACAAATTCATCCACAAGTTTCTATTGAAGCTAACAATCAAAGTTTGAATAGAATGTGTATGATTAACAGTTTAAGCTAAATTGAATGTAAACAATTATAAGAAGGCACTAGGGGTTCGAGGATTCACTTGTAGTAATCCTCAATGTTCAATCCGCTGTGGTTTCCCATTCTCTCAACTAGAATTACCAGTCAGGTCTATCTAGTCGGATGATAGAACTGTTAAACCAGAAGTCTGTAACATGTAAGTTCTGTGCATAAAGTTCACTCAACTCTAGGCTGATCTGAGCATGCTCATTGCATAGGTCATTCACCTTTTCTATAGGTCCAATTCCCTACCATAACCATCCTCAAGTCTTCTCACAAGACAAGGCTAGATCATGATTTGAACTGGATTCAAATTATATGCACAGTCCATACATATTCCAGATAATCAACCAAAACTAGAACTTTGGCATGAAGCCCCTTTATGAAGAGCTTGGTACTAGAGCGCACTCCAATTCCTCGGATCATACAGGTCTAGACCGTTGCAAACAAATTAAGAAAATAAGTAATTCATCCAAACATCCATGAGTCATCACAAGACTAAGAGAAATTACTTAAAAACTTGTATAAACTTCAAACCTTAGTTCATAATCATGAATTCCAAACTGAAAACCACTTAACTACGAATTAAAACATCTTGGATACACTACAAGCTTCACCTCTTAGCCCTAGCTAAGAGGTTTAGCTGCTCATGATCCAAGGAAACATGAAACAACTCTTAAAAACATGAAAACAGCAAAGCAAACCAAAAAGGAGTTGTGAAACTCCAATCTTCACTTCCACAGCCTCCAACCTCGCTTGAACCCTTCTAGGATGCCCTAGGAACGATCCCTAGGTGTCCTTTTATAGTCTGGAAGCTCCACAACTTCGGAAGAATCGAGAACTTGCGTAACACTTACGCAGCGCAGAGAAAATCGGGATGAAATTAGAAATTTCTAACTCAGTACACATGGCCGACCGGTCATGACCGGTCGGCCTCAAGTGAAAACACTCCAGCAGGTATGCCCGACCGGTCAAGACCGGTCGGACCTAGTAGAACATCAGTCCAGCAAGCCTATCCGACCGGTCAAGACCGGTCGAATGTTTTCATCCTCCTTACAGCAGCAATGACCGACCGGTCTTGACCGGTCGGTCCTTTTCCATGAAGTTCCATCATATGTCCGACCGGTCAAGACCGGTCGGACGTCTTCAGTAGGGGCCAAATCTGCATGGCTGACCGGTCACTGACCGGTCTGGCTTCCTTGGCCGACCGGTCACGACCGGTCAGCCCTCTTTTCTTCTTGCATTTTTCCTTTCTTTCTTCCTTCTGCTTTCTTTTCTTCTTTAGTTCTTTCTTTCTTTATTAGAATGGTTCCAAATGAGCTCATTATATCTTCAATTGAGTAGAGTCCACCCTCAATCCTGTAGTCACACAACATGCATTGAATTAGCTTCCAAACCATACAAACCTTGCACAATGAGTGATGAATTGGGGTTAGAATATGCATAATTAAGAGCTCAACACACCCCCCAACCAGCATTTTGCTAGTCCCTAGCAAAACATGCGTGAAGCTAATCTCATTCTTCTAAACTCAACTCTCTTTCAGAAACCATCCTTCTATACATTCCAGGGTTCATAAGTGTAAGATTCAGAAAGATTAGGCGTCAAAGGTTGGCACCATAAATCCTCAAGACATAATAGGCATTCATATGAGATTCCCACTAATTGGTTGATAAATAGAGGGAATTGAACAAATTCATCCTAGTGTGGGTAGTGAAAATTCATTCCACGAGTTTCTAGGATTATCTTCTTCATAGATTAACTAGACTATAGAACTCAAGGTACATAGAGCCACATCAAGCCAATGACAGGAAATTGCCTTACCGTCCTTCCGACGACTTTCACACTACGTCCCATTTCCGGCTTTGGTTACGGGTAGACCATCCCCCGGCTGGTAGTAGGTAGCCCTAATCGGAATTTTCCACCATTTTTCCACATTCCCAATTTCATCCTTCCTTTTCCTTTTTCTTTTTAAATTAGATAGGATTTTTAGAAATCCATATCTTTCATTATTTTCCCATGGACAAGGATGGACAAAGTACCCCGGCCTGATTTCTCAATACCTTAATTCAAAGTCTAACTCATCCCTAAATCACATAATCCCTTCAACTCATGAAAATCGTGTAATGTGAACTAGGTGTAAAAGTGTTCAGATTTTCTATCAATCACAAAAATAGGGGAGTTCACATATAAAACCATTATGCAATGAGAGATTCCAGACATCCAGCCTTATACACTTCATATCTCCTCCTCTTATGCTCATATCAACTCGAATGCATAGAACCAATGTTTTCCAAAAGAGTTTCGAATTTTTGAAAAAAATCGAAAAATTTCCACATAATTGCTTGAGATGTTGCAAAATGCTGGATTCATCCAAGGGGCATAATTGCTTGAGATGTTGCAAAATGCTGGATTCATCCAAGCGGTCCTACACCCCCCAACCAAATCGTGCATTGTCCTCAATGTAAAAGATGCGCAATGAGCAAAACATGAGAGCAATTTGAAAATAAAAGGGAGTGAGGAATGATATTACCTGAGAGAGTGAACATTGGAAATCTTCCTCCTTCTAACAAACCTATGAAAACGAAAACAAAAAGCAGCAAAGTCCTAATCCTAACTACTCTATACCTCCATCAGACTAGGAGATCAATCATCCTGATACACAGGATCATTCAGGGGTATGGACATACCTTCTGAAGGAAAATTCTCAAAGAACGGCTTTAATCGCTGCCCATTTGCTTTGAAAATGTTGCCGTTCCTCGGATTCAACAGCTCGACAGTCCCATACGGATAGACAGTTTGCACAATGTAGGGACCGGTCCATCGAGATTTTAGTTTTCCCGGAAATAGATGTAAGCGAGAATTATACATAAGGACTTTTTGGTTGATTGTGAATGTCTTGCGAAGAATATTCTTATCATGGAATATCTTCGTCTTGTCCTTGTAAATTCTCGCATTCTCATAAGCGTCATTCCGGATTTCTGCAAGTTCATTCAATTGTAGTTTGCGTAACGAGCTTGCCTTGTCATAATTGAAATTCATCTTCTTAATAGCCCAATATGCCTTATGTTCCAATTCCACAGGTAGGTGACAAGCCTTCCCATAGACAAGTCTATAGGGAGACATTCCAATAGGGGTTTTAAAGGCAGTACGGTAAGCCCAAAGCGCATCGGTAAGTCGAAGTGACCAATCCTTGCGATCGGGATTCACCGTTTTCTCCAAAATGTGTTTAATCTCCCTATTGGATATCTCAGCTTGTCCACTAGTTTGTGGGTGATAGGGAGTGCTCACTTTGTGTGTAACGCCATATTTCTTCATTAAGGCTGCAAAAGGGCGATTGCAAAAGTGAGACCCTCCATCACTTATGATGACTCGAGGCGTTCCAAACCGGGAAAGAATATTTTCTTTTAAAAATCGAATGACCGTTTTATGGTCATTGTTCCGGCAAGGAATGGCCTCGACCCATTTGGAGACATAATCAACAGCAAGTAAGATGTATAAATTTCCAAAAGAAGATGGGAATGGGCCCATGAAATCGATGCCCCAACAATCAAAAATTTCGATAATTAAAATGGGATTAAGTGGCATCATATTTCTACGGGAGATTCCTCCTAGTTTCTGACAAGGTTCACATGCTTTGCAAAACTCATGTGTGTCTTTGAACATGGTGGGCCAATAAAACCCACATTGCAGAATTTTCGCTGTGGTCTTTTTGGCTGAAAAATGGCCACCACATGCTTGAGAATGACAGAAGGAGATGATACTTTGTTGCTCATTATCTGGGACACATCTCCTTATGATTTGGTCGGGACAATACTTGAACAAGTATGGGTTGTCCCATAGAAATTTCCGTACCTCTGAGAAGAATCTATCCTTATCTTGCTTTTTCCAATATGTAGGAATTGTACCTGTAGCAAGATAATTAGCAATGTCCGCATACCATGGCAATTGGGAAACAGCAAAAAGTTGTTCATCAGGAAACATGTCATTGATTGCAGTCGTTTCAGGGGAATCAGTGAGGACAAGTCGAGAGAGGTGGTCAGCTACTACATTCTCTACTCCTTTCTTATCACGTATTTCTAAGTCGAATTCTTGGAGTAGGAGGATCCATCTTAATAACCGTGGTTTAGCATCCTTCTTAGAGAGAAGATACTTAAGCGCGGCATGGTCGGTGAATACGATGATCTTGGATCCAATCAAGTAGGATCTAAACTTTTCCAAGGCAAAAACTACTGCTAAAAGTTCCTTTTCAGTAGTGGTGTAGTTTGCCTGGGCTGAGTTTAGGGTTCTACTTGCATAGTAGATAACACATGGCTTTTTATCTTTTCTTTGGCCTAACACGGCCCCAATAGCATAGTCGCTAGCATCGCACATAATCTCAAAAGGAAGGCTCCAATCAGGTGGTTGCATTATTGGGGCGCATGTCAACATGCCTTTAAGGGTGGTAAAGGCCTTTTGACATTCTTCACTCCACTCAAATGAATTTTCCTTTTGAAGTAGGTTGCATAAAGGACGAGAGAGTGAACTGAAATCCTTTATGAACCGTCTATAAAATCCTGCGTGTCCTAAAAAGGACCGTATATCTCGTATGCTTTTGGGTGGTGGGAGGTTAGAGATAAGATCAATTTTCGCCTTGTCCACCTCAATTCCATTTTGTGAAACGATGTGACCAAGTACAATTCCCTTTTGAACCATGAAGTGACACTTTTCCCAATTGAGTACAAGGTTCTTTTCTTCACATCTTTTTAGCACAGATTTCAAGTGCTTGAGGCACTCATCAAAGTTACAACCAAATACAGAAAAATCATCCATGAAGACTTCAAGAATGGTCCCCACCATGTCAGAAAAGATGCTCATCATACAACGCTGAAAGGTGGCAGGGGCATTACATAGTCCAAACGGCATTCGTCGATAGGCGAAAGTACCGAATGGACATGTGAATGTAGTCTTTTCTTGATCTTCACGGGCAATTTCTATTTGGTTGTACCCTGAATAGCCATCAAGAAAGCAAAAGTGGGAATGACCCGCCAACCGTTCTAAAATCTGATCAACAAACGGTAGGGGGAAGTGGTCTTTCCTCGTGACAGTGTTTAGCTTCCTGTAGTCAATGCACATTCTCCAACCGGTAGTGACTCTAGTTGGTACGAGTTCATTATTGGCATTGGCTATGATGGTTATTCCGGATTTCTTTGGCACCACTTGAGTTGGGCTCACCCATTGGCTATCAGATATTGGGTAAATGATACCTACATCCAATAGTTTCACCACTTCGGCCTTAACCACATCCTTCATATTTGGATTTAGTCGTCTTTGTGGTTGCCGGGATGTCTTTGCATTTTCCTCAAGATGTATGCGGTGAGTGCAAATCAGTGGGTCTATGCCTTTGAGATCCGCAATTGTCCATCCGATGGCACTCTTGTGCTCTAATAGAGTGGCTATTAGCCTACTCTCTTGTTCCTCATCCAAGTGGGAAGAAATCACCACTGGATATGTCTCATCTCGACCTAAATAGACATATTTTAGCTCACTTGGCAATGGTTTTAGGTCGAGTTTTGGTGCCTTAATGTTGGATGGGAGGGCCTTGTTCTCATTTATAGGCAAAGGTTCAATTGGGGCCCTCCATCTTTTATTTTCACGCACCAGCATCACATCTAGAATGGCATCCATCTCTTGTGTTGTATTATCATTCATATCATGGAGATGGGCCACACATGCCTCTAAAGGGTCGGAAAATAGTGACAAGGGGATTGTATCTTCCACGAATGATTCGATCATGTTTAGTTCGTGGATATCATCATCAACTTCCCGCGGTTGTTTGCATAACTCAAATATATTAAGCTCAAGAGTCATATTTCCAAAGGACATTTGTACCAGTCCGTTTCTACAATTGATAATGGCGTTTGAGGTAGCTAGAAACGGCCTTCCAAGTATGACAGGAATTTGAGTACCGGTGCCTATCACGGGATGTGTGTCCAAGACAATAAAATCTACTGGATAGTAGAATTTATCAACTTGAACTAGAACATCCTCTACCATTCCTCTCGGTATCCGGATGGATCTATCAGCAAGTTGGAGTGTGGTTTTGGTGGGTTTCAATTCACCTAACCCAAGTTGTTCGTAGACCGAGTATGGAATGAGATTCACACTTGCCCCCAAGTCGAGTAGGGCTTGTTTAATCTGGTAGTCTCCTATGATGCATGATATGGTTGGACTACCCGGATCTTTGTATTTTTGGGGCACCTCTTGTTTGATGATGGCACTCAAATTCTCAGCCAAAAGCACTTTGTTGTGAACATTATGTTTCCTTTTGATTGTACACAATTCCTTTAAAAATTTGGCATAAGATGGTATTTGTTTTATTGCATCCAACAGCGGAATGTTGATCTTCACCTGCTTGAAAACTTCCAGAATCTCCAGATTTTTATCTAAAGGTTTAGGTGAAATCAACCTTTGTGGAAATGGGGCAACCGGCTTGTATTGTCTTTCCGGTTCTTTCTCTTGTGGAATATTGTTTGGGCTATCATCCTCTTTGGGAATTTCCGGATCCTTAGGCTTGGGGGCCTTCACCGGATTGGATTTATCAATTTCTTTCCCACTTCTCAAAGTGGTGATAGCTTGGACATGTTCCGTATGGTGGGAGGATGAGCTTGCATCTTGTATCTCATATTGGGTCCTTGGATTAGGAAGAGGTTGGGCGGGGAGTGTGCCCTTCTCTCTAACACTAAGGTGAGCTTCAACTCTAGCCAAAGATGTTTTCAATTCATTGATGGCTTGGTTTGAGTTTTGATTGAATTTCAATTGCTCTTGCATGAACCCATCTATTTTTAGAGAGTTTGTCTTGTTTTGCTCATTCTGGACTGATACAAATGCACCCAACATCTCTTCTAGTGATACTTTTGGAGTGTTGTTTGCATTTGCATTGGGCCCATTCTTCCAACTGAAGTTGGGATGGTTCTTCCAATTAGGATTATACGTGTTTGAGTTTGGAGCACCATATTGCTGCTGATAACTGTTTATGGCATTTGTTTGTTCTTGTAAGATGCCTTGGACTGCTGAAATTGTGGGACAATCGGGTGTAGCATGTTGATTTCCAGCACAAATTCCACAAACAGTTTCAACCTCAGTAGAGTTGATTGTTTCTCCTTTCCTTAATTCCATGGCTTCGACCTTTCTTGTAAGGCTAGCCAACCGTGCACTTATGCTATCTTCTTCTGATAGGACATACATTCCTCCCTTTTCCTTTTGTTGGCCAATCTTGGAATTTGTTGGTTTAGGTGTGTCCCAAGATTGTGCACTTTCAGCCAATTCTTCCAGATAATCCCATGCTTCATCAGCTTCCTTATTCATGAACTCCCCATTACACATCATCTCTATAAATTGGCGCATGGATGGAATCAGTCCTTCATAGAAAAAACTTATAATCCGCCAATTTTCATAGCCATGATGTGGGCATGCATTTAATAGGTCCTTGAATCTCTCCCAACATTGGGAAAAGGTTTCATCCTCCTTTTGGGCAAAGTTCATGATAAGGCGCTTAAGCATGTTCGTTTTGTGGGTAGGGAAGAATTTTTTTATAAATTCTCTGTACATATCGTTCCATGACCCGATTGATCTTGGCCTTAATGCATACAGCCAACCCTTGGCTTTATCCTTAAGAGTGAAAGGGAAGAATTTAAGTCTTACTACATCTTCAGTCACATTTGCAAAGTGCATGGTGGTGATTACCTCATCAAACTCCCTAAAGTGTTGATAGGCACTTTCACTGTCTAAACCATGGAATTTAGGGAGAAGATTGATCACTCCCGGTTTCAAATCCACATTCCCTGCATTTGGTGGAAATACTATGCATGAGGGCGTGCTTGTTCTTGCAGGTTGCAAGAAATCACGTATAGTCCTAGGTCGGGGAACATTCTCAACCACATTCTCCCCTGTTTCGGTTTGATTTTGAACCGGGTTAGGTTGATTTGTAGCCATACTTTCAGATAAAATTGGAGAATTTAGTTGTCTCCTAGCACGTGGCTCTCTATCAATCCCTTCTACTATCCCCCCTTCACTTATGAGTCGGTTATTGGAATCCCGAGCCCAATGTGGCATGCAAAATCAAAAATAAGAAACAAAAGAAAGGAAAAAGAATTCTTCCTTCTTTTTCTTTACTCTTCTCTAAGACCGAAGCACAAGGTGTCTTGCAATGGCTAGGCCAAAAACAAAGATAGAGACCGATTTCTCCTGGTCAATAGGGGTTCAGAGAACACCCCACCCACTCTTTGAATCTTTTGAGAAAAGACACAGAAAAAGGAGAAAGAGAAGTAGAGATGAGAAAAGAAATCCCTGAGCACAAGGTGATCCAAGACGGCAGAGCCGACCAATAGGAATCCAGGTGGCAAAAAGGCCGACCTTTCAGAGATCCAAAAGGAGTCTCCACCCACTCTACAAGAGATGAATAAAATAAGAATGACTAGGAGAAGGAGAAGAGTAAGGTTTTAGAAGGATAGAACCTGATTCGCACTTGAAATCCTTGAATCTTCTTCAGCTTCCTAGAAATCCTTGAAAAAAAATCAAATAAACAAACTAAGTTAGTTCTAATAATCTAAAAGAGTCCTAAATAGATACTAATTTCAGAAATTTGTGAAAACCGTCAAAATCCCCGGCAACGGCGCCAAAAACTTGTTCGCTTCCCCAAGTGTAGGGTTGCGATGTAGTAATAAACTCGGTAATACCGAGGTCGATCCACAGGGACTTATGTAGGATGTCACAAATTCATCCACAAGTTTCTATTGAAGCTAACAATCAAAGTTTGAATAGAATGTGTATGATTAACAGTTTAAGCTAAATTGAATGTAAACAATTATAAGAAGGCACTAGGGGTTCGAGGATTCACTTGTAGTAATCCTCAATGTTCAATCCGCTGTGGTTTCCCATTCTCTCAACTAGAATTACCAGTCAGGTCTATCTAGTCGGATGATAGAACTGTTAAACCAGAAGTCTGTAACATGTAAGTTCTGTGCATAAAGTTCACTCAACTCTAGGCTGATCTGAGCATGCTCATTGCATAGGTCATTCACCTTTTCTATAGGTCCAATTCCCTACCATAACCATCCTCAAGTCTTCTCACAAGACAAGGCTAGATCATGATTTGAACTGGATTCAAATTATATGCACAGTCCATACATATTCCAGATAATCAACCAAAACTAGAACTTTGGCATGAAGCCCCTTTATGAAGAGCTTGGTACTAGAGCGCACTCCAATTCCTCGGATCATACAGGTCTAGACCGTTGCAAACAAATTAAGAAAATAAGTAATTCATCCAAACATCCATGAGTCATCACAAGACTAAGAGAAATTACTTAAAAACTTGTATAAACTTCAAACCTTAGTTCATAATCATGAATTCCAAACTGAAAACCACTTAAATACGAATTAAAACATCTTGGATACACTACAAGCTTCACCTCTTAGCCCTAGCTAAGAGGTTTAGCTGCTCATGATCCAAGGAAACATGAAACAACTCTTAAAAACATGAAAACAGCAAAGCAAACCAAAAAGGAGTTGTGAAACTCCAATCTTCACTTCCACAGCCTCCAACCTCGCTTGAACCCTTCTAGGATGCCCTAGGAACGATCCCTAGGTGTCCTTTTATAGTCTGGAAGCTCCACAACTTCGGAAGAATCGAGAACTTGCGTAACACTTACGCAGCGCAGAGAAAATCGGGATGAAATTAGAAATTTCTAACTCAGTACGCATGGCCGACCGGTCATGACCGGTCGGCCTCAAGTGAAAACACTCCAGCAGGTATGCCCGACCGGTCAAGACCGGTCGGGCCTAGTAGAACATCAGTCCAGCAAGCCTATCCGACCGGTCAAGACCGGTCGAATGTTTTCATCCTCCTTACAGCAGCAATGACCGACCGGTCTTGACCGGTCGGTCCTTTTCCATGAAGTTCCATCATATGTCCGACCGGTCAAGACCGGTCGGACGTCTTCAGTAGGGGCCAAATCTGCATGGCTGACCGGTCACTGACCGGTCTGGCTTCCTTGGCCGACCGGTCACGACCGGTCAGCCCTCTTTTCTTCTTGCATTTTTCCTTTCTTTCTTCCTTCTGCTTTCTTTTCTTCTTTAGTTCTTTCTTTCTTTATTAGAATGGTTCCAAATGAGCTCATTATATCTTCAATTGAGTAGAGTCCACCCTCAATCCTGTAGTCACACAACATGCATTGAATTAGCTTCCAAACCATACAAACCTTGCACAATGAGTGATGAATTGGGGTTAGAATATGCATAATTAAGAGCTCAACACCTTGCGATATCTCTTCTTGTGTGTACTTTGTGAATGCTTATTTCTATGAATGTTTCCCATACTCAAAACCTCAGAACAATGAAACACAAGAAAACTTCCTTGCACATTTTTTAGTTTTAACAATAATCAAAGAGAATGAAAAAAATGAGAGGATGAAAGTGGATGCTAAAAACGAAGGGGAAATGGGGTATTTATAGTTGCGAGAAGTGGCAGCTTCTATAATTAGGGGCAAGCAACACCCTGGGTATCGTCCGTACTGACGCTCTCTCTCCCATTTGGATAGTTGGCACTCTGAACATGGAGTGAAAAAGCCCCGGGTTCAGAGTATTTTTCTTATCTGATCTTGCTCCAAACTTGAGGGTTGGAGTTAGGCTTCGTTTTAGGTTTGGTTATGGGGTTTAACTAGGTGAGTTGACTAGGTGTAAGGGCTGGACTAACCGAGTGGGTTGACTTAGTGAGTTGACTCACCGGGTTGACCTACTGGGGAATTTTGGACTGGTTTTTCCTATGGATGGTTTTTCTTACGGGTGCTTTTTCAGCCTGATGATTCAGGGTGAGTTGAGTGGGTTTGGACCTAGGGTTTGAACCATGGATTTGGAGGAATGGGTGGACTAAGTGAGCTGAGGGGTTTGGTCCTGGGGCTTGAACTATGAATTGGGTTATGGACCTCCATCCATACAGCTATTCGACCAACTTTGTAGCCAAAGGTGGAGTGTCTACAGATGCCCCTCTTTGGCAGAGGTTGTGTGCAACCGAAGGCCAAAGCGAGTGGACACCCCACTTTTAACTCGGTCACTTATAGATTATGGTCTGGAATCTTTACTTGCTTTTGTATCTGAGTCAGCTGATTATCTGAAAATAGATAACTCGCACATACCGTGGGAGTTTGGAGAAAATGTTGTGATTGTCCCTACACCTGCTGCAATTTGGGTACCCAATCGCAACTCTTTTGCTCCCGATCGATACTAACATCGAAATGGTATAACAAGGCCCTTGCGTAAGGTTGCTGGCCCGAAATGGATTGTTCGTTACTTCTCGGATCACCCCAGGATTACTTATTTTGCTTGATCGTCAAAGTGGTTAGTTGCCCTGTGTCTGCGAAGCCTTACTGGAGATCCACTACGCCAACTTGGACTCGATCAAGGTACCTTAGGTACCCCCCCCCCCCCCCCCCCCCCCCCCCCCCCCGCCTCTTTGTTTTTAATTCATCTTAAATAAAGTTCGGATATACCTGCATGTGCTTTCTTTTGTTTTCTAGCTGGGTCTAAACTCTTTCGTGTGCTTTTGCAAATCATCATGGCTAGAGGTTCTTCAAAAGGTGATCCTTTGAAGGCTGGCCCTTCCGGTTCCTCATTAATCCCTACTAAGCGTAAGCGAGCTGCGCCCCAGAAAGTCAGTCAGCCGTCAGATCAGAACCCGCAGTGGTTCCTTCCACCTAAGACTTTTAACTTCTTCGAGCGCATCTTATCTCTACCGAAGGATACTCAAAAGAAGATTCTTTGTGACAAGGTTCTGCCACCTCCTCTGGATAGAGGTACACAGGAGGAATGGGATGCTTAGTATGCTCCCATGGCTAGCTTCCGCTTTGATAACCCCAGGGGATCTGAAGAGGGTGAGGCAAGTCCATCTGTGCCTATCCCGTTTGCCAAGCGTGGTCGCCCGAGGATAACCGGCAAAGGTGCTAAATAGGTGTATTTAAAAAAGCAAGCCAAGTCCATGTCTGACAAAATGAAGATCCTCTAGTCCGTTGTCAAGTTGGTTGTGTCACCTCTTCTGGTTCAAAACCCTTACACAAAAGAATACATTAGATATCCGATGAGCTTTCAACGACAACGTTCTCTCCCTAACATCGAACCTTCTAACAGACGTCGTGCCAATTCCTTTTATAATGTAAAGACTTGGACATCAATCCCTGCATCGTTCCTGAATTGTACCATATCTGAGAATGGTACGCGGCAAGTTGTCCTTGGTGAGAAATATATGATTTTTCTGAAGCCGAATCATGATCACCATCAACCTTTTCCAACTCATTACTTCGAGACTCTTCGTCAAAGGTTTCACCATTTAGGGGATGCCGAGGTGTGGACATCAGGTGCTTATCGAACTCGATGCCACTTGAGCCCCCATCCCAGCTACAAAGCTTAGGCGAACAAGAGCTTAAAACAACATAAGGATACTTTGCAAGAAGCGGGTATTTACAAGGCTATTCAGGCGACATCCAGTTATTTCTGTTGTGAGCCCTAGGTCTATAAGGGATTCCTTAATCACTGGTGCTCTATAACCAATTCTTTTCACCTGTCATGCGGAGAAATGAGCATTTCACTCTTGGACCTGGACCGAATCGCTGGTTTGTCTATCCGTGGGAGAATTTATGATGAATGGGTTCCCAGCAACAATGACCTGTCGAGGAAGAAGAAAGGCGTCGATGAAGGTTTCTACACCGCAACCTGTTATGAATTATTTGTGAAGCTCCCCCAATTCTTAAGCTCCAAAGAAAAACTACCGTTATAAGATTGGTGTTGAGCTCTTAAATGTGTATATTCTAACCCCATTTCATCACTAACTATGCATAATTTTCATGTTTAAAGACTATTCTAAAGCATGTTTTGTGATTGTAGGAACGAGAAGGGGACTTCACCAATTCAATGCTTAAAAGGTCACGTTGTACACATTGAAGATAAAAAAACCAAGTGCTAAAGGGTGGAAGAAAGAAGCAATGGAGAAACAGAAGGAAAGAAGGAAGAAATGCAGAAGATTGCACTGTAGACCGGTCGTGCAACCGGTCGTCCATAGCTCAAGACCGGTCGTCCGATCGGTCCGAACACTCAATAGGAGGACCCCTACTGCCAAACCTTACTGGACCAATCACGACCGGTCATGCGACCGGTCGTCCACTACTTAGACCAGTCGTCAGACCAATCGATTAATTAAAAAGCTAGGATGGATTTTTCGAAAACTCACTGGACAATTTTTGGCCTTTTACGACCGATGGTCCATGAGCTCCGACCAGTCATCTGCATAACAGAGCTTCTTTTACAAGTTCCGAATTCTGCTACGCAAAACGCAGTTTTTACAGGATTTCTCGAAGCTTCTTCGCACCAAGGGCCCAAAACCTATAAAAGGGCACCTCTACCTCGTTCATAAGGTATCCTAGAAGATATTTACCACGGTGGGAGGCGGCGGAAGTCGAATTCGAAGTTCTACAACTCCTCCTAGTTTGTTTCTTTTAGTTTTATGCTTTCCTTAGTTGAATTCATGTTTCCTTGGATCATGATCAGCTAAACCTCTTAGCTAGGGCTAAGAGGTGAAGCTTGTAGTGAATTTAAGATGTTTTGATTCGTTTTTATGTGGTTTTAAGTTGGATTTATTGATTGAACAATGGTTTGAAGTTTGAAGTTTGAAGTTCTAAGTTTTCCTTCTTACTCTCATGATGGCTCATGGATGTTTAGAAGAATTGCTTTAGTTCTTAATTATTTTAAATGAGTCTAGACCTGTATGGTCTGAGAAATCAGGTTCAAGACACTCTAAACTTGGATTCTCATGTGGGAACTACAAATTCATAGTTCTACTTTTCTGAATTCTAAATTATGTGTGATTGGTTATGTGATTTGAATGAAGTTCAAATCATGATCTAGTTATGCTTTGTAACAGAGTTTAATGATGATTATGATTGTGATCTTAACCTATTAGAACTAGGATTGACCTATACAATTGAGTGTGATCAAGTCCTAACTTGAATTGAGGGAATCATGTATATGAATCACACATATGGCAGATTGTTTGTTATAACCGTCCTATCATCAGTCTAGATAGGATTTTATTTCGATTCTAGTTGTTTAATTGTGAAACCACAGTGAATTAAGCATTAAGGATTGCTACAAGTGGATCCTTGAACCCCTAGTGCTCTTTTACATTGTTTACATTCACTTTTAGTTTAAAATTTCTATCTACATTCAACTATAAAATTTAGTTTAGTTAACTCTCAATTAGAGACCATTGAAAGTATTTTATGAAGCCCTACACAAGTCCCTGTTGATCGACCTCGGTCTTACCGAGATTATTACTACATCGTAACCCTACACTTGGAGAAACGAATAAGTTTTTGGTGCCGTTGCCGGGGACTTTAATGGTTTTTAACAAAATTTCTTAAAACAGTTTCTATTTGAGATTTTTTGGAGTCTTTTACTAAGTTTGTTTGCTTTGTTTTGTTTTTACAGGAATTCTAGGAGTCGAATTAGTTACTTCAAATCAGATTTTTCTAACCCTTTTTCTTTTATTTTTCTGAGATTTGCATGCCACATTGGGTTCGGGATTCTAATAACTGACTCATTAGTGAAAGGGGAATTGTTGAAGGGATTGATAGGGAGCCACGTGCTAAGAAATGTTTAGAGTTTTCAATTTTGTCTGAAAGTATGGCTAGAAATCAACCCAACCCTATGGCCAATCAAAATCTGAACCAAAACCAAACCGAAACGGGAAAGAATGAGATTGAGAATGTTCCCTGACCTAGAACTCTACGTGATTACTTACAACCTACAATAGCGAGCACTCCCTCATGCATAATTTTTCCACATAATGCAGGGAACATAGATCTTAAACTGGGAGTAATCCAACTCCTTCCCAAATTTCATGGACTAGACAGTGAAAGTGCCTATTAACATCTTAAGGAATTCGATGAGGTGATCGCCATGACGCACTTTGCAAATGTAATCGATGATGTAGTGAGACTTAAACTATTTCTTTTTTCCCTTAAAGAGAAAGCTAAGGCTTGGCTTCATGCATTAAGGCCAAGATCAATTGGCACATGGACTGAGATAACTAGGGAGTTCATTAAAAAGTTCTTCTCTACTCACAAAACGATCATGTTGAGGTGCATTATCATGAATTTTGCTCAAAAAGAGGATGAGACCTTCTTCCAATGTTGGGAGAGGTTTAAGGACTTGTTAAATGCATGCCCACATTATGGCTACGAAATTTGGCGGGTAATAAGCTTTTTTTATGAAGGACTGACTTCACCCATGCGCCAATTCGTAGAGATGATGTGCAACGGAGAATTCATGAATAAGGAGGTCAAGGAAGCATGGGACTGTTTTGATGACTTGGCCGAGAATGCACAATCTTGGGATACATCTAAACCAACAAATTCCAAGATAAGCCAACAAAAGGAAAAAGAAGGAATTTATGTCCTCTCAAAAGAAGATAACATAAGTGCACGTGTGGCTAGCCAAACAAGAAAAGTCGAGGCCATAGAATTGAAGAAAGGTGAGACGATTAACCCAAATGAAGTTAAACTGTTTGTGGAATTTGTACTGGAAATCAACATGCAACACAGGATTATCTCACAATTCCTACATTCCAAGAAATCTTACAAGAATAATCAAATGCCATAAACAATTATCAATGACCATTTAGTGCTCTAAACTCAAACACATATAACTCTAGTTGGAAGAACCATCCCAACTTCAGTTGGAGGAATGGACCAACTGCGAATGCAAATAACATCCCTCAAGCTCAACCTTTACTAGGTCCATCCCTAGTAATTACACCAAATGCTACGCTAGAGGAGATGTTGGGTGCATTCGTGTTGGTTCAAGCTGAATATAACAAGACTAATTCTCTGAAAATTGATGGGTTCATGCAAGAACAACTGAAATTCAACCAAAATTCATCTCAAGCCATTAGTGACTTGAAAACCTCTATGGCTAAAGTTTAATCTCATCTTAGTGTTAGGGAGAAAGGCACACTTCCTGCCCAACCTCTTCCTAACCCAATAACCCAATTTGAGATACAAGACCCAAGCTCTTCCTCCCAACATACGGAGCATGTTCAAGCTATCACCACCTTGAGGAGTGGTAAAACATAAATCTAATCCGGTGAAGGCTCCAAAGCCTAATGATCTGAAAATTTTCAAAAAGGATGATAGCCCAAACAACACTCCACATGAGAAACAACCGAAAAGGCAATACTAGTCGGTTGCCCCGTTTCCCCAAAGGTTGATTTCACTCAAACCTTTAGACAAAAACCTGGAAATCTTAGAGGTTTTTAAGCAAGTGAAGATCAACATTCCGTTGTTGGATGCTATAAAATAAATACCATCCTATGCCAAATTTCTGAAGAAATTATGTACAATCAAAATGAAACACAATGTTCACAACAAAGTACTTTTGGCTGAGAATTTGAGCGTCATTATCAAACAAGAGGTGCCCCAAAAATACAAGGATCCAGGTAGTCCTACCATCTCATGCATCATAGGTGACTACCGGATCAAACAAGCCTTACTCGATTTAGGGGCAAGTGTTAACCTCATCCCATACTCGATCTATGAACAACTTGGGTTAGGTGAATTAAAACCCGCCAAAACCACACTCTAACTTGCTGATAGATCTATTCGTATACCGATGGGGTGATCGAGGATGTTTTGGTCCAAGTCAATAAATTCTACTATCCAGTGGATTTTATTGTCTTGGATACACATCCCGTGATAGGTACCGGTGGTCAAATTCCCGTCATACTTGGCCGCCCTTTTCTAGCTACTTCAAATGCAATTATTAATTGTAGAAACATGCTTGTACAAATGTCCTTTGAAAATATGACACTCGAGCTAAATATTTTTTATTTATGCAAACAACCACGAGAAGTTGATGACGAGGTCCACGAAATAAATCTAATTGAATCATTCATGGAGGATACATCCCCCTTGACATTCTATTCTGATCCTTTGGAGGTATGTTTGGCCCACTCTCATGAGATTTATGATGACACGATACGAGAGATGGATGCCATTTTGGATGTTATGCCGGTACTTGATAATAAACGATGGAAGGCACCATTTGAACTTTTGCCCTTAAGCAAGAACAAGCCTCTTCTATCTAATATCAAGGCACCGAAGCTCGACCTAAAACCATTACCAAATTATTTGAAATATGTATATTTAGGTCGAGATGAGACATATTCGGTTGTGATTTCTTCCCACTTGGATGAGGAACAAGAGAGTAGGCTAATAGCCACTCTAATAGAGCATAAGAGTGCCATCGGATGGTCAATTGTGGATCTCAAAGGCATAGACCCATTGATTTGTACTCATCACATACACCTTGAGAAAAATGCCAAGGCATCTAGGCAACCACAAAGACGCCTCAATCCAAACATGAAGGAGGTGGTTAAGGCCGAGGTGGTGAAACTATTGGATGTGGGTATCATCTACCCAATATCTGATAGTCAATAGGTGAGTCCAACTTAAGTGAAGCCTAAGAAATTTGGATTAACCATCGTAGCCAATGCCAACAATGAACTCGTACCAACCAGAGTCACTACCGGTTGAAGAATGTGCATTGGCTACAGGAAGCTAAACATAGTCACGAGGAAAGACCACTTCCCCTTACCGTTTGTTGATCAAATTTTAGAAAGGTTGGCGGGTCATTCTCATTTTTGCTTCCTTGATGGGTATTCGGGGTATAACCAAATAGAGATCGCCCTAGAGGACCAAGAGAAGACAACATTCACATGTCTATTCGGCACTTTTGCCTATCGAAGGATGCCATTTAGACTATGTAATGCTGCTGCCACTTTTCTGCGTTGTATGTTGAGTATTTTTTCTGATATGGTGGGACGATTCTCGAAGTCTTTATGGATGATTTCTCAGTATTTGGTTGTAACTTTGATGAGTGCCTTATGCACTTAAAAACTGTTTTGAAAAGATGTGAAGAAAAGAACCTCTTGTTGAATTAGGAGAAATGTCACTTCATGGCTCAAAAGGGAATCGTCCTTGGTCACATCATCTCACAAAATGAAATCGAAGTGGATAAGGCTAAAATCAATCTTATTTCTAACCTTCCACCACCCAAGAGTGTACGAGATGTGCAGTCCTTTTTAGGACACGTCAGATTCTATAGACAGTTCATAAAAGACTTTAGTTCACTCTCTCATCCTTCATGTAATCTCCTTCAAAAGGAAAACTCATTCGAGTAGAATGAGGATTGTCAAAATTCCTTTGTAAAACTTAAAGGTATGTTGACATGTGCTCCCATAATGCAACCACCTGATTGGAGCCTTCCTTTTGAAATTATGTGTGATGCGAGTGATTAAGCTATTGGGGTAGTGTTAGGCCAGAGAAAAGAGAAGAAGTCATGCGTCATCTACTATGCATGTACAACCTTAAACTCGGCTCAAGCAATTTTAGCCGTAGTTTTTGCTTTAGACAAGTTTAGGTCCTACTTGATCGGATCCAAGATCATCATATTCACCAACCATGCCGCGCTTAAGTTCCTTCTCTCTAAGAAGGATGCTAAGCCGCGCTTGTTAAGATGGATCCTCCTACTACAAGAATTTGACATCGAAATACGTGATAAGAAAGGAGTGAAAAATGTCTTGGCTGACCATATCTCTAAACTTGTTCTCACCGATTCCCCTGATATGACCGCGATCAATGACATGTTCCCTGATGAACAACTATTTAAAGTCTTCCAATTGCCATGATATGTGGACATTGCTAACTATCTTGCTACAGGTACAATTCCAACACACTAGAAAAAGGCAAGATAAGGATAAGTTCTTCAATGAGGTGAGGAAATTCTTGTGGGACGACCCATACTTATTCAAGTATTGTCCCGATCAAATTATAAGGAGATGTGTGCCGGATGATGAGCAACACAATATTATCTCCTTTCGTCATTCACAGGCTTGTGGTGGTCACTTTTCGGCTAAGAAGACCACAGCCAAAATTCTACAATGTAGGTTTTATTGGCCTACCATGTTTAAAGATACCCATGAGTTCTGCAAAACGTGCGAGCCTTGTCAGAAACTAGGAGGAATATCCCGTAGGAATATGATGTCACTCAATCCTATCTTACCAATTGAAATTTTTTATTGTTGGGGCATCAATTTCATGGGGCCATTTCCATCTTCTTTTGGAAACTTATATATTTTGGTTGCCATTGATTATATTTTAAAATGGGTCGAGGCAATTCCATGCCGGAACAATGACCATGAAACAATCATTCGTTTCTTAAAAGAAAACATCATTTCCCGGTTTGGAATGCCTCGAGTCATTATAAGCGATGAAGGGTCTCAACCGCCCATTTGAAGCTTTAATGAAGAAATATGGCGTCAATCACAAAGTGAGCACCTCTTATCACCCACAAACAAGTGGACAAGCTAAGATATCCAACAGGGAGATTAAACATATTTTAGAGAAAATAGTGAACCCCGATCGCAAAGATTGGTCACTTCGACTTACCGATGCGCTCTGGGCTTACCGTTAGGGCTGTACATCGAGCCGAGTCGAGTCGAGGTGGGCCAAGCTTGGCTTGACTCGTCTGTGCTCTCCTTGAGTTCAAGCTCGAGCTCGAGGCATTGGAGCTTGCCTTGTTTGCTAAAACTTTCGAGGCGAGCTAGTGGATCGAGTTGATCTTGCTCCCACCTTAATTTATTATATTTTTTACTACAAAATACAAATTAAAAGTCAACAACATTAAGTTCGAGGAGTGACACATATATTATGGGAGAATAGTATTTCTACAGGTGGGACCCCACCATTAAAATGACCTAGCTCTGATCGATTTTTTATTAGGCCAAGTCACACATGCATTGAATGCAGACCACTAGTAATATTTTATGAACCATAATTAACACAGTACATGCATAGCTCACCACATGAATGGACTACCCTAATTATTGTGTGGACCATTTTCATGATGAGGCCCAGCTGATTCATGGATCAGATGCACCACCTCCCTCGTAAAATTGCAATCAATAGCTGCATATGGTGTTTGGTCTAACCATAGCCCCCGTTTTGTAGATATGTATGATGTGTGGTCTCACCATAGCACCTGTGTTTGTGTAGCATATAAAACACACAACCATTGTGTGCTCGCCATGTTTTGTACTTGAAATTACTCAATCCATCAGATATGCTCAACAAGGAATGTTGTTACCTGAATAAAATAGTAGGATTAAGAAACCCCCCAACGTGTGAGGGTTTTATATGTCCTAAGCTTGGGGGGGGGGGGGGGGGACCAAGAAATAAGAAGATTAGGGTTTTTTTTATTAACAAATATCTATATGAAATGAGTCGAGCTCGAGCTTGAATCGAGTTGAGTCAAGTCGAGTGACCCAATGGTCGAACTTGACTCGATTTCTGACTCGAGCTCCTAAATGAAGCTTAGCTTGACTTGTTCTACTGAGTCGAGTCGAGCCGAGGCGAGCTTTTTCGAGTCGAGTTGACCGAGTTTCTTGAGCTAACTCAGCTCATGACCAGCCCTACTTACCGTGCGACTTTCAAGACCCCCATTGGAATGTCTCCCAATAGACTTGTCTATGGGAAAGTTTGTCACTTGCCAGTGGAGTTGGAACATAGGGCATATTGGGCAATAAAGAAGATGAATTTCGATTCTGACAAAGCAAGCTCGTTGCACAAGCTTTAATTGAATGAACTTGCAGAACTCTGGAACGAAGCATATGAGAACGCGAGAATTTACAATGATAAGACGAGGGTGTTCCATGATCAGAACATCCTTCGTAAGAATTTCATGATAAATCAAAAGGTCCTAATGTAACACCCCATATCTGATTGGTCTTTGGGATATTATATTTATAATAATAGTAATAATCATAATAATAAGTTAAAAAAATAATGATAAATAAAACTTATAACTAATTTTGAATAGTTAAAGGAAGTTAAATAGCAATAGTTGGTTTTATCCCTGAAAGTATGGGCCATAATAGTTCTTAGGACTTTCCAACCGTTAAAATTTAATATGGGATAAATCCAGCCATTGGATGATGAAAATCAACATTATTATTTGTCAAATTATTTAGTATGGGCCATCTGAGTTGTGGATCTGTTCCATTTCAGACGTCATGGTTTGATCAAATCAAACAGATGAATGAAGGGGACTGTGCGTAAGTATCACTATGGGCCATGAATAGTGGGGGTGTGCACCAACAGAGGTGTGCACACGTGGTGTATCTTAACTTATTGATATAGAAGAAAGCATCTCTCTCACTTGCTTTCGTGAAATAGCTGCCCAGTCAGGCTGTTTTTAGCAGACGGACAAATGTCCATCTGGTGATTGTGCGGCCCACTTTGGTGCCCCGTTCCGTTAGATCTAAACTGTCCATCGTGTTCAAGGAGATGGGACGACCAATCCCTATGCTTTAGGCTTCGATGCTGTTAGTTGTGGAGTCTGTAGAGCGTTACTGATGTCCAACTGTTAAAACAGATCTTATATTTCCAGCAGCTGGGTTATCAATAGATTGTGATCAATGAGCCCCACTATTGGATAATACAAATCGTCTATCATGTGGAGCTTGACCTTTTCTACCTAACCATGATGGTTTTCCTTAGTGAGGACTGACAGATCATTGTAGAATGCATCATAAACACGCCTGTTTTTCTGGTATGTTACTAAAACGGGACTGCCAGGTTGGCAATCCGCGTCCGACTCTCTCCAGGAGTCTTGGCCATTCATTTGGTAGTAAAATAGCTAATTTTAAGCTAATCTCAGCCCTCCATTCTTACTATACGTGGATCTCCATTCTACTATAAAAGAAAGTAGAATTTCTTTTACTTCTTTTGAGCAACCCTCTTGAAACCCTAGAGTTGATCTAAAACATCCATCCCTCTCCTGCTCAAATCTCAAAGGCTTCTCAGATTCAGATCTCATCTCTAGAGCTCTTCTTCTACGTCTATTGTGGACTGCTCAAGAAATCCGGCCGAAACTATTGGAGCTTGGGATATTTCTTCATTCTGCAAGTTCTTACATCCATTCATACCCTTCAGCAAGATCTGATCAAAGAGATTCTTCCCCTGCTGAAAATCCTTCATTAATGGCTGAAATTCTCCTTCATTGAAGTGACAATCAATCAATCTCGTTTGGCTGCCTCTTTCAGATCTGGAGCATCCAGTTGGAGAGCCCTTCATTCATAAGAAATTGATCTGGTTTAGATGCTGTAAGGTTGAGTCCAGCAATCTTGGGATTATGATCGGATTCTGAAGAATTTTGGGGAAGTTGGAACACATTTCTGTGTTGCTGCTCCATTCGGGGCAAGATCTATATCGAGTCGACTCAGATTTATCTATTGTGGGGCTACTGATTGACTCTTCCAGTGTATTCACCAGATAAGTCCTCAAACCAATCAAGGATTGGTGGGTGTAGGGTTGTGTAGTCTATTAATGAGTTTATTGGAGTTAACTCCTAAATCAGTGAGTCACTGACTTGGTTTGGTGGAACTCAGTTAATCACTGAGTTGCATTGATTCAAATGGCTAGTGTTACCACTCATGGTGAGGTGTGTGATGATACCTGATACTGGCATTAGATTTTAATGGCCATGAGATTCTTCTATAACTTTATTTGATTAGAATTCAAATCTGAAGCTAGGTATAGAACTCTAGTCTACTGAATGGAAACTAATTTGTTTGGTGTAGAGCTAAGTTAGTTCAACTTGAGGAGAGTTCACCTCTTAATTTTGGTTTATAGTGTCCATCATAGAAAGGTTGAGTTATTAATGAGAATTATGAATTATTGTAGGATTTGGGAGTTTTTCTCAATTTCTCCTTCCTTTGTTATCTTTTAGCAAGAGTGATTCTACTTGAGGTGAGGTCCTTCACCCTTCAAGCTTCCCTCATTTTTTATTGATAATTAATTATTACATTATTGGTGCTAAATTGTTTAATTGCAAGGCATATTGTTGGGTTGATATTCACATTTGGAATATATAAATAACTTGAAGAAAATGAAATATTGTTCACATGTTTGTTTCAAAAAAGTTTACTTAAATAAAGGTTTATTTTTTACAATGGAGTATCTTTAATTCTTTGCATGTCTGTTGATTCTACTTTTGAAGTGAAAGTTATTGAATTATAGAAATTATGTTGAACATGAAAGTAAATGAATGTTTGGATAGATATGGAATAATAGAAGAAGTTGGAATTATGATACACAATGATGATGTATTATTCTTTCTCTTGGAATTGAGTTATGGCATGTTATTTAGAAAGAGATGGGAGGTAAGACCATGATCATTCCCCTCGTGGGTCGGGGATGGTGTTCTAGGATGCAATGCCTGAGCCGTCAGCCTATGCTGGATTGTGCACGTCCCCCATAGTGACTGCAAGTATATTTTATTGAATTATCAATTGGATTAATGACGGCTGGGTAATCATCCATCGCATGGCATTTGCGAATAGTGTTGACGGTGAGTCACACTATTCTTGGTTTGATAAGCATTTGCATTACGGGTAACTTTGGGGATTAACCAAGTTACTGTCGGTTAAACCCTCATCAACTGGATACATTCTCAGGCTGAAGAACATATACATGCATTCATTCATTAACAAGAATTAAAAGTAACATGATTATCATGATATACGTTGGATACATGTTTACTTGTTTCTATTACTTCTTTAATCATGTTATTGCATCTGCTTCTATCATAATTGCCTGGTATTATGTACATGAAAATCTTGGAGGGTGTTACCTCACTACACAGCGAGTAACGTTGTCAAAATATATCAGATGGTGCAGATGATAGAGAGGATGTCCCTGTCCTAGCTATGGATGAGCCTAAGGCGGACATTCGAGACACTTGGCCTTACCTGTCCTAGGAGGAGATGACGAATAGACTTACTTTTCCCTTTTTATTCTTTACTTTTGGAACCTTGGATTTGTATAAGCCTTATGGGTATTACTTGCTTCCGCTCTGATATGATGATTTTTATATTGTTGGATTCTTAGATCTATCTCTCTTATTTTGAAATACAATGATAATGTTAAATAATGATTGGTAGCCTTTACGTCCGGATTTTTCAGAGCATGAACTCATCACTCGAGCACTGAAAAATCGGGGCGTTACGCCTTATGTATAATTCTCGGTTACATTTATTTTCAGAAAAATTGAGGTCTCGATGGACCAGTCCCTTCATAGTGAAAACTGTTTATCCATATGGGACTGTCGAGTTGTTGAATCCAAGGAACGGTAACATTTTTAAAGCGAATAGTTAGCAATTAAAACCGTTCTTTGAGAATTTTCCTTCAGAAGGTATGTCCATACCTCTGACTGATCCTATGTATCAGGATATTTGATCTCCTAGTCTGACGGAGGTATAGAGTAGTTTAAGATTATAATTTGCTTGCTTTTTGTTTGTTTTTCCATTGGTTTGTTAGAAGGAGGTAGAATTCCCAATTTTTTTGTTCTCTCAGGTACTCTTATTCCTCACTCCATTTATTTTATCATTGCTCTCATGTTTTGTTCATTGCATATCTTTTACATTGAGGACAATGCAAGATTTGGTTGGGGGGTGTGGGATCAGTAGGTTAAATCTAGTGCTTTGCAAATTACGAGCAATTTTTGTATGAAATTTTTTTATTTTTTTCTAAAAATTCAAAACTCCGTTGGTAAACTTCGTTTCTATGCATTCGGGATGATGTAAGTACAAGAAAAAGAGATGCGAAGTGAGTGATGTTGAATACCTTGAACAATCTCTAAAATACTAGTTTTGTATGTGAATTCCCCTATTTTTATTATTGATAGAAATTCTAAACACTTTTGCACCTAGTTCACATTACATGATTCTCATGCTTTGAAAGGATTATGTAAAATTGTGGATTGGCTAGGTTTGGATTTGAGGTGTTGAGGAACCAAACCAGGGTACTTTGTCCATCCTTGTCCATGGGAAAATAATGAAAGATATGGATTTCTAAAAATCCTATCTAATATGTATAAAAAGGAAAGGAAGAATGAAATATGGGAATAATGGAAAATATGGTGGAAAATTCCGAAAAGGGCTACCTATTACCAACCGGGGGATGGTCTACCCATAACCAAAGTCGGAAATGGGACATAGTGTGAAAGTCATCGGAAGGACGGTAAGGCAAATTCCTGTCATAAGCTTGTTATTGATCTGTACACTTTTGGATCCATAGCTTAGTTGATCTATGAAGAAGATAATCCTGAAAATTCATAAGATGACCACTCACTATGCACACTAGGTTGAATTTGTTTGGATTCTTCTATTTATCAATCAATTAGCAGGCATTTCATATGAGTACTTGGTATGTATTGGAAAGTTTAAGGTTTCAACTTCCATCACTAAGTCCTCCCGATTTTTACACTTGCATATCATTGAATGTATAAAAGCATAGTTCCCAAAGGAGAGTTGAGTTTTGAAGAATGAAATTTGTTTCACGCATGTTTTCCTTAGGACTAGCAAAATGCTAGTTGGGGGTTGTGTTGAGCTCTTAAATATATATATATTCTAACCCCATTTCATTACTAACTATGCATGCTTTTCATGTTTAAAGATTATTCTAAAGCATGTTTTGTGATTGTAGGAACGAGAAGGGGACTTCACCAATTCAATGCTTAAAAGGTCACTCTATACACATTGAAGATCAAAAGACCAAGTGCCAAAGGGTGGAAGAAAGAAGCAATGGAGAAAGAGAAGGAAATAAGGAAGAAATGCAGAAGATTGCACTATAGACCGGTCGTGCAACTGGTCATCCATTGCCCAGGACCGGTCGTCCGACCGGTCCGAACACTCAACAAGAGGATCCCTGCTGTCAAACCTTGTTGGACTAATCACGATCGGTCGTGCAACCGGTCATCCACTACTCAAACCAGTCGATTAATTCAAAAGCCATGATGGATTTTCTGAAAACTCACTAGACTGTTTTTGGCCTTTTACGACCGGTCGTCCGACCAGTCATCTGCATAACAGAGCTTCTTCTACAAGTTTCGAATTCTGCTGCACAAAATACAGTTTTTGCTGGATTTCTTGAAGTTTCTTCGCACCAAGGGCCCAAAACCTATAAAAGGGCTCATCTACCTCATTCCTAAGGTATCCTATAAGAGATTTACCATGACGGGAGGCGGCGGAAGTCGGATTCAGAGTTCTACAACTCCTCCTAGTTTGTTTCTTTTAGTTTTATGCTTTCCTTAGTTGAATTCATGTTTCCTTGGATCATGATCGGCTAAACCTCTTAGCTAGGGCTAAGAGGTGAAGCTTGTAGTGAATTTAAGATGTTTTGATTCATTTTTATGTGGTTTTAAGTTGGATTTATTAATTGAACAATGGTTTGAAGTTTGAATGAAGTTCTAAGTTTTCCTTCTTAGTCTCATGATAGCTCACGGATGTTTAGAAGAATTGCTTTAGTTCTTAATAATTTTGAATGAGTCTAGACCTGTACACTCCGAGGAATCGGGTTCAAGACGCTCTAGACTTGGATTCTCATGTGGGAACTACGAATCCATAGTTCTGCTTTTCTGAATTTCTAAATTATGTGTGATTGGTTACGTGATTTGAATGAAGTTCAAATCATGATCTAGTTATGCTTTGTGACAGAGTTTAATGATGATTATGATTGTGATCTTAACCTATTGGAACTAGGATTGACCTACACAATTGAGTGTGCTCAAGTCCTAACTTGAATTGAGGGAATCATGTATATGAATCACGCAGATTGTTTGTTATAACTGCCCTATTATCCGACTAGATAGGATTTGATTTCGATTCTAGTTTTGTAATTGCGAAACCACAACGAATTAAGCATCAAAGATTGTTACTAGTGGATCCTTGAACCCGTAGTGCTCTTTTAAATTGTTTACATTCACTTTTAGTTTAAAATTGCTATCTACATTCAACTCTAAAATTCAGTTTAGTTAGCTCTTAATTAGAGACCATTGGAAGTGTTTTGTGAAGTCCTACACAAGTCCTTGTGGATCGACCTCATTCTTACTGAGATTATTACTACATTGCAACCCTACACTTGGGGAAGCGAACAATTGGCTTGTTTATTTCAGCCATGGCTTCAAGTAAATGTCTTACTTATGCTTTATTTATTAATACTTTATTTCGTTATTCTTTCTATTGATGGTTTTCCTCTTCTTTCAGCTTAGATTACGGGCCTTACGATGAGGATCGTGGAGATAAAGGACTCTTGGAGGCCAAGATGAAGAATAAGTTTCCTCGCCCAAATAAACTATCTCCGAGATGTGAGTTGGCTGGCTTTCTAGCATACTGGCTAAGTTGCATGGTCTTGCCAAGCTCGAAACAAGCTGATAGCGTGCGGATATCCTGTTTTGTTATCGCTGGAGGCATGGCACATGTTCATCGTTATGTCATAGCCCCTGTGGTCTTGTGCTCTCTTTACTGAGCTTTCGAGCAGGTTATCAGCAACAAGGAGCGTGCTTCTTTTGGGATGAACTCAGCCTACTATGGATGGCATTATCTATTAGGATGGCTTGGAGTATATTTGCCTTGGGTATATGGCATATTTTTCGGGGATTATATTCAGAAGGGGATTATACCGCTGCACTTCTTTTAGAAACGGAAGATGGTCGCACAAAATTTGATAACTGTTGAGGAGGGGATCGCTCAGTATAATGACATCGACTTCTTGCATTTTTCAGGCACCATTAGTAAGGATCCTATGCTACTTGATGACGACGGCAGTCTTGACCATTACAAGCGTTCATTTTTTTACGGTTATTCATCCATCTTCGCTCCCTCTATGGGAAGGGTTAGAATTCTGGAGAGAGCCATATTACCCGAACCGTTTTGCTCGTCAATTCATTTATGACTAAGGGGTGCCCAAGACATTAGAACCAGTAACACGTGAACAACGAGCGTACGGTGTCAGGCTGTGGACCCTCGCCGATTTTTCGCGCTCCCACACGACGTTCTTCTCCCTTCCCCTTTCCTTTCGGAAAAGAAGGAGATGAGGATGCGTGAGTGCGAAATCACCGTTTGTGCCACTGGCTTGCCTCGTTCTCGAGGGCTTCGTTTGGTTGTCGTGTTAAGCTGGATATGTTTAAATGAGTTTATATAAGACTAGAGTCGCCACTAGCCAGTTACTTCGAATCTACAGTCGGCTAGACCCCGTAGAAACGTTAGAGAAGGGAATCCGAAGATTCCTTCCTCTAAAATGACTCCTGTTGATCTGCGGCCAGAGATTCAAGGTAAGGGATCACGGTTACAGGGTGGGAAGAGGTTAAGCACCCCACACACTGCCCGTACCGAAGTACGGTCTTTACTTCACAGAATCGATCGGATACTTGAAAGTCTAGTTTAATCCTCGTATATTCTCATGGATGACATGATGCATGAATGCGGGTCTGAACAGTAAGAGTTTCTGATGGGCAGGTTCCAACAACGGGCAAGCCCAGAGCATACGCTCGAACTGACAGGTGCTTAATATAAAGACATATGCAGTGTGCTTGAATAATCAAGGTGCTTGTAATGAAGCAGGGGGGTTGGAAGAAAAGTAAATGTTGCACTTATGCTAGATGCAAATGAGATGATGCTGGAAAAGAGTAGCTGGGTGGACGGAGGTGTCGCAAGGATTGGCTTCGAGTGGCTGGGTCAAGATTTGGATGGCTTGGGAGGCTTGGACCAGTGGTCAGGCTGAGCTGGACCAGGGCTAGACTCTCCTCACTCGGGCTCTCCTTGGTGGAAAAATGGGCTAAGGGGTGGATGAGGACTCGGACCGCACCCGGACTGGCTAGACTTGAAGGGATGTTGAAATGAGAAGGGGAGGGGGGTATTTATAGCAGCGGAGAGTGGCACTTTTCGTAATTTATCTCGGGCGGCCTGCTATGGGCCGCCCGTACGGCCGCTCCTCGGTTTTCAGCGATGTACGGTTACTTCCTCGGGGCTGCTGTTTGACTCGCTGGGTCGAATCAGTGAGTTGACTCAGCGGGTCGACTCGGTGATTTAACTTGACGGGTTGACTCGGTGTTTTGACTCGGTGTTTTGACTCGACGGGTTGACTCAGCGGGTTAACTCAGCGGGTTAACTCAGCGGGTTGACTTAGTGAGTTTGACTTTTCTTTGGGATTTTTTGACTGGCTTTTCTTATGGGGGGTTTTTCAGGGTGGTGTTTAGGATTGGGTTGACTGGGTTCAAGCTTGAACTGGGCTATGGAATGGGGCTTACAAGGGTGAGTTTGGCTGAGTTTGGACTTGGGATTTGGGGGTATGGTCCTCCATTCATCCAGCTATCTCTACCAACAGTGTAGCCGAAGGTGGGGTGTCTACAGATGCCCCTCTTTGGCAGAGGTTGCATGCAACCGAATGCCAAAGCGAGTGGACACCCCACTTCTGACCCGGTCATTCATAGATCATGTTCTGAAATCTTTGCTTGCTTTTGCATCTGTGTCAGTTGATCGTTTGGAAACCGATCACTTACACATACCGCGGGAGTTTGGAGAAAACGTTGCGATTGTCCCTGCATGCGCTGCAACCTGGGTACCCAATCGCAACCCTTCCATTCCCGATCGGTACTAACATCGGAAAGGTACAGCAGAGCCTCTGCGTCGACAGTCTTATGAGGATGCTGACCCTGAGACTGATTGTGTGATGTTTGATGTTTTCCCAGATCACTCCAGGAGTACTTGTTTCGCTTGACTGTCAAAGTGGTTAGACGCCCTGCGTCAGATAGTCTTACGGGATTCTACTACGCCGACTTGGACTCAGTCAAGGTACTTCAGGCATCCACGCCTGGGTATGTGCGGGTGGGCTTTTTCCACCCGATCTGCTGGTTTCGATGCTTGGTTTGCAATTCATTCTTTCCTCGATTGTGGTCTGAAATCTTTGTTGTCCTTTGTATCTGAGTCAGTTGATTGTCTGGAAATTGATAACTCGCACATACCGCGGGAGTTTGGAGGAAACGTTGCGATTGTCCCTGCAGTTTGCTGCAACCTGGGTACCCAATCGCAACCCTTCCATTCCCGATCGGTACTAACATCGGAAAGGTACAGCAGAGCCTCTGCGTCCGTAGTCTTACGAGGTTGCTGACCCTGAGACTGATTGTGTGATGTTTGATGTTCTCCCAGATCACTCCAGGAGTACTTGTTTCGCTTGACTGTCAAAGTGGTTAGACGCCCTGCGTCAGATAGTCTTACGGGATTCTACTATGCCGACTTGGACTCAGTCAAGGTACTTCAGGCATCCACGCCTAGGTATGTGCGGGTGAACTCTTTCCACCAAATCTGCTGATTTTGATACTTGGGTTACAATTCATCGTTTCCACCTGTTCAAATGGTTTCTGTGACCGAGCCTTTTGGCTTTCATCTTTTTTGTATCTTGGCATGTGGTACGACCGCACTGACACTGGAGTTCAGTTCGACCGTACTCTGAGTGCATTGGATCCGATGATCTCCGGGGAAACCGCGAGACATCGGATCTGTAACGCCCCAGATTTTCGAGATTTATTTGAAAATTTTTGAAAATTCATTTTTAATTATTTTTTATTAATTATCGTACATTTACCGTTGATTTGCGAATAGCGGGACATCCGTAGGAAATCCGATAGGGGACCCTTTACAAAATTTGCTTAGAATGATCCCATAAACATCGTAGAAAGATTAGATTTCAAAAATCATGCACTTTTCAGATAATTACGAAAATGCCATTAGTTAAACTTAAGTTAAGATGCCATTTTTAAATATTATAATTTCTGACGATCACTTTCACGCAAAACCCTGGATTTAAGCTTTTGGGCACATATTAACCATACACATCAAATTTCAGCCCTTAAATCATAGTAAAAGTGGTCCGATTGTCAAATCAGCCCCTTAACCCTTGATTTTCATGTCCATCGAGTGAGGAAAGTAGATGGTTAGTCGTAGTCGAATATTTCTCTTCATATGAGTGACTTGGATCGTCTTTATCATGGACCAATAGTGTGATTTGAATGCCCCACCTTGATAAGCATCTTTCTTATACGCGAAGTTATCCCGTTTTAGAAATTAGCGAGTTACCAACTCTTTTTAAATCTGAACCTTTCAATTTACCCACTTCTCACCATCAATCGCTTATCAAATTTGGACCACTTATTATACTCATATGACTACGAGTTTACACAAAATTTGGACCCCGATCTATAATCCTACACCGTTGAACCACAAAGCCAGCCCCTTCCTTTTCCGCCAAAAGTTGAAATTTCAGATCTAGGCATTTTTTACCATCAATCAACCACTAAAATTTGTATAATTATTTTCCTATCATGACTACATATTTTTTTAAAATTTGGGCCCTGATCATCAAGCATAGACCGTTAATTGAGATTAAGCCCATTTTAGCACCCGTTAGGCCATTTTGAAGGATCGGCCAATCTAGAATGTAGATCATCAAGAAATTTACGTATTCTGACTCTACTCTTCGAGCTTGATAAGATGAACGGATTGGAATTGATCATAGATCACCCAAATATTGAAATTTGAGAAACCCACCTCAAGAAGTTGTTACACAAGACCTCGCGTGCACATCCATCTCCATATTTCTATTACGCACCTCCAAATCCTTCTCCTAACCCTAGCCTCCATGTCGTAGAGAGAGAGAGAGAGAGAGAGAGAGAGAGAGAAGAAGAAGTGAGTTCTTTCTCATATTTTTCCAGCGGCTAGAATCTTCTACAACCATCTTCTAAGTCCATCCTAAGGTGAGGATTTTCCTTCAAGCCTTTCATTAATAATATTATAATTATCATAAGTTTCTTTTGTGGCATGTGAAGTTGTTTTGTTTTGAATTGCTGATCCATATAACATGAAGTTTAATGTAGGATTTGTAATGAATATCATTATATAATGATGTGATTCATTGTTTAGATTTTTGACTAAGAAGCATGTGTATTTGTGTTATTTATCTTTGTGAAATCTATGCCCTTATTTCCTTAATATGTGTTTTACAAGTAACATTGGTTTTCATATTATGATATGAAATATGTGTATAAGATCATCACATGGACATCCCATTATTGTATACTCTTTGTCCCTAAGTTGGTAAAATTATTCGATGTAGAGAGATGGAACCCATGAGAGGTGTCAATGATGGAAGAATATCTCTTGACTTAAGTGAGATAATGAAGTGCTTATTTGTCAATGGATCTTTACATGCATATGATGCTTGATTGAATCCATTTACATTACATGAGTATTTTCATGAATTTGATCATGATGTACAATATTGGCTTTTTAGGACATGATGAAATCATAAAAAGGGACAATGAGTGGACACTAATAGTATACAAATTCTTATGAGCCGGGGTTGGTGCTATGGACACTAATCCCATGCTGTCAGCCTATGATGGGTTGCTTGCGACTCCCCATAGTGACCATTGAGTTTTATTTAAATCGGTTGTATGCGAAAACACTTAAATAAAGGTGAAACTAAATTCATGCATTCACTTGGCTCCATGTGGGTGTACGGAATTGAGAATAGGCTAGAGCGTCCTACTTCTCCCGTACACTGTCACGTGTAGATTTGGGTTATGAGCGTCCCGTTTCTCACGTGGTCGGGCAAAACTATGGGCTTGTGCGTCCCAGGAACCTCTGGTGACTAATGGCTAGCATGAAGTCGTAACAGGGAGTCTCTCACTTCATGTATTATGATTTCTAGCCAGGGTGCCTTAGCCAGAGCATGCATTCCATACATCGCATTAACAAAGATTTTTACTTGATTGTTTTGTTTGAATAAAGATATTATTGTGTTGCGTTACTCTGAGTTTCGTACATTATTATTCTTGATAGTCTTGGAGGGAATATTCCCCACTATGATAGCGTTTAACGCTATCCCAAACACAATTTAGATGATGCAGGTGAAGATCCAGGTATTGAACCCGATTTTTAAGGAAAAGAGTTCGATGGTTCGTACAATCACATGGCGGATGACGATGTTAGAAAAACTTAGTTGATGTTTTCATTTATCAAATATTTCTTTGAGTAGTTGATACATTTATGGAATTGTAATAAGTCTTCAAGAGAAGACATGGTTTTGTATTTTAATTAATCAGTATGGATACTGGTTGGTTCCCTTATTTAAACATTGATGATGACGTAGTAAGTTTGATAGAATAAGATGATAATTGTTTTCGCCATTGTGCTTGAATCCTATATTTTATTATTTGAAAAATTAGTTATTCCATAAATTACTTGGGAATTCGGCCGTCGTGTTATACACGAGAGTCGAAAATCTCGGGTCGTTACAGTTGGTATCAGAGCACAATCGGGACCTCTGGGTGAGAAGCCCAACTATTTTCATAATAAATATCCCTTAGGGCTTAGGTTCCCATGAAATAGAAACAAAAACACCTAGGTTCATCCCTCATTGGATGCATGAGATGTTATGAATCTAGAGACTCAAACATAGGCCCCTCAAAATCTTTAGGATAGCCGATGAACGTAAAAATATGAAATTTTAGGATTTTTGGGAAGTGGATTCTCACTTTTTCTAGAAGTTTTGGAGTTCTCATCATTTTATCATATTTAGATCAGCGTTACGCTGAGTCGTGGGATTTATCTCCCTCAAATTTTAAGGATAACTATTTTATTTTGAATTGTTTTTGTTAGGACAAATTTCCTGACCCTTTGGCAATGTTACCACTAAGAATTATATTTTCAGAATTGATAAATTTTTGAAAATTTTTATACATATTTCTAACTCATCACCCAACATTCTCATAAAATTTCAGATCAATCCTACATCTATGTAAATCGTGAAAATTCTGTTAGTAGAGAAAATCATGCGCTGGAAACTGCTGGACTGTTACGTTTTTCATACTTTTAGAGGTCAGAATCATATCTTACCATAGTAATTTCATTCTGAGAAAAATTAGGGTGTTTTCTCACCTAACCTTTAGATTACCCTCCAAATTTCAGGCAAAAAGCACGTTCGGTTTGAGAGATAAAATTCTAAGAGCTCTTATAAGTCCTGTGTTCCAGATTCGACACTATCCTAGTTCCTTAGCTTTGAAAACCTCTAAACCCCTTGTTTAGGCTTAGTTATTGTGAGATGGCACCCTTAGAAATACTTCCTAGCATATTCTCATACATCCCTATGAAATTTAGGCCCAACCCTCTTACTTAAAGTAGATTATCATAACCATAAAATGCCATTTACCAATCCCTCACATAAATCTTAATTCGACCATGTCTAACAATGAAAGTAAATAGGATCTCGTAAAGTTTTAATGTTTTGTATTGTTGGATTTTAATTTATGTGATCTTCGTTGATTTTTTTTGTTGGAGAATACATGAAAGTCCCCACAATGTTAGACTAAATCGGCCGCACAGGAGGGCAGAACCGTACTTAATATATTGTGTAAAGGATTGAATCCTCGTTCAAATCCCGAGGGTCGACACTCGGAATTTCGAATGGATACTAATGAACTCAATGCTCAAATGCGAGTAGAAGATCTAAGTATTGGATTCGAATCTACTTGAACTGTTCACCCGTGATGTCGACACAATACAAATCGCATCCTTGTTCTAACTGTACAACTTTTGTGCATTCTCTTAGAATATGTGTGATTGTTTTCTTTGGATGACTAAAATAAGATAGATGTATAGACGACCTTAGGATGTAGAAGCTTAGCCACTTAGACCCTATAAAGAGCTAGAATACGGTATCCCTAACCTCATCTTTCTGTCGCACTTTCAGCTATTAAATAACTGTCGATGATATCTCATTCACTTTGTTATCCGCTTGTTTATTCACTCATTCAAGTGACCATCCGATCATGCCAACCTAATCAAACCCAGATCTATCTTTTAAACTCTTGATCAGTCATTTCATTAGCGACCAGACATCCTTGATAATTATCAAACCCTAATTGTCTTAGATCCTTGACTATAAGAGCACCTACCCAAACCTGAGAAATATTAGGGCGCTAGATGATTGAATGATTTGAGAGACCAATCAATATATTCAGAACCATCTAGGAATCAGAGTGCGCAGTGGAAGCATGATAGGAATTTGGGGGAGCTTGTAAAAATCGATGTCGAGTACGGATTTATTTTTAAGGGGGGTGGATTGTGATCGCGTCTGACCCGGAATAGTTCAGAAAGTTAGACGAGAAATCATGAAGTGAGATTGCCCTTAATCTTTTATCAACGATGCTTAGGAAACTTCGGGGACGAAGTTTGTTTTTAAGGGGGGTGGTTTGTAACGCCCCAGATTTTCGAGATTTATTTGAAAATTTTTGAAAATTCATTTTTAATTTTTTATTAATTATCGTACATTTACCGTTGATTTGCGAATAGCGGGACATCCGTAGGAAATCCGATAGGGGACCCTTTACAAAATTTGCTTAGAATGATCCCATAAACATCGTAGAAAGATCAGATTTCAAAAATCATGCACTTTTCAGATAATTACGAAAATGCCATTAGTTAAACTTAAGTTAAGATGCCATTTTTAAATATTATAATTTCTGACGATCACTTTCACGCAAAACCCTGGATTTAAGCTTTTGGGCACATATTAACCATACACATCAAATTTCAGCCCTTAAATCATAGTAAAAGTGGTCTGATTGTCAAATCAGCCCCTTAACCCTTGATTTTCATGTCCATCGAGTGAGGAAAGTAGATGGTTAGTCGTAGTCGAATATTTCTCTTCATATGAGTGACTTGGATCGTCTTTATCATGGACCAATAGTGTGATTTGAATGCCCCACCTTGATAAGCATCTTTCTTATGCGCGAAGTTATCCCGTTTTAGAAATTAGCGAGTTACCAACTCTTTTTAAATCTGAACCTTTCAATTTACCCACTTCTCACCATCAATCGCTTATCAAATTTGGACCACTTATTATACTCATATGACTACGAGTTTACACAAAATTTGGACCCCGATCTATAATCCTACACCGTTGAACCACAAAGCCAGCCCCTTCCTTTTCCGCCAAAAGTTGAAATTTCAGATCTAGGCATTTTTTACCATCAATCAACCACTAAAATTTGTATAATTATTTTCCTATCATGACTACATATTTTTTTAAAATTTGGGCCCTGATCATCAAGCATAGACCGTTAATTGAGATTAAGCCCATTTTAGCACCCGTTAGGCCATTTTGAAGGATCGGCCAATCTAGAATGTAGATCATCAAGAAATTTACGTATTCTGACTCTACTCTTCGAGCTTGATAAGATGAACGGATTGGAATTGATCATAGATCACCCAAATATTGAAATTTGAGAAACCCACCTCAAGAAGTTGTTACACAAGACCTCGCGTGCACATCCATCTCCATATTTCTATTACGCACCTCCAAATCCTTCTCCTAACCCTAGCCTCCATGTCGTAGAGAGAGAGAGAGAGAGAGAGAGAGAGAGAGAAGAAGAAGAAGAAGAGAATTCTTTCTCATATTTTTCCAGCGGCTAGAATCTTCTACAACCATCTTCTAAGTCCATCCTAAGGTGAGGATTTTTCTTCAAGCCTTTCATTAATAATATTATAATTATCATAAGTTTCTTTTGTGGCATGTGAAGTTGTTTTGTTTTGAATTGCTGATCCATATAACATGAAGTTTAATGTAGGATTTGTAATGAATATCATTATATAATGATGTGATTCATTGTTTAGATTTTTGACTAAGAAGCATGTGTATTTGTGTTATTTATCTTTGTGAAATCTATGCCCTTATTTCCTTAATATGTGTTTTACAAGTAACATTGGTTTTCATATTATGATATGAAATATGTGTATAAGATCATCACATGGACATCCCATTATTGTATACTCTTTATCCCTAAGTTGGTAAAATTATTCGATGTAGAGAGATGGAACCCATGAGAGGTGTCAATGATGGAAGAATATCTCTTGACTTGAGTGAGATAATGAAGTGCTTATTTGTCAATGGATCTTTACATGCATATGATGCTTGATTGAATCCATTTACATTACATGAGTATTTTCATGAATTTGATCATGATGTACAATATTGGCTTTTTAGGACATGATGAAATCATAAAAAGGGACAATGAGTGGACACTAATGGTATACAAATTCTCATGAGCCGGGGTTGGTGCTATGGACACTAATCCCATGCTGTCGGCCTATGCTGGGTTGCTTGCGACTCCCCATAGTGACCATTGAGTTTTATTTAAATCGGTTGTATGCGAAAACACTTAAATAAAGGTGAAACTAAAGTCATGCATTCACTTGGCTCCATGTGGGTGTACGGAATTGAGAATAGGCTAGAGCGTCCTACTTCTCCCGTACACTGTCACGTGTAGATTTGGGCTATGAGCGTCCCGTTTCTCACGTGGTCGGGCAAAACTATGGGCTTGTGCGTCCCAGGAACCTCTGGTGACTAGTGGCTAGCATGAAGTCGTAACAGGGAGTCTCTCACTTCATGTATTATGATTTCTAGCCAGGGTGCCTTAGCCAGAGCATGCATTCCATGCATCGCATTAACAAAGATTTTTACTTGATTGTTTTGTTTGAATAAAGATATTATTGTGTTGCGTTACTCTGAGTTTCGTACATTATTATTCTTGATAGTCTTGGAGGGAATATTCCCCACTATGATAGCGTTTAACGCTATCCCAAACACAATTTAGATGATGCAGGTGAAGATCCAGGTATTGAACCCGATTTTTAAGGAAAAGAGTTCGATGGTTCGTACAATCACATGGCGGATGACGATGTTAGAAAAACTTAGTTGATGTTTTCATTTATCAAATATTTTTTTGAGTAGTTGATACATTTATGGAATTGTAATAAGTCTTCAAGAGAAGACATGGTTTTGTATTTTAATTAATCAGTATGGATATTGGTTGGTTCCCTTATTTAAACATTGATGATGACGTAGTAAGTTTGATAGAATAAGATGATAATTGTTTCCGCCATTGTGCTTGAATCCTATATTTTATTATTTGAAAAATTAGTTATTCCATAAATTACTTGGGAATTCGGCCGTCGTGTTATACACGAGAGTCGAAAATCTCGGGTCGTTACAGGATCTTATTTGATTTTTGCGTCGGCTCCTACCCAGAGATATGGAAGATCTCCTGGTGTTTTGGAGGCAGAACACTCTACTGGAAAATATTTTTGGATTTTTGAAAAGTCACCCACTCTGGGGAGTGATACTCCGTGGGGTTTTTATTTGCACATAGAAATAATTTTTTTATCTTTTTGAAATGGAAATCTGGTTTGCACGTGCCTCCACTAGGGATGCCTGTGGGGCTTTTGGCTAACCGACTTTTATTTTGAAAGCAGGTAAACATGATGATTGATGCGATGGATGCTGATGCTGGGAGATGCATGATGAATGCATGATTTGGCTCATTCTCTTCTCGTTTGATGATTTTGCTTTTGCTGTGGGTGCAGAGAACTTTGAGCTTATTGCTTGCAGGGTTGTGCTTCCCTGGGGTTTTTCTTTTTGTATGGGCGTTTGGTCAGCGGGTTGGTCAAGATCCCGACCCGTGATCGATCAGGTCCATCGTCCCAAGATGCTGTTTCTTTGCTTAATGAGAATGTACGAGGATGTTATCCGACTTCAAGATGTTCTTCTGGGCATGCGTGTGATTAAGATGGTGTTTAGTTGCCCGTTTTGGTCAAGATTCCAATTTGCGGGCGATTGGATCCGTCATCCCAAATTGTGAAGAGAGTGGAGTTCAAGACTCCTGAAGTGTAGTGCGGGGGATACTGACAATTTTTGTGATTTTTGCAGATTTTTTTTATTGAAAGCAAGGGAAATATTTTTGTGATTTTTTGACAATATTTTGATTGAAAGCAAGGGAAATATTTTTGTGATTTTTGACAATATTTTGATTGAAAGCAAGGGAAATATTTTTGTGATTTTTGAAGAGGTGATTTTGCAATGTTTTTGTATTTTGTGATTTTTCTGAAATGCAGGGAAAAGTGTGGAATTTTCATCCACTTCCAGCTTCTACTACTGGTAAGGCACCCGATCCATTTTACGTCAGCGAGCAAGATGAGTCTCACACAGTTAAGTGCCGTAGTTTTACATCTTCGGATGAGGGGATTTTGAGGGTTTTCAGTCAACACACCCACAAAGTTGCCTGTTCCTCATGTGCAATGCACATAGACCACGTATCGTCCGACGGACTCCTTCGGCCACAAAATGAGCCACATCCTCACATTTCCTTTAGTCAATCCAGTTTGGGGTCTTACATTGCTCACAATTCCGTGAGGGTGCGCTCCACCTCCCAACAGCCTTAATCCCCTTCATGAGTTTTAGGAACAGGGAACATCCGTCAGATTCAACAGCGACTTCCAAATCAAGGTTGTCTATCACGGTGCGTTCAACACGAACAGGATTGCGGAGTTCTGCCCGCCTCAGCCCTTACCTGTTTAAAAGATTCCAGGCACCCGTACGATCAAGTGTCAGCCATGCCTGGAACAGGTTAGGAAAAAAAGCCCCCGAGAAGTTAATCCCAGTGTAGTTTTAGGTCTTCGGACCACTGGAGATGAATTTGTGCAGTTGAAATTTTTGGTGAATCATTTTTCTTTTTTTGTGTTTTTTGGAAAAAGTTCCAGATTTCAGCTCGAATGATCGAGATTGATGCTGGTTTTTGTAGAAAGCTTTTAAAATATTTTGGTATTTTTGAAATGTTCCGGGTTATCAGATCCTGGCTCGAATGGCTGGGATCGATGCCGGTTTTTGTTAAAAGCGAGAAAGGTCCCCCGAGAAACTAATCCCAGTGTAGTTTAAGGCCTTCGGACCGTAAATATGTACATGCTGAAAATACATTCTTTTTTGTGATTTTTCGAAAACTGTTCCAGGTCATAAAATCTCAATTTGAACGGTCAGGATTGACACTGGTTTTTATTGGAAATCTCTCGGGATTTTGTTCCCGACGTAGTTTAAGGTCTTCGGACCAAAAACTGTACAAAAGGGGGCAAACACATTTTTTTTTGTTTTTGGAAAATGTCCGGTGTCAGCGGATCTTGATCAAGACTGATACCGGCTTTTATTGAAAATCCCTCGGGATATTGATCCCGACGTAGTTTAAGGTCTTCGGACCCAAAAACTTTAAAAGAGGGGCTGGTGATATATTTTTTGTTTTTCGAAATGATCCAGATCATCCGATGTTGGTCTTAAAGACTGGGATCGATGCTGGTTTTTATTAAAATCCCTCGGGATGTTGATCCTGACGTAGTTTAAGGTCTTCAGACCGAAAATATGTACATGCAAGTGCTGGAAATGCATAAATATATTTTTTTGTTTTTTAGAAAATGTCCGGAGCCACCAGATCTTGAAAAAGACCGATGCTGGTTTTATTGACAATCCCTCGGGATCTTGATCCCGACGTAGTTTAAGGTCTTCGGACCAAAACTGTTCAAGCGAGTGCTGGAAATCACTTTTTTTTTTTTTTTAGAAAATGTCCGGAGCCACCAGATCTTGAAGAAGACCGATGCCGGTTTTTATTGAAAATCCCTCGGGATCTTGATCCCGACGTAGTTTAAGGTCTTCGGACCAAATTTTGTACAGGTGATGTATATATTTTTCTGGTTTTCTGAAAATATCCGAGATCGTCGGGTCTTGATTCGATCCAAACTGATGTCGGTTTTTATTGAAAATCCCTCGGGATCTTGATCCCAACGTAGTTTAAGGTCTTCGGACCAGTACTGCACAAAACAGGAAAGACATTTTTTTTTGTTTTTTTGTTTTTTTTAAAGTACTAGGTGTCGTCGGATCTTAATTCGAGCGATCAAGACCGATACCGGCTTTTATTGAAAATCTCTCGGGATGTCGATCCCGACGTAGTTTAAGGTCTTCGGACCAAATTTTGTACATGTGAACAGTAATCAAGGGTGGAGATTCTTGGGATTCTTCTTGGAAATGGTTTGGATCATCTGGTCATGCCTTTGGATGGTTGAAATCATTGTTTGACCAAGTCAAATTTTCCTTTCTTTTCTTTGAGAATTCCATGGAGCTTTTCCACATCATCAACCCAATTTCTCACCCATTTCTCATGAGGTGAGATTTTGGTGAGATTTCTTCCTTTTTCTCACCATTCTCTTCCATCACTTCATTCTTACATGGAGGTACAAGATTCACTTGCAACCACCCTTCCCAAGGAGGAGTTCTTCCCAAGGAGAGGGGGAGGGAGGTCGTTTCATGTAGGTAGGGGCTAGGACGGCCTCCCATGGGCCGCCCGGACGGTCTCTGCCTCCTGGTTTCTTCAGTGGGTTGGGTAAAAGGGTGCCCTCCCCTTTTCTATATAACATGGGGCACCCTTGCCCCCTCAAACGTGCAATCTCTCTCTTCTCTCTCTCATACTCTCTCTTTCTTCAAGTTTTCTCTCTCTTCTTTGGTGGTCCTTTGCTCTTTTCAAGTGGTGGCCCTTAAAGACATTTTGGGACAGCAAGGTGGTCCTTCTTTGGTGAGTGGTAAAGGTATGGACCACTTCCTTTCTCTTTTCTTGTCCTTTTCCTTCTTCATTGTCTCTTTTCATGACTCTTTTCTTTTTCCATGTAGCTATTCCAAGAGGTGTGAAGGTGGGCCCAAGCATTCTTGGCCTTTTTCTAGATCTCAAGTCTTTTTCAAAGGTGGTGCATGGAGAGGGACATTGCAAGCTCTCCACTTCATTTTTCTTTCTTCTTTTCACACTCCCTTCATGTGCATGTGAAGGGTGATTTTGCCATGTCATCAAGTGTGCATGGCAAAATACTCTATCTTTTTCATGGGAGTTGGGCCTCTCTTCATATGTATCAAATGGGCTCAAAGTGAAGTCATGGCCCTTGGTGTATTTGGTGGGCCCAATGCTTCATTTTGGGCTCCTTCTTACTTTCTTTCTCTTGTCATTTCCCTTTGGAGCTTTCTTTTTCTTTTCCATCTTCCTTTCAAGGCTTGGGCCCATGGGCATGGTAAGGCCCATCTCAAGTTTTGAGCTCATGGGGCTCACTTTGGGTGACCTCATCTTTCTTCACATGTGTATGGATCAAGGTGGCTAGCCCATTTTTCATTTGGATCTCAAGTGGGCTAGATTTCCTAGTTGGGCTTATATGGACAAGTAGCCCAACTCTTCCATCATTTCTCGATTATGATGTACATCCTTGTACAAGGTGTAGTGGGCTCCTTGGAGTCTCTATATGTGGATGGGCTTTTGGGTCCTCATTGAAATTTGGATTCCTTTGGACCAATGTGTGCACCACTACACTTTGTCCATGTGGGTTTTTTCTTTTCATGCTCTTTGCTTTAATGGATGGAGGACTTGAGTTACTTGACCATCTACAAGTCCCATGAGTGAGTTGTTCCCACAATCTCACTAAGTTCAAATGGTTTTCCTTGTGGTAGGAATGTGGTTCTCAAGAGTTTCCCTCTAATGCTATCAACCTCAAATGGATGATCCTCAAGTGAGCTATCCATACAATCATAGCTCCTTTTCCTTTGGGGCTTGGTGGGTCATCCACCATCATTCTCATGTATGGGTGATTTTCCTTTAAATTTGTGGGAAAGAATGGTACCCATAAGTCGCCCATTTTTGTCCCATGCTTTGGGACATTTTGGGATTTTGATCTTCAAGTGGGCTATGTGTAACATTCTTATCCATCCATGATGGTTGGGTGACTCATCAAGCCATGCTCTTTTGTGCTCAAATGGTCTCCCTTTTGGTGAAAAAGTTGGTGCACATAAGTTGCCCAAACTTGCCTTTTCATGGGCATTTTCAACTTTGATTCTTCATATGGGCTATGTGCATCAACTTTCTACCCCTAGCTTCTTTGATTCATATGTTTGTGGGTAGACCTCCTTGTTGCATTTTCATGGTCAAAATTTTCATCAAGATGAGGCATATAAAGTTGCCCATGGTTAACCCATGAATGGGTCCTCATATTCTTCAAAGTGGGCTATGTGCCCTCTTCAATCCATTGGGATGAGGCATTTGGGTTGCTCTTGGGGGCCCGTTTCCTTTCTACCCCCCACTTGTCCATGCATGTGTGTAAAAAGATGGGAACATCTTAAGTGAGAAACATGGCCTTGGCATGAAAGTGGATCAATCCTTGGCCACATATGGACTTTGAAGAGGGACTTCTCATGTGAAGTGGGATTCTTATCCTTTGTTGATCTCGTGGCACTTGAGTGCATTTGTTGTCCAAAATGTGTCTTTAGATGATGGACTTTCTTGCCTAAGGCATGCCATGCCACCTTCTTTAAGGTGGGCCTTACTTTTTCCAATGGGCTCAACACATATCCTAACTGACACATGGAGTTGGACTTTAGATTTTGCATTTGAATGTGAGTCTAATCCCACGGGTTTCCTAGATGATAATTTGGATTTTAACGGGTAAGGGATAGGGACTTACCTTGCCAAGCTTGTAGGATTCAATGGCGGATGGTGCCAGAGGTCACCGAGTGATTGACGAAGATGATCCCGCCTTCATCGTCCGCCGAGGGGACCACATGTGTTCCTTAGCTATGGAGCATCAACCTCTTCCCGCTATCAAGGGTCGAGGTACCAGGGATCGCTGGGACGACTGGATGAAGGATCCACAGCCCTTGCTTGAACGAGTACTGGATGGTACTCCTTTTGCTGGCCTCCTCACCCTACGTTTCCACAATAACGATGCTAACCGCATGATGCTCGCGGCCCTTTGCGAGAGGTGGCGGGATGAGACCCACACCTTTCGGCTCCCTTGTAGAGAATGGGGAATAACCCCCTTGGACATTTACATGCAGATAGGCTTCCCGTTTCATGGGACAATTGTTCCTCAAGTCAGCTCTCTAGCTCCTCTCACTTCCACCGACTGGCTACATCTTGTTGGTGACGTCCCACCCGAGGGTGAATTCCAAGGCCATCTAGTGAAGATGCGATGGTTCTACAACAGTTTTGCCTCCGTCATCCCCACCACCGAGCGAGAGGCCCTCCACAAAGCGCGGGCCATGATTACTTATGCTTTTGGATCCTTTCTTTTCTGCCATGCGAATGAGAGAGTTGACCCCAAATTTCTTCGTTTAGTCGAGGATCTTCATCACCCCTATAACTGGAATGGGGCTATCTTGACCCGTATCTTTCAGGGTCTGGACAAGACCTGTCGGCATAGCCGGTCCTTCACAGGTTTTTGGCCTGTTGTTGAGGTATTTCTTCTTTCACCTTCCTTGGAGTCATTTACCTTCTTTCCCTCTCTGATCATTAGATGTGCTTTCGTCCAGACCTGCTTTTATGACCATTTTTCCCATCTCGCGCCGAGGATGCGGGATGATGTTGAGCCCTCTCAGTATCGCCACATGTACTGGCATCAGCAAAACCGTCAGCGGAACTCCCGAGTTCCTGGGGACAATTGGCATGCTGACATAGACGGGCTGACCGTTGAGGACGTAAGTATCTTACTTGTCTTTGCCCTCGTGCTGTGCTGTAATTGATTGTGGTGACTTCATTTGCTGCAGCTTGCTCGGATGCCGTATGCCAGTTTCCCTCTCTATTATACCCCTCAGTGCGTGGAGGCATATGATGCTTCATGTCTCCGTATCATGCTTTCCGACGCTGAATCTTTTCAGTGGTACCTGGGGGAGAGGTTGCTTCGGCAAGTCACTGGGGTGGCTCGGGTCCCTTGTTCTGCACCTCCTCCAGCTGCTCGGATGCCAGTTGATGAGAGAGTTGGAGCTCTTGTGGGCCAGCCTGGATTTCGTTTCACGATCCCGGATCGTGATTATGATGAGTGGTATTTGCTGTTCGGCTAGGGGCCTCTGCTTCCTTCGCTTTATGTTCCAGGTGGCCGTCGCAGGTATGCTGGAGGTTCGGTGACTGCTCCTTTGATGGATCTTTATCGTCGGGAGCGGGACGCGAGGAGGGACGATGATGACTATGTTGGCGACTTGTAGTCTGCTTGGGTGCCCTGCTTTGTATGGCCTTGTATCTTTGCTTTTATCTTCTTTTGTATCAAGCTCTTTTGAATGAATATATAATCTTTGATTTGTCTCAAAATTCTTTGATGATGTCTGGACGCTTTGACCTTTGACTTGTTCCTTAATGATTTTTGGAAGATGAGGCTTCTTAACTGCATGGATGATGACTTGAACGGTTCAGATTGCTTGATTAGGCCTTGTGAGCCCACTTGATGATTAGATCTTGGATTCTGGCCCTTCTTTTGATGATCGAACCTTTGATCTTGCTGCTCCATGACTTGTGTAAGCTTTCCAATGGTTTGGATCCTGATAATTTACCCCTTGAATGGTTCAAATTGATAGATTCGGCCCTGTGGGCCCACTTGAGACCTTAGCTTTACTTTGGGGCACCTCTTTTGATGATTTGTGAGGCTAAGAAGGCTTCTCATGGTGTGGATGATGGCTTGAACGTCTCAGATCGTTTGATTAGGCCTTGTGGGCCCACTTGATGATTAGATCTTGGATTCTGATGATCGAATCTTTGATCTTGTTGTTTGATGGCTCATGTAGGTCCTTCCATGGTTTAGATCATGATGATCTAGTCTTTGAACGGCTTGGATTGCTTGTGGCCCCCACTTGATCACCTTTTCTTCTCTTTGGCCTGATCAGCCATGTTTTGGCCGCATTGCTCCGTGATTGGATCGGTGGGACACCTTTTATATGATCTTGATCAATCTCCATTGAAATCAAGAGTGGACCGGGGCCTTGGGCGGCCCATGGAGCGCCATCTGCTGACGTGGACTGTCAGCCTCACCTACCAAGAACCCTGGAGCCAATCCCGCGGAGAGAGGAAATCTGCGTCCGTACGGGCGGCCCAGGGCAGGCCGCCCAAGGCTCGCCTCTTGAGCGGCCTGGGCTGGCTCTGGTTCGGACATCCTCTGCTGTCCCCTTCTCCTGTCCCCCACATTCTCTGTTCTGGGTTATTCGATTCTGCCATGAATCTTCTTTTCCCCTTGTCTTTTCTCTTCATTTTGTCCTTTCTTGGGCAGCTTTAGATGATGATTTATGGGCCATAGTGGGAGAGGTTGGTGGGTCCCACACTCCAGCATTTGGTGAGGACTTTAATGGTGGAGGGATTCCTTTAATGGAGGGTGTAGATGGTGCATTGAATGGAGGCATTGATGAGGGGTTAGGGATGGTGGTTGATGGTGTTTTGAATGGCCCCATTAATGGCAGCCATGCTGAAATTCCAGATTTGAATGGGACCTTCATTATGGGAGGAATGAATGGTATGGATAGGATGATGGGGTGGGACATAGGTGAGGCCATGCTTCCCTTGAATGTAGGCCACATGGATGATGTGATGGATGGTGGTGATGGGACCACGAAGGACATAGATGGGCTGATCTCATGCTTGGATGGGTTGGATGGTTCAGATGGTACCTTTGACGGTTTGGATGCTCTGGATGAGGGTCAGGATGTACGGTATACTTGTTTGGGTGGACTTGATGTGATCATTGATGATGTCCCCCTGATGATGGACGGTGTGGATGCCTCAATGATCCCTTTGATCGGCCAGGATGATGATTAGATTCATGATTTCCTGTTGGAGGGGGCCGCAGGTCCAGATCTGACAGTTGATTCTTCGATCGGGGCTGCCGGGACCCTTTTTGATGGTTCAGATGTATTCTTTGATGGTCAGATTAGCCAGGATGTCACGATGTGCGGTGTGATCTTCACTGATAGTCCTTTTGATGGAGAGCATTGTCCTTCCCCTGATCGTCGGTCTTTTGCGCACTCTGTTCATGAGGTGGGCGAGTCTTCTCATGCGGCTAAGATTATGACAGTTTCAGACAGCGATGCGGCTATATCAGACATAGCCATCACTGAGGGCAGGTCAGGGGCTGTCGAGTCTGCAGAGGTTCCAGCTTTTCCTTCTCCTTCGCCCGTTGACCTTCCGATCCTTGATGAGTCATTATTGATTTCTGGGCCTTTTGTGCTGGAGGGGGTACCAGTGAGGACTTGTCAGCTGCTTCCTCGTTCTTCCTGCTCGCCACGACTGCTTGCTTGGCTTGACAGCTTGTCATTTTATGAGATTCGAGATTTGGAGTCTTATGGCTTCGGCGGTCTGATCCATATGGCCAGAGTTGATATTGATTGGAGGATGCTTGGAGCTGCCTTGATTGACTGGGTCCCTTCGTTGAACTTGTTCGCGTTCAACGATATGGAGATGGGACCTTCTTTGGAGGAGCTTGCACGCTTGACAGGACTACCCTTAGATTATACTCAGTATTTCTCGCCGAAGACATCGCCGAAGACTGCTACACCGCAGAACTGGTTCGGGATTTCTTATCTTGTTCATCCTGCAGCTGCCGGCCAGGATGCTGTAGTGTTCTCCTTGGACTTACTGTATGATCTTTTTTCGGGTCCTTGGGGTGTGGCCGGTTCTACCTTTGCTCGGAACGCACTGATGTTCTGCTTGATAGCTGAGGTGCTGTTCTCAGGATGGCGCAGATCCCAGACTCCTTTGCTTTTTGAGGTGATGAGTCGAGCTATCCGACGGCAGGGGATCATTTCTCTTATCTTGGCCGATCTGTTCAATGGGCTGACTGACTGCGCCCTGGGCCGCACTCGTGTTCTTCGCGGCTGTTGTGCCTTTCTTCAGGTATCTTTTCTGCACCCTTTTTCTTCTTGCTTTGTTAGGGATTGCTTTGCTTTAGCTGAACTTCTTTTCCTTTTTTGTGATCAGGTCTGGCTATGGGAGCGTCTTTCGCTGACTGTTCCTGTACCTTTTCCTGACACTCGTCGCCCAGACCTTATGCGACACATTATGGAGTTTCTTCCTCATATAGCTAGGATGAGCGAGCCCTTGTATCGCAGGATGTTCGCTGAACTTCGTGACTGGAATGTTCGTTGGGAGTCATCTTGGCTTTCACTTCCTCCAGTGCTTTGCGATGCATACCGCCTTCCTTTGATGTTGGTAGGCTTTCGATCCTACTTTTCTTATCATCCCATTCGGTTCCTGCGGCAGTTTGGTTATGAGCAGGATGTTCCTCTTTTCGCTTTCACGGGTATCGGGCGTCGAGCACTTCCCTCTAGATCTTCTGACTTCAGGACCCGGATTGATTGTTCTTAGGCGAGTTACCTGACTGCTGATTTGCTGGGTTTTGAGCTGCGGACTTTTCCGATGGCGACCGCCCCATATCAGTACTGGGTTGTTGAGCAGTCTTTGTACCGACGTATCCCTTGCTGGCACCAGACTGCTGATGAGGATGAGCAAGATATCCTTGGAGATGCAGGCTCTTCATCTGGTTCATATAAACCCTTTGAGGAGCGCTCGTTTATCAATCCTGGCTTCCTTTTGGCCACTCATGGCCATCTGTTGTCTGAGATCTCTGCACTTCGGTATCATTGTGAGATGATGTCGAGGAGATTGGCTGCCGATCAGAGGTTGTCTGACGAGGAGATAGCGATCCGTACCCTTGAGCGCGATGAGGCGCATTACCTGCGTATGGAGGTGAGCAGGTTGAGAGCGAGACTATCTTTTTATGAGTCAGAGGACTCACCTGATGTGGCCGAGGAGGAGGGTAGAGATTGATTGTGTTGGCCACTTGCACATTCTTTTTTGCATATATGATTGATGATGATGCATTTTTTTTTGTATTTTTTGAAAAAGATGATATGATATGTGTAAAAGAAATATGATGCATTTAATTAAAAAAGAGAAAACTGTTTGAAAATCTACTGTGCCATGAGTTGTCTTGTGAGTGTGTCTGGATTTTGTGTCAGGATATAGGAATCAGAACTAGGGCTCGGCCAATGCCTTGACCGATGTCTCGAGATTTGACTTGTGTGCTCCTTTGGTTCCCTAGAGGTGTAGGCAACGGAAACTATTGCCTCTTGAGATTGTCAGAGTTTGTGGAGCTCTTTGTTCCTGACTGTACTTCTTCTTGTTCTTGGACTTTCGTTGCTCGAACCGATCTGATTTCTTGGTACCTGCACTTTTAATTTTTTAATAATTTTTTTCTTTTTCTTTTTGAGCCATTTTTGCCTGCAGCGCTCTTTCGAGTTTTCACTACAGCCGGCCTTTTCCCGTCATTTTTGCCCGTGGCGCCCTTTCGGGTTTTCACCACGTCCCGGGTGTTTGATCTTGCCTGCCCCTTGGCAGCTATGCTGTTTTTACCCTTGGCACCCTTTCAAGTTTTCACCAAGTCCGCTGTATGCCCACTGTTTTTACTCGGAGCGCCCTTTCGGGTTTTCACTTCGCTCTCTTTGTTTAGGCACACATTTTCTTTTTCTCTTTTTTGTTTTTTTTTTTGTTTTTTCTTCTTTCTGGGTCTCTGGATAACTGCGGCGGCTAGAGGTCGGGAATCCGTCGTTGCCGGCCTATGGCAGTCTTTCAGCCCTTATCCTGAGCTACGATAATAGAGCTGTCGGTCTTTGCTAAAGACCCTTCTGAGGTGGATGGATGGATGGATGTGTTTCTTCTTGGACTGATTTTTTTTCTTTTGGGTCCCTTGCTTTGGCTTCCCTTTTTCTTTCTCTTTTCTTCTCTTTTTTTTCTTTTATATTCTTTTTCTCTCCTTTTTTTTTGTCTTTTCCTTTTGAATTTCCCCCTTTTTTTGTATTTTCCTCTTTTTGAATCCCCTTATTTGAAACACTTGTTGGTGGACGGAAATGATTTCTCAGAGATCTTAGCTTTGACCTCTTGACTTTAGCTCTATTAAAGTAACCTTTGATAAGATCAGAATAACTTACCCGTGAAAGATCTTCACGTTGTCGGCGTTGGTTGGCTCAGGAAGATCCACCCCTCTCATGCTGGTGAGTCTGAGGGCGCCTCCGGGAAGTACTTCTCTGATGATCAGTGGCCCGTCCCACGAGGGTTTGAACTTTCCTCTGGGGTCCGGAAGGTGCGACGGTAGAATCTTCTTCATAACCATGTCGCCTACCTTGAAACTTCTTTTTCGGACTCTCCTATTGTAAAGCCCGAGCGATCCTTTTTTGATAGCACTGTGAATGACTTAGTGCACGCATGCGTTTTTCATCTGCTAGCTGCAACTGATCGAATCTGGCCCGTTGCCATTCTCCTTCTTCAATTCCGCTTTCTAATAACACCCGTAGTGATGGTATTTCCACTTCGATTGGTAGAACTGCTTCCATTCCATAAGTAAGCTCGAAAGGAGTAACGCCCGTAGCAGACCGTACAGACGTTCGATAGGCCCAAAGCGCATATGGGAGCATATCTGACCAATCTCGATATGTCACGACCATCTTCTCGAGTATCCTGACGATTGTCTTGTTTGCGGCTTCTACCCCACCATTCATCTGGGGACGGTAGGGGCTTGATCGATGACGTTGGATCTTGAACTTGCTGAGGAAGTCATCCATCTTCTTGTTGACGAACGGGGTTCCATTATCTGTGATGATGGCATTGGGGATTCCATACCGGCATATGATGTTGTTCTTCATGAATTTGATCACCTGAGATGCTGCAATTGTGGTGTAGGAGGCTGCCTCAACCCACTTGGTGAAGTAGTCGACTGCCACAAGTATGTACTCATGACCATTTGATGCTTTGGGACTGATCTTGCCGATGATGTCGAGTCCCCACATGGAGAAGGGCCAGGGGGTGGTCAGGTTGTATACCTCTGATGATGGGGCATGGATTTGATTTGCATGCTCCTGACACTTGAAGCATTTTCTGACGTGCTGGCAACAGTCTGTCTCCATGGTGAGCCAATAGTAGCCGAGTCGTAGAATCTTCTTTGCCATCATGTGCCCATTCATGTGTGGGCCACAGATTCCTTCGTGTATTTCTTTCATGATCTTTGCAGCTTCTGTTTCATCAACGCATCGAAGGAGGATGTGATTATAGGATTGCTTGTAAAGAACTTCGCCACTGATGGTGAACTGGCCGGCCAAACGCTGAATGGTTCGGCGATCTGTCACTGTTGCTGGCTCTGGATACTCCTGGGTTTCGAGATATTGCTCGATGTCGGCATACCAGGATTTGTCAGGGACAGCTTCGGCTTCTTCTATTTGCAGGCAAAAAGCAGGTTCTTCTTGAATTTCGACTGTGAGCTCCCATTCTGATGCTCCTTTTGGTATCTCGAGCATTGATGCAAGTGTGGCGAGAGCATCTGCAAACTGGTTCTTGGCTCTGGGCATGTATGAGAAGGTGACTTCTTTGAATTCTTCGATCAGATTTTCAAGATACACATGATATGGTATCAACTTCTCGTCCTTGGTTTTCCATTCGCCATTGGCCTGATTGATGATAAGCTGTGAGTCTCCAAATACTCGTAGCTTCTTGACGCCCAAGATTATGGCTTCTCTTAAGCCAGCGATGCATGCTTCATACTCTGCCATGTTGTTGGTGCACTCGAATGCTATGCGCCTTGAGATAGGAATAGGGACATCATGTGGAGAGTAGAGACTTACTCCAATACCACTCCCTTTATAGTTTGCTGCGCCGTCGAAGAATAGCGTCCACTCATCTCTTTTCTTCTTTTCTTCTTCTTCAATAAGCAAGAGATCTTCATCAGGAAAGAACGTCTTGAGTGGCTAATAGTCCAGGAGAGAGTGAGCCGCAAGATGATCGGCGAGGGCCTGCCCCTTGATTGCCTTTTGAGTGACATAGGTGATGTCGAACTCAGACAAGAGTAGCTGCCATTTAGCTATTCTCCCAGTGAGTGCCGGTTTCTCGAACAGGTACTTGAGCGGATCCATGCGAGCGAGGAGGAGAATAGGGAATGCAATCATGTATTGACGGAGTCGCTGAGTTGCCCAGACTAGGGCGAGGCAAGTCTTCTCGATCGGGGAATACCTGGTCTCGTAGTCGGTGAACTTTCGGCTCAAATAGTATATTGCTTGTTCCTTCTTCCCGGTCTCGTCGTGCTGGCCGAGGACACAGCCAATGGCTTCTGCTGCTACCGAGAGGTATAACAATAGTGGTCGTCCAGGAGTGGGCGGCACTAGGACTGGAGGATTCATGAGATATTTCTTGATGCGGTCGAAGGCGACTTGGCAATCATCATTCCATTCTTTTGTAACGTTCTTCCGAAGGAGCTTGAAAATGGGCTCACAAATAAGTGTGAGTTGTGCGATGAAGCGACTGATGTATTGAATTCTGCCGAGGAAGCCACGAATTTCCTTCTCTGTTCTAGGAGGGGGCATCTCAATGATTGCTCTGGTTTTGGTCTCGTCGACCCTGATGCCATCCTCGCTCACCATAAAGCCGAGGAGCTTACCTCCCATTGCACCGAAGACACATTTTTGAGGGTTGAGACGGAGCTTGTACTTTTCTAATCTATTGAATAACTTCTTCAGATCTTCAAAGTGTCCTTCAATTGTGCGAGATTTGACGATCATGTCGTCCACATATACTTCGAGCTCTTTGTTCATCATGTCGTGGAATAGTGCTGTCATTGCTCGCTGATATGTTGCTCCTGCGTTCTTCAGACCGAACGGCATTACCCTGTAACAGAAGGTTCCCCAGGGAGTGATGAACGATGTCTTCTCGCGATCTTCGACGGCCATCTTGACCTGATTGTAACCTGAGAACCCGTCCATGAATGAGAAGATCTTGTATCCAGTAGTGTTGTCGACCAGAGTGTCAATATGTGGCAAAGGGAAGTCATCTTTAGGACTGGCTTTGTTGAGATCTCGGAAATCGATGCACATTCGAACCTTGCCGTCCTTCTTTGGTACTGGCACGATGTTGGCGAGCCATTCAGGGTAGTTGGAGACTACCAAGAATCCCGCGTTGTACTTCTTGATGACTTCATCTCGGACTTTCAGAGCCCATTCTGGCTTCATTCTTCGAAGTTTCTGCTTCACTGGCTTCATATCTGCCTTGGTTGGCAGATGGTGTGCAACGAGCTCTTCATCGAGCCCCGGCATGTCTTCATATGAGAACGCGAAGTTGGACAATCTTGGAGCTAAGAACTCTATCATTTTCTGTTTCATCTCAGGTGGCAACGATTTTCTAATGCGTACTTCCTTAGGGATCTCAGGCGTCCCCAAGTTTACTATCTCGAAATCATCGGCTACAACATTGGCTTTAGATTCGAACTTTTTGAGGAGATCCTCTAGTTCGGGAGCTGGATCATCATCTTCCTCATCCCGGGCTTCGTCCAGACCCATGAGCTCGAAGTCTAATTCGATGTCGAAATCATATGATTCGACTTTAAACTCATGCGACTCTTTAGACGAACTTGGCACACTATTGGATGCAGGAAAAGAAATATTTTTTGGTTTTTGAGATTTTCCTGAAATTGAAATGCTAGATGTTTTTGGCTTTTGAAAATTTTTGATTTTTTTGGATTTTCGAAATTCACGGGACCTTGAACAAGTGGGCATTGCAGACCATGATTGAGCCCAACTTGTTCCAAAGTTCCGGTCACTGCTTAAACAGGCGTTTTTTTGGAAGCCAGAGCCCTCAGACGGCTCGTTGGCTGATTCAAAAGTTAGGGGAACGGATGACCATTTAAGACCCCACACTTCCTCCCCTGAAAAGGTGGGGGTTGATGATTCGGGCGAAGAATCACAGTCTGGCCCAATGACCATGATTTCTTGCTGGTCGGGTTCGAGATCTGAGTCATACTCAGTCTCTCCCGGGTCACTTACCTTGCATTGCAAGTTCGTCTGGTTCTACAGCTAGACACAAGTTTGGAATCTAGACATCAGACCAATCTAGGGCCGGCCACTTCCCTTTCTTGGTCCAATGGATGGGCTGCTTCTGCCCCTGGCTGATGATTGAAGAAGTTGACTTTGCAGAGATGGGCAAGTCATGCCCCTTGCTAATTGGTGCTGAGATGGGCAAGTCGTGTCCCTTGCTGATTGAAGTGGGCAGGTTGTGCCCCTGGTTGATTGAAGTGGGCAGGTTGTGCCCCTGGTTGAGAGAAGTGGGCAAGTTGTGCCCCTGGTTGGGAGCAGGTGTTAGAGTAACCTGGTCCTGAAGCTGCTGTATTTGACTTCCTTTTTCGTCTTCATCTTTTTCTTCTTCTTCTGGAGGCTTAGATGGTTCGAGAATCTAATCCCATCGAATGGGGGGCCACGTGGCCCAAACTAGGCTCATCGGGAGGCCTTTGTGTAGTGCAGTCGGTTGATTCCCTCCTGGATCTTTGCAAGGTTCTCCTGGCTTGACGAACTGGATGGGTGAGCACCGAAATTTCTTCCTCCTTTTGTCCATGAAGGTTGACCTGTATCCGAGTCCCCATTTGCGTTGATTATATATCAGTGGTACCTTTCTGGACTTGAAGTGATTCTTCATTCGGTATTTGAGGCTCAGACGCTCTGCCGGTGAAAAGACACGGTCCACCCTTATCGGTTCTGGATTGGCGATAGAGTTCACAGTCTCGAATTCGAAACTGTGAAATGGGATGTCTTCTTCAGAGTGCTGGATATCGATGACCGGGATGTCTGGTTCAGTGGTAGCAGCATTGGAGGGAATGATGAGCTCCTTCTCTGCGTGGATAGAGATCACTTGATTTCCACAGATGTACTTCACTCGTTGATGCAGGGTTGACGGCACAGCTCCAACCTTGTGCAGCCAAGGTCGTCCGAGCAGCATGTTGAAAGAGGCTGATATATCCAGGATTTGGAATGTGATGGTGGAGACTTCCGGACCTATCTGTACCTCTATGTCGACCTCCCCTTCCACTGATCGGCGGGTGTTGTCGAATGCTCTGACGCATATGGTGCTGGGTCGAAATGAAGAAGGACTGATTCCCAGACGTTCTGCAGTCTTGAGTGGGCAGACATTTAAGCTTGAGCCATTATCGATAAGGACCAGCGGAACACAGAGGTCTTTGTATCGTAAGGCTATGTTGAACAGAGGTCTTTGTATCGTAAGGCTATGTTGAGGGATCGCCCGTGATCACGTCCTTCAGGTGGCAACTCGTTATCTGTGAAGGTGATGGCGCGCGGAGCCAGGAGTTGTCCAATCATCAATGCTATCATCTCTGGTGCCGTATCAGAGGAGACGTGAGCATCGTTCAAGGTTTTGGCAAACATTTCTCAGTGTATGCGAGATGTGCAGAGTAGCTCCCATACTGAGATTTGAGCAGGGATTGACTTGAGCTGAGTTGCCACATCGTATGCGGCTTCATTTTTGTTGTCGAGGCCTGAGAGAGCGCCTTTGGGATCTCCTCTGTTCTGATTATCTCTTCGGATGCAACGCCCATTGGGATTCATGTTCCCCACTTCCGCACATTCTGGATAGTGCCATGGAACCTCTTTGTAGTTTTCCTCCCTTTTGCCTTCTAGGACCACCGGCTCTTGCAACGGTGCTGGTGTGGGTACCAGATCTTCCTCGTATAGAGCTTTTGCCTTGAGAACTACATTGTTGCCTATGCTGAAGGGGTAGTATCGAGGCTTGTCTTCATAGACCACATAAGGTTGTGGTCCTGGCTTGATTGTTCCTAGAGCAGGAGGCTCCCATGGAATGAATACTGGTCCTCTTGATATGGCAGGAGGTTTCTCTGTTCGTCCCAGCTGCCGTAGTGTGATTGTCACGCCTCTGGGGTTTGCCCCTTGCAATACGACTGGCTCGACTGGAATAGCTCCTTCCAATACAACGGGTTCTTGTTGTTGATGAGTATAATCCTTCCATTGTGGATTGGATTGTTCCTGAGTTGCCCCTTGCAAGATGACAGGTTCGTATGTGGGCCCGATGTATGATTGTGCTCCTTCCAGGACGACTGGTTCCCAGCTTGAATGGTTGTAAGGTGCCCCTTGAACAACTGGTATATCATATGGAGGTGCTCCTTCGAGTACTACTGGCTCGGAGATTGAAGGAAGAAAGGGACCTGCCCCTTGCAAGATTGGAGGAGGATTTGTCGGCCCATAGGTGTAGGCATGAATGGATTGGATGGGGGAGAAGAAGCGATCGAGATGGTCCCCTTCTTCTATACTATTGACTGCAGGGCCACGAGACGAACTGGGGTCCGTTGGATGCTCAGGCAGAGGATTCTGAAGGATGTTGGTGGAAGCTGCTGGAGAAGTTCCAGGGACCGAGATGACGATCTTGCGGTCATCAATCAGGTCTTGTATGGCATTCTTCAAAGTATAGCATCGATCAGTGGCGTGGCCACGTCCTTGATGGTAGGCGCAATACTCATTTTCTCGGTAGTTTGGTGGCAAAGGATGAGGAGGAGGCCTAGGTGTCATCAGAGTGAGTAACTGCTTTTGTACCAGCGTAGTCATGATTTGACTAAGTGGTTGACTAAGTGGAGTGAACTTCCTGGACTCCCTGTAATTCTGCCTGTTCTTGTATGAGTATTGGCCGTTTCCTCTGAACTGCTGCTGTTGTCGAGGTGGTTGTGGCTGAGGATTTGGTTGTGGCTGATACCGCTGAGGCTGATGCTGAACTTGATTCTGCTGATACTGTTGACGTCCCTGTGGGGGAGCATGTTGATTTCCTTGAGCAGTGGTATTGATGTTGTTTACCTCTGTTGGGCGGGGAGGAGAACCACTGCGGTTTCCATTCCCATGCCCGATAGGTCTTCCTTCCACTCTGTTCCTCTTGACTGGAGTGGCCTGATGAGGCCATGGGGAGATTGTCCCGGCCCGGATTCCTGCTTCGACTTGCTCTCCAGCACGGATCAATTGTGAGAAATTCGCATATGGATGCGAGATGAGATACCCGGATATGCCTGGATATGTTGAATGAACAATCATGGAGATTTGTTCTTCGTCGTCGATAGGCGTTCGCATTCGAGCTGCCATAGCCCGCCAACGACCCACATAAGCTGATAGTGTTTCATCACTCCTTTGCCTGAGAGCTACGAGGTCGGCTCTTCTGGGTGCCATGTTGAGATTGTACGCGAATCTGTCGACGAAAGCCTGGGAAAGCTGTTCCCATGTCCTGATGCGGTGGCAGTCCAATGAAGTGTACCAATCTAGGGCATCGCCCTTTAGAGATTTTTGGAACAAGCGAATGAGGGCCCCTTCATTTCCTGAGATTGCACTCAGCTCTCCACAGAAGGCCTTGAGATGTGCTGTGGGACAACCGCTGCCATCGTATCTTTTGAATTTTGGAACCTCAAAGTTTTGAGGTACCTGAGCATCTGGGAAAGGACACAAGTCTCTGAACTTGGTCGAAGGTAGATCAATTCCTTGTTGTCGCTGAAGCTGATTTTGCAAGATCTGGAACTGCTCCCGCAACTCGTCCAGTCCTGAGTGATCTGTTCGAACGACTGGTGCCTCTTAGAGTAAGGCACGTTCTTCTTCGGCATAGTGGTCGATGTCTTCGACCCTATGGGCTTGCTGAAAAGCAACCGCGGGTTGCTGAAATTGATTTGATGACTGAATTGGATTCTGATGAACTTGTGCTTGAAATGATGGTAACTGAACTGGAGACTGTACTGAAGGTTGAACTGGAACTTGCTGGAAATTGACTGGATTTTGCTGAATTGAAGATTGCTGAAAATTAACTGGATTTTCCTGAATTGAAGATTGCTGGAAATTAACTGGAATCCCATCGGCGGGGATGTGCTGGAATTGAAAAGTGCTCCTGTTTGCAGGAGGCTGAGATGCTGGGAAGTGACCCCCTTGTTGGGTATTCGCCACTGTCCGCTGATTGATGTGGGCTTGACACTGACCCCCGTTGTGGGCATTCGCCAGTGCTGTCCCTGTTGCTGGAAATTGAATTGAAATCCCATCGGCGGGGATGTGCTAGAATTGAAAAGGTGTCCCATCGGCGGGGACATGCTGAGATCTACTGAGATTGTTGTTTGCAAGATTGACTGGAAGCTGACTGGATGTTCCTGCAACGGAAGTGCTCTGAGATGGCCTTGTCGTCGCAGGAAGATATTGAGAAGGATGCCCCATAGCGAAGGGCTGAGATGGCTGTTGTCGGTAGTCTTGGGCAGACTCCGATGGTTGCGCTTGATTTGAACTGGAGGCCGGAAGGACCCGGCATGGTTGCTGAGACTGCTGAACTGGGCTAACTTGATTGTTGGCTGCTGCGGTGGCTTGTGCTTGCATGAATTGCAAGAGCATTTCTTGCATTGCTCTCACTCCTTGTGCCAATTCCTGTATGATTGACGTATTATCAATGGGCTGTTGCGCTGGAGGTTGCGCTTCGGTCATCTCAAGAGCAGGGAAGAGACGAGTTTCCTCTTCGTGGTCGGACATGGCTTGTTGAGCCCGAGTGCGGATTATGCTGCGGAAGGGAAGTTGTCTCCGCGTACGTTGAGCCCGAGGAGGCGCAATGGTGAGGACTATACTTTACTCTTTTTGGGTTTTGGGATTTTCTTTTTATTTTTGGTTTTGGGTAGAATGCTATGCAGATGAGATTGTATGAGGACTAATGACTTTCAAGTATATGAAGGATTCTGTTTTTCAAGTCGGATCACGACTAGTGGGACTAGCTCATCCCCAGCAGAGTCGCCATTCTGTGGACCCTCGCCGATTTTCCGCGCTCCCACACGACGTTCTTCTCCCTTCCCCTTTCCTTTCGGAAAAGAAGGAGATGAGGATGCGTGAGTGCGAAATCGCCGTTTGTGCCACTGGCTTGCCTCGTTCTCGAGGGCTTCGTTTGGTTGTCGTGTTAAGCTGGATATGTTTAAATGAGTTTATATAAGACCAGAGTCGCCACTAGCCAGTTACTTCGAATCTACAGTCGGCTAGACCCCGTAGAAACGTTAGAGAAGGGAATCCGAAGATTCCTTCCTCTAAAATGACTCCTGTTGATCTGCGGCCAGAGATTCAAGGTAAGGGATCACGGTTACAGGGTGGGAAGAGGTTAAGCACCCCACACACTGCCCGTACCGAAGTACGGTCTCTACTTCACAGAATCGATCGGATACTTGAAAGTCTAGTTTAATCCTCGTTTATTCTCATGGATGACATGATGCATGAATGCGGGTCTGAACAGTAAGAGTTTCTGATGGGCAGGTTCCAACAACGGGCAAGCCCAGAGCATACGCTCGAACTGACAGGTGCTTAATATAAAGACATGCAGTGTACTTGAATAATCAAGGTGCTTGTAGTGAAGCAGGGGGGTTGGAAGAAAAGTAAATGTTGCACTTATGCTAGATGCAAATGAGATGATGCTAGAAAAGAGTAGCTGGGTGGACGGAGGTGTCGCAAGGATTGGCTTCGAGTGGCTGGGTCAAGATTTGGATGGCTTGGGAGGCTTGGACCAGTGGTCAGGCTGGGCTGGACCAGGGCTAGACTCTCCTCACTCGGGCTCTCCTTGGTGGAAAAATGGGCTAAGGGGTGGATGAGGACTCGGACCGCACCCGGACTGGCTAGACTTGAAGGGATGTTGAAATGAGAAGGGGAGGGGGGTATTTATAGCAGCGGAGAGTGGCACTTTTCGTAATTTATCTTGAGCGGCCTGCTATGGGCCCCCCGTACGGCCGCTCCTCGGTTTCCAGCGATGTACGGTTGCTTCCTCGGGGCTGCTGTTTGACTCGCTGGGTCGACTCAGTGAGTTGACTCAGCGGGTCGACTCGGTGATTTGACTTGACGGGTTGACTCGACGGGTTGACTCGGTGTTTTGACTCGACGGGTTGACTCAGCGGGTTAACTCAGCGGGTTAACTCAGCGGGTTGACTCAGTGAGTTTGACTTTTTTTGGGATTTTTTGACTGGCTTTTCTTATGGGGGGTTTTTCAGGGTGGTGTTTAGGATTGGGTTGACTGGGTTCAAGCTTGAACTGGGCTATGGAATGGGGCTTACAAGGGTGAGTTTGGCTGAGTTTGGACTTGGGATTTGGGGGTATGGTCCTCTATTCATCCAGCTATCTCTACCAACAGTATAGCCGAAGGAGGGGTGTCTACACCGGCCCATTCATTGGAAATGGATGTGGGACAACTTTTGCTGACTAGAACTGGTTGCTCTTTTATCGTCCCTGGTGCCGACTTTATTATTGGGGCTACTTATGGCTGGATGCGGTGGTGGGCCCACCAATATTCATTAATTCAGAATAATCTTCACGTGACCAAGCTTATCTTCGTTTCGTCCCCCAGGCATACAAAAATTTGAGACTTCTCTAAATGTGGTGATCGATCACGAGAAGCCTGAACATATGCTAGAGGGGTGGACTACCTATGGGGAAAGAAATGAAACACAAGACAACCTAGGTTCTCCATGAAATTGTGGTTTTACCGCTTGTAGAGATACTCGAAGATATGCCTAATGTCCTTGGGGGGGGGGGGGGGGGGGGGGTGAATAGGATTTTTGAATTTTCAATTACAATTTAAAACTAAATCAAATCAATCTTACAAACCAAGATTATCACAATAACATTCAAGGCAATTATATGGTTAATTTGCAAGAAAAGACTATCATAGGCATTTCATCAAACAGTTAGCATTCATGATTGACTAAACCATTCAACACATAGCAATCATTCAATCTCACAATGCACAACGATTTATAGTGGTTCGATTTCTCTACTCCACTCCCGGTTCACGATCTCAACCTATGAGAACACCGAATTTCACTATAGTCGAGGTTTTAAATCAGGTTAACCATCAACTTTAACATCCTTTGATCTAGGACTGCGTTTACCATCCGCCGATGACCTAATCCAGGGACTTGATGAGTTTGGATCTCAAACTCTCACCAATCCTAATCCAAGGAAGGCCACGTACACTCCCGCCGGAGTTTTCCAATCCAGGGAATAGTAATTTAATATATGGACTCTCAAATACTAGACATACCTAGACAATTGAGCCCCGATTCAATGCCTTTGATGAGTAGCTTCAGCTCCACGTGCTTCAGCTTCTCTTTGTGCTCCCAAGATCAGCTATCGATGCAAATGATGTGTGTATGATTATGCCGGGTAGTTGGGTGAGATATGGTCAAGTTGCTCTTGCCTATTCAATGCAATGGTTATGAGGGAACTACCAAACTTCAGCATTCAACGGCTATAAAAGACCTCATAAAGATATTTCGAAGGTAGGTCAGCCATGAATGCAAATCTTGAGTTCATACTTCAAACCGAGCTTTGAATACTCAATGACAAGCCATTAATGGCTAGGTTTGAATGATGAACTCAAGGGAGTTAAGACCAAGGAGTGTAGGAAGATGTGAGTAAAGACTCTCTCACTTGGCTCTTGATGGGTGTTGAATGCATACAAAGAAAGCCTATGAAATATGGCTTTATAGAGCCCCAAATGATGGCCCCAACGGATAAAAAATGATCACACTCGACCTGTCAGAGAAAGGCCTCAACCGGTCGGACAGGTCGGTTGTAATTAAAAACTGCTTGACCTCATTTGGGTCTGTCCGACCGGTCAAGACCGGTCGGATAGGCTTGCTGGACTCACACATATATGCAGACCGACCGGTCAAGACCGGTCAGCTGCCTTCTTGGTTTTAATGTAGCACAGCTGCTGGACAAAATATGCACTTCAAGCCGACCGGTCAAGACCGGTCGGCTGTCCAGCTGTTTTTATCACAGCAAGGTTGTTGTACATGTTGTTGTGCCTGGCCGACCGGTCAAGATCGGTCGGCTGTCTTGACATTTTCATTACAGAAAGGTTGTTGAACAATTCTTTTAGTTCTGGCCGATCGGTCAAGACCGGTCGGCTGTCCAGCTATTTTAAATACATCAAGGTTGAATAATAGAGATGTGGCTGCTGGAAAGGGGAAGGGTCAGTCTGACCGATCATGACCGGTCGGCTGCCTTAGATGTTATTCAACACAGCAGCAAACCACTTCAATGGATCGTCTGATTAGTCCAGACCGGTCGGCAACCTTAAAACATGGCATCTTAGCTAAATAATCAGCATTAAGTGATGGTGCACAGGGTCAAAAGATTGGACAATGTTTTCTATTATGATATTAGCACCAGCCATGAACATACAAGTCTGATCAACTTGTGCTATAGGGTCGAGAAGGAATGGAATGAGATAGGTCGGTAATTACGCCATTCATTAATGTTTTGAGGTTCCTAAGGTCGATCTATATGCAACATACCTGAGATCTTGTTTCTGCTTGAGCTTAAGTAAGGGAAGAAGCATAATCTTCAAGTCTTAAGCTTCAAATCTTTGATCGGGGCTCACACGACAAGACACGACCAACCAACACGACAATTGACAAAATAAAGTGTACTAACAATCTCCACCTTTGTCAATTGCGTGATAAAACATCTATCCTAGACATATCATGACTTCCTTATCATGATGGACCCTAAAACAGAAGGAAACATACATCCAATTACATGTCTATATAGATATAGAAATTGATCTTTACAAAAGGACATGTACAGACTCGATTTTCTTCAAAATCTCCCCCTCAATGCTTGCACCTACAAAGTCTTGCAAAAAGATATAATCGGACCTTCTAGGTGGGATGATTCTCTCCCTTTTTGTTAGTAATTGACAAGGGTTAGCCAGCAAAAAGATATGCCTAAGAAAGCTGCAAGGTTAGCGCCGAAAATATGTCAATCACATGAAATAGGGAAGAGATATAGAAATGAAAACCCTGAGGAGATTAAAAGAACTATACAGGCTAGATATACAAGTAATCGTTAAAGCATGGAGGGCTTATAGCCCAATCAACCAACCACCCCTCCAGATGTCTATCCAGACAAGAAAAAGAACACAAATCATGAGCTAATAAGGGCAAAATGCCCAAACCATCCAACCTCCCATAGATATTTAATAAAGAATCAAAAGCTCATAGAAAAGAGAAAAAGATATAACTATAGTGAAAAAAGATAGCATCCTTACAGACAGCAAAATAGGCAAGCAGCCCAATGTCGATATGCATCGATCCGCATAAAATATGTAATCAAAACCATAGAAGAAGAGTACATGAAATCCAGACGATGTCATTGGTCATACAAAAAGAGAACTGTGACCAAGACATATGTGACTAGTAGTCCGATCCATCTCCCAGATCAGGGGGTGGAACATCCCCACGTGCTCACGCTCCCACAGCTCCATCCACCTCTCCAACTGTACGAGGCAAGTCACAATGACCTCCTGTTGTACCAGAATAGTGGCATGTCCCTGTAAAAGCTACTGCTCACTCTGCTCGATCCCGTCGAGTCGCTGAAATAGACGCTCTTGATGCTGGCGAAGCTCAGCGATATATGATGGAGGATCCACAGAAGGGGATCTACGTCGAGAGAAAGCTTGAGGAGGCGTACTGAATCGACTGGAAGCAAACCGAGGATCAAGGGAAGGATCGGAGCAAAGAGCAGAAGGTGAAGTCTGGGAAGGTCTAGTGGAGACGGGTGGAGCCTCAGGCTGGGATGGCTGCGCCGGATCATGCTGCTGCTCCTGCAAATAACGACTCTGTATGGCCTCCTGGGTAAGCTCCATTCTAGCAATGATGGTACGATTGATAATGATGGGCTTGTGAACTTTATCAGAGGGACTGACAATGCCAATCGCATCAGCAAATTGGCATATGAGATGCCTAAAAGGAAGAATGGAGGATTTTCCATCGTCATGCAAGATAACCTGTTGAATAATAGACATGATCCAGGATGGTAGGCAAAGGGAATGACCCTCACATCCGCCTTGTTGCTCTTTCTGGGATATACATTACGGACGAATAGGTTGTGAAGTATACGGTAATCCCATAGCATGGAGGACGCCCGAAGCGCACCTCCGACCCATTTAGGTGTCCCATCACCACATAGAAATTAGGCAATGACTTCATTAGGTTTAGGACCCAGAGTGGAAAAATCAACAGGAGACTCATCAACAATCGAAACTCCAATGAATTGAGAGATGGAGTTCAAACTAAAGACGCAAACCCGTTCACCAACCTCAACTTTAAAAGATGGGGGAGAGGTCGTGACATGAACACAGGAGGAATAGAACCTCCTAACTACCTCAAACTGGACAGGGCCACCCATGTGAAGTATGGGAGCCCAATTGATGGCTTTCAGCATGGAAATGACATTATATTTGACCAAGTCATTCAAATTTCTGGACTTCTCACACACCACCTCCTTATCCTTAAAGTCATCCCAATGGGTGAGATGGGATGAGACATTTTGACCCAAGGATTGAGATTGAGGTGGGGGAATGGAAGATGAGGCAGCCCCTTGCCCTTTAGATAGGGTTTTCTTTGATTTCAAAGGATGAGGAGGAGGTTTAGCTTTTGCCTTGGACCGACCACTCCGCCTCAAGGGGAGCTCATCTTCACTCTCTTGGGAAGACATTAAAGGCACGATAAACTACCCTAAATCACTCCTAGATATGAAAGGAAAGGATTTATCAAAGAAAGATGGGAGTGAATCCCTTACCTATGGAATGAGAGTGGTGAAAAGCAATGAAGATGAGGTTGGAAACTCCAATCTTGGCAAGAATCACCTTGGAATGCTAGGAGAGGGCAAGAGGAGAAGTTGGAGCACCAAGTAGAGGTGAGAAATGGAGAAATGAGGGACTTAAATGAGGTCCAGATGCTTATAAAGGGCCTCCACGGACGGACGGTCGTACGGTGCTGACCGGTCTTGATCGATCGGATGTAGTGAAAGAGGGCGTCCAGACTAATCTTTTGGTAGCCCGACCGGTCTTGACCGGTCGAATGTAGTGAAAAAGGGCGTCCAGACTGGTCTTTTGGTAGCCCGACCGGTCTTGATCGGTCGGCCAGCTATTTTAGTAGCAACGGAGTGATTTTGCACAAGATTAACTGGATAGAAGGTCTATCCTTTGGACAGACCATTAGCTTTTAAATTCGAATACCCTCATTGAGGATACAAGACCCATGCTCATGGTGTACCAAAATAACTACCCGACTCGAAATGAGGGACCCTTAAAGGTCCAGATTTATCAATACAAAACAAAAAATGGGACTATGTTCCCGGATATTCTTAGAGAGCAATGAGAAAAGAGGCAAAGGTCCTCAGATATACCTATAAAGATCAGATAGAGAGGCTTAATCCTCAGATATTACCTGCAAAACATACACTTGTTAGATGAACTAGACACACCCAACACCAATGGACTTCTAGGAGGTTCGCAAAGCGAACTGAGTCCAAGGGTTTCGTTAGGATGTCGGCTAGCTGATTCTCGGTAGGCACATGTTCGAGAGATACTATGTGATCTTCAACCAATTCTCGAATAAAGTGGTGCCTAATATTAATATGCTTTGTGTGTGAATGTTGGATCGGGTTTTTCGAAATGTTAATAACACTGCTATTATCGCAAAATAAGGTCATAGTGCCTTGATTAATCCCGTAATTTGACAAGGTTTGCTTCATCCATAGTAATTGAGCACATCAACTGTCGGCAGCAATATATTCTGCCTCTGCTGTAGATAAAGAAATGGAGTTTCGTTTCTTACCATGCAACGCCACAAGGCAATTTCCAACATAAAAGCACCCACCACTGGTTGATTTACGATCATGCATGTTACCAGCCCAGTCGGTATCTGAATACCCCGCAATATACGTAGATGAATCAAATGGGTACCCAAGATCGTATTCAGTAGTGCATCCTACAAACCGGATGATACGCTTAACAGCAGTGAGGTGAGATTCTTTGGGATCAGCCTGACACCGAGCACATACACCTATACTAAATGCAATATCTGGTCTACTAGCCGTGAGATAAAGAAGATTACCAATCATGCTTCTATAAAGATGTTGATGTACACTTTTCTCTGCAAGATCTTTCGATAGTTTAACAGTGGTGCTCATAGGGGTAGTGTAAGATCGACCAGAGTCTAAGCCGAATCTCTTAACCAGATCTTTAGCATACTTGGATTGGGTAATGAAAATTCCTGATGCAAGTTGTTTTACTTGTAATCCTAGAAACATGTTAAGTTCTCCTACCATACTTATTTCAAATTCTGATGTCATTAATGTAGCAGAGGAGATGGACATTTTCTCACATGTGGATCCAAAAACAATGTCATCCACATAAATCTGGGCAATCAACACGGAATTCTCGGCTTCTCTTATAAAGATAGTTTTGTCAACGCTCCCCCTAGCAAAATCATGGTCTATAAGAAAGTGAGTTAGGTGTTCATACCATGCACGGGGAGCTTGCTTGAGTCCGTAAAGAGCCTTTTTCAATTGGTATACTTTGTGAGGATATTTAGGATCAATGAATCCTTTTGGTTGTTCAACATACACTTCCTCATCAAGAATACCATTCAAGAAGGCACTTTTTACATCCATTTGAAATAGTTTGAACTTTAAAGCACAAGCAACAACCATAAGAATTCTAATAGACTCGAGTCTAGCTACAGGGGCAAATGTTTCATCAAAATCAATACCTTCAATTTGTGAATATCCTTGAGCAACTAACCGAGCCTTATTTCGTATTACATTCCCATATTCATCGGATTTATTCTTGAAAATCCATTTGGTTCCAATAACATTTTTTCTTTCAGGCCTGTCGACCAGATACCAAACCTCATTTCTAATGAATTGTTGAAGCTCTTCCTGCATTGCAAGGATCCAGAATTCATCGTTTAGAGCTTCATCAGCATTTTTTGTTCTATTTTAGAAGTGAAACATAGGTCTGTTGACTGCCTCCAACTATCTCCTGGTTTTGACACCAGCGCTAGGATCCCCAATGATTTGATTGAGGGGGTGATCCTTGACAACTTGTACATCACTAGGAGTAGTGGGGGCATTTAGAGATGAGGGTTGTTTATCAGATTTGCCTATCTCGCATATACCCTCATCTTCTTCTTCATCACCTAGAGACACTGATTCATCTAATTTATCATCTATAGTCACATTGATTGACTCTTGAACTGATGAGGTTCGAATGTTGTAGACACGAAAGGCTTTACTATTTAATGAGTACCCTAAGAAGATACCCTCATCACTCTTGGAGTCAAACTTTCCCAAATTTGCACGGTCTCTTAGAATATAACATGTACTACCAAAGAACTTAAAGTATTTTACATTTGGTGTCTTTCCACACCACAATTCATAAGCAGTTTTGTTTAAACCTGCTCTCAAATAAACTCGATTTATAATATAGCAGGCAGTGTTTACTGCTTCGGACCACAGATTTTTCGCAAGTTTCTTATTATTAAGCATAACTGTGGTCATATCCAACAATACTCAATTTTTTCTTTCAGCAACCCCATTTTGTTGAGGTGTTTTGGGTGTTGAGAACTCATGGCGAATACCCAATTCATCACACAATTCCTCCAAACGATGATCTTCAAATTCACCGTCGTGATCACTCCTGATTCTGGCTACCATGTATCATTTCTCATTGTGAAGTCGCTTCACTAGTTTTTGGAATTCTTCAAATGTGTCAGATTTTTCTCTTAGGAAGGCGACCCATGTGAATCTAAAGTAATCATCAACGACTACAAAGAAGTATCGTTTTCCACCTTCGCTAAGTACCCTGATAGGACCAACTAGGTCCATGTGTAGCAGTTCAAATGGTTTTGATGTGACCAGGATAGAGGTTCTCTTATGTGCAACCTTGATTTGTTTACCTTTTTAGCAAGCGATGCACACAACATTAGGTCTTTTACCCATCTTAGGTAGACCTCTCACCAATTTTTTCTAACTCAGTTTAAATAGATTTCTATAATGAACATGACCGAGTCGATGGTGCCACAGTTCTGTTTCATCTTTAATGGCCATGTGACACATGGTGGAGGAGCTTGGATTGTTGTGATTTTCAATGACATAGCAGTTGTCTCCTGTGCGTAGACCTTTCATGACTAATTTTCCTGTGGAGTTCAGGATCTTGCACATATCTTTGGAGAAGCTTACTGAGTGCTCTTCATCACAAATTTGTGAGATACTCAGAAGGTTGTGTTTAAGATCATCAACATAAAGCACATTTTCGATTTTGGGCAAACCTGGCCCAGTGATGGTTCCTTTACCAATGATTTTAGCTATGCTCCCATCACCAAATGTGACAGACCCACCATCAAATTCGTCATATGCACAAAATTGAGATCTATCACCTATCATGTGTCTAGAGCAACCACTATCCTAGTACCATCTAGGGGTATTCCCAGCTTTTAGGGCAGTATGAATGACCAAGCACTTGTTCTTAACTACCCATTTAGTTGTTATCCTTTTATGAGTGGTATTCTTATGGTGAGATTCTCTAGTTTTCTTGGGAGAAGTAGATTTTTCATTTTCACGTAAAAGAATAGCAGTTTTCAAATTCAGCATTTTGACTTGCTCCAATAGTTCATCCATACTCTTGTCCTTCCTAGAAAGTGTAAGATAATTCTTTCTTATGTTTCCCCTTTTTGGTGAAGTATGCATAGGAGGATTCCAATTGGCTTGCACTTTTTTACCGGTCGGTACAAATTTTCCTTTCAAGTTTCTGACCGAATTTTTGAAAGCCATGCATTCAAACTTTAGGTGGCCAATGTCACCACAAGCATGGCAAACAGGAGATGCTTTGATTTTACTCCCCAATGCACCATGATCTTTTCTTACCATCGGATGGACTGAGGTAGTTTTTGAAGTGTGACTGTCATAGCCCAAACCTCTTCTGTCCATTGGTGATCTTACAACACCTAAGAGTTTTTCAAGGTTTTCTTCTCTTTGGGCGAAACGTCTTCTGGAGTCAACAACTTGACACTTAAGATGACCAATTTCAGTGTTCGCCTCTTTGAGTTCTTTCTCAAGTCTAGCATGCTTATCAAGGGATTCACCACTCATGAATTTTTTCTTTTCTTGTTCAAGCTCGTCATTCTTCCTTTTCAGTTCTTCTAGATCTTGACCCATCTTTTGATTCTCAATTTTCAATCCGTCAAGACTTTTTGTCAAATTATCATTTTCGGCCTTCATTTGGCCCAACTTTTTAATGGTATTCATATTTTTAATGTATAGTTGGTTATATACCTCCTGAAGGCCTTCATCCTCATTCTCATCATCACTTAAGGAATCATTTTCAGTGTTAGAGGATTCATGATCATCAATGTCTCTGGTGATCTTTGCAATGGGCTCAATTTGAGGCACAATATCAGTGATGGAAGCCATTAAAATTTTGATAGAGCCTTGTTCCTCATCACTTTGGTATGTTTGATTCTGATTCAGAATCTTCAGTATCATCCCATGTAGCCGCCATTACCTTTTTCTTGGTCTTTTTATCGGTGCACTCGGAAGCAATGTGACCAAATCCTCTACACTTGTAACATTGAGGATCTTTTGACTTCTTAAAAAATTTCCCTTTGTTGTTCATAGAGTCAAAAGGTTTACCATTTTGGTAGGGTTTCCTTCTAGAAGTATTTCCTCTAGTTTTGAAGAATTTTTGAAATTTCTTGGCCATAAGTGCCATTTCTTCTATGTCTGGATCTTCTTCACTTTCATTTTTAGAATCTTGTTTCTTGTGAGAAGATTTCAGGGCTGTACTTTTGAATTTGGAGGGAGTTTTAAAATGTAACTCATGGGTTTGAAGGGACCCTAGCAATTCTTCAACTTTCATGGTATCTAAGTCCCGACATTCTTCTAAAGTAATAACTTTGGTAGAGAACAGTTCTGGTAGGGATCTCAGAATTTTCCTACACAGTCTACTCTCCGGATCAAGTTCCCCCAAGCCCCACATGTCATTTGTGATCTTGTTCAATCTAGTATAAAAGTCCATAAATGTTTCATGCTCCTCCATTTTTATGTTTTCGAATTGTGTAGAGAGGCGCTGAAGTATTGAGCGTTTGACAACGCTTGTTCCTTCATGTGTAACTTCAAGAATATCCCATGCCTGCTTACTAGTTGTGCAATTTTGAATCCGACCAAATTCATCTTTAGACATTGAACAAAAAATGGCATTCAGGCCTTTAGCATTGTGAACACGTTGAGCTTTATCATAATCTGTCCACATAGCCTTCTCTCTTGGCCTGAGGACATCCGGTTCACCTTCCTTACAAATAATATCCATTGGGGGTTTATATCCAATATCAACCATGTCCCTAACGTCCGAACCAATGGATTCTAAAAAGATGCGCATTCGGGCTTTCCAATATGGATAGTTTGAACCATCAAAGAAGGGAGGTTTAGTAACGGATGTAGAGTCCTCTCTAAACATATTTTCAAGTTCTCTTAGGATCTTACCCCGGGTTTTTAAACCTGAGTGGAGGAACCCTCTCTGATACCAAATGAAATTGCGGTTTTACCGCTTGTAGAGATATTCCGAGATATGCCTAATGTCCGAGGGGGGGGTAAATAGGACTTTTGAATTTCCAATTACAATTTAAAACTAAATCAAGTCAATCTTACCAACCAAGATTATCACAATAACATTCAAGGCAATTATATGGTTAATTTGCAAGAAATTACTATCATAGGCATTTCATCAAACAATTAGCATTCATGATTGACTAAACCATTCAACACATAGCAATCATTCAATCTCACAATGCACAACGATTTATAGTGGTTCGATTTCTCTACTCCACTCCCAGTTCACGATCTCAACCTATGAGAACACCGAATTTCACTATAGTCGAGGTTTTAAATCAGGTTAACCATCAACTTTAACATCCTTTAATCTAGGACTGTGTTTACCATCCGCCGATGACCCAATCCAGGGACTTGACGAGTTTGGATCTCAAACTCTCACCAATCCTAATCCAAGGAAGGCCACGTACACTCCCGCCGGAGTTTTCCAATCCAGGGAATAGTAATTTAATATATGGACTCTCAAATACTAGACATACCTAGACAATTGAGCCTCGATTCAATGCCTTTGATGAGTAGCTTCAGCTCCACGTGCTTCAGCTTCTCTTTGTGCTCCCAAGATCAGCTATCAATGCAAATGATGTGTGTATGATTATGTCGGGTAGTTGGGAGATATATGGTCAAGTTCCTCTTGCCTATTCAATGCAATGGTTATGAGGGAACTACCAAACTCCAGCATTCAATGGCTATAAAAGACCTCATAAAGATATTTCGAAGGTAGGTCAGCCATGAATGCAAATCTTGAGTTCATACTTCAAACCGAGCTTTGAATACTCAATGATAAGCCATTAATGGCTAGGTTTGAATGATGAACTCAAGGGAGTTACGAGCAAGGAGGGTAGCAAGATGTGAGTAAAGACTCTCTCACTTGGCTCTTGATGGGTGTTGAATGCATACAAAGAAAGCCTATGAAATATGCTTTATAGAGCCCCAAATGATGGCCCCAACGGATAAAAAATGATCACACTTGACCTGTCAGAGAAAGGCCTCAACCGGTCGGACAGGTCGGTCGTAATTAAAAACTGCTTGACCTCATTTGGGTCTGTCCGACCGATCAAGACCGGTCGGATAGGCTTGCTGGATTCACACATATATGCAGACCGACCGGTCAAGACCGGTTAGCTGCCTTCTTAGTTTTAATGCAGCATAGCTTCTGGACAAAATATGCACTTCAGGCCGACCGGTCAAGAACGATCGGCTGTCCAGCTGTTTTTATCATAGCAAGGTCGCTGTACATGTTGTTGTGCCTGGCCGACCGGTCAAGACCGGTCGGCTGTCTTGTCATTTTCATTACAACAAGGTTGCTGGACAATTCTTGTAGTTCTGGCCGACCGGTCAAGACCGGTCGGCTGTCCAGCTATTTTAAATACAACAAGGTTGAATAATAGACAAGTGGCTGCTGGAAAGGGGAAGGGTCAGTCCGACCGATCATGACCGGTCGGCTGCCTTAGATGTTCTTCAACACAGCAGCATACCACTTCAATGGACCATCTGATTGGTCCAAACTGGTCAGCAACCTTAAAACATGGCATCTTAGCTGAATATTCAGCATGAAGTGATGGTGCACGGGGTCCAAAGACTGGACATTGTTTTCTATTATGATATTAGCACCTGCCATGAACATACAAGTCTGATCAACTTGTGTTATAGGGTCGAGAAGGAATGGAATGAGATATGTCGGTAATTACGCCATTCATTAATGTTTTGGGGTTCCTAAGGTCGATCTATATGCAACATACTTGAGATCTTGTTTCTGCTTGAGCTTAAGCAAGGGAAGAAGCATAATCTTCAAGTCTTGAGCTTCAAATCTTCAATCGGGGCTCACACGACAAGACACGACCAACCAACACAACAATTGACAAAATAAAGTGTACTAACACTCCGCTCCTCGGAGCCATCGATGAGGTACATAGAGGAGGCAGTGTTCGAGTGGTAATGAAGATGACGATGATGATGACGACGATAAGGGTGGACATGATGATGATGGTGGTGGTGATGGTGGAGGTGGCGATGGTGGCGACGATGATGGTAATGACAGTGATGATGGTGATAATGGTGGTGAGGGTGGACATGATGATGATGGTGGTGATGGCGGCGATGGAAGTGGGAAGAGCCAAAGGAGTCTGTCCCGACATTCTGTTCCCGGGAAGAGTGACGACGAACTCTTGCTTGAACAATCTAGGCCTCGCGTGAAGGCCAGTCATTGTCACTTAGCTATTTATGGGGGCAAGAATATCAGTGAAATGAGAAAACTATACGATGCTGAAAGACTGCAGGAACAATTCTCCACAGTTGTCGACAGTGCTCTAGCTAATAACACAGGTAAAGTTAGGAAATAAGGGGAGTTGAGCTCGCAGGCTAATCTGAGCGGAGATCACCCCACAGGGGAGGGTAATGATGATGAACCTACATATGATAACCTTGTCCCTGATGTCGACATAGAAGCCATCCCCATGGATCTTGATGGTGATGTGCAAACTGAAAATCTTCCTCCTTCAAATCCACATGTGGCCAAATCTGAAGCCGAGCGAAGTTCCACTCCTGAGATAATTGTCGCCACTGCGACGGAAGGAGCTGTACCTCCCTCGACCCTTCCCAACACCGAAAGTACCGTGGTCGATGACATTAGTCTGCCTTCTCAAGAGGCTATGGTTTCTGACGTCGAACTGAGCGTACCTGAACTTACTACAGAGCCACCTCCTATTGCTAAACCAGCTCATACTGCCACTATCCCTGAGATCATCATACTTTCTTCTCCGGAATTGCCTAAACCATCAACGGAGAATATAACTGAATGTTCCCCAGTACTGCCAATGCCTGTTGCTTCGACTAATGCGCCAGTCGTTGATATCCTTGAAGTTACTGGTATATTACTTACCCTTGTTATTTTGTCTGCTTTCCCCTTTACTGCGGTTTCCATATATTGATGTTTGTCATTATTTCTATCAGCGACCATTCCTGCCCATGTTCCTGCTCCCGTCATTTTGCCTTAGGCATTCATCTCTTCTCTCCAAGGCATGTTAAAGATGAAGCAATCATTCTGAAGAATCTTTTAACGACTATTGCCGATTCTATAAGGAATGGGGATAAATGGTCGGTTTTGGATGAAGGACTACAAGCGCTCGAAAATAATGCTATATGGCTCGGGATTGATGTTTCCTTGATGATCAGTTATGTAGTCCTGTTCAGGGAAGGAATGGCACAAGTTATGGGGTGAGACATCTCAGAGTTGATCCCTCTGTAGAAGAGAAACATGGCCAACTACAATCCCTTCTTCCAAAGCTTGAATTACAAGAAGCACTAGTGAGCGCAGTAAGGCTAGATTGGCAGGTCGCCAACATCGGGTGTTAAGGGGCTACGGATCGTCTCGCAGAGATAGACAATGAAATAGAGCGGCTGTAAGCGCTCAGTTGTCCATCATAATCTTTTAAAATTTAGCAATCAGAGAACTCGTCTGCAGTCATCCGTTGAAAAACACGAGGCAGAGTGCAGTGCACTACGGGGCTCAGGTCGTAGAACTGAGGGGGTTTCTCCAAAACATCCCTGTCCCTGCTCAGGTCTTGGCTAAGGCAGAAGCAGCGCGAAAGGCAACTCAAGAGGCTGCAATTAATATATTAGAGCAATGTTTGAAGAACTTGAATGCTTGAACTATGTAATCATTTCATTTGTATTTTTCAAGGCGAGTTGTAATGGGATATTTATAATGATGTGTATGTTATTTATGTAACATCTACTATGCTTGCGACTTGTTTAGTATATTTTGTTTTGGATTTTGAATAAATTAGACCATTTTGATTAGAAAGAAACGTCCCCCTGTTAGGATTAAAACCTACATTTATGTAAAATGCATAAGTCTAGAATTAGAGCTCATCTTTCCATTCCAATTCTTGACGGTTTTAAAAAGACAGAGTTGTATTCTCGACATGTGCTGGGTCTTAGCGACTTTCTTAATTCCTGCATAAACATACACAAATGAATGATTAATGCTTGGGATTATCAATATCTACTGTCGTATTGTCTCATTTCCTTTGGTATCATGTTTATTACAATTTCCCTCTAATGGGGCATTTACAAATCGCAATGATAATCAATGTTAAGTATAGTATCTTTTCAGAAAATGGCCATTCACTAGGGAGCTAATGCCTTGCCCCTTGCAATTGATTACTCGATAGGCTCCGTTGGAATAAACTTCGTCAATGATGCACATTGGATTCCATTTCGGATCAAATTTGCTTTTTGGGCCTAAAGCCGGTACTGGACATTTCATCATCAGTACCAAATCACCTTTCTTAAACGATCTGCCACGAACTCGTTTATCATATGCAGCTGAAATTTGCTTCTGATACATTTCAGGCCTCTATTGAGCAACGAGTCTCTTTTCATCTAGAGCATCAAGTTCAACCATTCTGGTCTTGGCATTGTGTTCAGATGTCAGGGAGTGTCGGAGTGCGACCCGTAGCGACTTAACCTGTATTTCCATCGGGACTACAACTTCTGTACCGTACACCAATGAGTAAGATGTAGCTTTGGTGGCAGTGCAGTGCGTGGTCTGATATGCCTCTAATGCTTCAGGCAACCGCTTGTCCCAATCTCTCTTATTCTCCAGTACCATTTTCTTCAAAATTTTCACGATAGTCTTGTTAAAGGCTTCGGCCAATCCGTTCGCAGGGGGATAGTAGGGTGTCAAATAGCAATGTTTGATCTTGCACTTCATGCACAATTTGTCGATAGTTGCATTCTTGAAGGGTGTTCCATTGTTAGTGGTGATTCCTTCAAGGATACCATGTCAATATAAAATTGTGTGATGGATGAAGCCTTCGACATGTATGGCTTTCACATTCCTGGGGGCCACTGTTTCGGCCCATTTGTAGAAATAATTGGTTGCAGCTAAGATGTACTGATGCCCCTGGGAAGAGGGTGGACTGATCGGTTCCATAACGTCCATACCCCATGCTACGAACGGCCAGGACATCACGGATTAGTGTGACTCCTCTGGCAATGAATGTATGACATCCGCGTGGATTTGACACTGGTGACATTTCTTAACATATTCTATCGCATCTTTCGTCATTGCGAGCCAGTAGTAACCCATGTGTCGTACATGGTGATGTAAATTCTTGCACCCTTGGTGAGCTCTGCATTCTCCTCCGTGAGCCTCCTTCAATGTGGTACATGTTTCATCTTGGTCCAAGCACTGCAACAGTACTCCTTCATATGAACGCTTGTAAAGGACGTCATTTTGCAATACAAATGAACCCACGCGTCTCCTGACTTGCTTGCGCAACTTGGGCTCTTCCGGCAAAAACCCACATTTCAAGGTAGTCGACAAATGGCCTTCTCCAGTCATCTTCTTCTGCAATATCAAAGCAACAAATGGGATTTGCACTTGATTTTTCGATGCACGGTGCAGCTGTCGGTAGGATTCCCCTTTCTTCAATTGTCACTTAGAGCAGGTTGCCTCTTGTATTAGCCAAAGCAGCGGCCAGGTTAGCGAGGGCATCGACTTACACATTCTCCTGCCTCAGTATGTGTGAAATGTTGTTATCTTGAAATTGATTGAACAATGATTGCACTTGATGCCAGAAATGTGATAATTCGGGCTTGCGAACCTCATATTCTGTCATCAGCGGTCCGATGACCAACCTAGAGTCACTGTAAATCTGTATTGCCTTGATTCACAGTTCCAGGGCTAGCTATAGTCTGATGATGAGGGCTTGATATTCTACTTCATTATTGGTATAAGTGGGCACGATTGTAAATGAATAAGGCAGTAGATCCCCTTGTGGACTGATAAATATAACTCTTGCCCCTGCCCCTGTTGACCTTGAGGCACCATTAAAGTACATCTGCCAGAGCCGCGCTTCCCCGACCATCATAACTTCGTCATCTATGAGGTCACATTCCCTCTCTTCGTTGCTTGAGACCGGATGTGCAACGAGGAAGTCTGTGATCGCATATCCCTTGATGGCTCGAGCTAGGACGTATGTGATGTCGAATTCTGAGAGTAAAAGGGGCAACTTAGCCAGTCGCCCAGATAGCATAGGCCGGTTCATGAGAAACATGATTGGATTTGCCTTGGATATCAAAGTTATTTGGTGCAAGAGACAATAATGTCTGAGTTTCTTCACTGCAAAAACTAGGGCAAGACATATCTTCTCGATGGCCGAATAATTAGACTCAACTCCTACCTAGTGTGCGACTTAAATAATATAGTGCGTTCTCTTTCTCTTCCTCATTCTTCTGAGCCAGGAGTGCCCCTAGTGAATTATCACCCACTACGATGTACAGAATTAGCGGCTTTCCTTTTATTGGAGCAGAAGGACTGAGGACTTCCCGAGCATTTCTTTCAATGAATCAAAAACCTTCTAATAGGCATCATCCCATTCGAACTTAACATCTTTCTTATTGAGGCGTGAGAATGGCTGACAACGATTGGCTAGGTTTGAAATGAATCTCCTCGAGTACGCCACACGACCTTGACTCTTCAACTATTTCATATTTTTTTATGGCGGCATTTCTCTAATGGCCTTAATCTTTGCAGGGTCGATCTCTATGCCCCTTTGTCTGACAACAAAACTCAAAAATTTACCGGATGAGACCCTAAACGCGCACTTAAGCGGATTCATATGGAGACTTATCCTGTGTAATCGCTGAAATACTTACTTTAGATGCTCCCTGTGTTGTTTGTGGTCGGCCGACCTCACAACCAGATCGTCCACATAACATTCAACGTATTTGTACATCATATCCTGGAATATAACGTGCATCACGCGCCGATATGTTGCCCCAACATTCTTTAAACCAAAGGGCATTACGCGATAACAGTAGATGCCGAGAGTCGTACGGAAGGTTGTGGCTTCCTCATCTTCGGGGCCATGCGAATCTGATTATGCCCCTAATACCTGTCCATGAAGGACATCACCGCACATCTCGTAGTACTATCGATCAATAATTCTGGGATGGGAAGAGGAAAATCATCCTTTGGACACACTTCATTAAGATTCTGAAAGTCGACACAGACCCAGATCTGTCCACTCTTCTTCTTGACTAGCACAATGTTCGAAATCCACCGAGGATACTTCACCTCTCGAACAAACCCGGCCTAGATCAGCTTCTTGATTTCTTCCTCAATTTTGGGCATGATGTTGGGGTAAAACCGTCGTTGAGGTTGAAATCCAAAAGAATGAAACAAGAAAGAAAGAAGAATTCTTCCTTCCTTTCTTTACTCTTCTCTAAGACTGAAGCACAAGGTGTCTTGCAATGGCTGAGCCAGAAGCAAGGATAGAGACTGATTTCTCCTGGTCAATAGGGGTTCAGAGAACTCCCCACCCACTCTTTGAGTCTTTTGAGAAAAGTGCGGAAAAAGAAGAAAGAGGAATAGGATTGAGAAGAGAAATCTCTGAGCACAAGGTGATCCAAGACGGCAGTGTCGACCAATAGGAATCAAGGCGGCACAAGGCCAACCTATCAGAGATCCAAAAGAAGTCTCCACCCACTCTACAAGAGATGAATATGATAGGAATGAATAGGGGAAGAAGAAGAGTAAGGTTGGAAGGATAAAACCTGATTTGAGAACTTAAGATACCTACTTCTTCTTCAACTTCCTAAAAATCCCTGCAAAAGAAAAAAATTAAAATAAAATAAACTAAGTTAGTATAAGAGTCCTAAAAATCTCAAATAGATACTATTTTCAGAAATTTTGTGAAAAACCGTCAAAGTCCCCGGCAGCGGCGCCAAAAACTTGTTCGCTTCCCCAAGTGTAGGGTTGCGATGTAGTAATAATCTCGGTAAGACCGAGGTCGATTCACAGGGACTGGATTCAAGGATCCACTTGTAGCAATCCTTGATGCTCAATTTGCTGTGGTTTCTCACTTTCTCAACTAGAATCGAAATTAAGTTCTATCTAGTCGGATAATAGAGCAGTTAAAACAATCAATCTGTCATATGCATGATTCATGTACATGATTATCTCAATTCAAGCTAAGACTTGAGCACACTCAATTGCATAGGTCAATCCTAATTCCAATAGGTTAAGATCACAACCACAATCATCATTAAATCCTGTCATAAGATAAAACTAGATCATGATTTGAACTTGATCCAAATCACATACACAATCTCACATAATCCAGAATTTTCAAAAAAATAGACTTTTAGTATGAAGCTCCCACATGAAGATCATAGATCTAGAGCATATTAAATCCAATTCCTCAGATTATACAGGTCTAGACTAGCTCAAAACAATTAAGAACTCAAGCAATTCTTCTAAACGTCCATGAGCCATCATCAGATTAAGAAAAACTACTTAGAACTTTATTTAAACTTCAAACCATTATTCTTCACTAATAATTCAACTTGAAACCAAATCAAACAAATTGAAACATCTTAGATTCATTACAACCTTCACCTCTTAGCCCTAGCTAAGAGGTTTAGCCGTTCATGATCCAAGGAAACATGAAAACAACTAAACAAAACATGAAACTAAAAGAACAAACTAGGAGGAGATGTAGAACTCCAAATCCGACTTCCGCCGTCTCCCATCGTGCTTAATCTCTTCTAGGATGTCTTAGGAACGTAGTGGAGGACCCCTTTTATAGCTTTCAAGCTTTCATAGCGCAGAATCTTCGAGAATTTGCGTAAAACTTACGCACTGTGCAGAGAAATCTGGACCGAAAATAGCAGTTTCTGAACTTGAGCGATTGATCGACTAGCTAAGCGATCAATCGATGGGTCCTAGCGATCAATCGATCAAGGTTGGGCGATCAATCGATGGGAGTAAAAAGTATCCAGAGAGTTTCAACAACAATTCTTCAAAAATCTGCATTCTGTCGATTTATCTACAATCTGGACGATCAATCGCTCAGGCTAGGCGATCAATCGCAATTCTGCACTTTCAGTCCAGCAACAATTTTGTCAATTTCTGCTGTGAGCGATCAATCGCTCAAGTCTGTCGATCAATCGTTCAGGCTAAGTGATCAATCGATGGATCAATCTCTGAATCAATCTTCAGAAACTGCAACTTTCTGCATTTTACTTTTATGGCCCTGCAGCTCTGTACTTTGCTTTTTCAGGACAATTCAGGACTTCTTCAAGGTTTTTCTTCTCTTCTTGGGATCATCAAAGCTTGGTCTTCAATGTATGTAAAGTGCTCTCTCAAGCCTTGAATTAGTGAAATCTCCATCTCATTCCTACAATCACAAATCATGCATTAAAGTAGTCTTTTAATCATGCAACCCATGTATAATATGTGATGAATTGGGGTTAGAATATGCACAATTCTAAGCTCAACACTTCACTGGCTTCTTCTCCTTTATGATGCTCAACTTGTGCATGGCAATTGTCGGACTGAGCCCTGGCATTTCTGAGTAAGTCTAGGCGAAAGCATCTTTATTCTCCCTTAGCAACTGTATGTATCTCTCTTTTTCATCTTCCAAAACGTTTCTACTCAAGTATGTGTTCTTGGGCTCTTAGAGAGTGCCCAAACTCACTTCTTCAAGTTTATCAATTGTCGGTTGTCCCCCATCTTCCAATTGCACAGGTGCGATACTTGGCTGGATGACTGTCGGCAGGATCTTACAATTGCATTTTCTCTATAAGGATGATGGTTACCATATTCACGTTTGCCTTAGCTCTAGGCCTTCTCCTTTTCTGTATACTTGCTTGTATTCTTCAAATGGAGCTAGCAACCTTTTCTTCGTAATTGAATCTTGATTGGAGAACCCCATGTTTCTCATAATCTTTCGACTGGCTCTGCTATACCTCTTTTCCTCTATCGAGGTCAGGTGGATGCCCTCTCCTCTTCTTCTTCTTCTGACGATGCTAGATGACTTGACCTTGAGTGAAATTTGATATCTTTCTGAGTATTATCCTTTGACGGTACGAGGAATTGGTTGAGAGCTCTCGGGAATGGTTTGATTCTTTCTATTTTGGGCAACGGCATGTTGAAATTGGATTTAAGCACACTCATGAGTTGATTCGAGACCAATTCTAGTACAGACTGCCCTGGCTAACGCAAATGCTTTGGCACCACATATAATTTTTCATGATTGGCTGAGATTACTTTTCTGAGTGATACTAGCTAGGATCTTCCCTGAGGTTTATTCTCCTGTTCGAATTTCTCGGCCCGAGGTCTTGCTCCTTGCCCTTTCTGCATTACATCAGGTTTCTTGATGGTTTTATTATTATTAGTCAAGTCATAATAACGTGCATCGGCCAAAAATGACTCAGCCACTATGTATGGCTTCTAGTCTGCTGCTACCCTGTGTTGGATCTCGTTCCTATTATATTTGAAGCACGGATGATACGTAGAAGGGATAACACCATTTTGATGGAGCCATGGTCTTCCCAACAGAAGGCTGTATGTTGTCAATGCATCGATCACTTGGCACGTTACCTTCGCTCTTAATTCTTCAATTTCCAATATCACCGTGATCGCCCCAAGGGTACGCTAACTGTCTTGATTGAACCCTTGAATTACCATGATGCTTGGGCGTAACATCGATTGCCTGTAACCTAACTGTTGTAGTGTCTTAAGTGGCATAATGTTCATAGCAGATCCATCATACAACATGCATCTTTTAACCTCCGTGTCTCTGATATTCCCTATAACCATCAGCGGGCAGGTTGTGATCTGTTATCTCGATCGTGCAGTCTTCTTTGAAAAACGTGATTACTAACGAGTGATCGACTTGCATGACCTGTTGCACCAGCACATACCCTTCCCAAAATTTATCTGGACTATTTATTTCTACCTCGATCTCTATCATTGTGACTTCTCTAACCTCACTGTCTAGCAAGGGGTTGATAAGCATTTCTCTGTATGCCTTCAAGAGACATAATGCGTCATATATACTCAAGCAGGCAGGGACCTTCCGCAGATGTGACACAACGTCATATGCTACTAATGTTGTTTCTAGTCTTGGGCTTGGTTGACTGGTCGTGTCTTTAGCGACCTTCTCCTTCAGCTTCTGCATATGGGTTCTCTCCTGCGGCCTATCAGAAACAACATCTTCTTACATTGGATCATCCGACCTCGGGGGAGTTTGTTCAGGCATCTATCTTCCTGATCGAAAGGTGACAGTATCGACTTCTCTCTTGGTTGACCTCGAGGTTCCTGCAGGATGGTGCTTGCTCTATAAATGATACCATCGCGCAATGTGTTGTGATTATCATGGGTCGTCTTTGCCCCCGTATTGTTCCTTTCCTTCCTCTTCCTCTGTTCTTCCTTCAGTTGATGAGCCTTCGTCTGTTCTCGAGCCTCTTCTTGCTGCTGACTAAGCTCCACGGTTCTTCAAGCTCGGGGAATGAAGTTAGCCGGCTAGTTTCCTTTCCCATTGGTACTGCTGAAATTGCCCTAGCTGTTTCCTTTGTTGTCTCGGGTGCTTTCATGCTGATGACCCCTTAGTTGATCAGCCCTTGTATCCTTTCTTTTAGGAAGAAGCAATCTTTTATTTTGTGGCTAACACATTGATGATATTTGCAATATTTGGGATCATTTATTCGCCCAACTTCATAGGGACGGGCAAGCTCCGGTAAACAAATTAAGCTCTCTTCGATCAGTTGTTCCATGATAGGAACCAAATCGGCCATATCGAACGTGTATGGACCATTGGCTTTATCCCTTTCGGCTATTGAATCTCATCAGGGTACATAGGGCCTCTTTCCCTTGTCATGAGTAATTATTGTTTTTGTCTCCGTCTTATGATTTGTAGTAGGGCGTTTTCGGTCTTTCTGGTCTCTACTCTTGTTGACCTGATGAGTTTCCACTATTCTCCCTACTTCTCTTGTCTTTCAGGCCTGAAGTTTACCCGGGACTGCTGCTTCCTCTAACAAGTGTGCTTTCATTGCCAGCTCGCGAAAAGAGTGGAAAGTATTGCCCAACAATCCATATGAGATCATTGGGTCCAAGGCCCTTAGGCACATCTTCATCTGCTCTCCTTCACTGGGCAGCTCTCGACATTGAGCTACCATCGTTCCCCATCGATTAATGAATTTCTCGACTGATTTCCCTTGTCTTTGCCTAACTATTGCCAAGTTTGTCAGCTAAATTTCTCTCTCGGTAGCGAAGAACTTTGAAATAAAGTTATCTTGCATATGCTCCCATGTTCTCATAGAGCCTGCTGGTAATGACATATACCACTGGAATGCTTTCCCTGTTAGCGTTGACCCGAACAACCGCATGTAATACTGCGGAATGGCAGACCAATTGCCTAAAGTGGTTAAGAAGTGGGTGATATGCTCTTTCGGCTATCCTCTACTGTCGAATTTTCTGAAGTCTGGACACCTGAAGTTAGCAGCGAACGGCATTTCCTCTACTTCTGGTGGGTACAGGACCCAATATTTATAGCTACCCCTCTTCTCTTTCTCCTTTTCCTATTTCATCAGATGAGCTATTGTCTGTGACAATTCTTCTCGTGATATGTGTGATGTAGAAAGTGGTGCGCGTTCTATTGGCGTGACCCTGGGTTGGATGGCCTGTTCAGGTTCAGCTAGACCCTCTGCTGCCCCTTGGGATTCTTCTGCCGACTAGCAAGTAGGTGGTATAATGCTTCTGGTGGCATTATGGGCTATTAAAGTGGTCAAGGCTTCCTGAATAGCCCTCAACTGGTTTGTCGTATCGTGCTGAGCTCGGGCTAGGCCATCGATCTGATCTTGGACTGGAGGCAATTCTTCCTCTGCCTCATACGGTCCTCCTCCTTCTTCTGTCACTTGGACCATCACTACTTGTGCTGATTGGAGCTCCTGAGCTGACCCCTGTCTTGGTTTGAGGACTGCCGTGGGCTTGGAATTCTTCACGGGCGCGGGTTTGGTCGGTTTATGTAAGATGCAGGTAGCCTTGGACAATAGTGGAAATTGCTCGGCTGCCATCACAGGCACTGAAGACTTGGCTGATATAATCCGACTGCTGATAGGGGTCTTCTGCTCATGTTTTGGCTGTCATTGTCTCTTGATCACGGAGTGAGGTTTTACAACATTCATCTTTTTGTATGTTGTTCTAATGGCTGTTTTTTTTTTCTTTCCTCTATCGGCGTGTTTCAACCAACTGCCATTCTGAGACAGAAACAACTATTGTGGTCACGGTGAAACGGGGGAAGCTAAAACCCTCAGCGGCAAGCAAGACGCACGGACTTGTCATTGAACATGCCATCTCTTCTGTCTGTGCTAATATCTTGTTAATTCTTCGGTGTCATAAAATCATTAGAACAGTTCATAAATGCGGTCGGGAGCATGAACCCATCAATCGCAGTGCGTAAACTGATTGAAATAATCAAGAAGGAGACAAATACGTGTAGTTATGGAAGTTTGTGGGTTTGAAAACCTTTGATTTAATGTCTATTACCTTAAAAATGAAAGGAAGAACGTTCCCATTGAGAGTCGCCAGTTTGGCACCCAAGGGCGCCAAAACATTATGCCTCGCGGTGACTTTCCTTCATATACATTCATTTTTACAAATGATTACTCTCAAAGTGTTTCTATACTCGAAACTAACTAGATATTTCGGGTTCGATCCCCAGTGGAATCGCCAGTTTGTTAAAACTGAAAATGCTACAACGACATTTTCTGGGTATTGTTGCTCTGGGGTTCTGATAATGGAAACATTCATAGACAATCGCAAGCATTCACAAAAGTATATACAATAAGAGATATCATAAGGCGAATTTTATTTCAGAGATTCTAAGGTCTTGTACATTCCAGGCCGTGATTTGGCACAAGCCCTTAATTACATCGAATAATCGATGACCCTCGATTAAAAGGCAGAAGACTGGTTAGTAGGGACTATGGTCTTTGAGTTCGTGGAAGTAGAGACCTGTATTTTTTGTTATGGACTGTGCCATCTTTGTAGACAGATCGGATGTCTATGTCCCATGTTTTGGCCAAAGATCCAAGCTGAGACTATCAGGGTTTCTAATTGAGAGGGTGCAACTCTAGGCCTGTGCCTGTCGTGTTTAGACAGGTGACCTCGGGAAGACCGACCTACAATTGTGTGTACCTGAGCAGCCCAACCAACGAATGTCGTTTGGATGGGTAGGGCATCGACTGTTGTGTTGTGGCAGTTCATAACAATTATTTAGTAATAGATCAGAACTCTTCAATTTCATTTATTGTGGAGACCATAGTCCCTTTTTCTTAATCCGGGTCGTATTTTGATAATACAGAGGGTACATTCATTTGCATAGTGATGGATGCTGGAGGCCTCACTCCGGAAGTTCGTTACATTCATCATGCTGAGTCAGATTGAACTCCAAAAATCTTTGTTCTGCTCATTGGGTGTCGCGAAAAAATTATTTGACTATTCCATTGCGCCGGAACACTCAAAATACCCAAAATAAGTCCAAATATGGCCTGAAAAGCTTAAAATGGTATCCAGTGCGTCCAGAAACTAAGTCTGAAAATAGTTAAATTTTTTGGTGCGCTGGCTTGATTTTATGGGTGCGCTAGGTCCAAAGCATCCGAAAAATCACTTGGTTCCGGAGGGCTGAATTAATGGGTGTGTTAGGTCTAGAGCATCTAAAAAATCACTTGGTTTCGAAGGGCTAAATTAATGGGTGCGCTAGGTCCAGAGCATCCTAAAAATCACTTAGTTCAGGAGGGCTGAATTAATGGGTGCACTAGGTCAGGGCATCCTAAAAATCACTTAGTTCCGAAGGGCTGAATTAATGGGTGCACTCCCATACTTAGAGAAATATTGCTATTTTTGGGCCGAACCTGCGGTGGTCGGGAATAGTCTCCGGCGGAGGATCCCGGTGATCGGAAAAGGATTCCAGTCATTGGAAAAGGGATTCCAACAAGGCTTCCGGTGGGTACTCGAAATGCCCAGAGGTTAATAGCACTCTCTTTCTCTCTTGTCCAACATACAAATGAACAGTCGGCAGGGGTATTTATACCCGAAAATACCGGAGGATGAGCCAATGAGGAGGTGCCACATGTAGCACACCCTGAAATTGGCTAAAATTGTCTTAGCGCACCCTGAAATTAGGTAAAAGTAGGTCTAGTGCACCCTTAAATTGGAGTCTGAAAATCCCTAATTTTTTGGGTGCGCTGGAGCTAAAGCATCTAAAAAATCACTTTGGTGAAAACCCTGATTTTTTGGGTGCGTTAGAGCCAGAGCATCCGAAAATCACTTTGCTGAAAACCCTGATTTTTTGGTGCGCTACCATGAATTTAAGGGTGCGCTGACGGACTTATTCGTCTGTTTTGAAATGGGTTCTTCAAAATGATGGATTTGTGGGGCCCGGTTGGTAGCGGATATCAATGTACTGCTTATGTTAATTCATTCCGAAGGTAATGTCCCGGTTTCGGGGATTTTGGCCACAATAATTCGCAAGGCCCACCCAGGGTCTTTGTTTGGAAAGTGAAGTAAGATTGGGGTATTCTGAAGTTTTCATTGAATTTACGGGTGTTATAACCTTAGTTTCTTGTGGTACGTTGATCTTATAGCATGTAGATGTTTGTTTTGATGGCCCTGACATTTTGAGACCCCAACACTAGCACGGATTCTGCTGACTTAAACTGTGGAGATGAGGCCTCCGATACTTCGAGGGCAGGGAATGGGAGAACCATAGTGGTTCTGGATCTACCTGGACTGGGCTGCGATGGAAGGTTATATGGGAATGTCTGGCTCGAAAAGGTGCAATGGTTCTGGATTTTTTTCGGGTTTTTAGGATTTTTTAGATTTGTAGCTTTTTTTATGAATGCATGAGATGCTAAATGCAAATGGGAATAAACGAGAACCGTTAACCTTTAAGGATTCAAAAGATTCAATTTTTCAAGTCGGATTACAACTAGTGAGATTAGGACATCCCCATTGGAGTCGTCATTCTGTGAACGTTAGAGGTTCGTGTTTCCCCTTTTTCGAGGGCGCAAATCGTCGCTTCCACAATCTCACCTCTTTTAGAGCTTTCTATGCTTTGATGGGTATGTTTGGATTAGTTTGTATAAGACTAGAGTCGCCACTGGTCAGTTACTTTGAATCTACAATCAGCCAGACCCTGTAGAAACGTCAAAGAAGGGGATCTGAAGATTCCTTCCTCTGAAATGACTTTTTTTTATCTATAGTCAGAGCTTCGAGGTAAGGGATCATGGTTACAGAGTGGGAAGGTGTTAAGCACCCAACCTACACGTACGAAAGTATGGTCTATACTTCATAGAATTTAACTAGTCCTTGAAAGTTTGAATCAGTCCTCGTACATTCTCATAGATGATGTAATACATGAATATGGGTCTGATTAGTAAGAGTTTCTGATGGCAGGTTTCGAATAGATCGGCAAGCTGTAGAGCATACGCTCGAACTGACAGGTACTACACAAGATGCATGATAGTGTGTTTGATTGGTCAGAGTTTCTGATGGGCAAGATCCGAGCAAGTCGACGAGCCACAGAGCATGCGCTAAGACCTGATTAAGTGTTTGTGGTGGGGATGAGAAGCAGGGGGTTGGAAGAATAATAAATATTGCACTATGCTAGATACGAGTCTGATGATGCTAGTATATGAATGGTTGGATGAACGAAAGTGTCACAATGATTAGTTCGAGCGGTTAGGAGTGGGACTTGGATAGCTTGAGAGGCTTGGACCAAGGTCAGGCTCTTCACTCACTCGGGCTCTCCTTGGTGAAGGAATGGGTTAAAGGGGGGTGGAGGCGAACTCAAAACTCTCAGGTTGGAGAGGATAGAAGTGGATGCTAAAAATGAAAGGAAGATGGGGTATTTATAGTTGCGAGAAGTGGCAGCTTCTGTAATTAGGGTTGGTGGCACCTTGGGTGCTGCCCGTAGGACACTCTCTCTCTCCTTTGGACAGCTGGCACTCCGAACCTAGAGTGAAAAAGCCCTAGGTTCGGAGACTTTCCCTATCTGATCATACTCTGAACCTGAGGGTTTGAGTTAGGCTTGGTTTTGGAGTATAACTAGGTGAGTTGACTGGGTGGAGCTGGACTAACAGGGTGGATTGACTCAATGAGTTGACTCACCGAGTTGACAAACTAGGAAATTTTAGACTGGTTTTTCCTACGCGTGGTTTTTCGGGCTGATCATTCAGGGTGAGTTAACTGGGTTTGGACCTAGGGTTTGAACCATGGATTTGGATGAATGGGTGAATTGGGAGAGCTAAGGGGTTTGAACTATTGATTGGGTTATGGAGCACCATCCATACAGCTATTCGACCAACTTTATAGCTAAAGGTGGGGTGTCTACAACAGCGATCACAAGCACAACCCGCTTGGATCCAATCAATCTTCACCCCAACGGGCAGTTAACAATCAAAGAGAATGAAAAAATGAGAGATCTCATCGATCCGAGGACGTAGAAGAAACTGAGACATTTTTTTGTAGCATGGATGAAGCGTCACAAGCAAAATACCCTTCTCTACGATCTTCCTCACAATACTCTGCTTTACGATCTCTCTCTCTCTCTCTCTCTCTCTCTCTCTCTCTCTCTCTTATTCTCATCTCTCTCTCTCTCCTTGGACGTATAAAGTCTCTATTAGCATACCCTAATCCCGATTAATGTGTGCTTATATAACACTTTAAGAAAATTAAAGCTGGAATAGGAAACTGCGTATTGCAATCCACGCATCGTCGGGCACCCGATAATGGGCGAAACGGTTCAGAGAGTTTTGAGGAAAAATAACCAAATTTCGATCACCTGATCGGACATTGTCCGGTGCCCGATCTGGGCTTTGGTTGCCCAATCACCAAACTGTCGGTCGCCCGAGACTGATCAAAATAGTCCGAAGACCAACTACCACTTCTGAAGTATTTTTAGTCGCCCAACCTAGATTGGTCGAGCGCCCGATGTCCCCTGAGCTGCACTCTCTTCCGCAGCTCTTGAGGATGAACACCCCATCAAATCTCCCCCTTCTAACTCAGGAGGAGGGCTTCACCATCTTCAAGCCTGACAGGCTTTTACAAGCCCCGAATTTAGCCTTACGCAACGCATTGGTCATTATATCTAACCCGTTACATCCGTATGGATCTTCTCAAGCTGTAACACCTTGTTCTCCAGTGTATCCCTGATCCAGTGATACCGAACCTCAATGTGCTTCGACTTGGAATGTTGGCTTGGATTCTTACTCAAGTGTATCGCACTCTGGCTATCACAATAGACCACATGGTTCTTCTGGTTCAGGCTAAATTTCTGTAGGAACTTCTTCATCCAAAGCATCTCTTTGCATGCTTCTGTGACTACGATGTACTCGGCCTTGATTGTAGATAATGTTACGACCTTCTACAGCTTGCTTTGTCATGAGACTGCTTCCCTTGCAAATGTGAACATGTACCCCAATGTAGACTTCCTAAAGTCTATGCCACTTGCCATATCTGCATCATTGTAGCCCTCTAACACAGGTTTTCCTTCACCAAAGCATATTTTTATGCTTCGGTGAGTCACCTCTAACACAGTGGAATCGCAACTCAACTGAGTCACCTTTAACACAAGTTTTCCTTCACCGAAGCACTGTCTTGGGTGAGGCAAGGTTCTCACCTAATCCGCTCTCAATTTAATGTCCCTTTTTTCGTCGAGGTCATATTTTTGTTATCAAAATCATTTATATGATGAGGCATGTCATTGATGGAGGGGACAAGAATAAAAAAAATCATAAGCTTAGGCCATTTCAAACTTTAGATTATGTCCCTCTTCTCCTTACAGAGTTATACTTGGTGGTAAGGCCAAGCCAAGGCCATGGCTTAGGAGACTATGATTGTGCCATGCCCAACCCTAGATCAGCTCTAGCCCAACTCATTTCCACCCTCCTACAACCCCACTACACATTCAAATAGCTTGCTAAAATACATCACCCCATGAAAATGCCGCAAAATTACACTTGTCATAGGAATGTGGTTTCTAGGTGACATCATGGAATTACGACTAGGACTTGGTCAAGTTACATCTTGTGTGGGGACTTGTTCGAGTTGGCCCAACTCAATTGAGTCACCTCCAAACTCAGTGGAATTGCAACTCAACGTAGGATCAAATAAGTCAAAGAAAGTTTAGAAGAAATATATGTAGGTGTATTTGCAATATTGTGTGAACCAACCATCATTCTCCTAGCTGTTCAGTTTTCTCATTATGGGTGCATGGGCCTAGTTTTGGGCAATGGAATGTTCATGATGGGGACCCACTTAGTGAGAAGTTAGGATCTCGCACTTGTGCAGCACTACAATTAATTTCCTTTATATTCTCTGGTGTTATTTGATATTGCCCTTGTTTCTCTACAAAATCTTTTAGGGGGTTTTTATTCTAAACTCCTTGTATAATTTTAAATTTACCCTTGGTGAGAAGCATGTGTATTGTTTTTGCAGCCATTACATTGCAGACTTCAATAAAAATCATTATTCTCATTACAACAATTTCTTTATGGGTGTTATGGGCCCTCCTCCCCCACCTCCAACCAAGCAGCTTTGGCACTTCATTCTATTGTCCAAGAGATGTGGTTCTATGAACGCTCGTCGGTCCACGTTTCCCCTTTCAAGGGCATGAATCGCCGCTTCCATGGGCTCACCTCTTTCTCGAGGGCTTTTTTGCGTGTTATTGAGTCTCGATTAATATATTTGGATAGGTTCGTATAAGACTGGAGTACGCCACTAGCCAGTTACTTCAAATGTACTAAGGTTGTTTAAAAAACTAACCAAATCGATAAAATTGACCGAACCGGACCGAACCGATTGATTTCAGTCGGTTTTCCAATCTATTTTGGGTCGGGTCAGTTTTTTAATATAAAAAACTGAGAGTGTCGATTTCGTTGTCGGTTTGTGAAAATTATAAACCGTTTTCAACCGAACCGATATAGATGTGTGTGTGTGTGTGTGTGTGTGTGTGTGTGTGTGTGAGAGAGAGAGAGAGAGAGAGAGAGAGAGAGAGAGAGGTTGACTCCACTCCAATATTTACATGAAATCTACTCTAACCAGTAAGGGTGTCACCCCAAGTTAAGCCCAAGACTGAAATATCATCTTTATCTGTAATTCAAGTGGAACACACTAAGAAAAAGAGTTTAAAGGGTATACATTATTTCTAATCGTGTGGTCCGCCTGTATCAAAGATGACGCTGGTTTTTCATCTTTAGGCCTAAAATTGGTTTAGTCAACTGCTAGTTGGAGTGGATTTTTAAAATGCATGATAGTGGGGCCCATTTAAATTACATTACCAATTACCTCATGTCAAGTAAAAGAATTTTACATAGACACGGACTCTGCGGCACAATGAGGGAGCGAATTAGGGTAACAGTTCAATGGGTGTTATCCTAACTGTGTGGAGCCCACCTTGATGTATGTTTTGTATATCCATTCTGTTAGTCTATTTTTGTCTATCGTTTTAGGACATGATTCCAAACCTCGAGAAGATCCAAATCTCAAGTAAATCATACCATTAGAAATAATGATGAATAACCATTAGAAGCATTTTATGGGCCACAAAAGTTTTAGATTGAGGCCCAAACCGACAAAACCGAACCAACTTGAATTTATCTGGTTCTATTCGGTTGGTGATGGTTCCTCGGTTCAATTCGGTTGTTAAATATTCAAAACCAACTAAGTCAGTTCGGTTGGATATTTTCCCTCAAAACCGAATCGACCAAATCGTGCACAGCCCAAGAATCTACAGTCGGCTAGACCCTGTAGAAATGTTAGAGAATGGAATCGGAAGATTCTTTCCTCTAAAATGACTCTTTTAATCTGCGGTCAGAGATTCGAGGTAAGGGATCACGGTTACAGGGTGGGAAGGTGTTAGGCATCCACTCTACCCATACAAATGTATGGTCTTTACTTCACAAAATCTAACTAACACTTGAAAGTCTGAATCAATCCTCGTACATTCTCATGGATGATATTATGCATGAATATGGGTCTGACCAGTAAGAGTTTCTAATAGGCAGGTTCTAATTAAATCGATAAGCCGCAAAGTATACGCTCGAACTGACAGGTGTTATGCTGGATACATGATAGTGTGTTTGACTGGTCAAAGTTTCTGATGGACAAGTTCTGGGCAAGCCAGCGAACCTCAGAGCATATGCTGAGACCTGGTCAAGTGCTTGTACTAGAATGATAAGCAGGGGTGTTGGAAGAATAAGAAATGTTGCACTTATGCTAGATGTGAATAAGATGATCCTGGTATAAGAGTAGTTGGATGGACGGAGGTATTGCAAGGATTAGCTTGAGCGGCTAAGATCGGGACTTAGGTAGTTTAAGAGGCTTGGACCAGGGTAAGGCTAAGTGGACCAGGGCTAGACTCTTCACTCATTTGGGCTCTCCTTGGTTAAGGAATGGGCTAAAGGGGGGTGGAGATGAGCTCAAATGGATTGAGCCTCTCTAGATTTTTCTATGGATCTTTTTTAGATTATGAAAATGAAGGGGAGACGAGGTATTTATAGCTGCGAGAAGTGGCAGCTTCGGTAATTAGGGGCAGGCAAGCACCCTAGGTGTCACCCGTACGGATGCTCTGCTCCAGCTTCAGACAGCTGGAGCTCCAAATCTTAAGAAAAAAAACTGCAGGTTCGAGGTTCAGAGCAAGCTAAGGATCGGAGTTAGGATTGGATTGAGGTTCAATTTTGGGTCATAACTAGGTCAATCGACTGGGTGCAAGGGCTGGGCTGACCCGGTGAGTTGACTCACTAAGTTGACTTTTTGGTGAATTTTGGACTGATTTTTCCTATTGGTGGTTTTTCATGCTGATGTTTAGGGGTGAGTTGACTGGGTTTAGGCTTGACTTGGGCTATAGATTGGGATTTGTATGGGTGAGTTGATTGGGTTTGGACCTAGGGTTTGAGGTATGGACCTAGGGTTGGATAGATGGGTCAGCTAGGTTTGGACCTAAGGTTTGGGGGTATGGACCTCCATCCATTTAACCATCTCGACCAACTTTGTAGCCGAAGGTGGGGTGTCTATAGGTTCATATAAGCTAATCATAACCAAAATATAGTGAATCTGACTATAAACGAGAATTACACATATTTAAGAGTATTGGCAAAAAAATATAAAGCTTCCTGTAAACCCAATTGCAAGTGCAGAGCTCTACCAACCGAGCTATATTCCCTCGAGCCAAGTGGGGCATGCATGAAGGTGTCAAATGCTTCTTCGATTCTTTTCCCCTAGCATGGTTGGGCCATCCTGAACTTGAACTAGAGACCTCGCCCGTGAAGTAAAGCATCTCACCTACTATTCAACGAATTGGGAGAAAATCAATCCATGAAAAAGATCTATATAGACATATAGATCCATGGGTCCATACATCTCGATCGAAAAAGAATCAATAGGAAAGGAAAGAATTGGAATGAATTAATGTTTTTAACAAAACAAATTAAAAAGAGAAGAAATGGCAATTATGAAGCTATTAAATGATGTTTAGTGAGATGCTAACCATTGAATTTTATTATTGTTGGGGTGGTTGCATAAAACTTCAGGATCTTACACCCCAACTACTGTGAATTATGGGATACGATAATGCGAAAAACTCAATCACACAAAACTCTCTAACAGAGGTAAAAACCACAGGACCTCGTCCAGAGAAACAAATCCACTTTGTAAAACCAGTTACACAACAACCACAATCACAAACCGCTTGAATCTAATCAATCTTCACCCCAACAGGCGGTTAACAATCAAAACTATGTTTTGAATAGTTTCCTGTTAAAGAAGAATTAAAGCCAAAATAGGAAACTATGTATTACAGTCCACGCGTCGTCGGGCGCCCGATAATGGGAAAAATTGTCTTGAGAGTTCTAAGGAAAAATAATTGAATTTCGGTTGACTGATCCAACACTGTCGAGCGCCTGATCACTAAACCGTGGGTTGCCCGAGACTGATCAAAATAGTCTAGAGACCAACTGCCACTTCCGAAGTATTTTCGGTCGCCCGACCTAGGCTGGTCGAGCGCCCGATGTCCCCCAAGCTGCACTTTCTCCTTTGCTCCTGAGGAGGAACACCCCATTAACTCTCCCCTTTCTAACTCAGGAGAAGGGCTTCACCATCTTCAAGCCTCGAATTTGCCCTTAGGCAACGCCTTAGGTCATCATATTTAACCCGTTACATCCGTATGGATCTTCTCAAGCTGTAACACATTGTTCTCCAGCGTATCCCTAATTCAGTGATACCAAACCTCAATGTGCTTCAACTTGGAACGTTCGTTTGGAGTCTTACAAAGTGTACCACACTCTAGCTATCATAATAGACCACATGCTTCTTCTGCTCCAAGCTAAGTTCCTGTAGAAACTTCTTCATCTAAAGCATCTCCTTGCATGCTTTTGTGACTGTGATGTACTCTACCTCGGTTGTGGGCAACACTATGACCTTCTGTAGCTTACTCTACCATGAGACCATTCCCCCTGCAAATGTGAATATGTACCTCGATGTAGCCTTCCTAGAATCTATGTCACTTGCCATAGGCTTCCAAGCCAAGTAAGTCCAATCACATAAACTACAAAAGATCTTCTAATCAAGCAACTAGTCTGTAACGCCCCGAATTTCAAGATTCGAGCTTGACCTCGATCCTCGAGATTTCGGGTATCACCATGTCTATACGAAAGCATGATTTATACATTTAGTATTATGCAATACCAATGCGTAAGATTAGAACCAAACAGAGGCGGTAAGTAAAGATAGAAATTAAAGTTTTACCTGGCAAATGAAATACACACGCACATCAGGTGGCCCCACCCATAACCAAAATAAAAGAAAATATAAGCATCCCGTGTCATATCATCCACGAGCCCATGGCCCTTAAAATACACATAAAAAGTCTACCCTCCATGAGCGACTTATTAAGGATGGCGGAGAGTTAGAAGAACTTGTTTAACATCTGCTACCCTTCCCATTCTCTCTTATTATTAGAATCCCTATTTCATTTCTCTTAGTGGTTGTACTCCAGATAAATTGTGAATGGCGGTCTCTGATCTTCCTTTTCCTCTTCGAAGCAATACATAGGCCGGCAGCTAGAGGCCCTGTCACGCCCCAAACCCGGGGACCTGGGCTCACTAAATTCCCGATCGCCAACCTTGGTGCCAACAGCCTCCGTAGTACCCCATTCTCGGCTCCTAGCTCTCATGTGCCAGGTTCCGATCCTGGGATCCTACCAGGAGGATTTTCAGGGTAAAATTTTTTTTGTACAAAAGCATAATCAAAACCATAAAACATCATCAAATATCCATTAAAAAGTTTGTTGAGTACAGTGCTAGAAAGGGAAATACAACATGTAGCAGAAGTCCAAAATATTAGGTACATACACCGCGCTCAACGTTGCTGATATGCCCTAGTACCTGCAGTGTAAACAAATGCGCATGAGCTTCCTACGAAGCTCAGTAGAGTGCGTGTGTGCGCGTGTGATGCATATGACAAGTATACAGATATCAGAGTAAGCGAAAGTAGTAGGGGGCTAAGTTACCAAGTTCATGAATGCTATCAGCCATCCCAAGGCTATGCAATGCAAGGGCCTATATGGCCGAGTGTTACATGCTAGAGATGCAATGCAAACACGTCAATCCTCAACTGATCCACATATCAAAATAGTTCTCATCTAGGACATCACCGGGGTCTAGTATACTCTAATACTGGCCGCCGCACATCGCGCGCATAACCAAGCGAGTAGAAAAGACCTCACTATCCGCCTCGTCAGTGGTATGCCAATGCCCACCCAGCTCGCCGATAGCGGACCCATTCCATGAGCTGGTCAGACTCGACCTAGCTTACAGCCCACTGCACCCGGGCGGATAAGGTCACACCCCTTTCCAACCGACCTCGACACAGTGGGAGACGCGGCCTACTGGTATTTGGCACACAGGCGCTCATGTTATCTACTCGGTCTCGACGCTGGAGCATCCTACTGGTACCACAGGGTTTAGGGACTTTCACCCAAGGACATCCATAGCGCCCACGTACTAGAACAAGTTTCAGGTGTCCAATACTGCCAACCACGACGTGACTATGGTGGCCACCACCCCGATGCTGCTAGGGTGTGAAAGCGATCGTGACATACATAATGCGAAATGCATGAGTCATACAATCCAAATCATGCACCAAACTTACGCATACTGCGCAATCATGTGGGGCGACCCTGTCTCACATGGGTCCCCTAAGTATAACAAGCCAACTAGCATATGCTATGGTTAATCATGACCCACAACATGCATACAAATGATGCGTATGGGCATATGAATGAGCATGATATTCATTATACTAAGCATGTTATCAGTGTGACATATCAAGCTAATCATACTAGCATGTTACCAAAACGTATCATGTAACATTGGCCTTAAAAGGCCCAATATATATATATAGAGAGAGTGGGACCCGGACTGTGGGTCCCATTGGAAATGTAAAGGTCTTCATGGCATAGCCCACTTGAGACCACATCGGCCCCATACTTAGGCATGCATATACAAGATAGGCCGTCAAAATACGTGTACGGCATGGATAAAACGTATATATCAAAGAAGGAACCATGGTGGGCATCAATGACCACTATTCCCTGCGGGTGTGGTCCATCTAACATCTGAATTTGCCTCATTGTTGGGGCCGTATCTAAAATAATATGGAAAAATAGATAAGCAGCATGAATAAAACAGATACATCATGGTGGAGCTAATAGATACATCACGTTGGGACCCATAGGGTGGGCCACCTGCTGGGCAGCGTGGTACCCATCTGGTCCCAATAAGTTTTGAATCAAGCAGATATTTGTGTTTTCTCCCTCATCCATATCCATGTGATCTTATGAACAGATTGGATGGCAAATAAACATCACTGTAGAACCTAGGAAAGCTTTCAACGTTGGAAATCATTATCCCCACTGTGGTATGGTCCACTTGACATTAGGATATGCTTAAATTTTGGGCTCAGCCACTTAAAATGCGCTGGAAAAACATATGGACGGAATAGGTAAGGCACATACATTCTAGGTGGGCTCAACGAGTGGGGCCCATGGTGACGCCCACAAGGCTGCTGGGCAGCAAGCGTCCCCTGGATGCTGTCTGTCCAGCGGCCGTGTTTTTTTTTCTTTTTTTTTCTTTTTTTTTTAACAAGCGGGGCCCACAGAAGTTTCCGATCAAGCTGATATTTTTGTTTTCCCTTCTCCCCTGCATCTGTGAACTTATGAACAGGTTGGATCTCAAATAAACATCATGGTGGGCCATAAGAAGGTTTCAACGGTAGGGCCGCTGTCCCTACTGTTTTCTGTGGTGGGGCCCCCTTGAGACTTGGATCTGACTCATTCTTGGGATCATGCCCTAAAATGATCTCATGGATGGACGGTGTGGATACAGCACGTGCATCATGGTGGGACCCACGAGTGGGACACCAGCTGGCACGAGCCAGCATCCTGGACGCTGATACTCTCCGCGTCAGAGGCACCTCTGCCTCTTCTTTCCTTTTTCTTCTTTTTTTTTATCCATGCTTTTCATCGAGTGGGGCCCACATAAGGGTGATCCACTCCGTCTATCAGCTGGGCCATCTCATTTTGGGCCCAATGAGCCCAATATTGGGTATGTAAATCGGTCTAGAACATTAAGGTGGGCCAAAGAATTTACAGCAGTAGACATCATTTTTTTCCACTGTTTCATGTGGTGCGGTCCGTTTAAAACTTCGATCGGGTTCATCCTTGGGCCCTGACCCTAAAATGATAAGGGAAAGCAAATGGACGGCGTGGATGGAACAAAAACATCAAGGTGGGTCCCACGAGTGGGGACCCCATTAACGGCGTCCAGGTGACCTGACGCTGGACCGTCCTAGCGTCTCTGACGCTGAGGATGTCTAGCGTCCTAGTCCTTCGTTCTTTTTTTTTATAGTTTACATCAAGTGGGGCCCACTTAGGGACGATCCACCCCCTTCATCATGTTCCCCAGCTCATTGGGGACCCAGCAAGCCCAATATTGGGCAGGTGATTTAGCCTACAAACATCACGGTGGGCCCAAGAAGCTTGGACAGTGGGCATCACCATCTGCACTGTTTTCTATGGTGTGGTCCACCTGAGATCTGGATCTACTTCATTTTTGGCGTCCAGCCCTAAAATGGGCTGGAGAAACAGATGGACGGTGTGGATCAAACTTATATATCAAGGTGGGTCCCACGAGTGGGGACCCCACTCCTTTGGTTTGGGAAGCTTGGACGGTGGACAGTTCCAGCGTCAGTGACGCTGAGAACGTCCAGCGTCTAGGGTTTTTTTTATTATTTTAATATTACTATTATTATTATTATTATTTTATTTCAGGTAGGTGGGCCCATTCATGGATGATCCAGTCCATTCATCTAACTGTCCATCACAAGGTGGGCCCAAAAGAAAACAAAGAAAAAGAAAGTAAATTAAGAAAAATGGGGGGTTTATGTCCCTTGCACTCACCTTGATGGTTGGACGGTTGGATTGGATCGGGTTGACGATCGGACGATCCGGACGGTGATTGGGGCCCTCCAAGGTTGATCTCCACCCTTAATCTCTCTAATCTCTCTCTTTCTTTCTCTTGATCACTCAAATCTCTCTCTACTTCTCTCTCTTCTCTCTCTCAAATCTCTTGCACGTGTGAATGAGAAGCCCTCCCCTCCCCCTACGTATGCACTTGTATGGGGGGGGGGGAGAGAGAGAGAAGGAATCATGGGGGTGATGATGGCTAGCATGGGAGAGGGGTATGAGAGGTATGGGTAGAGTTGACTTTGGGAGGTGAGAGAGGGATGGGGGGTATGAGGTGTGTAGAGTAGGGGATGGGTGAGAGTGCTTTGTTGATTTGACATATTCTTGGGATTTTTGCAAGTGGGGCCCATGCCACACGCGCGTTGCGCGGCCCACCTCGGATTACGCAAATGACACAACTTACACACCAGGTATCGCAATGGGGCGTACCGCGCGGCGTTGGAATCGCAGCGCCTACGCGGTCGCCGGGGTATAGGTCTCGGGTCGATGAGGTACTAAAACTAGGGTTGCGATCAAGGCTCGCTAATCTGGTCCATCCGAGACGTATCGGCACTGGAAATTAAGCGTACGGAGGGCAAATAAGGGTACGGGTCTTACAACTCTCCCCTCCTAACAAAAAATTTCGTCCTCGAAATTTGCAATACAAACCCAAACTAGCCGAAGATCATAAAAGAAAAAAGAATCGCCTCACTATATATGCATATCGAATCGAAAAGCAATCATACAGATACAATCAATCATCAAAAATATGAGGATAAGACTCGCGAATCTCTGCCTCTCGCTCCCATGATGCCTCATCTGCGCTATGATGACTCCACTGGACCTTCACTAAAGAAATGACCTTGGTCCGGAGGACCTGCTCCTTCCGGTCAAGGATACGAACCGGCTGCTCAATGTAAGAAGCATCCTCACGAACCTCCAACGGCTGCCAATCTATCACAGGAACCACGTCTGACTCACACTTCCGTAACATAGAAACATGAAAAACATTGTGGACGCCAGACAACTGAAGTGGCAAGGCAAGATAATAGGCCACGGCGCCAACGAGCCCAGTGATCTCGAAGGGTCCAATGAATCTCGGGGCAAGCTTCCCCTTGACTCCAAAACGAATCACGCCCTTCATGGGCGAGACCCTGAGATACACATGATCTCCAATGGAAAACTCTAGGGGACGACGTCGACGATCTGTAAAACTCTTCTGTCAACTCTGAGCTGTGCGCATCCTCTGCCTGATGATATCGATAGCCTTCCGATGTCCTCTGCACAAGCTCTGGACCTAGGAGACGATGCTCTCCAACCTCGGCCCAACAACTAAGAGACCTACAGGGTCTACCATACAACTGCCTCAAAAGGAGCCATACCGATAGTCGCCTGGTAGCTGTTATTATATGCAAACTCAGCCAAACGCAGGTGTTTATCCCAACTACCTGAGAAATCCAACACGCAAGCTCGAAGCATGTCCTCGAGGATCTGGTTGACCCTCTCGGTCTGTCCATCAGTCTGAGGATGATATGCGGTGCTGAACTTCAAGGCAGGCCCCATCGCCTTCTAAAAACTCCTCCAGAACAGCGATGTAAATCTCGGATCTCGGTCAGAAACGATCGAAACTGGGACACCATGCAGCCTCACAATCTCCTCGATAAACTAATTCTGCAAGTCGGTCCAATGGCCAGGTCACATGTATCGCAAGAAAATGTGCCGACTTCATCAAACGATCAACAACAACCCAGATGGCGTCGTGACCGCGATCAGTCCTCAACAAGCCCATAATGAAGTCTGTGGTCACGTGCTCCCATTTCCACAACGGGACACTCAACGGCTGTAGGGGACCTGGAGGTTTGTGATGATCGGCCTTGATACGCTGGCAAGTGTCACACTCAGCCACAAAACTGGCAATCTGACGCTTCATACCGGCCCAAAAATACTGCCTCCTCATATCGCGGTACATCTTAGTAGAGCCTGGGTGGATTGTGAACCTCGATCGGTGTGCCTCATCCATAAGATCTCTGCGCAACTGAGGAATATCCAGGACACACAACTGACCACTGAAACGAAGTCCACCATCTGACCCAATCTGCCAATCTGTCTGACCCTCTGACGCGGCCTCTTCCCAATAATCCTTCAACATCTGATCAGCCTGCTGAGCCTCGATCACCCTAGAAACAAGAGAGGGTTGAATCGACAAGCTCGATAACTGCGCGATAGAAGACTGCAGGCTCAGCTCAAAATCATACTCGGCAACCTCCTCGAGCATCCTCCACTCCCGGACCATCATATGCGCCACCAGGCCCCGTGGCTGACGGCTAAGGGCATCAGCCACCACGTTGGCCTTACCAGGGTGGTACTGAAGATCAAAATCATAATCCTTCAGGAGCTCCATCCAACGTCTCTGCCTCATGTTCAACTCGGACTGCGAGAAGAGGTACTTCAGGCTCTTGTGGTCAGAAAAGAGCTCGAACCTGACCCCATAAAGATAGTGCCTCCACACCTTCAGTGCGAAGACTACCGCTGCTAGCTCCAGATCATGCGTGGGGTAGTTCTGCTCATGGACCTTGAGCTGGTGAGACGCATACGCTACTACTCTGCCATGTTGCATCAGGACAGCACCTAAGCCAATACGTGAGTCATCTGTAAAAACCACGAATCCTTCACTCCCGGAGGGAAGAGTGAGGACTGGTGTAGAAGTAAGACGGTCCTTCAGTTCTGCAAATGCTCGCTCACAGGCATCACTACAAACGATGATTTTTTACTGCAATAACTATGATTTTACTGCACATTTGGTCAGGCGCAACATGTGCTGATTTTGTATGGCTTTATACAAATTTTTACTGCAAGCAACTTTGTTCAGCAAAAGTGATTTGTTTTGGTCAACCATAAATTTGATTTTATCCAATCTTCAAACTTGGACCTTTCCTGTTGAGCTGCCTTTGTAAAATTTCCAGCTTTTAGATGGCAGAGTCATTTCTTTCACAGTTTGGATGTCTCATACATGTGGAAGGTGCCAGCCACATGTAGAGGTGCATGTGAGCTTAGTGAACTCTATAGTTTCAGTAAATCGTCCGAAGAAAATTTCATGATGCACCTGTCCTTTACGGGCTTCTGAACTGTTTTTACTTATTTTGTTAGGGGACATGTGGAGTGGTCCGCATTTGACTGGATGCACATTGATCGTCTTCCTGATTTGATTCAACTTTCTGAACTGTGTACTTTTGGCTTCCTGCGGGGAATGGTTGTATGAAGGATTTCAACATCAAAGACTCCTGGATCTAAGATTCTCCTACCTTGGAGCTGCCTTAGAACACGATGGTTCAAATTAAGAAAGAGCTTTGATGAGGTAAGGATTTTGAAACTATATTTTATATTCTACATCATTCAGCAAATGAATTATGTGTAAGAGACCTCTCACACCAGGATGGATTTTCAAGAGTTGGTTTTATTTGAACCAACCTCGTTGTGTTTTATGTCAAAAGTGAATGTTTTATCTTTTGAAATATTCAATCAGCTCTTTGCTTAAGCCATTTGGAGATTTGTCATCTCTTCCTGGGATTCTGGGTGCATAAAACATCTATAATATCCAATTGGTGTGCATTTCCATTGATCAGGACAATTTACTTTCTGGACCATCTCGTAGTTATTTTCTTTTAATTTTTTTCTTATAACTTGAGACTTGAACCATTTTTGTACTCGCAGCAACCATTGGGGCCTTTGATTTTGGTGTAAAATAGCTTAAATTTGACCATGTAATCTGTCCATATTTGGACCAGCACATGGCCCTTAAAATGTCCAAAACTGGACTGATGGTTGTCTCAAGATCTGTCCCAAGACTGGATTTTTAGACGACACAAAATCTGGTTAATCTTAGACCTCTGGACAGTCCAGAAATCTGCCCCAAATCTATTCATTTTGGGGCAACAAGATTTTCTTTAAAACTATGTTGGGCACTTCTCTTATATGGTACAAGAAATGCAACAATTGAATCGTTTGTCTATTATGCAGGTAAGAAGAGCCTCCATGGCTAAATAATGAATGGCCTTAGAAATAAAGACAAATCAAGGATGGATTGGATTGTCCTTGTCAATTGCATGTTAGCCCATGGATTGAAGCTAGGATTTGGACAGTTCAGATAGACATAAATACATACCAGCTTGTGTAATGGATGCATGCATGTCCATGATCTATCATTCTCTGTCAGATTATGGTGCCACTCCTTGTTAACAGAGTTTAATAGTGCCCAAAGGCAGATGTCTGTGATAGTGAGCATGCAGTTCACAACTGTGAACTAGAGATTGAGAGGTCAGGTAAGACACATTTCAGTATGTGCCATCCAGTTAAATTGTGAAACCAAACCTGTGTAGAAGACATAATTCATTGATTGTAATCAACTTGTTGTAATTGCTGTTATTTCATTTGATTGCCAAACCAAAAGTTAAAGGCTTTTTTGCCCAAATCAAGCTTTACTTGAGGTCTTAAGTCTTCTGAGTGTTAAAACTATGTCTTCCTATCTTTAAACAGGAGTTGGAACGTCAAGATACTCAAAAAGAGGCTCAGAAGGCTATGCAATTGACACCTGGTAAGAGTGACAGGCCATAATTTAAAAATTTGCAGATTTTGAGGAAAAAGAAACCTCTGCTGTTGCAATTGCAAAAATGCAAGCAAATAACACCAAGGAATTTATTTTCTTTTTGTGTCTTCGAATGCTTAATATTTTTGTACTTTGATAGGGTGTAAAAGAAGATGATGGCCTGCCCTCGTTTGACCCATTGGATAACACCATCTCTGGTTTACAACCATCTTCTTCTGCCTGGAAGTGTCTCTTGATGGTATAATAGCTCGAGCTTACCCTTTTTTATTTATATTTTCAGTTAATGTTTACGTTCCAAAAGTTATGGTGATGCCATTGCACTTGCTTGTGTTTACAACTGTGCTTGTGGAAATGCCATTGCACTTGCAAATATGGCACGTGTTTAAGAGCAGTTAGGATTTATTGGAGCTTATCTCTCACAATCATTTAACATTCTTTAGTCCTTGTACAATTTGTTGCTTCAAGGACACCTTGCCTTTACCACATCAGCTTTAATACGTCAAGGGTATGAGGCGACAACACTCATTGGCATGTTCATAGCTGGTTGCTGATTCAACTTTATTTATTATTGACTATGGAAGGAGAATTTAAAAAGTTTATATCAAGGCTTAATTGTGATATGATATGAAAACAGAGTATGCCATGCAAGTTTGTTATCAATGAAGTAAATTAATGTTTGAAGAAACACATCTTGTTTCTTAAATATAAGAATGAAACTGCTCTTAATCATCATGGGAAACTACAATTCTGCATTTTTCATAAGAGCTTAGCATGAGGGAAACTTGAAAAATCTATTTATGCACCAGTTGTTTGTTCAGGAGCATTGAGTTGTGTGATTGTTATACAAATGGTCAGTACTGGATACCTACCCCTTCTCATATCCTCATCGGCCCTACACAGTTCTCATGTCTTGTTTGCTTCAAGACCTTCAACAGATACAACAACATGCAGGTTATGTATGTGGGTAAAAAAAATTAGTACCATGATACAAGATTTGATTGCATTTTGTTATCTATTTTTACTTTTCCCTTTTGGGTTTTGTTTTTGTTTTTTCTTCTTCCTTTGTATTATTGGTTTTGGAAGTTGAATGCATATGGTCATTATGAGACTGAGATTAGGTACCCGTTTTCACTGTATGTGATTGAACAACATAGGCAATGTTCCTGCTGCTTGTGGGTACTTTGAGCATTGGCAAACTTGTACAACTGAAGTTTTTATCAGTTTTTTTTTCTAGGGTTCAGGTGATTTTTCAAAGAGAAGCACTCTCAAGCCTAAATGTAGATTATTTTGGTAGGTCATGTGTGTGCATATATTTGTATGAATTTGTTCATGTGCCTGCACATAATCTGATTACTTATCATCTCTTGTTATACTTGTTTTGTTGCCCTGTTTGGAAACTAGAATTTTCAATTTATGTAGTTGCATCAGAATAGGTAACAAAGAACTCGATTAGATATTGAATTTGACAACACATTTACAATGTGATAACTGGAGAAACATGACTGCCTTAGTAACTGCGGAACTATTTTTTATTTTGACTGTGAACTGTTTTTGTATTTTTTATGGTGGTGGTCACAAGTAGGAGTTAATCCTTCTTAATTGTCATCGAGGGCAAAATAATGGTGGTTACAGATTGTTTATTCTATAAAACGGATCTTCTATTGCTTAGAAATTTCTTTTCACCTCTTTCTAAATGCATATTTTGTTTATAAGTTATTAATTACTAATATTGTATTTTGTTTTATTTTACAGATTGTTTGTTGGTGATCGCGGGGATGTACGTGTTGATTTTTTTTTTTTTATATGTATTGGTTGTATGTACTGGTGGGATTGACATTTCAATTTTATTCATAACATTATTACAGTTGAATGGCCATTTTGATTGGTATACGATTGAATGTTTTATCGGGTGACTGGGATATTGAATATTGAATGCTTTTAGGTGGTAGGGATATTGGATGTTCCAAGGAAATATTTCGATGGCAGCCACTACCATCTCCAAGGAAATATTTCCTCGGTCATAGCTTGTTTCCGAGGAAAGTTTTCTTGGGTCATAGCTTTTTTCCAAGGAACATTTTCCTGGGTAATAGTCACAAAATTACCGACGAATTAAACAATAGCCACGAAAGTGTTAACTTTTACCAACGAAAGTCTTTGTTGGAAAAGGTCGCCTATTTACCGACAAAAAAATAAATTTCGTCGGTAATTACTTTTCCCGAGGGTGATATTTCGACAAAAACCGCGACGAACATTTTCGTTGGTAATAACTTTTACCCAGGAAAAATTTCCTTGGTAAAAGTCATATTTGTTGTAGTGCCATTACCTTGTAAACAAGATTTTTGTTTATTTGTTTAAATAGAAAAGAATTTAAAAGGTTAAAAAAAATACAAAAGTATCTTAGCACATGATGTTTAACATCTTCCATAGGAGTGCAACTTCAAAATAGACATGTAAGAGCCTTTTTTTCCTAACAAAGGTACACAAGCATAATTTTACAAGTGCGAGGAAGCAATGTGCATTCATGTATATGTATTATCCACATCGTCCATCCATTTTTACATATCATTTTAGGACATGGTCCCAAAATCTAATCATATCCAAAGCTTAAGTGGATCACACCACACAAAACAATGTGCTTACAATCTACCAGCCGAATTGAGCTGAGCCGAACCGAGCAGGTACTACCCTAGTTTGAGCTTGGTTAGTTTTTTTCAAATGAGCTTGACTCCAAGGCTTGGTTTGGTTTAAACTTCCATTCAAACCAATCCAAGAAAAGCTTTTCAAACCAATCCGAACTGAGCTTTGGAGCTGGTGTAGACACCCCACCTTCGGCTACAATGTTGGTAGAGATAGCTGAATGAATGGAAGACCGCACCCCCAAACCCCATGTCCAAACCTAGCCAAACTCACCCTTGTAAGCCCCAATCCATAGCCCAGCTCAAGCTTGAACCCAGTCAACTCACCCCTAAACATCAGCCTAGAAAAACCCCCATAAGAAAAACCAGTCAAAAAATCCAAAAAAAAAAAAGTCAAACTTGGTGAGTCAACCCGCTGAGTCAAATCACCGACTCAACCAGCTAAGTCAACCCACCAAGTCAACTCACCGTGTCAACCCATCTTCCAAACCCAGTCAACTCACCGAGTTTCGAACCACAGCCTCAGAGCAGGTCCGGACTCCGAACCTCGGGCTTTTCTGCTTCATGTTCGGAGGCCGTACGCTCCGAAGCCAAAACGGAGCGGCCGTACGGGCGGCCCCTAGGGTGCCTCCCAAAATTATTTACGGGATCTGCCACTGTCCACTGCTATAAATACCCATGCCCCTTCTCATTCACGGCATCCCACAAAATCCAGAAAAATCCACTTCCCATCTATCCAGCCTGAGAGCTCCGAGTCCATCTCCACCCCCTTTAGCCCATTCCTCCACCAAGGAGAGCCCGAGTGAGAAGAGTCTAGCCCAGGTCCAACCCAGCCTGGCCCTGGTCTAAGTCTCCTAAGCCACCCAAGTCTTGATCTAGCCACTCGAAGCAAACCCTTGCGACACCTCCGTCCATCCAGCTACTCTTTTACCAGCATCATCTCATTTGCATCTAGCATAAGTGCAACATTTACTTTTCTTCCAACCCCCCCGCTTATCATGTCACTACAAGCACTTTGATTATTCAAATACACAGCATGCATCTCGCATAAAGCACCTGTCAGTTCGAGTGTATGCTTTGGGCTTGCCTGTTAATGGAAACCTGCCCATCAGAAACTCTTACTGTTCAGACCTGCATTCATGCATCATATCATTCATGAGAATGTACGAGGATTAAATCAGACTTTCAAGTATTAGTTCGATTCTGTGAAGTAGAGACCGTACTTCGGTACGGGCAATGTGAGGTGTTTAACCTCTTCCCACCCTGTAACCGTGATCCCTTACCTCGAATCTCTGGCCGCGGATCAAAATGAGTCATTTTAGAGGAAGGAATCTTCGGATTCCCTTCTCTAACGTTTCCACAGGGTCTAGCCGACTGTAGATTCGAAGCAACTGGCTAGTGGCGACTCTTATCTTATACAAACTCATCCAACATATCCAATTTAACACGATAACCGATAAAAAGCCCTCGAGAACGAGGCAAGCCAGTGGCACAAACGGTGATTTGCGCGCACGCACCCCCTTTTCCGAAAGGAAGGGAGAATATGGGAGCGTGGAGAGGCGAGCGTCCACAAAATGGCAACTCCACTGGGGATATGCTAGTCCCACTAGTCGTGATCTAACTTCAAAAATAGAATCCTCCTTATGCTTGAAAGTCATTAGTCCTCATATAATCTCATTTGCATAGCATTCTACCCAAAAAAAAATAGAAAATCTCAAAACCCAAAAAAAAGAGTAGAGTATATTCCTCACATTGCGCCTCCTCAGGCTCAACGTCTTCAGAAACAACTTCCCTTCCGTAGCATAATCTGCACCCAGGCTCAGCAAGCCATGTCCGACCACGAAGAGGAAACTCACCTTTTCCCCACCCTCGAGATGGCTGAAGCACAACCTCCAGCGCAACAACCAATTGAGAATACACCAATCATGCAAGAATTGGCACAAGGAATGAGAGCAATGCAAGAAATGCTCTTACAATTCATGGAAGCACAAGCTACTGCAGCAATCAACAATCAACCCGGCCCAGTTCAGCAATCTCAGCAGCCATGCCGGGTCCCTCCGGCCTCCAGTTCAAATCAAGCACAACCATCGAAGTCTGCCCAAGATTACCGACAACAGCCATCTCAGCCCTTCATTATGGGGCATCCCCCTCAGTACCTTCCCGCGACGACAAGGCCGTCTCAGAGCATTCCCGTCGCAGGGACTTTCAGTCAACTTACAGTCAATCTTGCAAGCAACAATCTCAGTAGATTCCAGCCTTCTTGGTTGGGATATCACGGTGATCGACCCTAGAGTGCGCTGGCTATCTTGATTAAACCCTTGAATAACCATGGTGCTAGGACGTAGGGCTGACGGTCTATAACCCAACCTCTGTAGTGTTTTCAACGACATGATGTTTACTGCGGAGCCATCGTCAAGCATACATCGCTTAACCTCCGTGTCTCTAATCGTCCCCGTAACCATCAACAAGCGATTGTGGTCTGTCGCTTCAATCATGCGGTTTTCTTCGGAGAATGTGATTATAGAGGGGTGATCTACCTGCATTGCTTGCTGAATCAGTGTATTTCCTTCCCAGAATTTATCGGGATCGTTCATTTCTGTTCCGATCTCTGTCATCATTACTTCCCTGACTTCACTGTCTAGCAATGCATTGATCAACATCTCCCTGTATACCTTTGAGAGACATAAGGCATCGTATATGCTCAAGCGAGCTGGGACTTTTCGCAAATGTGACACAACATCATATGCTACTGGGGATGCCCCTTGCCTTGGCTCCGGCCGACTGGACGTGGCTTCAACAACTTTTCTCTTTCAACTTCTGCCCCTGGGGTCTTGTTGATGGTATATCTGGGTTCCCATCTTCCTGCATCGGGTCGACTGGTTCTGGCAGAACGCATTCTGGCATTTGCTTTCCGGATCGAAGGATGACAGCATTGACTTCTTCTTCACTTGCCCGTGATGTTTCTCCTTCTGATGGCTATTCTGTGAACGATACCATTGCGCAATGTACCTAAGCCTCGATAAGTCGGCTCTTCTCCTGGCTACTCTTCTTTCTCGTCCCTTGCTTCCTTGCGGTTAATGAGTCTTCGTCTGTTCTCGAGCCTCCTCCTGCTACTAACCAAAGTCCAGGGTTCTTCAGGTTCAGGGAACGGGATGTGCAATCGGATGCTTTCTTCCGAGGGGAACGCTGAAATTACCCCAGATGTTTCCTTCATTGTAACTTCTGGTGATTTCATACTGATCACCCCTTGGTTGATCAACCCTTGTATTCTTCCCTTTAGACTAAAACAGTCTTCTGTCTTGTGGCTCAGACATCGATGGTATTTACAATACCGGGGATTATTCACCCTCCCAACTTCGTGTGGACGAATTGGTTCTGGTAAGCAGATTACATTTTCTTCCACTAGTTGTTCCATGATGGAGATCAGATCAGCCATGTCGAATGTGTACGGGCCATTGGCTCTTTCTCTCTCGGCTATTGTTATTCCTCGAGAAACGTAAGGCCTCTTGCCTCTATCTTGGGTAGGTGTTACTTTCATGTCCGTCTTGGAATCCACGACCAGTCGCTTCCGATCCATTATGCCTTTGCCTTTGTTTATATTGTGCATTTCGGCAATCCTTACTCCTCTTGTTTGCCTTTCGGGCCTGAAGTTTACCAGTATCGCGGATTCTTCAACCAGGTGTGCTTTGGTGGCCAGTTCTCGGAAAGAATGAAAACTATCCTCCGATAACCCGTATGATATCATTGGGTCTAAGGCTCGCATACACATCTTTATCTGTTCTTTCTCACTGGGTAGCTCTTGACATTGAGTGGCTATCGTACCCCATCGGTCCATGAACCATTCCACAGGTTCGCCTTGTCTCTGTCTGATCAAGGCCAGATCTGTCACTGATGTTTCTCTTTCTGTAGAGAAGAATTTCGAGATAAAACTGTCTTGCATCTATTCCCATAACCTCACTGATCCGGCTGGTAGCGACATGTACCATTGGAAAGCTTTCCCTATCAGTGTTGACCCAAAGAGCGGCATATAGTACTGTGGAACGGCTAACCAATTCCCCAATGTTATGAGAAAATGAGTGATATGCTCCTCTGGTGATCCTCCACCGTCAAATTTTTCGAAGTCCGGACATCTGAAATTGACCGGAAATGGTATCTCTTCTATCTCCAGTGGGTATAGGACTTGATATTTATACCCGGTTTCTCTTTCCTTCTCTTTCTCTTGTCGCATGAGGCTCGTGATTGTCTGCGACAGTTCCTCTCTCGACATTTGCGCAGTCGGGATTGGCATTCGCTCTGCCGGAACTCTTCTGGCCTGGGTAAGCTGTTCGGCGTCAGCTGGCCCTTCCGCTGCCCCTTGAGATTCTTCGGCTGACTAGCGCGTAGGTAGTACAGGACTTCTAGTAACGTTCTAAGCTATCAAAGTGGTCAACACTTCCTGAATGATCCTCATTCGTTCATTCGTCTCACGATTGGCCTGAACTAATCTGTCGATCTGATCTTGGACTGTAGGCAATTCTTCCGCTTCATACGATCCCTCTTCTACCTCTGCTACTTGAACCATTGCGATCAGCACCGGTCGTACCTTCTGACCTTGCCCATGTCTTGGCTTGAGAATTGTCATGGGCTTGGAGCTCTTTACATGTGGGGTCCCGGTCGACTTACGTGTGACGCGGGCAGCCCTTGACAATGGCGGAAACTGTTCGACCGTCATCACAGGCATTGAGGACTTGGTTGATGCGACCTGACTGCTGATAGGGATCTTCTGCCCCTGTTTTGGTTGCCATTGTCTCCTGATCGCAGGGCGAGGTCTTGCAATGTTCGCCTTCTTGCGTGCTGCTAAGACGGCTGCTTTCTTCTGCTCTTTCTTCTGTCGGCACGTTTCAACTAACTGTCATCCTGAGTTGAAAGCAGTTGTCGTGGTTGGGATGAAGCGAGTGAAGCTGAAGCCTCCGGTGGCAAGGAAGGTGCACAAACTATTCAGTTGAGCATGTCATTTCTTCTGTCTGTCCTAGTATCTTGCTAATTCTGCTGTGTCATAAAAATCATTAGAACAGTTCACAAATACGGTCGGGAGAATGAACCCATCGATCGCGGTGCATAAACTGACGAAAATAAGCAAGAAGGAGACAAAGACATGTAGTTGTGGAAGTTTGTAGGTTCGAAAACCTTTTAAATGTCCATTGCCTTAAAGAAAAAGGGAAGAACGTTCCCGTTGAGAGTCGCCAGTTTGGCGCCCGAGGGCGCCGAAACATTATGCCTCGCAATGACTTTCTTATTCGTAGATTTGTGTTTTGCAAATAATTGATCTTAGGGTGTTTCTGTATTCAGATATGACCAGGGATTCTGGTATGGTTCGATCCCCAGCAGAGTCGCCAGTTTGTTAGAACTAGAAAAATGCTTGAACGCAGTTTTCATGTGTTTTGTTGTTCTAGGGTTCTGAATAATAGAAAAAACATTCATAAACAATCACAAGCATTCACGAAAGTACACAAGAGAAGAGATATCGCAAGGTGAATTTTATTCCAGAGATCCTGCGATCTTGTACATTCTAGGCCGTGATCTGGCACGAGCCCTTAATTACATCGAATGATTGATGACCCTTAATTGAAAAGGCAGAAGACTAGTCAGCAGGGACTATGGTCTTAGAGTTCATGGTCGTAGAGACCTGTATTTTGTGTGGTCGCAGAGACCTGTATTTGTATGGTCGTAGAGACCTGTATTTGTATGGTCGTTGAGACCTGTATTTGTTGTGATTTATTATGGACTGATCCATCTTTGTACGAGTCAGATGTCTATGTCCCATGTTTTGACCGGAGATCTGGGCTGAGACTGTTAGGGTTTTTAACCGAGGGGTGCGACTCTGGGCCTGCGCCCGTCATTTGTGACGGGTGACCGCGGGAAGACCGATCTGTAGTTATATGTACCTGAGCAGCTCAACCAGCAGATGCCGTTTGGATGGGTAGGGCATCGACTATTCTTGAAGTGTCAGTCTTTAACAAATTCTGTGTAATAGCTCAGAACTCTCTCTATATGGTTTATCTGTTAACCATAGTCCCATTTGCTTAGTCCGGACCTGAATCCGGGTCATATTATGATAGTACATGTAATGATGATACTTCAGTATGATTCTGGCCACTGGCAGCCTCTTTTCGAGAAGTTACTTCGTTCATCTTGTTGGATTGGATCGGACTCCGAAGGCTTGCATTCTGCTCATTGAATGGCCCGGAGAAGTTATTTGACTGTTCCGTGGCGTTCAAAACGCTCGAAATGCCCAAAATAGGCCCAAACAGGGCTCGAAAACATCATAAAATGAAGATTTAAAAGTGCTGAAATGGACGTTTAGAATGCTGATTTTTATGATCCGCTGGCCTGATTTTACTAATGCGCTGGGGCCAGCGCGTCCAAAATGATTGTTAAAGTGTTTGATTTTTCTAGATGCGCTGGGTGAATTTTCTGATGCGCTGAGGGTAGTGCGTCCTGAAATTCACTTCTAAAATTACTAAATTTCATGATGCGCTGGCAATGAATTTTCTGATGCGCCGACGTACTTTTTTGTGATTATCTTACAAAAATGATGGTTTGTGGGGCCCGCTTCGCGATGGGTGTTGATGCACTGGCTCTATTTGTCCATAATTGAACTTACCCTCCCAAATTTGGAGGTTTCTGATCATGATGAATGGTGGGGCCCACCACTGGCTCAATTTTTCATTTTTGGTTAAGTCTGATGTGTATTGTGATTTTGTTGAATTTTTTTGATGCACTGCCCCTAAATCCGATGATAGGGCAAATTGTACACTTGTGATCCCTTTTTTGAGGATCCTGACTTTTGGGACCCCAACAATAACCCTACAAGCAATAAGCTCAAAGTTCTCTGCATCAAAAGCAAAATCATCGAACTGAAAGAGAATGAGCCAAACCATGCATCCATCATCAAATATGCATCCCATGCATCAGCATCCATTGCATCAATCATCATGTTTATCTGCTTTCAAAATAAAAGTCGATTAGCAAAAAACCCCACAGGCATCTCTAGTAGAGGCACGTGCAAGCCAGATTTCCTTTTCAAAAAGATAAAAAAATATTATATATTCCTATTTGCAAATAAAAAAACCCCACGGAATATTACTCCCCAGAGTGGGTATCTTTTCAAAAATTCAAAAACATTTTCCCAGTAGAGCATTAGGCCTCCAAAACACTGAAAGATCTTCCATATCTCTAGGTAGGAGCCGACGCAAAAATCAAATAAGATCCAATGCCTCGCGGTTTCCCCGGAGGTCATCGGATCCAATGCACTCAAAGTACGATCGAACTGAACTCCAGTGTCAGTGCGGTCGTACCAAATGCCAAGATACGAAAAGATGAAAGCCAAAAGGCTCAGTCAAAGATACCATCTGAACGGTGGAAATGATGAATTATAACCCAAGTATCAAAATCAGCAGATTGGGTGGAAAGAGTTCACCCGCACATACCAAGGCGTGGATGCCTGAAGTACCTTGACTGAGTCCAAGTCGGCGTAGTGATCTCCCGTAAGACTACATGGACGCAAGGCAGCTAACCACTTTGACAGTCAAGCGAAACAAGTACTCCTGGAGTGATCCAGGAAAGCATCAAACAATCAATCACCGAATCGGTAACCTCGTAAGACTATGATGGACGCAGAGGCTCTACTGCACCTTTCCGATGTTAGTACCCATCGGGAATGGAAGGGTTGCGATTGGGTACCCAGGTTGCAGCAAACTGCAGGGACAATCGCAACGTTTTCTCCAAACTCCCGCGGTATGTGCAAGTTATCAATCTCCAAACAATCAACTAACTCAGATACAAAGGAAAACAAAGATTCCAAACCACAATCTAGGAAAGAATGAATTGCAAACCAAGCATCAAAACCAGCAGATCGGGTGGAAAGAGTTCACCCGCACATATCTAGGCATGGATGCCTGAAGTACTTTGACTGAGTCCAAGTCGGCGTAGTGATCTCCTGTAAGACTACATAGACGCAGGGCAGCTAACCACTTTGATAGTCAAGCGAACCAAGTACTCCTAGAGTGATCCGGGAAAGCATCGAACAATCAATCTCCGGGTCGGTAACCTTGTAAGACTATGACGGACGCAGAGGCTTTATTGTACCTTTCCGATGCTAATACCGATCGGGAATGGAAGGGTTGCGATTGGGTACCCAGGTTGCAGCGCATGCAGGGATAATTACAACGTTTTCTCCAAACTCCCGCAGTATGTGCGAGTGATCAATTTCCAGACAATCATCTGACGAAGATGCAAAGGCAAGCAAAGATTCAAACCACGATCAATGAATGATCAGGTCAGAAGTGGAGTGTCCACTCACTTTGACATTCGGTTGCACGCAACCTCTGCCAAAGAGGGGCATATGTAGACACCCCACCTTCGGCTACAATGTTGGTAGAGATAGCTGAATGAATGGAGGACCATACCCCCAAACCCCATGTCCAAACCCAGCCAAACTCACCCTTGTAAGCCCCAATCCATAGCCCAGCTCAAGCCTGAACCCAGTCAACTCACCCCTAAACATCAGCCTAGAAAACCCCCATAAGAAAAACCAGTCAAAAAATCCACACAAAAAAAAAAATCAAACTTGATGAGTCAACCAGCTGAGTCAAATCACCGAGTCCGACCGGCTGAGTCAACCCACCGAGTCAACTCACCGTGTCAACCCATCTTCCAAACCCAGTCAACTCACCGAGTTCCGAACCACAGCCTCGGAGCAGGTCCGGACTCTGAACCTCGGGCTTTTCTGATTCAGGTTCGGAGGCCGTACGCTCCGAAGCCGAAGCGGAGCGGCCGTACGGGCGGCCCCCAGGGTGCCGCCCAAAATTATTTACGGGATCTGCCACTATCCGCTGCTATCAATACCCCCGCCCCTTCTCATTCACGGCATCCCACAAAATCCAGAAAAATTCACTTCCCATCTATCCAACCTGAGAGCTCCGAGTCCATCTCCACCCCCTTTAGCCCATTCCTCCACCAAGGAGAGCCCGAGTGAGAAGAGTCTAGCCCCGGTCCAGCCCAGCCTGACCCTGGTCTAAGTCTCCCAAGCCACCCAAGTCTTGATCTAGCCACTCGAAGCAAACCCTTGCGACACCTCCGTCCATCCAACTACTCTTTTACCAGCATCATGTCATTCGCATCTAACATAAGTGCAACATTTACTTTTCTTCCAACCCCCCTGCTTATCATGTCACTACAAGAACTTTGATTATTCAAATACACAGCATGCATCCCGCATAAAGTACCTGTCAGTTCGAGCGTATGCTCTGGGCTTGCCTGTTAATGGAAACCTGCCCATCAGAAACTCTTACTGTTCAGACCTGCATTCATGCATCATATTATTTATGAGAATGTACGAGGATTAAATCAGACTTTCAAGTATTAGTTCGATTCTGTAAAGTAGAAACCATACTTCGGTATGGGCAGTGTGAGGTGCTTAACCTCTTCCCACCCTGTAACCGTGATCCCTTACCTCGAATCTCTGGCCGCGGATCAAAAAGAGTCATTTTAGAGGAAGGAATCTTCGGGTTCCCTTCTCTAACGTTTCTACAGGATCTAGCCGACTGTAGATTCGAAGCAACTGGCTAGTGCCGACTCTGGTCTTATACAAACTCATCCAACATATCCAATTTAACACGACAACTGATAATAAGCCCTCGAGAACGAGGCAAGCCAATGGCACAAACGGCGATTCGCACGCACGCACCCCCTTTTCCGAAAGGAAGGGAGAATACGGGAGCGCGGAAGAGGCGAGCGTCCACAGCTGGCTTCGTTTGTGTCCAACTCTAACCATAACATACAATCAACTTACAATATATCATCAACCACAAGCCATAATTTCGGCAGCATCTCCCCATTTTCTCCAGATATATGTACAATTATCTACTGATTTATTGCCGCATGTAATCCATTATTCATGGACGAGGGCATTAAATCAATAGAGAATCATATACTCAGATAATATAAGGAAGGGAGTCGAAATTCCAACTGCATTTAAATTATATGAAAACTTCCTACATACATGGTATGGTACCGAACTGTCCAAAATGTGACAATTTAGGAATCCATAAAGAACAAGTAGTGTACTTGTTCAAAATGAATTTCTAAACAGGGCGTGTTAAACACACAACTAAACCACTAAGTGGCCTAACTTGAAATTAGTCACATCATAATTCACAACTAAATATAAGACTAAGCATTATGAGATAGCATTAATATTAAGCATTAACATGTAACACAAAGCATTAATATTAACTAAGAGAGGAAAAAAGATCATACTCTGCTAGCGTCGGGATTAGAACAAGTCTAATGGAACATGTAACCAAAGCAAGCAGACCCACAAAGACCACCTCAAACTAGTATACCCCTTGGGTGAATTTCCAACTAAATTAACTGGCATGGCAAACAAGAAGAATGTGAACATATGGAGTTTAATAGGTATGTATGGGCTCAAACCCAATATCTCAATATTGCAATGCACTCTATCACCACTATCACCATAGAGAAGCAAAACATTCAGGAAAACAAAAACTCTGATGTAGCAACAACTTACTCTTTCAAAACTCATTGTTGAAATACTTGACGGTTTGCAAAATGAAAGATATATTGAATGACAAAGGAACCACATAAAAAGGGAATCTCCCACAGATGCAGATGAGATTTCGAATGAGAAAGATATTGGGCGAACAACTGCCCAAAATTACAATTGAGACAAAAGTATCCAACACATACCACCACCCAATTTTGTGGATGCACCAAACTGCACAACTTCCCAAACATACAGATTTGGGGATGTGAAATGCTATAGTGAACATTTTGGGGTCCACCATGATGATGGTGGGCCACATCATGAAGATAACCTCGGGCAAAAATCAGGCCAGTCCACTCACTTGATGGAACATTAAAACCCTATTCTATCTATTGTTTATCAAGTCGAATGAGTCAAAACTTATGCTAGTTTTGCTGCATTAAAGTGATTCCTATTGGAGCAGTGCGATGGGTACTCGAGCTGCTTGCAAGAATAGACATCCTTATACTAGTCTCTTTACACCTGCAATTGTGGTTATAATAGTCTGGGTTAAACTGTTTGGGTCAGGCTTCATGGACCATGCCTACTCAAAATCGAACCTCGGGTTATTATAATACACAACTCAACTGTTAACGTGTGAAACTTCAAGTATTAAGCATAGCAGTTAATACTAAGACTTGGGAAGTTGCTTAATATGCATTCTGAAAAGAAAAACAAATGATTTATTTTGTCTATAATGCAGTTCTAGCATCATATACCAGAACATAAAACTCACCATAGTATATTGTCTATTACTTCTCCAAATTCTGAGTAAAATGTGGATGCTTTAGATTGAAGGGACAGGAGTTTGCTTCAATCTCTAGGTCTCTGATTTGATCGAATTTTTTCACCTATAAGATGGAAAGGCTATAAGTAAATGGTGATCAACAAAAGTGGAAACCTGATAGAGTTTTGTGAAAGAGGATTATCGAGGGGGGGGGGGGGGGGGGGGGGGTGAGCAAGATTGCTGCTACAGATATCTCTTACCATAGCCCTCCTATGTTCGCTGCCAAAACCCTCCGAGGCGTCCTCTACCAAGGATCCTGACCCCCAATCATAAGAGTACGGTGCCACTTCGACCTTCACCAATAATCAACACCTATTCTTTCCCATTCCCAAGTGTACGCCATCACACGTGCGCCACTGGGTGCTCCACGAATGAAAGAGGATTATATGACCCTCAATTAACAAAAATGTTAGATATCCTTGTGCTTTTAGTTTGTAAAACTGGGTCCCATGATTCAATGGACTGAATACACTTAGACCAAAGCCCCAACAATCTTCCAGGTTAGAGACCCTAGAAAACCAATCATTCTGCCTTTTTCAGTCGATATGTGGGTTGAGGCTCTATTTGTTTCTTAACCATCTATTTGCAAGCCACAAATCAAAGGGTCGGAATTGATTGGCATGGTCCATCCATGGTGGGGCCTATCAAATCGACACGGTCTGGGTCACCCATTCATCAGCCCCACCTGTACAAACTAAGAACCTGAGAATACCTGGACTGTCTTTTAGTTATTTAAGGAAGAGAAAAAGGTTGGTAAAAAATTACATACCTAGAATGCAAGTAATTAAGGTAAGCTATCCAAACTATGGCTACCAGTTTAGATGTATCATGAACAAAAATTACACTTATTTGCTTATCTATCTAATTAATGGACATCTGTTGGACGGTTAAAAATGAAATTGATTTAAGGAAAGTGAGTGATGCAGGATGCCCTAATCATGATGCATGCTCATGAACATATGTAATCCAGCGAAAATAAATAGCAATAATAATCTAAAATTCAGCATCTACCATCATAAATTAAGAAAATCATAAAAGAGGCATGCAATGGAGCGGGCCATCATCACAACCACGAAGTAAGAAATTCAAATAATGCATAGGTTGGATCCGGCGAGGGATGGAACCTCCCGATCTTGCATGTTCATAACCCAATCGAACAATGGGGTTCACTAGTTCAAAGGATCAAAGGATTTCTCGGATTAGGGAATTGGAAATTTGAGAAATTGGAGTTTTAACTTCAATTCTCAAGTTTAGGGTTCGAGGATTAGGAGGTAATAGAAATAGAGAGAAAATGAAGAATAACTTACCTTAGAAGAATGTTGGAGGGGCATAAGAAGAAAAGAAAAGAAGAAGATTTGGGAAGAAGATGAAGTTCCACGAGAGAGAGAGAGAGAGGAAGGAGGCAACCAAAAGGCTTGCTTTTCATTAATCAACAACTAATCAAAAAGGTTTAGGGCAGCACCCTTATAAAATTCAAAATTAGCATAATTATCAAAATACCCCAACTAACAAAATTTCAAAAAAAAAAAAGACATTTTTATGAAAAAAAACGTGCGCACATTAACCCAAAACTCAAATAAGTAAAAATACATAAAATAAACTCAAATCTAAGATGCTCGATGGGCTCCAATAATGGTGTGATGAAAGTAGGCCACGGCAAACCAACAGTCCGATCACATCATTATCGCGATCCAACGGTCCAATCATCTCCTCCAAGCAACTTACACATGTCTTCCGAAGGTGGGGTCTTTTCAAATGTCTCGAACTACATGTGTAAGGTCTTCAATACTCCTCAAGTCGTCACGAAAGATCGAAGCCCATCATCATCTAGCCATAAACATATAGGTGTCACTCGCCTCCCAGCTGATAACCCTAAAGGGCCTGATGTCCACATCACTCTCCTCGTCTGAGAAGAACTCGACTCTGACGAGTTAAAACTCTTGTGACGCTTTAGTAAATCTGGATTAACGCTCTACAACTCTGCTTCTGTCAACTGTGTTGATTCTAACGGTGGTTTATTCTTCCATTTGACAAGATATCTCTGAAAACCTCCATCTCTCGTGAAAACTATCTCTTCGTCCACAATTTCCTCAATTTCCTCTTTGCAAGCAATAGGTGGGGGAAGAGGTGGAGTGGGTTGTGAAGCAAAATCAGAATATGGCCACGAAAGAAAAGAAGGGTCAATGGTAGGATTAGGGGAAGGGACTAGATCTTCCACATTAAACATTTGAATAATGCCTATTTCAAGTGGAATGTCTATCTTATACACGTTGGACCCAATTCTTTACAATACTTTGAATGATCCAACACTACGCGCTTGTGATTTCTTAGCGGTACCCTGAGGAAACTGCTCTGGCCTCATCCTCACCATTACATAATCTCCTTCCTGAATTTCTTGCAATCTACGATGTGAGTCAGCTAAGCATATAACTATCATTACTTTTATTAATCCGTTGTCTAATATATATGTATGCAATTCATGAATGTGTCGTGCAAATGCATTGACTGACTCTGAAGACCTTTGGATGACAGATATAGGGTGAAACTAAAGGACGCTCTGAAAAATCAACGAACTGAAAATAAACAATCCTATGAAAATAAACAATCCTATGACCTAGAACTTGAAAAACTAAAACAAAAGGACACTTCTCATGAGTGACATATAATTTCTCATTATAAGTATTATAAATGAGGATAACTTTCAGGTATCCCAACACTTGAGAACACACACTATTAATATCAAGTCTTGAGCAAATCTTGGCACAGCCATTATGTCCAAAATGTCATCTAGATGCGGGATAGGGACTCTGACCATCATATCCACCATGACGTGAATACGTCGCACGATGACATGACACTTGACTGAAGCTTTGTGGACGGCCAGGATATGCCCACATGTGCGCCATATGCCATTATTCTTGAAAGTGAAAAGGGCAAGCATGACACACAAAACAAAACTCCAACTCAAACTTTCCTTATTGAATTCTTCCCCAAGAAGTTTATTAAATTGACGCTGCATTTCTTATTTTCTGCGGGGTTCACCTGGTATGGAGGAAAGCTTGACAAGACCGACGCTGGTACAAGATCGATTATGTACTGAATGTCTCATTTGATTGAAAAGTTATCCCATAAATCATCTTGTAGGATATCACAAGTCATGTGGGTGTCCACTATCATCACTAGTCTCCTTTTCAAATTCATTCAGGTGTATTATGGTAAGAGACTTAGATTGGGAATCTACATCACTTAAGTCGCACAGGACATCTGGAAGTATTGCAGGTCTCAATTCCCTCGAACTTTTCATCACTAGCATACACTTCGTCGTCCTCAACGATGATGAGCGATGCCTCAATTTCTTCATTTCATCACTAGTGACATTAGGCACGTACTCTTCCACTTCATAAACATCATGTTTGGATTCTTTCAACTTGTCGTTCACCAAGGCATGATGTTAATCATCTTTTCCAGAGCTGGGCCTAGTCTAGTTGAATGCCTCTAATTTGTTGAAGAAATCCTGAAATGATTTTCTAGAATGGTTTTCAATGTTGTCCAGACATCGAGATATGATGGCCAAATCCTCTAAAATCTTATCATGATTTATAATAGTATGTGTAATCCAAAACCATGAACAAAACGAATGGGCACACAACGGAGGACTTGTCCTAGGTTCTTCCTAAACTCGACTCTATGGACTGGATGACTCACAATATGAATGTGATGAATTTAAACTACCATGAACTGACACTAATTAATTCTAGATGATGCGACTCAAATCTGAAAAAATTTCAATTTAGGAAACTTTCTAGAATTAGAAAGTTTCTAAAATTGAAAACTTTCTAAATCTGGAAATTTTCCAAATTAGAAAACTTTTAAAATTTGGAAAGTTTTTAAAATTGGAAACTTTCTAAATTTGGAACTTTCCTAAAACAGACCTAAAAATTAAAACCCTAATTTAGTAACTCGATCTAAACATAACCACTGCAAAACATATTCTACTGATACCAAATTTGATGCAGGACGCCCTAATCGTGATGCATGATCATGAACATATGTAATCCAATGGAAATAAATAGCAATAATAATCTAAAATTCAGCATCTACCATCATAAATTAAGAAAATCATAAAAGATGCATGCAATGGAGCGAGCCATCATTACAACCACGAAGTAAGAAATTCAAATAATGCATAGGTTGGATCTGGCGAGGGATGGAACCTCCCGATCTTGTATAGTCATAACCCAATAGAACAATGGGGTTCACTAGTCCGAAGGATCAAAGGATTTCTCGGATTAGGGAATTGAAATTTTGAGAAATTGGAATTTTGATTCAATTCTCAAGTTTAGGGTTCGAGGATTAGGAGGTAATAGAAATAGAAAGAGAAGGAAGAATAACTTACCTTAGAAGAATGTTGGAAGGGCATAAGAAGAAAAGAGAAAAAGAAGATTTGGGAAGAAGATGAAGTTCCATGAGAGAGAGAAAGAGAGAAAGAGAGAGAGGAGGCAACCAAAAGGTTTGCTTTTCATTAATCAACAACTAATAAAAAAGGTTTAGGGCAATACCCTTATAAAATTTGGGATTAGCATAATTACCAAAATACTCCTACTAACAAAATTTCAAAAAAAAGACATTTGCATAAAAAAAAAAGTGCGCACACTAACCCAAAACTCAAATAAGTAAAAATGCATAAAATAAATTCAAATCTAAGATGTTCTATGGGCTCCAATAATGGTGTGATGAAAGTGGGTCACGGCGAACCAACGGTCCGATCACATCATCATCGCAATCCAACGGTCCGATCATCTCTTCCAAACAACTTACACATGTCTTCCCAAGGTGGGGTCTTCTCAAATGTCTCGGACTACATGTTTAAGGTCTTCAATGCTCCTCAAGTCGTCACGAACAATCCAAGCCCGTTATCATCGAGCCATAAAGATATAGGTGTCACTCGCCTCCTACACTGATAAACCCTAAAGAGCCTGATGTCCGCATCAGTGAGTTAACAAGATTGGGATCTACAATTTAGTTGTTTTATTTTATTTAATATGTGAATAGCAAGAAGAGAAAAGTAGAGAGAGAATCAAACAAAGGCACAAACCTCGATAGAAGGGAAGACAATTCGTTCTGATGAATCAGATATTGCCATTCCTTTGCTATCTCTGTCTCTCAAAGGCCTCATACTACAAAACAAAAGAAGCAGCAAAAAACAGATTATGAAATTCTCTCCTGCAAAAGCTTCAGTATATATAGAGAACGATAGACCTAGAATATCGAATCCTACCAAATATAAAACATCTAGAAGACCCAAATCTACCAACACACGCAACTGGAACTATTAAAGAAGGTTCGAAGTAAATGAAAATCAACCAAATTCAAGAGGTGTTTTATCATAAGGGCCTTGAATTTGTACAGGTGGCGCATTGTCTGCCAATCCAAATCGTTGATCTAATGAGCCATTGATATATACCATTCCTCAAAACATTTAAGACTGAACAATCCTAACCCCTTCAATCAGTTGGTCTAAAAGAGATGGTAGTGGTCCACACTCGGCTAACTCGATCATCAAAACATGGACCCCAGTTGTCCAAACAAGAGGAAAAATGGTAAAGGTATTTAGCTAAAGAGAGCATCAAATGTTGACTGACAAATGTCAATCATTGATCTCATATGGAACTTATCAACAGCTCATAGTCACAACTGAAGCAACAATTTACATTTTCATGTGTGTATGTGAATGACAAAAGAAGACTGTATTTCTTTTATTAGTTAGCTCGCTTAAGTCTTATATCCAGAAAGTCTTATTTCTACCAAACATGGCCTAATAGTACAAAAGAAGAATGAATGGCACAAGTCTTATTTCTATAAAACATGGCCTAAGGTATTCTCAGAAAGTCCTAAATCTGGCCAGATTTAAGGCACTCCCATTACAGGAGTGCCAACCTATCTTCAAAGCCACGTCAAATATGCATTTGGGCCCACCTGATTAGTGGCTCGGATCATGTGCACACATGGAAATGGTAGGATTCAAACTCCACTCCCATGCAAACCTCACGCGACATCTCATGTACTGTTATAAGCCAATTAGCCCAGAACAAACCACCATTGCAGCTACAACTAAACAAATTCTTCTCTCATTAAAACAAGTTAAGCATATTCAGTTCTAGTTTCAGTCCTCAATCACAAATCAAAGAGACAACCTCTTGCTTGAGATATAGTAAAAGGATTGCTAAGCCACGCACATCTATAAGAAAGTGCACATGCTGATCTGGAACAAGTCTGATCCAAGCTTTCCACTAGGTGGGCCACGAACTGATTAGATATTCTTACTCAAAACCCAGAACATTTTACTCCTTTTAAGGGGTCATAATGCACATAGTAAATAGGCCACTAAAATAAAATAAAATAAAAATTCTTGCCACCCACTTCTTTTGTAATTACCTGTTTTTTTAGGCCAGAAGGTCCAAAACACTACGGCCCATCTGACAGAAAGTTAGGGTCAAGAACTTTAAAGGCAAGGCATCCTTAGGTGAATTCAAATAGTTTATATCGTGGAATCCAACTATGGATCAGCCATGCCATACCAAATTTCTACAAGGCAATGACTGTAATTGTCCTAAAAATGGATGGTTTAGCCAATGATTCACATTCAACCCTAAAAACCCATCAACTATTCAGATAAGGTTTTCCACCTGGAGAACATTCTGGGACATGACTGATGCACAATGGTGCAAATCCAGGCAATGATCCTAACCACTGATTTGATGGCCTGCAAATGGGCAATTTTAGTACAGTCCACTTTCAACGGTAAAACATCCATCAATTATGCAGCTAAGCTTTTCTGATGGAGAGTTCTGAGATGTGACCCTTTCTGCCCAGCCAATCACAACTTAAGTGGGTCCCAATTGTACAGTTGCTGGGCTAAGCAGAAAAACCATTTTGCTCAGCCAGATATTGCATAATTGTAGGGTCCCAATTCATCAGGATGTGTGTATTGTCCTAATGTACCGCCATTGCTACAAATCGTATCCATCTATGGTATGGCTATCTAAATCATCAGTTTCATGGGCTCCTGCCATGAATAAGGCTCCCCACTCTAAACGATCAAACCATATGAAAAACATAGACAAAGGTTGGACGGCCAGGATCTTCCAATCCTCGAGGCTTTCCACAAATGGTTCATCCACAACAATGCACGTCATATTAACAGTCTGGATCACCGGATATGGGCCCCATACACCATACAACTGCAGATGCATCAGGACCCTATAACTCACAAAATGCAAAAAAAAAAAAAAAAAAAAAGGAATGCTTATGAAAACACAACTAAAAAAAGCACAAATAGGGACGAGAGACACTAGTGAAATGCATGGATTCCGTTTAACAAAAGAAATCGGCAAACACGAATGTGTGAACAAGAGCAGAAACTCTAATCTTCTTCGAGATGCGGCATAAAAGAAGAAAGCAAAACCCTTAAAATGAGAGGAGCGCGATAGAGATGAGAAAAGACTTAGATCTGTTGAAAGAGAAGAAATACTACCTCTAGATGCTGATGAAATCTTTCCCCAAACACCTCTCTTCTCTAAACCTGAGAAAGGAAAAAAACGAAACCCTCGACAATGAGGGGAGAGGGAGAGGGAGAGAGGGCGATTGGGTTTTGGCGCTCGTGGGGCCCACCATTATGTAGGAGGTTTATCCTCTCCATCTATTCCTTTTTAATTATTTCTCTATGGCATGATCCAAAAATTGAGGTAGATCAAAGGGCCAAGTGGACCGCACCATATCTCAATGGTACGCACTTAATCTCTACTGTTTCCTATGGTGTGATCCACTTGAGCCTTCAGTCCGCGCCTTGTTTGGGGCTATTCCATAAAATGAGTTTTCAAAATAGATGGACGGATTAGATAAAACACACACATTATGGTGGGACATATAAAGCCCCACAGGACACCCTTAAAGCTTTCGTTGCCTGTAAGAAGCTTTTAATGGTGGGCGCTCAATTAACATTGTTTCCTGTGATGTGGTCCACCTGAGATTTGGATTTACCTCAATTTTGGACTCATACCATGAAATGATCAGGAAAAATGTATGGATGGCGTGGATGGAACACGTACATCATGGTGGGACCACAGAAATGGTACACCTGAGCCAGGCAATTTGGAATTTTTAATGGTGAGGCACTAAATTATCATTATTTCTTGTGATGTGGTCTACTTGAGGTTTGGAACTATTTAAATTTTGGGTTAATACTATAAAATGATATGAAAAAATGTATGGACGGTGTGGATGAAACGCATACATCATGGTAAGGCCCACAGAGCACCAATCACTCACCAGTGGCTAGTCAGGATCACTAGCCAATCCACGCACACTACCCTAGCCGTGTGAGTCCAAGTTGATATATTTTATGTATATTTATCCCATTCATCTGTTCTTAAATATCATTTTACGATACCATATCAAATCTTAAGACTTAAGATCCAAATCTCAACGGCTAGATTAGAGTTTAGGGTCCAATGACTGCACATTTCTTGGATTTTTATGAGGCTAGCAAGTCGCAGTGCAATTTTGAAAAAAAAATTGGCCCAATTTGGAATTTTGATCCAGTTACATTATTCTACTCATCAATATCTTCGATTTGACTGGTCACTCACCTCGATCGGATTTGGATGAGAAAGATACTGGGCGGACAAGATTGATCAACAGTATGAAGGGTCATATCTTGCAATCTAATGGTTAGATTTGAGTAAAATTTAATCTAAACATATGAAGTCATTTACTCTTCAATCTTGACCAATCAGATTGTCCAAAATCTATCTAGATCTAGGCAAATTGATCATGCCCATTTAATGAGTGTTTTGGACGGATCTGATTCATTTCAGGTCAGATTGGGCTGAATTTTGTTCTGTAACCTATTTAGCACGTTCCAAATTTATCTGACCATTCAGATCAACTTTAAAATTTCCTGATCATAGAATTTGATCAAGCTCATCATTATAAGTTATTCTTGCAATTACACATCATTATACTTAGGCCATCATTTTTTGTACAAGTGAACTTGTGGGTATGCATAAACTAATTCGATAGGTAGGTAACTAAATGGATGTAATTTTTTATTTCAACCATTCAATAAATGTGCACTAGTAAATTTGGTCCACTCATTTCAAATTTTTTAATTTTTTTCAATCTCAAAATTTTATTTTTAAATATTTTTTCAAACTTCTCAATTCTTTTTTAAATCTCAATTTTTTTTCAAATTCTCAATCTTTTTTTAAATCTCAATTGTTTTTTTCAGACTTTTGAACTTTTTAAAAATTAGCAAAAATCTATTTTTTTTCAAAATTATCAATTTTATTCAAACATGCCAGAGGCCACGACCGGTCGACCACGCAAAAAAAGCTTGTTCTTCAAGCTCCGAAATTTCATGCACAAGTGCGTAATTCCTTACGCAATTTTGAAATCTTCCGTGTAGTAAATCATCAAACCTATAAAAGGACACCTAAGGTTCATTCCTAAGGTATCTTAGAAGAGATTGGAGGTCGTAGGAAGTGAAGGAGAGCATCGTGGAACATCCGCAACTCAGACAACTTCAGATTTTTCTAGTTTTTATATTTTTCTTTAGTTTTTCTTTTAATTCTACTTGTAGCATGATGATGCTCGGCTAGAACCTCTTAGCTAAAGCTAAGAGGTGAACCTTGTAGCTAGTTATCATGTAGAATTTGTTTAATTTAAGTACCTTGACTTAAAGTTTGAATTTTTAAGTTCTAATTTGAATAAAGTTTGTATTTTTTAATGTTTTATGAGAGTTCATGTGCTTTGAACATGGGTTCCTTGCAATTTTCTGAGATTATCATGTTTGGATTGATTAGATTTAAATTGTAGTAACCCTAGAGTATACCATAGTCTCTTGTCATGGTTGTTATTTCGAAGGCTACACGTTTGAATTTTATGTTCTTCGTTAGAACTAGAATCTTATTTTCTAACTTAAGTGGGATTGTTTGTGTTTGAATACTTAATCTTCCAACTAGACGAGACATAGAACTTTAAATCTAGTTGTGTTCATGATTGGATGAATGAATTCACATGGAACTACTACAAGTGGATCCTTGAAGCCTTAGTTCCATTAACTAGCAGATTTTTATAAAAGTTATTGTTTTTAATTAGTTTTTAAAATCAAACTTCAAAATTGTTAAATTTAAAGTTGCTAGAATAGTTTGAATTAGTTTAACCTAATTCCCTGTGGATCGACCTCGGTCTTACCAATTTATTACTATATCGCAAGCCTTGCACTTGAGGCGAGCGAACAAGTTTTTGGCGCCGTTGTCGGGAAATCAAGGATAAACGGTTCAAAATTGTTTTAGTAACTATAGAATTAGAAGTAGTTAGGATTTTCTGTTTTTCTAAGGCTAGTTTTTTATTTCTAGAACTAACATCAATTGCTTTGTTTTGTAGGAATCACTTCTAGTTCAAGCGAATCGGGTAACAATTTTCTAACTTGGAACTTTTTCTATTTTCAGATTTTAGTTTATTTACAGATTTGTGTTTTAGGATCTAGGACTTAGGTTTAGTTCTTAGTTTAAATTTTTGTTTGTGTGGTTTATGTCCCATTGGGAACATGACCACACAAATCGTCTCCAAACCGAAGGTAGTTTAGTTGGACCACTCTCTATCCATAGACGAGTTAAAAAATATATAGAACTTTGTGAAAGTTCAGGAAGCATGGATCAAACACCATTAAGGAATACTCCCTCTCCTACTCCAACTACAAACGCAAATTAAGAGATAGTAGGAGAGAATAAGGTGCAAAATGCTCCTCCAATGAGAGCTCTACGTGATTACTTACAACCAGCCTGGGCTACCACACCTTCGTGCATGTTTTTCCCGAACAATGTCGGAACAATTGATATTAAGCTCGGAGTAATTCAACTTCTACCTAAGTTTCATGAGCTAAATTCCGAGAGCCCATAAAATAGTGAAATTAAAATAGTTTGATGAGGTAGTTGCTACTTTGCAATATAACAATGTGACGGAGAACGTAGTGAAATTAAAGTTATTCTTTTTCTCTTTGAAGGAAAGAGCAAAAACATGGCTTCACTCTCTAAAACCAAGGTCAATTGGGGCATGGACTGAGATGACCCGAGAGTTTTTTAAAAAATTCTTCCTTGCTCATAAAACCAACACCCTTCGACGAGCCATAATAAATTTTTCTGTCAAAGAGATTGAAACTTTCTTTCAAAATTGGGAGAGATACAAGGACCTCCTATTTGTTTGTCCACATCATGGCTACGAGATATGGTGAATCATAGGCTTCTTTTATGAAGGATTGAACTCGAATATGCGCCAATTCGTAGAGATGATGTGTAACGACGAGTTCATGAGCAAAGCTCCCGATGATGCATGGATTTATCTAGATATGTTGGCCGAGAATGCCTAATCATGGGACACCTCGAACAAGTCTAGTAACCTCAAGCCTCCTCAACAAAAGGAGAGATGAGGGATCTACATCCTCAAAGAGGAAGATGATATTAATGCAAAGATAGCTAGCCTCACAAGGAAGATAGAGGCCATGGAACTTAGCAAGAGTGGAGTTTCAAAGCTCACTAAAGCTATTGAGAACGTATCCGGAATTTGTGCCGCTAATGTGCACTTTACACAAGATTGCCCTATGATTCCTGTGTTTCAAGAGGTGTTACAAGAGTAAGCAAATGCCACATATGGGTATCAACGACCTTTCAATGGACCGGTAGGAAACACGTACAACTCTACTTGAAAGAATTATCCAAATTTCAGTTGGAGGAATGGTCCTACGGCCAATCCTACCAACTCTCAAGGAGGGTCACCCATGCAAAACATGGCCCCACCTCAATTCTCAATGAAGGAAACCTTAAAGGTGTTTATGTAAGAGCAAACACAAATTAATCAAACAAATCAGCATATGTTCCAAGATCTAAAGGTGTCAGTTGATGAGATTAATGGATGCTTGAATGCTAGGGAAGGAACCTTTTCGGCCCAACCTCAGTCCAATCTTAAACAACCATATGAATTAAACACCCCTAATCTCCCCAACCAACATGTGGAGCAAGCAAAATCCATCACCATTCTTAGAAGTGGTAAATAAGAAAACAAATCTATTCCGGTGAAGGCCGACAAACCTAATGATCCGGTAATTTCTAAGAATGAGGATGGACCTAGCTTGGCTCCATAAGAAACGAAACGTATTCACAAGCCCATAGCAGCATTTCCTTCGAGATTGGTTGCTCCAAAATCTCTCCTAAACTCTCATGATATTTTAGAGATTTTCAGACAAGTCAAAATCAATATTCCATTGCTTGATGCCATTAAACAAATCCCCTCTTATGCCAAGTTTCTAAAGGACTTATGCACAACCAAACGCAAATACAATGTGCAACAAAGGCCTTTTTGAATGAGCAAATGAGTGCTATTCTCACCCAAAATACTCCCCCAAAATACAAGGATCTCAATAGTTTCACAATTTCATGTATCATTGGTGACTACCAGATTAAGCAAGCATTGCTAGATTTGGGGGCAAGTGTAAACTTAATCCCGTACTCAGTATACGAGCAATTGGGTCTTGGTGAATTAAAACCCACCAAAACCACATTGCAACTCGCTGACAGATCCATCCATGTACTGAGAGGGATGGTTGAGGATGTATTGGTCCAAGTCGATAGATTCTACTACCCAATGGATTTCATCATCTTGGACACGCAACCGGTTATGGATACTAGCACTCAAATACCGGTGAGTTTAGGCCACCCATTCTTGGCTAAATCAAACGCAATTATAAATTGTCGGAATAGGGTGATGAAATTGTCATTTGGGAACATGACATTAGAGGTGAACATGTTCCACATGTGCAAAAATCAAAGGAATGAGGAGGATGATGAGCTCTTCGAGGTAGAAGAAGAGGAGTTCCTCCAACTTAAACCACTTGAAACTTTGGAGACATGCTTGGCACACTTTGAAAATTCTAAAGATCCCATCATGTGTGATATTGTGCAAGTATTGAGTAGTGAAAAACCGGCAATTGACACTAGCCGGTGGAGGCCTCATTTTGAAAAATTGTCACACACCACATCAAAGCCTCTACTGTCTAATATCAAACCACCGAAGCTTGACCTTAAGCCATTGTCATCTGAGCTTAAATATGTATACTTGGGTCAAGAGGAAACATTCCCGATTGTCATAGCCTCTCACCTACGAAAAGACCAAGAGCTCAAGTTAATTGAGCAACTCAAAGAACATAGTGGAGCCATAGGGTGGATAATAGCAGACCTCAAAGGGATAAACTCTTCAGTATGTACTCATCGTATACACCTCAAAAAAATGCAAAAAATGACTAGACAACCTCAAAGAAGATTAAATCCAAACATGATGAAGGTTGTCAAAGGCGAGATGTTAAAGTTATTAGATGTGTGTATCATTGTTGAGCTCTTAAATGTGTATATTCTAACCCCATTACATCACTAACTATGCATGATTCGCATGTTTAAAGACTATCCTAATGCATGGTTTTGTGATTGTAGGAATGAGAGAGACTTCACCCAATTGGTGGCTAAAGGATCATATTTAGAGCCCTTGGATGAAGACCCAAGGAGCGAGATGGAGACTTCATCTATTCGATGCTAAAAAGGCTACATAACACACTTTAAAGATCGAAGGACCAAGTGCTAAAGGATGAAGGAAAAGAAGCAAGGGAGCAAGAAGGAAGGTGTGCAGACAATTGAATTGTCAACCAGTCGTTTGACCGGTCAACCAAGACCCACGACCAGTCAACAGGCCGGTCGAAATACTCAATAAAAAAGACCCCTGGCTGGACTATTTTGGACCAAACATGACCGGTCGTCCAACCAGTCAACAGCCACTCTGACCGCTCGTCTGACCGGTCGATTAATTCAAAAGCCAAGATGAAAATTCGAAAAGCTTGCTGGACTAAAATTGAAAATCGAGTGCGTAACAGAGCTTGTGCGTGAAGCTCCGAAATTTACTGCGCAGAACGCTATTTTTACAGATTTTCTCAAAGATTCTTCGCAACTAGGGCCCGAAATCTATAAAATGACTCATCTACCTTGTTCCTAAGGTATCCTAGAAGAGATCTACGAAAGTGGGAGGCAAAGAAAGACGGATTCGGAGTTCTACAACTCCCTCTAGTTTGTTCCTTTTAGTTTTCATGTTTCCTTGGATCATGATCGGCTAAACCTCTTAGCTAGGGCTAAGAGGTGAAGCTTGTAGTGAATCTAAGATGCTTTAATTCGTTTATTTGGTTTCAAGTTTGAATTTTTATTGAAAAGCAATGGTTTATTGAAGTTTGAATAAAGTTCTAAGTAGTTTTTCTTAATCTTATGATGGCTCATGGATGTTTGGAAGAATTGTTTTAGTTCTTAGTTGTTATGCATGGATCTAAACATGTACGCTCCGAGGAATCGGATTCAATACACTCTAGACTTGGATCCTCATGTGGGAACTCCAAACCAATGCTCTACCTTTCGTTCTAAAGTCTGATTTAGGTGTTGCTTATGCATGTGATTTGAATGAAGTTCAAATCATGATATAGTTAAGCTTTGTGACAGGGTTTGATGATTATTATGATTGTGATCTTAACCTATGGGAACTAGGATTGACCTATACAAATGAGTGTGCTCAAGTCCTAACTCGAATTGAGGGAATCATGTTTATGAACAACACATGAATTGGACAATTTTGCTGAACTAACCGCTCTATCATCCAGCTAGATAGGATTTGATTTCGATTCTAGTTGTGTAATTGGGAAACCACAGCGAATTATGCATCAGGGATTGCTACAAGTGGATCCTTAACCCCTAGTGCTCTTTTATATTAATTATAATCATTTTTAGTTTAAGAATACTTCTCTACATTCAAATTCTAAAATTTGTTTAGTTTGATCTCAATTAGAGAATAGTAGAAGTAGTTTTGTGAATTCCTAAACAAGTCCCTGAGAACAATCTCATTCTCTACCGAATTATTACTACTTCGCAACCCTACACTTGAGGAAGCGAACAAGTTTTTGGTGCCGTTGTCGAGAATTTTTTACGGTTTTTCATACAATTTCTTAAAATAGTTTTTATTTGAGATTTTTAGGAGTCCTTATTAACTTAGTTTGTTTACTTTGTTTTGTTTTTACAGGGATTCTAGGAGTCGAAGTAGTCACTTCAATTAGATTTTTCTAACTCTTTTCTTTTAATTTTTCTGAGATTTGCATGCCACATTAGGTTCGGGATTCAAATAACTGACTATTTAGTGAAGGAGGGATTGTTGAGGGGATTGATAAGGAACCCCGTGCTAAGAAACGTTTAGATTCCCAAATTTTTTCTGAAAGTATGGCCGAAAATCAACCCGATCCAAGGCCCAATCAAAATTTGGGCCAAAACCAAACAGAAACGGGAGAGAATGAGATTGAGAATGTTTCTCGATCAAGAACTCTACGTGATTACTTGTAACCTGCAAGAGCGAGTACTCCCTCATGCATAATTTTTTCCATATAATGTAGGGAATATTGATATAAAACTAAAAATAATCCAACTCCTGCCTAAGTGAAACGCCCCAGATTTTCGAGATTTATTTAAAAATTCATTTTTAATTTATTTTTTATTAATTATCGTACATTTACCGTTGATTTGAGAATAGCGGGACATCCGTAGGAGATCTGATAGGGGACCCTTTACAAAAGTTTCTTAGAATGATCCCATAAACATCATAGAAAGATCAGATTTCAAAAATCACGCACTTTTCAGATAATTACGAAAATGCCATTAGTTAAACTTAAGTTAAGGTGTCATTTTTAAGTATTATAGTTTCTGACGATCACTTTAATGCAAAACCCTGGATTTAAGATTTTGGGCACATATTAACCATACAGGTTAAATTTCAGCTTTTAAATCATAGTAGAAGTGGTCAAATTGTCAAATTAGCCCCTTAACCCTTGATTTTCATGCCCATCGAGTGAGGAAAGTAGATGGTTAGTCGTAGTCTATAAGTGTCATGTACACTGTCACGTGTAGATTTGGGCTATAAGCATCACGTTTCTCACGTGGTCGGGCAAAACTATGGGCTTGTGCGTCCCAGGAACCTCTGATGACTAGTAGCTAGCGTGAAGTCGTAACAGGGAGTCTCCCACTTCATGTATTGTGAGTCTAGCCAGGGTACCTTAGCCAGAGCATGCATTCCATGCATCGCATTAACAAATATTTTTACTTGATTGTTTTGTTTTGAATAAAGATATTATTGTGTTGCGTTACTCTGAGTTTTGTACATTGTTATTCTTGATAGTCTTGGATGGAATATTCCCCACTATGATAGGTGATGCAGGTGAAGATCCAGGTATTGAACCCGATTTTTAAGGAGAAGAATTCGATGGTTCGTACAATCACATGGCGGATGACGATGTTGGAGAAACTTAATCGATGTTTTTGTTTATTAAATGTTTCTTTTGAGTAGTTGATACATTTATGGAATTGTAATAAGTCTTCAAGAGAAGACAAAAATTAGTATTTTAGTTAATTAGTGAAGATATTGGTTGGTTCCCTTATGTAAACATTGATGATGACGTAGTGAGTTTGATAGAATAAGATGAAAATTGTTTCCGCCATTGTGCTTGAATGCTAGATTTCATTATTTGACAAATTAGTTATTCCATAAGTTACTTGGGAATTCGGCTGTTATATTATACACGAGAGTCGAAAATTTCGGGTCGTTACACCAAGTTCCTTGGATTAGACAGTGAAAGCGCATATCAACATCTTAAGGAATTCGATGAGGTGATAACCACATTGCACTTTACCAATGTATCTGACGATGTAGTGCGACTGAGGTTATTTCTTTTTTCTCTGAAAGACAAGTCTAAGGCTTGGCTTCATGCATTAAGGCCAAGATCAATTGGCACATGAACTGAGATGACAAGGGAATTCATTAAAAAGTTTTTCCCTATTCATAAAACAAATATGTCGAGGCGCCTAATCATAAATTTTGCTCAAAAAGAGGATGTGACCTTCCAATGTTGGGAGAGGTTCAAAGACTTATTAAACATATGCCCACATCATGGCTATGAAATTTGGCGGGTAATAAGCTTTTTTTTATAAAGGACTGACTTTGCCCATGTGCCAATTTATAGAGATGATGTGCAATGGAGAATTCATGAATAAGGAAGCCGATGAAGCATGGACTACTTTGATATCCTAGCCGAGAATGCACAATCTTGGGATACAACTAAAGCAGCAAATCCCAAGATAAGCCAACAAAGAGAAAAAGGACGAATCTACGTCTTCTTCAAAGAAGACAACATAAGTGCATGTGTGGCTAGCCTCACAAGAAAAGTTGAGGCCATGGAATTAAGAAAGGGGGAAAAGACTAAGGAAGTTGAGAATGTTTGTGGAATTTGTTCGGGTAACCAACATGCAACACAGGATTATCCTACAATTTCTGCGTTTCAATAAATTTTACAAGAACAATCTAATGCCATAAATAATTATCAACAACCATTTAGTAATCTAAACTCGAACACGTATAATGCTGGTTGGAAGAACCATCCTAACTTTAATTGGAGGAATGGACCATCAGAGAATGCAAACAATAACAAAAAAGCTACACTTAAGGAGATATTTGGGTATATTCATCTCGGCCCAAGCTGAGTACAACAAGAATAATTCTCAGAAAATCGATGGATTCATGTAAGAACAATTAAAATTCAACCAAAATTCATCTCAAGCCATCAATGCTTTGAAAACTTCAATGGCTAGAGTTGAATCTCATCTTAGTGTTAGGGAGAAAGGCACACATCCTGCCCAACTTCTCCCTAACCCAAGAACCCAATTTGAGATACAAGACCTCAGTTCATCCTCCCAAAACATGGAGCTTGTTCAAGCTATCACCACTTTGAGGAATTACAAAATAATTGATAAATCCAATTCGATGAAGGCTCCAAAGCCTAATGATCCAAAAATTACTAATAAGGATGATATCTCGAACAACACACCACATGAGAAGGAACCGGAAAGCCAATACAAGCCAATTGCCTCGTTTCCCCAAAGGTTGGTTTCACCAAAACATTTAGATAAAAATCTGAAAATCTTAGAGGTTTTTAAGCAAGTGAAGTTCAACATTCCGTTGTTGGATGCCATAAAAAAAATACCATCATATGCCAAATTTCTGAATGAATTATGTACAGCCAAAAGGAAGCACAATGTACACAACAAAGTACTTTTGACTGAGAATTTGAGCGCCATCATCAAATAAGAGGTGCCTCAAAAATATAAGGATCCAGGTAGTCCTATCATCTCATGCATCATAGGTGACTACCAAATTAAACAAGCTTTACTCGATCTTGGGGCAAGTGTTAACCTCATCCCATACTCGGTCTATGAAAAACTTGGGTTAAGTAAATCAAAACCCACCAAAACCACACTTCAACTTGCTGATAGATCTATTCATATACCGAGAGGGATGATTGAAGATGTCCTTGTCCAAGTCGATAAATTCTACTATCCAGTGGATTTTATTGTCTTGGATACACATCCTATGAAGGGAACCGGTGCTCAAATTCCTATCATACTTGGCTGCCCTTTCTTAATTAGCCACTTCAAATTCGATTATCAATTGTAGAAACGGGCTGGTACAAATGTCCTTCGGAAATATGACACTCGAGCTAAATATTTTCGATTTATGCAGACAACCACGGGAAGTTGATGACGAGGTCCACAAAATAAATCCGATTGAATCATTCGTGGAAGACACATCCCTCTTAACATTCTATTCCAATCCTTTGGAGGCATGTTTGGCACACACTCATGAGATTGATGATAACATGATAAGAGAGATAGATGCCATTTTGGATTCTATGCCGGTACTTGATAATAAAAGATGGAAGACACCATTTAAGCCTTTGCCTCTAACTGAAAATAAGCCTTTTCCATCTAATATCAAGGCTCCGAAGCTCGACCTAAAACCCTTGCCTACTGATTTGAAATATATATACTTAGGTCGAGATGAGACATCTTCGGTGGTGATTTCTTCCCACTTGGATGAAAAACAAGAGAGTAGGCTGATAGCCACTCCTAAAGAGCATAAGAGCGTCATTGGGTGGTTAATTGCGGATCTCAAAGGAATAAACCACCTGATTTGTACTCGTCGCATATACCATGAGGAAAATGGGAAGACATTTAGGCAACCACAAAGACACCTCAATCCAAACATGAAGGAGGTGGTTAAAGATGAGGTGTTGAAACTATTGGATGTGGGTATCATCTACCCAATATCCGATACTCAATGGGTGAGTCCAACTCAAGTGGTGCTTAAGCAATCCGGAATAACCATCGTAACCAATGCCAACAATGAACTTGTGCCAACCAAAGTTACTACTAGTTGGAGAATGTACATTGACTACCGGAAGCTAAATAAAGTTACGAGGAAAGACCACTTCCCCTTACCATTCGTTGATCAAATTTTAGAAAGGTTGGCAGGTCATTCCCACTTTTGCTTTCTTGATGCATATTCAGGGTATAACCAAATAGAGATCGCCTTAGAGGACCAAGAGAAGACAACATTCACATGCTCGTTTGGCACTTTTGCTTATAGAAGGGTGCCGTTTAAACTATGCAATGCCCCCGCTACGTTTCAGCGTTGTATGTTGAGCATTTTTCTGATGCGGTGGGATCGACTCTCGAAGTCTTCATGGACGATTTCTCGGTATTTGGTTATAATTTTGATGAGTGTCTTATGCACTTAAAAACTGTTTTTAAAATATATGTAGAGAAGAACCTCATTTTGAATTGGAAGAAATGACATTTCATGGTTCAAAAAGGAATAGTCCTTGGTCATATCATTTTAGAAAAAGGAATCAAGGTGGACAAGGCTAAAATCGATCTTATCTCTAACCTTACACCACCCAAGAGTGTACGAGATGTGTGGTCCTTTTTAGGACACGTCGGATTTTATAGAAGGTTTATAAAGACTTTAGTTCACTCTCTCGTCCTTTATGTAACCTCCTTCAAAAGGAAAAATCATTCGAGTGGAATGAGGATTGTCAAAATGCCTTTGTAAAACTTAAAAGTATGTTGACAATTGCTCCTATAATGCAACCACCTTATTGGAGCCTTCCTTTTGAAATTATGTGCGATGCGAGCGACTACACTATTGGGGCAATGTTAGGCAAAAGAAAAGAGAAGAAATCATACATCATATACTATGCAAGTAGAACTCCAAACTCGGCTCAAGCAAATTATACCACTACAGAAAAGGAACTCGTAGCCATAGTATTTGGTTTAGACAAGTTTCAGTCCTACTTGATCGGATCCAAGGTTATCATATTTACCAATCATGCCGCGCTTAAGTACCTTCTCTCGAAGAAAGATGATAAACCACGCTTATTAAGATGGATCCTCTTACTCCAAGAATTCAACACAGAAATACGAGATAAAAAGGGAGTAGAAAACGTAGTGGCTGACCATCTCTCATAACTTATCCTCACCGATTCCTCTGAGACGACTGCGATTAATGACATGTTCCCTGATGAACAACTTTTCAAAGTGTCCCAATTGCCATGGTATGCGAATATTGCTAACTATCTTACTACAGGTACAATTCCGACACATTGGAAAAAATAAGATAAAGATAAGTTCTTCAATGAGGTGAGAAAATTCCTATGAGATGACCCGTACTTATTTAAGTACTGTCCTGATCAAATTATAAGGAGATGTATGCCAAATGATGAGCAACAGAGTATCATCTCCTTTTGTCATTCTCAGGCGTGTGGTGGCCACTTTTCAGCTAAGAAGACCACAGCCAAAATTCTGCAAGGTAGGTTTTAATGGCCCACCATGTTCAAAGATACCCATGAGTTTTGTAAAACGTGTGAGCCTTGTTAGAAATTGAGAGGAATATCCCGTAGAAATATGATGCCACTCAATCCCATCTTACCAATCAAAATTTTTTATTGTTGGGGCATCGATTTCACGAGTCCATTCCCATCTTCTTTTGAAAACTTATATATTTTGCTTACCATTGATTATGTTTCAAAATGGGTCGAGGCGATTCCATGCCGGAACAATGACCATAAAATAGTCATTCGTTTCTTAAAAGAAAACATCATTTCCCAGTTTGGCACCCCTCGAGTCATTATAAGTGATAGAGGGTCTCAGTTTTGTAACCAACCATTTGAAGCTTTAATGAAGAAATATGGTGTTAATCATAAAATGAGCACTCATTATCACCCGCAAACAAGTGGACAAGCTGAGATATCCAATAGGAAAATTAAACATATCTTAAAGAAAAAAGTAAACCCCGATCGCAAGGATTGGTCACTTCGACTTATAGATGCGCTATGGGCTTACCATATAGCTTTCAAGACCCCCATTGGAATGTCTCCCTATAGAATTGTTTATGGGAAAGCTTGTCACTTGCTTGTGGAATTGGAACATAGGGCATATTGGGCGATAAAGAAAATGAATTTTGATTCTAACAAAGCAAGCTCATTGCACAAACTTCAATTGAATGAACTTGCGGAACTCCAGAACGAAGCATATGAGAATGCGAGAATTTACAAGGACAAGATGAAGGTGTTCCATGATAAGAACATCCTTCGTAAGATCTTCACGATTAATCAAAAGGTCCTTGTGTATAATTCTTGGTTGCATTTATTTTTGGGAAAATTGAGGTCTCGATGGACCAGTCCCTTCATTATGAAAGCTGTTTATCCTTATGGGACTGTCGAGTTGTTGAATCCAAGGAACAGCAACATCTTTAAAGCAAATGGTCAACATTTAAAGCCGTTCTTTGATAACTTTCCCTCAGAAGGTATGTCCATACCTCTGACTAATCCTGTGTATCAGGATAATTAATCTCCTAGTCTGATGGAGGTATAGAGTAGTTTAAGACTTAGATTTTGTTGCTTTTTCTTTTATTAGTTGTTCATAGGTTTGTTAGAAGGAGGTAGAATTCCAACTCTTACTCTCCCAGGTACTCTCAGCCCTCACTTCTCTTAATTTTATAATTGCTCTCTTATTTTGCTCAGTGCATATCATTTACATTGAGGACATTGCAAGATTTGGTTGGGGGTGAGACTTCTAAATGAAGCTAATGTTTTGTAACATTTCGAGCAATGGTAGTATGTTAAAAAAATTTCAACTTTTCAGAAAATTCAAAACTCCTTTAGAAAACTTCATTTTTATGCATTCGGGATGATACGAGTATAAGAAAAAGATATACAAAGTGAGTGATGTTGAGCATCTTGATATATCTCTCAGATATGGTTTTCTATGTGAATTCCTCTATTTATATGTGTTAAGCTTCCATTTTATACATTTTCTAACCTATTACATCACATTACATGCATGGTTTGTATGCTTAAAAAGACCCATCTAATGCTTGTTTTGTGTATGTAAGAATGAGAGAAAGAAGTCATGAATTCGTTGTTAAAAGGGTCATTTGGAACTACATTGAAGACATTGAAAAGAAGCCCTGAAGAATCATGTCAGAAAGACCTGGATCGGCTAAAAGAAAAGAGGAATTCAGCATTCATATCAGAAAGCCACCGGGCACTGGACCATCACATGGTCGGGTGCCCGAAATTGGAAGGAAATATGCTGAACTCGCTAGACAAAACTGGACCTAAATGGGGGCCCGACCAACATTTGGTCGGGCGCCCGATATTCAAAGTGAATTTCATTAAAAGCACACTGGACTGATCGAAGCATGGTCGGGAGCTCGACCAACACCTGATCGGGCGCCCGACCAACGTCTGATGACCGACGTAAGTGCGCAAGTTTTTACGCAATCCAAGGCGGTTCGTGATTTTTCCTATAAAATGATACTTTGGCATCCTTGCTAAGGTATCCTAGAAGAGTTCTAAGTTAGTGAGGAGTAAGGGAGATCATCGTGGAGCGATTGCAACTCCTCCAACTAGGGTTTTTCTAGTTTTTCTAGTTTTTATGTCTTTTTCATTGAGTTCTAGTTGTAACATGACAATACTCAGCTAGAATCTCTCCGCTAGGGCTGAGAGGTGAAGCTTGTAGCCAATTTCATGTTTAATTTAGTTTGATTCAAGTAGTTTTACTTCAAGTTTGGATTTTGAATGTTCTAGTTCGAATAAAGCTGATATTTTTAAATGTTTTATGAGAGTTCATGTGCTTCGGACATGAATTCCTTACAATTCTCTGAGATTATCATGTTTGGCTTGATTAGATTCGAATTATGTAACCCTTGAGCATGCCATAGTCCATAGGCATGGCTGTTACTCCAAAGGCTATAATTTCGAATACTATGTGATTGAATAGGACTAGAACTTGAAAGTTGAACTTAAGTGGGATTGAATGCGCTTCAATGATTTACTTTCCAACTAGATGAGAGATAGAGCTTCGAATCTAGTTGTGTTTATGCTTGGATTGAATGGATTAACATGGGATTACTACAAGTGGATCCTTGAAAACCTTAGTTCCTTTTAATTACAGATTTTTACAAATTACTATTTTAAGTTAGTTTATGAATTTGAAATCCATAATTCATTGAATTTAAAGTTGCTGGAACAACTTGAATTGGTTTACCCAATTCCCTGTGGATCGACCTCGGTCTTACTGAGAATTATCACTACATCGCAGCCTTACACTTGAGGCGAGCGAAGAATATGATTGATAAAAAAAATTGAAACACTTTTACACCTAGTTCATGTTACACAATTCTCATGATTTGAAGGGAGTATGTAGACTTGTGGATTGGCTAAGCTTAGATTTAAGGTGTTGAGAAACCAAGCCAGGGTACTTTGTCCATCCTTGTCCATGGGAAGAGAACAAAAGATATGGATTCTTAAAAATCTTATCTAATGTGTATGAAAAGGAAAGGAATGATGAAAATATGGGAATGATTGAATATATGATGAAAAATTCCGAAAATGGCTACCTATTACTAATCGGGGGATGGTCTACCCATAACCAAAGCCAGGAATGGGAAGTAGTGTGAAAGCCGTCAGAAAGACGGTAAGGCAGATTCCTGTCGTAGGCTTGTTGTTGATCTGTACAACTTCATATCCCTAATCTAGCTGATTCATGAAGAAGTAAATCTTGAAAATTCATGAGATGAACATTCACTATGCACACTAAGTTAAATTTGTTTGGATTCTTCTATGTATCAATCAATCAACGGAAATTCTATATGAACACTTGTTATATTTTGAGAAAGTTAAGGTCTCAATTCTATAACTAAGTTTTCCCGATTTTTGCACTTGCACGTCCTGGAGTGTATAGAAGCATAATTTCTGAAGGAGAGTTGGGTTTTGAAGAATGAAACTTGTTTCACGCATGTTTTGCTCAGGACTAGCAAAATGCTGGTTGGGGGGTGTGTTGAGCTCTTAAATTTGTGTATTCTAACCCCATTACATCACTAACTATGCATGATTCGCATGTTTAAAGACTATCCTAATGCATGGTTTTGTGATTGTAGGAATGAGAGAGACTCCACCCAATTGATGGCTAAAGGATCATATTTAGAGCCCTTGGATGAAGACCCAAGGAGTGAGACAGAGACTTCATCTATTCGATGCTAAAAAGGCTGCATAACATACTTTAAAGATCGAAGGACCAAGTGCTAAAGGATGAAGGAAAAGAAGCAAGGGAGAAAGAAGGAAGATGTGCAGACTATTGCACTAGTCGACCGTCGTCCGACCGGTCAACCAGGACCCACGACCGGTCAACAAGCCGGTCGGAACACTCAATGAAAAAGACCCCTTAGCGGACTATTTCGGACCAAACACGACCGGTCAACAACCACTCAGACCGAATGACCGGTCTGAGTGGCTGTCGACCGACCGATTAATTCAAAAGCCAAGATGAAAATTTGAAAAGCTTACTGGACTAAAATTGGCAGTTTGTGACCAGTCGACAGGGGCTCCAACCGGTAGAGTGCGTAACAGAGCTTGTGCATGAAGCTCTGAAATTTGCTGCGCAAAACGCTATTTTTGTAGATTTTCTCGAAGATTCTTCGCAACTAGGGCCCGAAATCTATAAAAGGGCTCCTCTACCTTGTTTCTAAAGTATCCTAGAAGAGATCTACGAAGGTGGCAGGCGGAGAAAGACGGATTCAGAGTTCTATAACTCCTTCTAGTTTCTTCCTTTTAGTTTTCATGTTTTTAATTGATTTCATGTTTCCTTGGATCATGATTGGCTAAACCTCTTAGCTAGGGCTAAGAGGTGAAGCTTGTAGTAAATCTAAGATGTTTTAATTCGTTTATTTGGTTTCAAGTTTGAATTTTTATTGAAGAACAATGGTTTATTGAAATTTGAATAAAGTTCTACGTAGTTTTCTTAATCTTATGATGGCTCATGGATGTTTGGAAGAATTGCTTTAGTTCTTAGTTGTTATGCATGGATCCAAACCTGTACGCTCCGAGGAATCGGATTCAATACGCTTTAGACTTAGATCCTCATGTGGGAACTTCAAACCAATGCTCTAACTTTTATTCTAAAGACTGATTTAGGTGTTGCTTATGCATGTGATTTGAATGAAGTTCAAATCATGATATAGTTAAGCTTTGTGACAGGGTTTGATGATTATTATGATTGTGATCTTAACCTATGGGAACTAGGATTGACCTATACAAATGAGTGTGCTCAAGTCCTAACTCGAATTGAGGGAATCATGTTTATAAACAACACATGAATTGGACTGTTTTGCTGAATTAACCGCTCTATCATCCGGCTAGATAGGATTTGATTTCGAATCTAGTTGTGTAATTGGGAAACCACAGCGAATTATGCATCAAGGATTGCTGCAAGTGGATCCTTGAACCCCTAGTGCTCTTTTATATTAATTACAATTACCTTTAATTAAAGAATACTTCTCTACATTCAAATTCTAAAATCTGTTTAGTTTGATCTCAATTAGAGAATATTAAAAGTATTTTTGTGAATTCCTAAACAAGTCCCTGAGAATGATCTCGGTCTCTACCGAATTATTACTACTTCGTAACCCTACACTTGGGGAAGCGAACAATTATCTACCCCATATCGGATAACCAATGGGTGAGTCTTATCCAAGTTGTCCCTAAGAAATCTGGTATTACCATTATAGAGAACGCCAACAACGAGCTTATACCGACTAGAGTGACCACCAATTGGCGTATGTGCATACATTATCGGAAGCTAAACACGGTCACTAGGAAAGACCACTTCCCTCTTCCATTCATGGATCAAATTTTGAAGAGGTTGGTGGGTCACTCCTATTATTGCTTCCTAGATGGCTATTCCAGCTACAACCAAATTGAGATAGCCCCGGAAGATTAAGAAAAGACAACCTTTACATTCTCATTTGGTACCTTCGCATATCGAAGGATGTCATTCGGGACTATGTAATGCACCCACCACATTCCAAGGAATGTTGAGTATTTTTTCGGACATGGTAGGTGAATTTCTCAAGGTATTCATGGATGATTTTTCTATTTTTGGTTGTACTTTCGATGAGTGCCTCAATCACTTGAAATCGATCTTGACAAGGTGTAAGGAGAAGAACCTTGTTTTAAACTGGGAGAAGTGTCATTTTATGGTACAAAAAAGAATAGTCCTTGGACATATCATCTTATCCATTGGAATAGAGCTAAATCGGGGGAAAATTGACATTATTGCTAACCTACCACCACCCAAAAGCATACGCGATGTGCGGTCCTTTCTTGGACACACTGGCTTTTATACAAGGTTCATAAAGGATTTCAATCATTTCTCTGGGCCTTTATGTAACCTTCTCCAAAAGAAAAACCAATTCGAGTGTAGTGTCAAATGTCAATTAGCTTTTTCAAAGCTAAAGGACATGTTAACAACTGCTCCTATCATACAACCACCGGATTGATCCGTTTCTTTTGAATTGATGTGTGATGTGAGCGATTATGCTATTAGGGCGATGCTAGGCCAAAAGAGGGATAAGAATCCCCATGTTATCTACTATGCGAGTAAGGACCTTGAATCACACCCAAGTTAATTACTCGACTACGGAGAAGGAGCTCCTAGCTGTCATTTTTGCCTTGGACAAATTTAGGCCTTACTTAATAGGATCTAAGGTCATTGTTTTTATAGACCATGCGGCGCTGAAACATCTTCTTTCTAAGAAGGATGCTAAAATTCATTTTTGCTAAGATGGATCATACTCCTTTAATAATTCGACTTAGAAATTAAATATAATAAGGGAGTAGAGAATGTGGTGGCGGATCATCTATCCCGCTTAGTTTTACTTGATTCCATTGATGAGACACCCATTGAGGACTCATTCCCTGATGAGCAACTCTTTGTTGCTGCTTCCACCATGGTACGCTGACATAGCAAACTATCTTTCCACAGGTTCGATGCCGACTCATTGGACTGCACAAGATAAAAGAAAATTTCTAAGGGAAGTGCGCAGGTTTTTCTGGGATGAACCATTACTTTTCAAATATTGCCCAGATCAAATAATTAAGAAATGTGTCCCTGATGATGAACAAAATTATTTCATCTCCTTTTGTCATAGTCAAGCATGTGGGGGTCATTTTTTCACTAAGAAAATCACTACAAAAATTCCGCAGTGTGGTTTTTATTGGCCTACCTTGTTTAGAGACACCCACGAGTTTTGCAAAACATGCGAGCGCTGTCAAAAGCTAGGAGGATTGTCCCGTCAGAACATGATGCCTCTCAACCCAATTCATCATCTCGAAGTCTTCGATTGTTGGGGCATCAATTTCATGGGACCATTCCCCTCATCTTTGGATATGTCTACATATTGCTTGCCATAAACTATGTGTCCAAGTGGATAGAGGCCATTCCATGTACAACAAACGATCATCGTATGGTTCTAAAGTTCCTTAAATAAAACATACTTTCCATATTTGGAACGCCTCGAGTCATCATAAGTGATGATGGTTCTCACTTTTACAATAGGTCATTTGAAGCTTTAATGAAGAAATATGGCATTAGACATAAAGTGAATACCCCATACCACCCATAAACAAGTGAGAAAGCTGAAATTTCTAATAAAAAAATCAAACAGATTTTGAAAAAGACGGTGAGATCGGATCGCTTAGATTAGTCGATGCACTTTGGGCTCACCATACCGCTTATAAAACCACCATTGGAATGTTGCCATATTGACTTGTCTATGGAAAAGCTTGTCACTTGCCGGTGGAACTTAAACACAAAGCCTATTGGGCAATTCGGGCATTAAACCTCGACATTGACAAGGCTAGCTCATTTCGCAAACTCCAATTAAATGAGCTTGACGAGATCCGGAATGATGCTTATGAGAACTTGAGGATTTACAAGAGTAGGATGAAAGCTTTTCATGACAAACACATCTTCAGGAAAACTTTCCATGAATGTCAAAAAGTGCTTTTGTACAATTCCTGACTTCATCATTTTTCGAAAAATTGAGATCTCGATGGACCGGCCCATATATTGTTAAATAAGTTTTTCCTGATGGGGCTATCGAGATAAAGAATGCAGCAAATGGTAATTGTTTTAAAGTGAACGGACAACACCTTAAACCATTCGTTGAAAAATTTAATTCAGAAGATATGTCCATCACTCTGAAAGATCATGTGTATCAAGATGATTAATCCCCTAGTCTGACGAAGGTATAGAGTAGAATAGGTTTAGTTATTTTTCTGTTTTAGTTTTATTGCTTTAGTAGATTTAGTCATCGAAGGTAGATTCCCATGATCAACTCTCTCAGGTACTCTCGTTCTCACCCTCTTTTATTTTTATCATTGCTCTCATGTTATTGCTCATTGCATATCTTTTTACATTGAGGACAGTGCAAGATTTGGTTGAGGGGTGAGATTCCTAAATAAATCTAGTATTTTGTAACATCTCAAGCAATGTTTGTATAAAATTTAATATTTTTCTGAAATTCAAAACACTTTTGGAAAACTTTGTTTCTATGCACTTGGGATGTCATAAGTATGAAAGGATGAGAGACGAGTTGGTATGATTTTGAGACCTTTAAATTAGCTTAAATATAATAGTTTTTTATATGAATTCCCTTATTTATATAATCAATAGAAAATTTGAACACTTGTGAGTCTATTTCACATTACAAGATTCTCATGGTTTGAGGGGATTACGTAGATTTGTAGATTGGTTAGACTGAAGATTTGAGGTGTTAAGGAACCAAGCCGGGGAACTTTGTCAATCCTTGTTCATGCGAAATAAGAGAAAAGAACGAAAGATATGGATTTCAAAAAAAAATCATATCTAATATTGAAAGAATATTACGGTTTTTCATTGAATATTTGTTGATAAATTATGAAAAGGGCTACCTATTACGAACCAGGGGATGGTCTACCCGTAACCAAAAGCTAGAGATGGGAAGTAGTGTGAAAGCCGTCGAAGGAACTGTAAGACAATTTCTTGTCATAGGCATTTAGTTAAGCTGTGCATCTTTAGATCTTTAGTTTAATTGATCTATGAAGAAGGTAATCCTGAAAACTAATAGGATGAACATTTACTATGCACACTATGCTATATTTGTTCGAATTCCTCTATTTATCAATCAATCGGTGGGAATTCTATATGGACACTTGTTATGTTTAGGGAGTTTAAGGTTTCAACTTTTATCATTCAATTTTTCTGAATTTTGCATTCGTATGTCTTTGAGAATATAGAAGCATAGTTTCTGAAAGAGAGTTGAGTTTTAAAAAGTTGAATTTGTTTCACGCATGTTTTGCTCGAGACTAGCAAAATGCTGGTTGGGGGTGTGTTGAGCTCTGAATTATGCATATTCTAACCCCAATTCATCACTCATTATGCATGGTTTGCATTTTTAAAAGACTATTCTAATAAATGTTTTTTTATTATATGATTGAGAGAGACTTCACTAATTCAATGACTAATGAGTCACTTTGTATACATCGAAGAACAAAAAGACAAGTGACAAAAGTTGGAAGAAAGATGCAAGGTTGTCTGACCGGTTGGCCATGGCCCACGACCAGTCGTCCAACCGGTCAAAAATTCAAATCAGAAGGCCCTTCCTGCTGACCTTGTTAGACCAAAATCAGATGAAACCGACCGGTCGTCTGACCTGTCGGCCACCACAAACGATCAATCGTACAACCGGTCAAATTTCCTAGAGCTGTGAAGTTTTTAAACAGAAAATCACTTGACTAAAAAGAACAGTCGACAACTGGTTGATGGACCGGTCGGCCAAAGGCCACGACCGGTCGCCCGACTGGTCGACCACGCAAAAAAAACTTGTTCTTCAAGCTCCGAAATTTCATGCACGAGTAGGGCTGTAAATGGGTCAGCGGACCCGATGGGGTACTCAGACCCAACCCATTTAGACGCCACCCAGACCCGACCCATTTGTTAAATGGTACGGGTCTGGGTCCAAGAACAGACCCAGTTGCTAAACGGGTCTGGGTCTGGTTTCCTTTATATTAGGCCCAACCCGACCCCGACCCCGACCCGAACCCATTTAGTAAGTGGGCGGGTTTGGTCTATGTTTCAAGGGACCCGTCCAGCCCAGACCCATCCAGACCCAGTTTTAAGCCTTGTACAATGCTTGCATACTTAATTCAGACCCGGACCCATTAGACCCTGACCCATTTATAAATGGGTCTGGGTCGATCTCTCTCTACCAGACCCGGACCCATTTATAAATGGGTCTGATGGGTTAACTTGGACCCGACCCTGATCCACCCATTTAGTAAAAGGGTTTGGGTCTAAAATTTGGACTCAGACCCGTTTAGTAAATGGGCGGGTTTGGTTTTGGCTAAACCCGCCCCGAACCCGACCATTTACAGCCCTATGCACGAGTGTGTAATTCCTTACGCAATTCCGGAATCTTCCGTGTAGTAGAGCATCTAACCTATAAAAGGACACCTCCGGTTCGTTCCTAAGGTATTCTAGAAGAAATTGGAGGTCGTGGGAAGTGAAGGAGAGTATCGTGGAGCGTCCGCAACTCTGCCGACTTCAGGTTTTTCTAATTTTTCATGTTTTTTTTCTTTTGATTCTAGTTGTAGCATGATGATGCTCGGCTAGAACCTCTTAGCTAAGGCTAAGAGGTGAAGCTTGTAGCTAGTTATCATGTAGAATTTGTTTAATTCAAGTAACTTTATTTAAAGTTTGGATTTTAAGTTCTAGTTTGAATAAAGTTGGTATTTTTTTATATTTTATGAGAGTTCATGTACTTCGGACATGAGTTTCTTGCAATTCTCTGAGATTATCATGTTTAGATTTATTAGATTCGAATTATAGTAAACCTAGAGCATACCATAGTCTCTTGGCATGTTTGTTACTTCGAAGGCTACACGTTTGAATTCTATGTGCTTCATTAGAACTAGAATCTTATTTTCTAACTTGAGTGGGATTGTTTGTATTTGAATGCTTAATCTTCCAACTAGATGAGAGATAGAACTTTAAATCTAATTTTGTTTATACTTGGATGAATGAATTCATATGGAACTACTACAAGTGAATCATGAAGCCTTAGTTCCGTTAATTAGCAGATTTTTATAAAAGTTACTATTTTTAATTAGTTTTTAAAATCAAACTTCAAAATTGTTGAATTTGAAGTTGCTATAATAGTTTGAATTAGTTTACCCTAATTCCCTGTGGATCGACGTCAATCTTACCGAGTTATTACTACATTGCAAGCCTTGCACTTGAAGCGAGCGAACAGTGTTACCACTAAAGAGTTATACTAACTCGATTAAATGCACTTAGACCATAACTAAATGCACATATGATATCAATTGCGTGCCCAATCCTAGATGCTACAAACCTAGTATTAAGATCAATAAAATCTTATTCTCGAAATTACCCCAAAGTGGTTGAAATGCCCAAAAGAGCTCCTAATTGCTTGTTGGAGGGCCAACAATCGCAAAACTATAGGAATTACGTTCGCCTTGATGGACTTAACATTCCACCTGAATCAGATGTCCAAGACCATACCCGAAATCGCACAACTTTAATTAGGACCATGGAATGTGAGTTATGTTACTTACCTTAGTTTTATAGAAAACACTGTATAAAGGATTTCATTTGTGGAAAGGGTTAGAAATCATAAATTTCAAGCTTTCTTAAGGTTTTGAAATCGGGGTTTTGCTAGAAGGCTCCAATTCGACTGTCGTTTCTTTCATCTGATCAATGCCTAGCAGTAATCAAACGTATAGTATCGTCTTGCTCTGAGAATTAGGAGATAAATTAGGTTTTTTAGTATCTAAATAAGATTTTTTTTCAAATTCATGTAGGAAAGCTATGTTCTTCCTAAATCCTTGAATCATAAACACCCTTAGCACGTGCTTTCACCATCACAGGTGAGGACTATTATTCTAAGTTAACATTTATCAACCCTTAATAGCTCAATTAGTAAATTTTAGGGCTTTTGTTGTGATTAGGCATATTTAAACATCTTGATTATTCTATTTCTATGATTCATATGTTATAGGTGTCAAATTAATAACATTTATATTGTGATGTATGAATTTGGTGTTCATTTAGGCCATTTTTATGTGATTATGTGAAATGGCATGTTTCACATGACAAGTGTTTGGTTAATTGCTTGAGTGACATGAATTTCACATTTGCTTTGTTAAGTAAATCAAAATTCACATAGGTTCAGTGTTGTTTATGAAATGTATGAAATGGCTGATTTATATGCCAAGTGTTTGTTAATATGCCCAAGTGAACTTCTGAATGAAATGTTGTGTTTTCTTCTTATAACATGTTTAGAATAAATTTTATCTTCCTTGCTTTGGATTAACCTCTAGAAAACTGTAAATGTGTGGATTACCTAATTTGGATTGGCCGTCATAGACTTATTCGATCGATTGAGATAGAATACGGTTGACCGGTAATTGCCAATGGCAGTTCGTTTAAGTCTACCAAACTAGCCCATTTTAGAGTTAATCAGAATTGTATGAACGTTGCTAAACATTTTATGGAATCCATAATACCACGATTCCTCTTGTTATGAAGTCGCAATGTATAAACGCTATGAAACCCTACGTACTGTACCTCTTAAGTCGAGCATGGTGTTATAGGATATTGCGTCTAAGCTATCGGCCTATGCTAGGGTGACAAGCTTCTCTGTAGTTACCAATGACTGTCAGTACTACAGCTCGTGTGCTAGACACAGTGGTTTAGGACACTGTGTATGTCCTGCCTTTAACCCATTTAGGGAAGTCTTGAGCATCGATGGAGGTGACGAGCCTACCATCAGTTTTGTGGGTGACGACCTACTACCGTTTGATTTAATGTCTTGGGCAAATGCTCGTACTTAAGAAATTGTGATTATAGACATCCAATGATGAACCCTAAAGGGATTAAGGACACTGGTGATGAGCCATATGTTTCCTATTTACTCGACTTGTAATATAATTATGGTATTCTAGCTTCGCCAATATTGTTGGTTGAATACGTAATTAATAAATGCTTGAAAATCATGTATACATCACATAGGTGTTCACTCGGGTGTCCTGGTTGCCCATCTGGTTATGTCAGCCTTAACCCTTTACACATGTGTTGAGCCATGAATTGTGCATATCTGAACCCCAATTCATAGCATAATTGCATAGTTTAAGTTGTTAAAGTTGAGGACTGTAACGCCCCAAATTTCAAAAGTCGAACATGACCTCGACCCTTGAGATTTCGGGTGTCACTATGCTTATGCGGAAGCGTGATTAATGCATTTATGATTGATAGTATCATGTCGCAAGTTTACAACTAAATAAACATTAAAGTAAGGACAAAAGATAAGTGCATACCTAGTCCAGCATTTACAAATGTACATTATAGTCCAAAATAAAGGGGGCCCACACAGCAAGAAGCCCCAATATACAAGTCCAAAAGAATTGGGCCAATACACATCTAGCCATTAAACGGCCCCAAAACACCAACTAAAAGATGCCAGTGCATCTTATTCTCTACCATCCGAGAACTGAAAGTAACTGACGTCTTCTATAAAATCTTCAAACTCATTCTGAAGGACGTCATCATCCATAGTACCTGTTTCTACATTAGAGTCTGGTTGATGTTTTTCCAAACACCACCCAGGATTGAGGGGGTGAGTAATCAACTCAATACTGCTATAATTCTAAGTTTAACAATCAATCAAGCATTCAGGCATAGATAATGTAACAAACAAAACATACAAGAGTCCTAGAATAGTTGTACTAATGCATGAATGTTATGAATTCGCACACAATGCATGTCCCGGGCAGTCACCACAGAATCCACACGGATACAGTATTCCCTTCACTTATAAACCAGCTACACATAATGCAAGTATGAAGGCTCTCACGAATGCCCTGGCCTTTCGAACAATCAGCCAGTCACTGAGATTGCCGATGACATTATGCATGGTTAGTTTGGCCTTTATTGGTATTAATTTCATTCAGCAAGATTGGTGATGCTGAATTACTAATGTCATACAGTAGGTCCTGAACAGGACCATCTGGCTCCCGACGGTGCGAGTGTCTATCATCGCCAGTAGCCCACGAATCCCATCTCCAACTTCCAATATTTTTAGAACACAAGAACATTCTATTCAAATCAGTACCTCAGCTATTCAGATTTATCCAAAACAGATCGGCGCCCTTACAATAGCTTATGGTCACTACGGGGAGGCTCAATGCCACAGCGTAGGCAGACGGCACGAACACGGTGTCCCATACCACCATGCCCGGCCCAAGGAGATTTCATAGGATCGTGTCGCACATACGTTTATCATTGGACACTTCATTTAATCACATTAGTATTTCAGATTCTAGAAGAGACATTCAATACAATCTATCTACCACACAACATTTCTCAGCTTTGGATATGTCCGTTTGATACAAGGAGAACATTGACCAAATCGGCATTGGGCACAAATGACCCATGTAGTCCAAACTACTGTCGATCGGTCAAGTTCACCCCGTCAACCAGCCAACCCTGAATATCCAATCCAACTAGGATATCCACATTAATCGATTGGCCCCTTTTACTCATGACAAACAGTACATGTGCGATAATCATACAATTAAGCATATTATATCCAAATTCTATCATCTCAACGAATTCCACAATTCAATGATAACAATTGAGTCATTTACCCATTTCATCAAACAATAAAGCCATGTAACACACATGCATGTTGTACTGAGATATACAATCAGATATAGAAATTCAAGTCCTACACTATGACTGCAAGAATCATTGTCTAATACCCTTAGGAATGTTAAATAGAAGAGTTGAAGTATAGCCCGCACCTTAAGGTCTAAGGTTCCTCGTTCGTCCAATGGTCTAGGGTTAGGGTTAAAGAAAATCAGCTATTCCTACAAGAAAACCCAATTAGGATGAGATTTTCAGTCTCAAACCTAAGATAGCTCGGAGTTGAAAGGTAGGATTCGATTCTTACCTTCAATCGCAAAGAGAACCACTCCAGCGACGGAATCGACAAGCTAGAGCAACCTCCTACTTCAAGAGGAAAGGAAGGACATCTTCAACCTCCTTTCTTCTTCTTCTCTCGATTTCTCTCTCTTTCTCTCTCTTCCTCTCCCTCAATTTCTCTCTCTTTCTCTCTCTTCCAGACCTAAATCCCCAAATCGATTTGGGGAGAAATCTCAGCAAGAGATTTATATAAAAGCTGGGCACTTAGCCCAAATGGCCTTATAAAATTTAGTTGTTCGTTTTATGACCCAGGTAAAGTTAATGGTTTATATAGGTAGCCCTCCAGAAGGCTATTTAGAGCAAGGGCCATATATTTTACAGAATGTTAACAATCTAGTCCAATTTGTACTAATTAATCTTCCTCTTCTAGATTAGAGATTAGGAAATCTAATTAACTAAGATGTACGGTCATCCGTACACTATTATCTGTACGGAAATTTACGGGACGTTAAAAGGACTTATGCTTGTTTTTGTGTTTGTAGGTAAAAGCGAGAGATGTCATGGATTAATGTTAATTTAAAGGATTTGGAGTGATTAGAAGACCAAGTTTTGATGAGTCAAATAAGTGAAGGTCCTAAAGAAATCAAGTTAACGACCTGGAATAGCCATAAAAATCAAATTGTGGAGCTGCAGGCCAGAAAAGCAAAATGTAAAAAGTTCAAAAAATGGCCCTAAAGTATTGCTGGACAGAATTTTTTATCAATCGAAACTCAATTCCGATCAATCAAAAAATCATAATTTCATAACTAAAAAATTTTGGACTCTCTGGGCAGAACTTCCGATCAATCAAAACTAACTTCGATCGATCGAAGTATCAATCAAAACTGTCTACAGTTATGCAAAATCTAGAAGATTCTAAGGCAGTGCGCGATTTTTGATATAAAATGATACCTTAAATCTCTTCTCAAGGCATCCTAGAAGAGTCTCAATTGTACTAGAGGTGGAGAAGATCAAAGGGAGCTTCTACAACTTCAGTTTTCCAGGTTTTTCTAATTCTAGCTCATGTTTTTCTTTAGTTTTCTTTTGAGTTTTAGTTCAACCTTCTTCACGGTTGGCTTAACCTCTTAGTTAGGGCTAAGAGGTGAAGTTTATACTCGTTTATAATGATTTAGTTGATTTAATTCAAGTACTTTGAGATTTAATGATGAACAATTCTAGTTGTAGTTGAAATAAAATTGATAGTTTTAGTTTAATCTTATATCTCTTGTGATGAGTTTACATGAGATGTTTTGATTTACTGAGATTGATTAATGCGGTGTTTTTTTAGAGGATTTTGGATTGTGGAGATCTTAGATTCATCATGATGTGTGCATACTATGTGATCTTACAAACCAAGTATTCTAAGTGTTTATCTAGAACTAATCTAGAAGAAGTTCATATCTTTTGGTTTGATCCGAGATGAATGATTTTTCTTATTGATATTGGTTTGATTGAAGTTCAATTCATTATTCTAAATCAAGTCTAGTGATAAGATTTGAGAAAAATCATGAATATGATCTTACTTATTTTATGAAGGATTGACATGTGTGATTGAATACGCCCAATACCTTGTTTGTTATAAGGGAACTATATCAATAGATGATCCATCCATGTTAGATATGTCGTGATGATTTAACTGAATTCATATTCTGATTGGATAGGGATAAGACTCTGATTCCAATTGAGTTATTAACTTGAATGGTTGAATTGGCACTATGAATCGATTATGAGTGGATCATTAGCTCTCATTTGCTTAGTTTCCCAATTTATTCCAAAAGTAAATAGTTTTATATTTTTAAAATTCATCTTTCGAATTAAATCCGAGTTTAGTTCATCCTACTTTTATAATTTAGAATTGTTATAATAATCCTTGAGGACGATCTTGATATCACGATCAAACTATTACTACATCAGCAACCTTGCACTTGGGGTTAGTGAACAAGTTTTTGTGCCATTGCCGGGGATCCAACCCGGGTCACCCGTGTGACAGGCAGGAATACTCACCATTATACTACAATGACGCCCACTGTTATTTTGTCAAGATATGTAATCCCGATCACCATTATTTTGTAAAAGTATGTAATCCTAAAGCATGGTATCCTCATCATCATCATCATTTTTCGGGACATGCAATTACATATCATAACATACATGTATTATTAAACCAACTTAGGAAATTGTCTACGATATTATGCTTCATTACCTGTTTTGCAATGTGATGCTTCATTACATGTACTAGATTGTGTTGATGTCATATGTAAATTAGTGTAACACCTTAAACTTTTCGATACTCGGGTATCGAAAGTCCTCGAGTGTTACCATGAAAATCTAAATCAGTATACCTATATACGGGAACACTCTAATCGAATTTGACCATGAGGAATAATCTTCATCTGTGGATCAAGTCATCAGACCATTTATTGTCAAGAAGGGCCATTAAATACCCTAGTATTTTCACATATTCATAAAAACAAAACGTTCAACTATTCACCACTAGTGAAGATATCTGGCCATCCACTTTGATTTTGGATCACCCGTTCATAGTTAACTAGCTATCAAATCTCTATATCCACTCGCATACGTGTCGAATTAAGATTTTGGTCCATTCACCTTGTTTGCCACCTGCGAATATGCTTAGCCTACTATTAAAGCTACGATCTAAGGAATTGACACACGTGAACAAGTCATTAAATCTAACGATGTACATGTCTTACCCATGATCACTCAAAAAACTGACTTTATGCCTATCTATTTACAAACTAACCGTACAACAATATGTTTACATAATTAGAATCATAACCATCTAATTACTTTAATTTTATATCATCATCTAACTGTCTATCAAATTTGTATCCGCCAACTGGGTCATCCAAACACCAAAGTAAACTGTTAATTTCAAAGATCGTGGGTTACACATTAGATTTATCAGATAGTTTTCACATAAGATGTATATAGGGGTTGTTTTAGATCACGGAGTGACTTAGTCCATTAAAAATACATCTTAGCCATCCTCGATAAATCGTGGCCCAAATTAGTATTGAGCTCTGAATTGTGCAAATTTGAACCCTAATTCATCATATAATTGCATGATTTGAACAATTAAAACTATAGACTTATGCATTCCATGATTGTAGGTAATGGAGGGAAACCACGTGAATTCAATGCTAGAAAGGATGATTTAAAGTGCTTAGGGGATTAAGCTTAAAGGAGCAAAAGATGAGAAGAAGAATCAAGCTACAGGAGAAGAAAGCGGAAGATCAAAACACTAAGAGAAATTACAGATTGCGACTGGTCGATGGTCGCTGTAGACAGATCACAAGGAACGAGTGACCAATCATAAGAAGACCGCGACCTGCCAAATTTCTCCCAAAAGAGGTTGTTTTTTAGGTTTGCTTATTAGATTGAAAAGTGCCTGTTGCAACTAATCGTTGACCATCTGCAACTGGTCACTCGAAGCAATCAGGATTCAACTTGGGGATATTTATTCACTATGCTGGCGCTTGACGCTTTCCATTTGATATATGCAAATGACTCAGGAGTAAGACTGGATGGTGATGTGCTTCAAGCGCCCCAATAGAACCCTTAATTCCTCCCTTTTTGTAGTTGTATATCATGTTTATGTTAAATATTTGTGGCTTGTATAGTTCCCATCTGAGCAAACACCACTTTGGGAATTGTACTTGTTGGACTCTAAATAATATTTTCGGGTTTAATTATCTTTGCTTAACTGTCAATGCCACTGATTTTAAAGTTACTCTAATTATTGATCACGGTTGAATATACACTGGTGCGTAGACATGTGGGAAGTTGTCCACATGCGTTTCTACTAAGTTAATACCCGAGAACTCGGGATTGGAGTCTCTACACTCAGGTGCCGAATTTTGAGGTGTTACAGACCTTCATCCCAATAAGTGTAAAATAAAAGCAGTAAAAAAAGATAGAGAGAAAAGAAAATGAATGAATAAAAGCCCACATAAAGAAAGTGGGCAACAAAAAAGAGAAGGAAAGAAAAACCCCGAAAAATGCACAATCCCTAATAATCGCCTATATCTCCTTATAATGGTTAGACTCTTCCCCCAAGCGTTTTGTTATCATGGTTGAAAATGAGGGGAAGCAAGCCATGAATCGATTGGCATTGAAGGATTCCAATCATCAAATGATGTTCTTCAAAGAAAAAAGTAAAAGTGTGTTAAAGGTTCATACCCTAACCTCGAGATTTGGGCCATGCTACTTGGGTGCTCGGGTTTGGAGCTTGACATAATAATATTAGAATTTAAATCTTTAAAATAACTTTCTGAAATCCATAATCTAAACTCTCTACTACTGCATAATCTCTTTCATAGTTCTTTATCCCATGTTCATTATGAACCTCTCAAATAAAAGAAAATAACTTAAAACTTAAAATCTAATAGTAGTCAACCATCTAGACATCATTCATCTCTAACTTCTTTCTCATTTTGAAAACCCCCAACTGTTGTTGATTTGGTGAGCTAAAAGACTACTAGGATCATATCCACCATGAGTTTTATATATACTCGATGAAGGCCAATAAAACACGACTTAGCATGGTTTAAGGAAAGATACAAGGATATCATGAATTCAGAATAAATACAACAGAGACAAGTAAAATATATAACAAGATGTCATACCATGATTTATGATTTTCAAGTTAAGTATAATGTCATGAAGCATGAGTTATGCATGCAGTGAGTCACCCTGAATATGATGTCCCAAGGAAGCCCCACTCGATAATCTCACCATAATTAAACATCAACATTATCCTTTCTATAAAGGCCAAGAGAAACCCCACTTGATAATCTCACCACAATCAAACATTAACATTATCCTCTTCATAAAGGCCAAGGGAACCTTCGCTCAATAATCCCAACGCAATCAAACATCAGCATCATCCTTGCCATAAAGACCAAGGGAACCCTCGCTCAAGTATCACCCACCAATCATTCTTATCAAAGCAAATATAATTCAATGCGTTTCATGATGAGACAGACAATGAAATTATCAAGCACTCTATTTTTCAATGTAATTCAGACAAATCTAAGCACTTATAATCATGATGCATATAGACTCAAGAATTAACATGCAACATATGGTACATATGTTAGAGTACATCAATTGTTCCAAAATAATGCAAGATATAAATATATAAGATAAATTAAATAAAATTCAATGATGCAAATGAAAATTCAAGAAAGATGACAATAGGCCTGTTATCAATAGTATAAAATAAAAATATACGTCAATACTATAGAAAAAAAAAAAAGGATGCAAAGTCAAGGGGAAAGTCTTTGAGTCATAGGGAAATGAATGGTTATTCCCAATGCTACTTAAGTTGGATTTAAAACAATAAGTTGACCCTTAGTCAAGAGGGCTAGGCCCAATAAAGTAAAAGGACTAATATAAATACACACAATTGTAAAATTTAAGAGTACGAAGGATCCCATACCAAATATCGTGGGACACATAATAAAGAAAGAGAATTCAACAAGAAAGAAAGATGCATGTAGAAAATTGAAATTAAATGCACAAAGGATCATTCACATAACAAAAGGAAAACTTAAATTAAAGGATAATCAAACAGGTAGAAGATCACTCACCATGGACGATCTTGAATTAAGCTAAGATTGGGTTCGACTCGGCTTTAACTCAATGCGACATAATCGCAAAACTGTGCAACTCGAGCCGACTCGGCATGTCTCAATGATGTTTTACATGCTTGAAATCTCCAGCTAAATGTTCTGATCTCCATCGGGTGTTTCTAGACGCCGCTGGTCCAATCTTACTTCGAGTTTAGCCCAACTCAATGAGTTGGCACGGCTAAGTCGACTCAACTCGGCTAGGTTCTTGTTTCTTCTCCTCTTTCTCTCCTTCTCTTTCTTTTCTACTTTCTTTTCTTTCCTTCTTTCTTTTTTCTCAAACCCATGCAAGTTGGACTCAAACCAACTCAACATGACTTAATGAGTTGACGAGTCATCTCACTCACTCTCCCCTTTCTTTCAATTTCTTTTTTCTTCTTTTTTTTTTCTTATTTCTCTCCATTCTTGCTGTTGTGATCTCGCGAAAAGCATCTATAGATCTCTTAAGGGTTTCTAGAATCCTATTCATAAGGGGAGTTTTGGACTATTTGTTTTGGGTTTATATGGCACTAAATGGGACATTTTCGTTTTCGCAACTCGTTTCGCAAATGAATGCATTAGATCTGATGTTCCTAGTGTTAGGTCGAATCTTAGTTAAAAGCTTGTGATCTAATGGTGTTTATATGGCCCACCAGATGATCGAATTGGATTTTTGAACGTAGGCTGCACAAGAAGCAACAATGGAGACTCTTGATTGAAGAAAGAGGCGGCCATCAATGGCAAATCACCATGTGATGAGTTTTTCTTCGAGCCGTTGATCATGGATGGCTCATATTCATCACATGGTGCTCGTGGATGCATAAAATCAAGGCTTCAGATTGGTTTGCTCGATGGTTTAAGTGTTCGAAGGATGGCCTGAAACACGATTGTAACTTGACTCTCTCAGTCGAAAATTCAGTGGTAAAAATTGACAGTGGGTCCACAACATCACGGTCGTGATTTAAGGAGGTTTCTGAAGTTTTTGGATTTGGAGAAGATGAGAAGTGTCTTTCTCTCGGCTACAAGATACCCGGTTCATTACTGATTGCAACAGCAGCTTAAGACGGTCGTGATCAACTGAACGAATGGTCTAGATTTTTCTAAAGATGCTCTCTTAGATTCATGGGGAGTGACTTTCCAATTTTGGAGAAGAAGGAAAATCAACGAGGAAATCTTGCACGAGTTGTAACTGTGCGAGTTGTAAGGAGACTGCTCATCTTTGGTTCCTTCACATGCACACATGTGTACTGGATTACACATGTATAGAGTTGTGGATAGTTAGGATCATCTAATGAATGGCCACATATCATGGAGTTTAGTAGCCCACTTGTTGTATTGTTTCGATCAGTAAAAAATGGACTTAAAACGGGTTTCTTAAGCTAAATGGTTAACAGGGTGTTAATTTGAATTTGATGGTCTAATATTATTTAAAATCACTAATCAAGCACCCACAATGTTTCCAAGGTCGTTACGGTGTAGGTGTATGGTTGGTTCCTCCGATCGACGGTTGAATTAATGATTATTAAGTGAGGGTGTACGTGTTTATCGAACCATTTTTGTTTTAAGAATTGTAGGATGGATAAGGAAACTCTAGAATAAGATCCAGTCCTATCTTGATGTAAGATTTAAACTGATAGGTTCAACGGAAAATGGTCGTAGATCATAATGAAAGTCGTTATATGATTTTTAGGCAGGTCATCTAATAGATGAGATGTAAAATCCAATGGATGGTGGATCTTTCGAGTTTGGTCTTGAAATTGATAATGTCCAGTTCATTCGGGATTGACTAGCCATTGTTTAAAATTTCATCACGATCGAGTTCCTAAAATTAGTTTTTTTTAAGGCTAGTGTCGATTATGAACATATACCGCGTAAAAAAAACTTAAAATTGATTAATGGTACATTTCCAACCAGTTAGAATTTGATTCTAACGATATAGAACATTCATCTATATATCAGTATCATGACCTAATACTCAAATTCATTGTTAATCGGGTCTAAAGGGCTTAAACCGTATCTACAATCTATTTTCATGATAATGTGATGGTTCAAAATCAAGATCAACGGTTCAATAACTTTAACTATCTATGAGGAGGCTTCTCGACAATTGGATCATTGAATGATTGAGTATTTTGGTTGATCTTGAGGTTGATTATATGAATGACCTAAATTCATGATTAAGTTAAAGGATTGTATACCTCGATTTAGGACCAAAAAAATTAGGGATTTGTTTATCTTTGTAATTAGATTGATTTAAAGTGTTTAGGTGTCATATCACGTGCCTCAATGGGATGATTTAGATCATGGATTAAACAATCGTTTAGTGATGTAAACCTACATTGAGAAATCAAGGGTCAATCAAAGGCGGGTTTATCTCAATCTTTATGGGTCCATTATGGGTTGTCATAGTCCAAGATCAAATGGTTAAGATGGACGAATTGTGAAGTATCGGGTGATGGTATATAATGTAGGTTATGCATGTTTCCACACACATAAATACTAAATTAAAATTTCATATTAACACTCGAGGACTTTCAATACCCAAGTACTGAAAAGTTGGAGTGTTACAAAAAAGGAAAGGTAAATAAGATATATTGTGTTTGGTGTGGACATCAAGCTCTTCATTGCGTTCTCCTTCCATAGCTTTTGGAGGTTGGGTTTCCTTGTTAGTTTAGGATCGTTCGCAACTACGACTTTTATGTGATCTTCCCACAAGAGATCTTTGTAGATCTAAAGCTATTTTCACATCTCCTGCCAACGTGGTTGTAATGATTTTCGTATATCAGGAATCGTTTCCAGGGCTTTGTTGCATCTAATTGTGGCTCGATTAGAGCCATCCCCAGAGATCTCCTATCATGACCATGGTATTCCTAGAACCAATGGAATCAGTCCCACTACTTCTAGATCGACCCCCAATCCACTAGTTCCTATCCACTCTAATATTAGTCCAATCTTCGAATCTTCATAATCACCGCAAGAGCTCCGAGCATCTCCAGGAAGACATCCCATTTTGAAAGGACTAGTAAAAGATGGTCTCGCTGAGCATATTCAAATTTGTGATAAGATCCCTACCTCGGTGAGTCTTTTATAGGTGTGTTGCATATGCTCCCTTAGTCACGTGCCATGTGTATTAAGCCTATATGTCACTTGTTGATTCGTTTTCCCTAAAGGCATGCGTTGTAACGCCTCGGATTTTTGCCTACTTAGGACTCAAAGATCCTCGAATTTTTTTTTGTAACAATTATTTTATTGTATCTCCTAGTGATCTTTAATACTCGATCCTAACCTATACAAGGGTGTTACTAGTAAAGAACCATACAAATTCAATTAATCAACCGTAGGAAGCTAGCAAATTCGCCCAATCGCCAAAAATCTTGAGTCTAACCTTGTGATCTATTCATCTAGGGCCCAGATCTAGAAGACCCACCACCACTAATTAATAGAGATAACTATAACTTAACAAAGATCGACCTAAGACCAACATAACTGATGGTTTGGATTATGTGCATGACCTGAATTATCAAATGATTGTATACCCTATAAATTAATGGTTGAGGATGAATTAGGCCAAAACTCCATTTTGTTGACTTTCTAATGACCAAACCCTAAACATAAGTCGATCTGACCTTACACATAATACGCACAAAATCTCACATTCTACTTCATTCTGGAAATTGTTGAAATCACCAAACAAGCTTTGAACTACTCGTTAGTAGGCCAGCAACATCGCTGACTAAGGAAAATCGTCCGTTTTGGCGAGCTTGGCGTCCCTCGTCAAACATTGAGCTGAGACTATGCGTCAAATCACTTAACTTGGAGCCAATAGGGTAGCACATGTAATGTGCAAATCTCCTCGAAATTATCCACACACTTGAATAATTATATCTTTTTTAACCTTCCCTAAGTTGAGTCATTTGAACCGTTAGATCACAATAAAACTTAGAACCTAGGCCCCAATTATAAACTAAGCACATCCTTAAAGCCGTAGTCCCGATTAGTGATCAGAGATCGTTAAACGAACCAGTCACTATTTCCGTTGATCATCACGTTCGAAATGCGAGGGACTGTAACCATAGATGGATCTCTACATGGAATAAGTGTCCCATGGACTTGATTGGCCCATATATATGGGCCCATGTAGCCATTAAATAGTAGAAACAACCCTTCATAAGGTCAAAACATTAAGAATTTTGTCATTAGGGCCACTTGTGCCAAATATGACACTATATATAGGCCTTAAGTTGGGCATTTATCTCTATAACCCAAAATTTTCAGATTTGGGACAGAAAGAGAAGGGAAATTGAGAGAGAGTGGAGGCGGAGAAGAAGGTGTGGTTAGGGGAGAGTGTTACATGTGGGTTCACCACCTCCTGCGTGTGTTGTGATCTAGTTGTCGAATTTCTCCTCTAGATCGTCCCCAATCACTGTTGAAGGTAAGATTAGTAACCCACCTTTCAAATTTTAGCCCTTCTTCATCTACACCCTCAAGTTTCTTACATGCAACCCCTAATTTGGTGTAGGAACTCTCGAATTTCTCAAAATCTCAGCCCCTTAGGATCCGAAAAGCTAAGAACTTTTCCCCCTAGTGTGCAGACCACTCTTTTTAGTTTTCGTTTTATCAAAACATGATAGCTATAGTTAATAAACTTATGTTTGTTTAGTTATGTGCATTAGAATTTTAGGTATCTTGCCATATCGAATCAAATACTATGCATGTTGGTTGACTACTTGTTTAATGAAATGCCCGTACGGATGAATTTCATATTTACTAAGCCCATTCATAGCATGTGATTTGTTGTTAGTAAATAGTTAGCTTGGAATAATTTTGCATGTACATGTGACTCATTCATCTTAAATTTCATGTTTGTAGAACCTATTCATAACATGTGGTTGGTTGTTGTTGGACGAGTGTTTTGGAATATGATTTGCATGCACATACTACTCATTTGTCCTGACGGGATATTCATCTTAGCATAGTTATGTCGTAATTTGAGATAAATCTTGTTTGAATTCGGCTCGGCAAAATGCCTAAGTAAGAGGGTGGACGCTTGAAGTCGACTACCCTAGGCTCATACAATCGATCGAGGCTAAATACGGGTGACCGACTGTAGTTTGGAGCAATGCAGGTCGCTTGCACCCAATGCCAGTTTTTCTCAAGGTTCTTTATCATCGATCAGATTAGTCTAATGCCAGGCTGAATATAATCGTAGTTGTTTTCTTTTGTCGCGCCCTAAGGAATCTAAAGTACCATCATTCCTATGAATGTCGAATTCATGTGGGAAGGTGGTGTATCATAGCTTCCACACGGTTTTGGGCCTCTCAAGGGCTTTCAGGTTTGAGTTGTAGATAATTACTTTGTCTCTACAATTGACTAGACCCTATAAAAACGTTAGAGACGAGAATCCAAAGGTTCCCGACTTTAAAATGACTCATTAACCTATGGTCAGAGATTTGAGGTAAGGGACCATAATTACAAAATAGGAAGTTGTTGGGCACCCACTCTGCCCCATACAAATGTATGGTCTTTACTTCACCAAATCTTACTAATTCTGAAGGTTGGGATTAGTTATCGTGTACGTTTAATGAATGGATATTTGTAAGAAGATGATGTATAACGTTAGGTCTGATCAATCAGAGTTTCTAATGGGTAGGATCCGATTAAATTGGTAAGCCACGGAGCATACGCTAAGAGTGATCAGGTGCTAGAGGTGGTGTAATGCTATGCTAATGGATGCAATGAGCATGGGGGTTGAAAAAATAAAGGGTGCTGCACCATGCTGGATATGAACTTGATAACGATAATGTTTAAATGGTTAGATGGATGATAGTGTCGTGTACGCTAGCTCAAGCCGCTTGGATTAGAGATTATATGGATTTAAGAGGCTTGAGCCATGGTTAAACTAGACTAGACCAAGGCTAGGCTCTTCTTACTCACTCTCACTCTCTTTGGTGGAGGAATGGACTACGGCTAAAGGGGGAGAAATCGCTACTCGTAGAGAGAGACTAGGATTTTCTCCATGCTAGAACTAAAGGTGAGGGGAGTATTTGATGTTGCTCGAAGTGGGAGCTCTCGTATTTTAGGGCGGGTGGCACCCTCTGTTAGAGCTCCAGCTTTGGACATCTGGACTCCAAATCTGTGGGGTTTTTTCTCTTCAGTTTAGTGCACTTTTTTGTCCAGTTGAGCTTCACGACTAAGGGTTGGACCTAGGCTTGGGTTTAAGTTTGGTTAGAGCTTTAAGTAGGTGAGTTGACTAGGTGGAAGAACTGGGCTGACCAGGTAACTTGACTTGGTGGGTTGACCTATTATGAAGTTTTGGCCTGATTTTTTCTAAGGAGCATGTTTTTTTTTTTGTTTATGGTTAAGGGTTTTTGGCTGGGTGAGTTAACTGGGTAGGGTTTTGGGTTTAGGACAGGGATCATGTCTAGGTGTATGAATTTGGGCTTGGATATGGGTTAGGTTCGGATATGGGCACAGATCACCATCCGTCCTAACCGCTAAATCATAATCATCCTTTTGGCCCAGGGTGGGGTGTCTACAATTTTCATTATGAAAAGTTCACTTTAAACCGTTAGTGTAATACGATCCAACCAAGACTCATAAGCGGGGCTTGATGGTATGGGACATCGTGTTCAAGCTATCGGCCTACGCTAGGGTGACGAGCCTCCTCGTAGTGACTAGTGAGCATCAATGGAGGTTACAACTGACTGTTCAAATGGACCTTGTCAAATAACCGATCGATAGTTACGTGCTAGAGTACCGTTTGAACAATTCGGGTGTGAATGGAATTGGGTGACAAGCTGTTCGCTCGCCTCAAGTGCAAGGCTGCGATGTAATAATAATTCTCGATTAGACCGAGATCGATCCATAAGAATTGTCGTAACAATTCTAAACTACGTAATTAAGATGAACTAAATTCAGATTTATATCAAAAGATGAAATTTAATAACATAAACACTATCTACTTTAGACTTAAATCAGGGAAATAAATACTAAAGCGCCAAGAATCCGCTAATAATCATTCACAATACCAATTCAAACCATTCAAGTCAATAACTCAATTAGAATCGGAGTTCCATCCCTATCAAATCGAAATATAAAGTAATCAAATCATCATAATGCATCTAACATAGATGGATCATCCACTGATATAGTTCTCTTATAATCAACTAAGGCATTGAGTGTATTCGATCACATAACCCAATCCTTCACAAAACAAGCAAGATCACATTCATGATTCTTCCTCAAGCCTTATTACTAGACTTGATTTAGAAGTATGAATTAAACTTCTATTGAACCAAAATCAATACACAAACACCTATCTTAGATTAATCTCAAAGATAAGAACTTCTTCGAGTTTAGTTCTAGATAAGCACTTAGGAAACTTAGTTTGTAAGATTCCCTAGCATCCAACATATCATAATGGATCTAAGATTTCTACAACCCAAAATTCTATCAATCAACACCCCATTAAGCAATCTCAGTAATCAAAACATCCCATGTAAGAGAAATCACAAGAGATAGAAGATTAACTAAAAATACTAACTTTATTTCAATCTTCATAAAACTCAAAAATATTTGAATTAATTCGAATTAGACATTGCAAATAATTAAAAGCTTTACCTCTTAGCCCTATCTAAGAGGTTTAGCCCTATCTATTATCAGATTGAACTAAATCTCAAAAGAAAACTACTAAGAATGCATAGAAAAATCGTAAAAACCCTAGTCGAAGGAGTTGCGAACGCTTCACGACGCTCCTCTCCACCTCCTACAAACTTCTTAGCCTCCTATGATGCCTTAGGAACGACGTAGAGTGTTCTTTTATAACAAAAATCCGCCATCGACTTGGAATCTTCTAGAAATTAGAGTCTCCTTACGTAGTCTGGACACTGGTCAATCAATCGGTTGGTCTGGGTGATCAATCGCTTTTTCGAGCCAACTATAAAAATTGAATCTGGACATCTATGAGCCTGGGTGATCAATCGCAAGTGACTAGCAATTAATCACAACTGGTCTGGCGATCAATCGCTCAAGACTGGTGATCAATTACAACTCTCCTTTTTAGTCCAGCAACAAATCAGCAAAATTCTATTGTGAGCGAACAATCGCTCAGGGCTGATGATCAATCACAGGTTAGGCGATCAATTGACGAATCAATTTCTGGATTAATCTTCAGAAACTGCAACTTTCTGCATTTTACTTTTATGGCCCTGTAACTCTGCACTTTACTTTTTCAGGACAATTCAAAACTTTTAGCATGATTTCTTCAAAGTTTTTCTTCTCTTCTTTGGCTCATCAAAGCCCGGTCTTTTAATCACTTCAAATCCTCCAAATTAGCATTAAATCAATGACATCTCTCTCTTTTACCTACAAACACAAAAACAAGCATAAGTCCTTAACTTTAGCAACTTAAACTATACAATTATGCTATGAATTGGGGTTCAAATATGCACAATTCATGGCTCAACACACCCCCCAACCAGCATTTTGCTAGTCTCGAGCAAAACATGCGTGAAACAAAATCCAACTTTTCAAAACCCAACTCTCTTTGAGAAACTATACTTTTATAAACTTCAAGACATACAAGTGCAAAATTCAGAAAAACTAGGTGATAAAAGTTGAAATCTTAAACTCTCTAAACAAAACGAGTGTTCACATGGCTCAATCCTCACCGATTGATTGATAAATATACAAATCTGAACATGAATGGTCTAGTGTGCATTGTGCATGTTCATCTTATACTTTCCAGGATTCCTTCTTCATAAATCAGCTAAACCAAAGATCTAAGAGTGTGCAAATCAACCAATTGCCTATGACAGGAATTTCCCTTACGTCCTTCCGACGACTTTCACACTACATCCCATTTTCGGCTTTGGTTACGGGTAGACCATCCCCCGGTTGGTAATAGGTATCCATTTTCGAAAATTTTCACCATATTCTCAATCATAACCATATTTTCCTTCATTCTTTCATTTTCATACACAATGGATAGGATTTTTAGAAATACATATCTTTCATTATTTTCCTATGGACAAGGATGGATAAAGTACCCCGACTTGGTTCCTAAACACTTCAAATCTTCAGTCTCACCAATCTACAAGTCTAGTAATCTCTTTAAATCATGAGAATTGTGTAATGTAGACTAGACTCAAAAGTGTTCAAATGTTCTATCGATCATATAAATAGGGGAATTCACATGTAAAACTATCATGTTTAAGTTAATTTAGATATTTCAAAATCATATCATTTCATCTTTCATCCTTTCATATGCATGACATCTCAAGTGTATAGAAACAAAGTTTTCCAAAAGAACTTTGATGTTTCAGAAAAATTAAAAAATTTCTACAAAAACCTTACTCGAAATGTCACAAAATGCTAGATTTGAGGAATCTCACCCCCCAACCAAATCTTGCATTGTCCTCAATGTAAAAAGATATCAATGAGCATGAATCATGAGAGCAATGATAAAATAAATGAGAGTTAGAACGAGAGTACCTGAGAGAGTCGATAATGAAAGTTTGCAACTCCAAACAACTAAACAATTAAAATAAATAAAACTACTCTATGCCTCCGTCAGACTAGGGGGTTAATCTTGATACACAAGATCATCTAAAGGAATGAAATTTAGTAGAATTAGTTGGTGGAGTAAAAGATTTTTCAGTAATACCATCCACCATCCTGCTTTATAGTGCACATGAGTGATGTTTGTCATTCTAATCCATTGAAAATCCTGCTAAAAAAATTCAACAGGTTTCTCAAAGTTATCACTCCATGTGTTAGAAAAGAAAGATTTCTTCGGTTGGAATTCATCAAATATGAATCTCCTTTCCAACTTATCTGGGAAAAAATTATCTAGATAAAGATCATCACAGAGATGATGCACTTCGATTTGAACAAACCAAAGTGATGTGGAGACTTGTATTTCTTCTTCACAAGTCCTTATGGTCTTTAAATTTTTATATTCTACCGGTGCTTCCACTATTGATAAATCAGTTTTACTCTCCGATGAAGGAGTCTTTATGGGCACCGGTGAAGTTTCCCTTAAGGCATTGACAATGTCACGGATCATAGGATCATCCCAATCCTCAATATGTTCCAAACACTCCTTTAGAGTGTAGAAAACTTCAACCTTCTCAGTCACTTGTGTAGGTTGGAAGAGGTCCTCAACCACTACACTTTCAGAAATTGGCCTCTCCATAGGCAAATCAAGCACCAATCCATCAACTTCCTTCATGACAAAATTGTTCAAGTCAGCGATTGGTGTCTTGTTAATCAAATTGTCTAATTTTCGCTCTTCCAAGGCCTCATTAATATCTAATTTTATTTCTTCCTTAGATGAGCCAAGCAAACTTCTAAAATTTTAGAAATTTGGCTGAGGGTGGCTCATCATCATCCACAATTATATTTATGAAATTAATCATGTGGATCTCATCTTCATCCTCATCCTCTTATTGTTTGTGTAAATGAACATATTCAGCTTCATAGTCATATTTTCAAAGGATATTTTCATCACTCCATTCCTACAATTGATTATAGCATTGGCGGTTGCTAGGAATGGTCGGCCTAGAATGACAGGAGCTTAAGTGCATGCAGTTTGTAATCACTTGTGTATCCAAAACGATATAGTCTACCAGGTAGTAGAACTTATCGATTTGGACTAACACATCCTCAATTACTCCTCTCGGTATTCTAACAGAGCGATCCACAAGTTGTAAAGTTATCTTGGTGGGTTTTAATTCACCAAGTCTAAGTTGCTCATATACTGAGTAGGGAATAAAGTTAACACTAGCTCCTAGATCGAGAAGTACTCTATTGATCCGAAAGTTACCTATCATATAAGAGATTGTAGGGCTTTCGGGATCTTTGAATTTTGGGGGAGTGTTATGTTGTATGATGGCACTCACTTGTTCCGTAAAAAATGCTCTTTTGTGCACGTTTTGCTTACGCTTTACGGCACATAGGTCCTTTAGAAATTTGGCGTATCAGGGAATTTACTTAATTGCATCTAACAATGAAATGTTGATTTTGACTTGTTGGAAGCCTTCTACGATGTCCTGATTTTTACTTAGCCTGTTTGTTGAGACAAGACGTTGGGGGAATGAGGCTACAAGTTTATACACACGCTCCCGTTCTTCATCTTGTGGAGCATTGTTCAATTCACCTTCACTATTAGAATCAACCGGATCATTAGGCTTTGTGGCCTTCACCGGTTCAGATTTTTTAATTATTTTACCACTTCTAAGAGTGGTGATGGCTTGAACATGTTCCACATAAGGATGGGTTGAAGAATTGGTATTTATTTACAATTGCTACTTGGGGTTAGGATGAGATTGGGTCAAAACAGTCCCTTTCTCCCTAACTCCTAGGGTATCTCAATTCTTTCAACTGAAATTTTAAGTTCATTCATGGCATGCATATTGGACTGATTTATCTGAGTTTGTCCAATCATGAATGCGTTCAATGTATCCTCAAGAGTGTTCTTTTGAGGAGGCCTTTGGGAAGCATTGTTTGTATTTACCATGGGTCCATTTTTTCCATTAAAATTCGGTTTACACCGCCAATCAGGATTTTGCGCGTTAGAATTTGATGCACTAAAGGGGCGTTCGTAAGCGTTTGTGGCATTCGATTAAGTTTACAAAATCTCTTGAAATGCAGGGATTGTTGGGTAATCCTTTGTTAAGTGAACGTCACTCTCATAAATACCATATACACTTTCAACGGTCCCCCCTGTGGTTATCATGTTAACACTCCTTAATTCTATGGCCTCAACCTTCTTTGTGAGACCCGCCGCCTTTGAATTTAAATCATCCTCCATATCTAATACATGTACTCATTTCTCTCTTGGGGCTGACTTGGGATTACTAGTCGGAGTGGAGATGTCCCAAGATTGGGCATTCTCGGCCAGCATATCAAAGTAATCCCAAGCCTCATCGGGTGCTTTGTTAAAAAACTCACCATTACACATCATTTAGACAAATTGACGCATGTTTGAACTTAATCCATTATGGAAGAAGTCAATCAAGCGCCTACTTTTTCACAACCATGGTGAGGGCACTCTAATAAAATATCCTTGAACCTCTTCCAACATTGAAAAAAATGTTTCATCTCCTTTTTGGGAGAAGTTTATGATAGTCCGTCTCAGTGCATTGGTTTTATGAACCGGGAAGTACTTTTTAAGAAAATCCCGGGTCATTTCAGCCCATGTCCCGATACTTCTAGGTTTAAGAGATTAAAGCCATGATTTAGCTTTGTCCTTTAGAGAGAAGGGGAACAATTTCAGTTTGATTATATCTTGGGAGACGTCATTAAATTGAAAGATATTGACTAGCTCCTCAAATTCACTTAGGTGCGCATATGGACTTTCAGAATTGAGTCCATGAAATTTTGGAAGTAATTTGATAATCTCCAGTTTAAGGTCCACGTTTCCTGCATTAGTTGGAAAAACAATGCAGGAAGATGTGGTTGTTCTCTCTGATTGTAGATAATCTTGCAATATTTTAACCGGAGGAACAAAGTGCTCATCATTCTCATTATGTTTCGTCCTAATTGGTGGTGCATCAGTGCTCAACGTTTTCAATATCATGTGGTTCATTCTCAACCATGATTTTAGATGATTTAGGATTTCCTAGACGTTTTCTAACTCGTCTGCGACAGATTAGGCCTTCAACCAAACCTTTCTCACTTAGAAGTCATGATGTTTGATAACACTCCCAATGGGACATAAACTCACATAAAAACTACTAAAATCTAAAAATTAAAAGAGTCTAAAGTTAGAACGGTGTTACCGGATTTGAAGAACTAGGTTAGTGAAGAAAATCGTACAAAATAAACAAAATCTGTTAGTAGTAGAAAATTCTGAGAAAAACTTATTAAAGTAATAAATCTTAACATAACCTATCTAACTTAACTATACCCTAATTATAAAATTCAGAACCGTTAACCTAATCCTCGGCAATGGCGCCAAAAACTTGTTCGCTCGCCTCAAGTGCAAGGCTGCGATGTAGTAATAATTCTCGGTAAGACCGAGATCGATCCATAGGGATTGTCGTAACAATTTAAAAGTACGTAATTATGATGAACTAAATTCAGATTTATATTGAATGATGAAATTTAATAACACAAACACTATACTTAAATCAGGGAAATAAACACTAGAGCGCCAAGAATCCACTAATAATCATTCACAATGCCAATTCAAACAATTCAAGTCAATAACTGAATTAAAATCGGAGTTCTATCCTTATCCAACCGGAATATAAAGCAATCAAATCATCATAATGCATCTAACATAGATGGATCATCCATTGATATGGTCTCATAATCAACTAAGGCATTGGGTGTTTTCAATCACACAACCCAATCCTTCACAAAACAAACAAGATCACATTCATGATTCTTCCTCAAGCATTGTCACTAGACTTGATTTAGAAGCATGAATTAAACTTCTATTGAACCAAAATCAATACATAAACACCTATCTTAGATTAATCTCAAATATAAGAACTTCTTCTAGTTTAGTTCTAGATAAGCACTTAGGAAACTTAGTTTGTAAGATCCCTTGGCATCCAATATATCATAATGGATCTAAGATTTCTACAACCCAAAATTCTATCAATCAACACCCCATTAAGCAATCTCAGTAATCAAAACATCCCATGTAAGAAAAACCATAAGAGATGGAAGGTTTACTAAAAATACTAACTTTATTTCAAACTTCAACTAGAAGTGTTCTTCATAAAACTCAAAAGTACTTGAATTAATTTGAATTAGACATTGCAAATAATTAAAAGCTTCACCTCTTAGCCCTAACTAAGAGGTTTAGCCAAACATTATCAGATTGAACTAAATCTCAAAAGAATACTACTAAGAAAGCATAGAAAAATCATAAAAATCCTAGTTGAAGGAGTTGCAAACGCTCCACGACGCTCTTCTCCACCTCCCTACGAACTTTTTAGCCTTCTATGATGCCTTGGGAATGATGTAGAGGTATCCTTTTATAACAAAAATCCGCCACCGACTTGGAATCTTCCAGAAATTAGAGTCTCTTTACGTAGTTTGGACACTGGTCGATCAATCAATTTTTCGGGTTAACTCTAAAAACTGAATCTGGACATCCGTGAGCTTCGGCGATCAATCGTAAGTGACTAGCGATCAATCGTAACTGGTCTGGCGATCAATCACTCAGGATCGGCGATCAATTGCAACTCTCTTTTTTAATCCAGCAAGGTCCAGCAACAAATCAGCAAAATTCTATTATGAGCGATCAATCACTCAGGGCTGGCGATCAATCGCAGGCTGGGTGATCAATCGACGGATCAATCTCTGAATCAATCTTCAGAAACTGCAACTTTCTGCGTTTTACTTTTATGACCCTGTAACTCTGCACTTTGCTTTTTTAGGACAATTCAGGACTTTTAATATGATTTCTTCAATGTTTTTCTTCTCTTCTCTGGCTCATTAAAGCTTGGTCTTTTAATCACTTCAAATCTTCCAAATTAGCATTAAATCAATTACATCTTTCTCTTTTGCCTACAAACACAAAAGCAAACATAAGTCCTTAACTTTAGCAATTTAAACTATACAATTATGCTATGGATTGGGGTTTAAATATGCACAATTCATGGCTTAACACAAGCCTTTTTATATCAAGTTAGTTTCAAGTGACAGCCTGCACCTCCGAATTAATTGTTTGTATTTAACATTTGGGCAACGACCTCTTACCGTGTTAATTTACGTCTTATTGGGCATTATGCCATATTTTTGGAATTATGGATTTATGATGTATATCGGAAGACAAACCGTAATATAGATCAAGGGTTCATGGGTGAGGAGTCGTTGCGACTGCTATGAACCACATGATCGGTTAGACTTGTGATACAATGGTGGTATCTTAGCTTCACCAACTTGTTGACTGAAGTCGCATTAATAAAAACTCAACTAATCATGCATATACATCATCATGTCATACGTTTTTGTGTGTGGATGATGCTCAGTGATGAGCTACATCATTGTCTGATATAAACAGTGATTGATAATGGTACCTGGGGCATGCATCTGCACATCTACCATTCATCCATTTAAGTAACTGGATTATGAACTTTTGTTATTTTGCATGTTACTATTACGTATACTTTATTGCGGTTGATAACATGTGTAACTTAGAAATAATTGAATCATTAAGTTAACTACTCACTCCCACCTAGAACGGTGTTTTAAAGCACCAACCAAATTGTTAACGTCAGATTTTGTAACAGGATCCTCCGGACGTTCACCTTCTCTCCAATAGAGACTTCCTCCGCCGGTCCTGAAAGAAGACAGAAAGCAACTAAGGGTGGCCGGCGTCCAGCCGTTAGCCCTCCAATGCTTAAGTCAGATAAGGCAAGAAGGAGAATAGCCAAGCAACCGAGGCTAGAGATTGAATATTGTGTACCTGTATCTTAATGGAGTCATCTCCTTATATAGATCTGAAATGATCCAATCTGTTAAGTAAGATATCGAGATCCCGCTGATTTCGTGGGATAAGATTCTTATCCTTAGATAGAGGGGAGATCTAATCCAATGACTCATCCGACAGTTTCGTTCCTTGATAGCGATCCCTTGAGACTCGGAACCATTGAAGAAGATAAGCTCAAAATCGGCCTATACGGGCTGCTGGTACTGAGGGCTAAGGGATGTCACCACAGAAAAAGCTGTTCGCATGTAGAAAGATGGTCGCGAGTCCAAGTGCTCGCTCATTCAGATGTAACACCTTTCAACGACTTGTGAGAAGGTCTGCTCGCAGGAAAAACACAACTTCTCTCGCCTTCCAGTATTTGACTATCGATCACGACTTCTCGAAGCTTTGGTAGTCGAGCATCGTTTTTCCTAATATGCGAGCTGCGAACAGACTTTCTCGATAGTCGAATAAAGGTGCTCGCGAGATCGGAGTATCTTCAGAATATGTGAGTCGCGAACAGACGTTCTCGATAGTCGGATAAAGGTGCTCGCGGGGTCGGAACAGCAGGAAAACCTCCAGCAGACATCTCTGATGTTTTGGCTATAACAGATGCCCCCCAAGTCCTTACCGTCAAGAATTCTAAGGGAAGGACTTATTCACTGTCATACGTAACCGCCCGTTGTCTTTATCGAGACGAAACCGTACATGATTGGGCTGGAATTAATGATCGTCAGCTTTCCGCGGCCTTTCCGCAGACAGGGAATGAAGAGACGCTCGCCACGTGTCTGAGGAGTTAATGGGCGTGCCTGCTCGACTGCCGCACCGAACGGACGGCTGCCACGTATCATCATATGCGGCGGAATGATTGCCTATAAATATACGGGGTCCGCCATATCTCTCGTTTTCTACAAAAGTTTTTCGAACGAAAGAATTTTCCCGTCATCTTCCTCTCATACTCCTTCCTCCGGTGTTCCTTTTCCTTCCGTTCTTCCTTCTGGGTATATTCCTTTTCTTTTCTTTTTTTTTAAACCATCTTATGGCTGAGGACTCTGACGAGACCACCGTCCCACTGGGAGATGCTACATCGGAATCCTCTGCTTCTAGTAATGTGAGGGTTCCGGCAGGCAGATACACTGCAGCCGGATATCCTTCTATTTTATCGGAGGACAGGCTGGTTGAGTTACGGGAGAGGAATCTGATCCCTGACTCTATCATTCTCCGGTTGCCCGGAGATGGAGAGACACCAGATTCTCCCCCCTCAGGGTGTGTGGCTTTCTACGAGTACTAGCTCATCCTGGGGGTACGCCTTCCTCTCCATCCTTTCGTTCGGGATGTTCTTCAATGCTATAAGATTGCCCCCGGGCAACTTATTGTGAACGGATGGAGGGTGGTTCTGAGCTCCTTCGCCCTCTGGGCTCAGGCCGGCAATGGGGAGCTCACAGCTGAGGAGTTCCTCCGTATGTTTCGCTTGAAGAAGGCGCCCTCCAGCGAAGGCTGGTACTACCTGTGTTTCTGGCACCGGGATAACTTCGTGTTGGGGAAGCCCTCCTCGAACTATCCCGGCTGGAGGAAACGGTGGTTCTATGCTTCCGGGAACTGGGAGTCTGCCTCCTCCAGGGGTCCAGGAGTGACACATTTTTTCTGTGAAGGTAGGCACAGTTCCACATTGTGCTATTTCTCCAGGTTAAAATTCTAGGGTTTATATATATTTTGACCGCTACTTGTGCTCGCAGGTATCCCGGCCCTGAACAAGCCAAACTTGAAGGGAGGGATTAACGAGAAGATAGTAAAAGTATACAAGTTGCCTGTTGGTGATAGGCACATCGAAGCCTGCTTGTCCTGCTCGCGACTCGCAGCAGCAGGATTGATATCCGGCGAAGAAGTCACGATGACAAAGGCTGGAGAAAAAAAGGGGTTTGTTGCCTCGACTAAAGGGCACAAACTCGAAAAGGCAGAAGAAGTCTGCCAAGGCCTTCTCAACCATCCGCCCGCAAGGGTGGCGACTAACCTGCTTTTCTCGCGAGCACGGTGGGGGCACCAGCAGTGCCCAACATCCCCTCACTGGTGGTCGCACCTGGACCGCCAGTGATTAACATTACTGACATTCCCCTGATGGGGAAGGGTCCAGCTGCCCCCCAGCTGATGAGGCTCGCGAGCAAACAGAACCTTGTGAGTCGGTTCCTGCTCGCGAGCTGACCCCTGCTGGCGAGCCTGGACCTGCTCGCGAGTCGGTGGCCCCACCTGTCGCGAGCACGACTGGGTTGGTCGTCGCCCAGCCGTTTGGAGGTGGAACATTCTCTATTCCTCGCCACCTCCATCCAATTTGTAACTTTTTGTTCGACAACATTTCCCCCCAAACATTTGGCTCTCTTCCCGAGCCAAGCCCTGAGAACCTCTTCCTTGAGGCGAGGGTAAGGATGGTTCAGGTAAGACCTCGGAGATTTTGTTTAACTTCCTTATTTTTGGGCTCTCAAGTATTTTTTCTCACGTTTTCTTTTCCATTTTGCAGGGCTTAGATCTCATCTTGCGGACGAAGCGTGATATCGTCGCCGCTCGTCGCGTGATCGATGAGGCAGAAGGAAAGAGGATCGCCTTGGAGAAGGCGGTCCAAGGAAGGGATCAGCTCCTCAAGTCCCGTGAGGCGGTAATCTCTAAGAGAGATGAGGAGAAGAAGATCCTCATCGAGAAAGTCCAAGTCTTAACCGATAGGTATCAGGCTTTGGATTCTAACTTCGTGAAGCTCGCGGAGTTGAAGGAGAAAGCGGAGAGAGAGAGAGGGAGATCTTTCATCAAGACAAGATCTCGTTGGAGGAGCAGCTCGCGGAGGCCAAGTCGCAGCTTAAAGAAGTTAGCGAAAATTTGGAGAAGGAGCGCTCCAATCTCGCAAGCTCAAGGTTGACTCGATCCATTGGGACGAGGAGAGAGTTGCCTTGGTAAAAATGCTCTCGGAGGAAGGGCCTCGGGCAATTTCCGAGTTCCGGAACTCGCAGCTATATGACGATGAAAGATATGAGTCATATGATGCTGGTGGCAACTTTGTGCTAAGAGTAGTGCAACGAATGTCCCCATCTTTTGATATGGGGGAATTTGGACGAGTCGCGACCATCATAGCTACAGAGGAGCAAGCTGCTGCTGAGAATGAGGTGACCGAAGCCACGCAGGCTGGAGGGGCTCCAGAAATGGGCCCTGAAGTCGAGAGCATGGCTCCTCCCCCGAGAGATTGATGTTCTTTTTTGTTTTTCTTTCTCCTGTACTCGCGAGCAGACATTTGTAAACAATTGACATATTAATGAAAAGATATTTTTGGAAATGTTCTCGTTCTTCTTGTTTACCTTCTCTTTTTCCCTTCATGCAATGAATGCGTTCTCGTTTCAATGAGTTATGCTCAACCCGGGGGGTCGTAGTGACCCTGCCTTCGTGGAGATAGACTGATCTATCGATTGAGAAATGAGTTGTGCTCAATCCGGGGGGTCGTACTGACCATTCCCTCGTAAAGATAGACTGATCTATCGATTGAGAAATGAGTTGTGCTCAATCCGGGGGGTCGTACTGACCATTCCCTCGTAGAGATAGACTGATCTATCGATTGAGCCTCCGAATTTACCAAGGGTAGAAGAATGGTCGAGAGTACAAACGTGCTCTCCTTCAGCGTTATTTTTTATCCATAAAATGGAAATGCGACCATCCGAGGTGAATTTATCCCTACCAAAGGTAGGCAATTGGCCAAGAGATTGAATGTATTCTCTTCAGGGCTGTTCAGGTCCAAGTAAATGGAGCAGCGACCAAAAGATATCTTTGACTTTTTATTCATAAAATGTCGTTATGAACTACATCGAATCTAGGGGAAGTATTGCAGCAAATGCTCCACGTGCCAAGGGCGACGTACGGGTTTTCCCTGCATGTCTTCAAGGTAATAAGTACCGGGTCGCACAATCTTAATAACCCGATACGGGCCTTCCCAATTTGGATCCAGCGAACAAGCGGGAACTCCGAGTTTTTGCTTCAGGACCAAATCTCCGAGCTGGAAGGATCTAGGCCGGATCTTAGCATTTCGATAGCGAGCAATACGTTGTTGATATGCGGCCGCTCGTACTTGGGAGGTATTTCTTCGTTCTTCCAAGAGATCGAGATGAAGTCGAAGATCTTCCTGATTACCCGCGGGGTCATACTGCTCGATCCGATACGAGGGCACTTGAATTTCCACTGGTACTACTGCGTCGACACCAAATGCTAAGGAGAAAGGGGTTTCGCCTGTTGATGTACGAGCCGTGGTTCTATATGCCCATAGTACTTCTAGCAGAAGTTCCAACCACATACCTTTACATTCACCTAGCTTGGTCTTTAAGTGGTGCTTGATGATTTTATTCACTGCCTCAACTTGCCCATTTGCCTGGGGATGATATGGAGAGGTGCGGAGGTTACGTATCTTCCATTTTTCACAAAATTCATCAAAGGCTGCGTTGTCGAACTGCGTTCCGCTGTCGGTAATTATAGTGTGAGGGAGTCCGAAACGGCATATGATATTTCTCCATATGAACTTAGTAGTTTGTTTCTCAGTAATCTTGGCTAATGGTTCTGCTTCGGCCCATTTGGTGAAGTAATCGACCCCCACTATCGCGAATCTATTTTGTCCTTTTCCCGTAGGCAAGGGCCCGATGATATCGACCCCCCATTGCGCGAAAGGCCAAGGACTATCTACTGGAGTCATTCGCTCAGACGGTACATGAGGTATAGGAGAATATCGCTAGCACTTGTCACATTTTTTAGAGAATGCAATTGCATCTGCTTTCATAGTGGGCCAATAATATCCTTGCCTCATCGCCTTATATGCTAGGAATCGCCCCCTGGGGTGGTTACCACATGCCCCCTGGTGTATTTCATCTAGAACACGAAGTGCTTCTTCTGGATGAAGACACCTTAAATAAGGCAAGGAAAAACTTTTACGTAACAATATTCCGTCTTGTAAGGTATACCTGGCGGCTCGATGACGAATTTGTCTTGCAACTTTCTTGTCGTCTAGAAGGTATCCGTCTCTGAGATAAAGGATAATGGGGTCCATCCAACATGGAGAGGATTTTACCGACATTACTTGCTCAAGAGTTGCTTGGTCGATACTCGGGTTCTGAAGATGCTCGATGGGGATTGAATGTGATAACTCAGATTCTGGTGCAGAGGTGAGCTTTGCCAGGGAATCTGCGAGTTGGTTCTTCTCGCGAGGAATATGAATTATTTCATAAGTCTTCAGTTTTGCGAGCAGGATGAGGACACGAGATTTGTATAAGGCCATCCTTTCTTCTTTGGCCTCGAATTCACCGAGAACTTGGTTGACAATAAGCTGGGAGTCGCTGTGAATTAGCAGATTTTGGATTGAAAGGACAATTGCTAGTTCGAGGCCAACGATCAAGGCCTCATATTCTCTTCATTATTTGAGATGCGAGTATCAAAACGTAAAGCGTATTGGAAATGCGACCCGTCTGGGGCGACTAGGATTAGGCCTGCTCCGCTACCGGTGGCCCGTGACGACCCGTCTACGAAGAGGGACCAGGAAGGCTGGTCGCTGGTCGTGGACTTGTCATCGGAAGAGAAGTATGTGAATTCGACGATAAAGTCAGCCACGGCCTGGCCCTTGACAGCGGGCCTGGGGCAGTACGAGATATCGTGCTCGCTGAGCTCGACCACCCATTTAGTTAATCATTCGGAAGTCTCAGGTTTTTGAAGGACTTGTCGTAACGGATGATTCGTTGGTACGAGAATAGCGTGGGCTTGAAAATATGGTCGTAGTTTTCGTGCTGTCGTGACCAAGGCCAGGGCCAGTTTCTCCATATCAGAATAACGGGTTTCAGCATCTACCATTGCCCGACTGATATAATAAACGGGCCTTTGCATCCCGGAGTCTTCTCGTATTAAAGCGGCGCTAACGGCCAGTGGAAGACACAGATAAATAAAGGATGAGTTGCTCATGTGCTACTAGGTTTAGATAAAACAGGGGGCGTGCTCATATACTGCTTCAATTGTTGAAAAGCTTATTCGCATTGTGATGTCCACTCCCAATTAGATTTTGCTGTAGCACGGAAGAGCTTGAAGAAGGGTAAGCATTTGTCAGATGCTCGTGAGATGAATCTATTCAACGACGCGATGCGACCAGCCAGACACTGGACGTCCTTAAGAGTGGTGGGGGATTTCATCTCTACCAATGCTTTTATTTTTTCAGGATTTGCCTCAATTCCACGCTGGCTGACCATGAACCCAAGAAATTTTCCTGCAGACACTCCGAACGCACATTTTTCTAGGGTTCAGTTTCATTTGATATCTCCTCATTAGGTCGAAGGCTTCTCGAAGATCAGAAAGATGATCATCTTCTACGATGCTTTTCACGAGCATGTCATCAACATAAACTTCCATATTCCTGCCGATTTGAGCAACGAATATTTTGTTGACGAGACGTTGATAGGTGGCCCCTGCATTTTTAAGACCGAACGGCATAACTTGGTAGCAATATAATCCCCGGTCTGTGATGAAGGCGGTATGTTGGCTATCAGGTGGATGCATCATGATCTGGTTGTAACCAGAATAAGCATCCATAAAGCTAAGCAGGGCATGCCCAGCTGTTGAATCGACGAGCTGGTCTATCCGCGGCGTCGGAAAAACTATCTTTGGGGCATGCTTTGTTCAAATCTGAATAGTCGATGCACATTCTCCATTTGCCATTAGCTTTCTGGATGAGAACTACGTTCGCGACCCACTCCGGGTAGTCAACTTCTTTTATGAAATTGACCGTAAGCAGCTTTTCGACTTCAACTTTGATTGCCATTTGCCTTTCTGCAGTAAAGGCACGTCGACTGCTGGTGTACGGGTTTATGCTTTTGATCGATATTCAACCGATGTGCGATAATGTTGGGGTCGATGCCTGGCATATCTTTGTGAGACCAAGCGAACACGTCTTGATATTCGGTGAGGAGGCGGATCAGCTCATCCCGGACGGCTCCCTTCAAAGAGGATCCCATGCGGACAACTCTGGACGAGTCATCTTTAGCTAAGTGAACCGCCACTGTATCTTCCCCAGGAGTTCCTGATTGAAGGGCGCTCTCTCTCGGGTCTAGGGAGTTGTCAGTCGAGGAGTTAAGTGAATCTTGTGCTATCGTCATGACAGGTGCTGCTGGGACTTTCTTTCGGTCTTGTAGGGCTATCTTGTAACAAGACCGAGCCTCCTTTTGATTTCCTCGCACAACCCCAACGCCATTTGGGGTAGGGAACTTGACACACAAATAGGAAGGGTGTAAGGCTACCCCAACCTTATTAAGCGATGGCCGCCCCAAAATGGCGTTATATGATGATTTTCGATCCACCACGAGGAAGTTTATGAAGACGGTAGTCTTCGCTGGACTTTCTCCAAGAGTAACTGGGAGATCAATGCTTCATTCAGGTATTACCACCTCACCTCCGAAGCCGATGAGAGGGGTTGAAACTGGCTTGAGTAGGCTTCTGGCAAGTGCCATTTTGTTGAAAGCCTCTAGATACAGAATATCGGCTGAGCTACCTATATCCACCATAATTCGATGAGTCAGATAATTTGATACCTTTAATGTGACTACGATGGAGTCCTCGTGAGGGAAGTGAATTCCCGCTGCATCTTCGAGGGAGAAGGAAATTGGAGGATGGTTGGCTTTTGACGCGCTGGGTGACTATTCCAGCCAATAAATATGCTGGGGTTCTTTAGACGCCTTCCGAGCGTACGCTTTCCTTGAAGCTTGAGAGTCGCCCCCGCAAGCTGGTCCTCCGACGATGGTGCGGATTTCTCTAGTAGGCTCAGCGTCCTCTTGGGCAGTATGATGATGAGACGGTTCCTTTTGGCGTGGTGAGGCTTTCACCCTTTCTGGTGATCGATTTTTACTAGCGACATAATCCTGGAGATGGCCTTTTCGAATAAGGGCTTCAATATGATCTCGTAGAGAGATGCAGTCCTGGGTTCTATGCCCGTGATCTTTGTGGAAGTAATAGAACTTGCTCTTGTCTCTCTTCTCGGGATCAGATTTGATCTTTGCAGGCCACTTTACATATGGTTTGTGTTTAATCTCCATTAAAACCTTTTCATGAGACCGATTGAGAGGAGTGTAGTTATGATATTTACCAGAATAAGGCTTCTTGGGAGAACGGTCGCGTTGATCACGACGATATTTTTTATCTGTAGAAGAGGTTCCTTCTGGCTTGCGTTTCTTACCCTGTACTCCATGGCAGTGTCAATGCGACTTCTTCTGCATTGATATATTTCTGAGCTTTGGCTTGGAATTCTGCCATAGTTTTCGGAGGGTTCTTATCTAAGGCAAACCTGAATTTCTCGCTCGTTATTCCGGCTATGAGGGCTGTGAGACCTTTTTCTTCAGTATAACCCTCAGTTTGAACGGCTTCGGCAGTGAACCGTACTGTGAACTCCTTTATTGTCTCCCCATGCTGCTGTTTCAGATCCATTAGATGGGAGGCTGGCTTCTTAATGCGAATGCTTCCCATGAATTGAGAAAGGAATAACTCCGATAACTTTGAAAAGGAGCTGATGGAACGAGGTTTTAGTCTCCGGAACCACGTACGAGCTGCTTCCTTCAATGTTAGGGAAAAAGCCCTACACATGATTTCTGAGGCATGTCCCTCCAACTCCATAGGAGACCTATATGTTTCCAGGTGTTCAAGGGGGTCGCCAATACCTGTGTACAGGGTGATAACAGGCGTTCGATATTTTCTAGGTAACGATGCCTCCATAACCTCGCTGGTGAAGGGGGACTCGGATTGATGTATCGCCGCCATGACGGCAGATGGTCGATTTGCCTGGTATCGCTGCTCTATAACGTCAAAACGATCATGGATTCTTTTGAGATCTCCTTCCCATGGTAAGGTATAGCCTGATGTTTCGACGGTGGAGTCCTGAGGTTGAGGTTGGCGAGACGCACTAGAATGTATGGAATGTGGAGGCAGCACAGGAGGGTGGTTGCCGAGTGGTGTTCGGTTTGACGGAGGATGATTTGGTTGAACCCGTGGTTCGTCCACAGAATGTCTGGAAGCCACCGGAATGGGTTGCGGTGGTAACCCCTCGGAGGGTTGTCTCTGCGGTTTGGGGAAATGCTGATCAAGCCGATTTGACAGGGCCTGAACTCCGGCATTTAGAGTTAGAAGAGTATTTCCGAGGAAACGCAGAACGTCGTCTTGATTTCCATAGGCCTTCAATAATGGGTTTGTTGACGGCATATTTGGGGCTCCTTGAGGGATATTCGTCGAAGTGGGTAGAGGGACAGGTACGGATTCCGTCTCATCGAGCGGAGGTGGTGCCTGCCTTGAAGTCGAAGGATGAACAGCCTTTTTAGGAGGCATATCAGAAGGATTTTGATCAGTGGTTAGAACGATTGACTTTGACGATCAAGTCGTTCCCACAGACGGCGCCAAACTGTTAACGTCAGATTTTGTAACAGGATCCTCCGGACATTCACCTTCTCTCCAATAGAGACTTCCTCCGCCGGTCCTGAAAGAAGACAGAAAGCAACTAAGGGTGGCCGGCGTCCAGCCGTTAGCCCTCCGATGCTTAAGTCAGATAAGGCAAGAAGGAGAATAGCCAAGCAACCGAGGCTAGAGATTGAATATTGTGTACCTGTATCTTAATGGAGTCATCTCCTTATATAGATCTGAAATGATCCAATCTGTTAAGTAAGATATCGAGATCCCGCTGATTTCGTGGGATAAGATTCTTATCCTTAGATAGAGGGGAGATCTAATCCAATGACTCATCCGACAGTTTCGTTCCTTGATAGCGATCCCTTGAGACTCGGAACCATTGAAGAAGATAAGCCCAAAATCGGCCTATACGGGCTGCTGGTACTGAGGGCTAAGGGATGTCACCACAGAAAAAGCTGTTCGCATGTAGGAAGATGGTCGCGAGTCCAAGTGCTCGCTCATTCAGATGTAACACCTTTCAACGACTTGTGAGAAGGTCTGCTTGCAGGAAAAACATAACTTCTCTCGCCTTCCAGTATTTGACTATCGATCACGACTTCTCGAAGCTTTGGTAGTCGAGCATCGTTTTTCCTAATATGCGAGCTGCGAACAGACTTTCTCGATAGTCAAATAAAGGTGCTCGCGAGATCAGAGTATCTTCAGAATATGTGAGTCGCGAACAGACGTTCTCGATAGTCGGATAAAGGTGCTCGCGGAGTCGGAACAGCAGGAAAACCTCCAGCAGACATCTCCGCTGTTTTGGCTATAACACAAATGATATCATCAATGTAAGTACCTTGGGAGTAAACACACTAGATGGGGCCTAGTTAGACCTTGTAGTGGAGACATCATACTTTTAGGCTCGAGCAAGTTAGAGCAGGTGGAGATCTTTATGGCAGTTCATTATTGGAGTTTTATGTCGGGACACTAGACCTTTGGATTTATCTCATTTTAGACATGTATATTGGAGTCCCTAGCTAGGTGGACTCCATGTTTTGTTAAGTGTGCCTTGTAGTTTGTATAATCTCTATCTGGGTAGACACTACCTTTTTGAATTGTATATTGTGTATATTTGTCATATACTTTTGGGTTTAATTTTTTCTACTGAACTGTTGATGCCATTGATTTAAGTCACTCTGATTATTTGGCCGTGAATGGACGTTTATTAGTCTATGTGGACATGTGAGAACTCCCCACATGTATTTTTCTTAAGTTAATACCTAAAAAATTGAGGGTACTCGACTCACAATTTTCAAGGTTTTACTTGCATATGGTTTTATGCCACCACACTTATGACGAAGGCATATCATCTAAGGGGTCATTTGGTAGCATGGATTTCATGTGAATTGGAATCCAATTCACAATTACCATGGAATCCATGTGAATTAGTACCATGCATATGGATTCCATGTGAATTCAAAATTTGTGTTTAGCATATTTCTCCATGATGATACGCATTTTATTAAATTCTTTAACAGTGGCCCATCATAAGGTTTATGTGAAATCTACCCCGATGACCAAGTATATCACTCCATATTAGCCATAGATTCTAAAACTCAGCTCGATATTTGATTTAGGTGGACCATACAATTGAAAACAATATACAGAGGATATCTCTTACAACTGTTTCGATTCATATGACCCACCTAAATCATAAACTGGGCCAACTATTGGGCCTTATGGCTAAAATGGAGTGGCACACCTGGTGATTATAGTGGATTTTACATAAATATTAAGACAGGGTATATTAATTCTTGAAATTAATTAAAGTCATTCTCATGATGATGTCATCAATAATAGTACTTTATGAATTTACCACCAATTACGACCATTCACCACCAATTCCATGGTGCCAAACCACCCTTGGGCAAATATCTTCGTGTGTGACTATGATTTTGTTATTATTAAGCCCGTAGTAATGACATGTAGCGGCATTTCATTAGTTGACACGAGTGTGTCCAAACGGGTGTAAACAACGTGAACTCAAAATGAAGCAAATCCAAGTCCTAGGTGGACGAAACAATGGTGATTGAACAATCCAACATTAAAAAAATTCATAGGGCCCCACAATCTACCATTAGAGTTCTTTTAGGGCCACTGTAATTTTTATTTTCCATCTAACCTGCTGATAATTACAAATGAACATGGACGAACATAAAAAAACACATATCAGCTTAATCCAAAACTTTTGTGGTCAATAAGAAGTTTTTAATGGTCAGTCATAACGGTTTCCTATATTATATTATGGTCCACTTGAGATTTAGATCTGCCCTAACATGATTTGGAAAAACGGATGGACGGCATGGATGTAGAATGCACACATCAAGGTGGGCTGCACACTAGGGGCCGCGGCTTGGGTGAGGATGGCTCCACACCTAATCCGCTCCCGGCTCCTGTGGGCCCGCCCTGATGTATTTGTTTATCCACGCTGTACAACCATTTTCTCATATCATTTTAAGATATGAATTAAGCAAGAGGGAGATTCAATGCTCAAATAGACAGTGGAGATCACTATTTGGTGTGATCCACTTGAGCGTTGGATATGTCTCATTTTTGGGTTTATAACTTAAAATGATCCGAGAAAATGGATGGACGGCGTGGATAATTAGATGCATCACGGAGGACCCCACAGGAGCCCCTCTATGGACCGATTCGTGTCCAGCGGGGTCGGACGCAATCCGCTTCCGATCACAGAGCATTGGTTCGGTACATCAACCACGAACCCACTCTTGGGTCGGGATGCGGTTACTCTTGTGATAAAAACCGATTCCCGCCATTTCCAATCTTCCCCTATAAAACCCTAACCAAAACTTCAAGATCTTCTCCTCTCATCTGCTGCGGGTGCATCGAATTTTGTTTCATTTCTCTCAATGTAAAACCGCTCGCAAGATCGAGTCGCCGGATGCTAATACACCGAAGCTCTTCCCTTTCTCTCGGAGTGAAACCCTAGCTGAAGAGAAGGGAAAGGGTGATGGAGATGGAGGCGCTGGCTGAGGGATTATGGGGCCTAGCTGATTTCCATGAGAGCAACGGCGAGATCGGCAAGGCCATCAAGTGCCTGGAAGCCATCTGTCAGAGCCACGTGTCCTTCCTCCCCATCGTTGAGATCAAGACTCGTCTCCGGATCGCCACGATCCTGCTCAAGCACACGCACAATGTCAATCATGCAAAATCCCACCTCGAGAGATCGGTCTCTCTCTCTCTCTCTCTCTCTCTCTCTCTCTCTCTCTCTCTCTCCTCTGAGATTCCATGTTTGATTGGGTTTTGCTATCAGGGAGAAGATTGTGTGCTCTACAGTGTATATATCCAACCAACTGACAGTGGTGGGCAGGAATGTTAACACAAATTCAAATGGTAAGGTGAGGCTATTCCCTGAGGATGCAGGCAATCAACCGCAAACCACATGTATCGGGTGAAGCATGGGAAGGGAATCGAAACCACGTCTGTGGGGAGCAAACCCATGACGGTAGCCACTCTCCCAAACCGGGGTTTTGAAAATTCAAAACTTGAAAATGTCTAAATATTCCTGCCAACTGCCTTCGAATGGTTGGACTTTGTAGCGCCCTTTTGTTCCCACCTCTTTTTTTTATGCATTCACCTTTCTACTATTAAGAATGGCGATGCAACAGTACGGAGAAGGAACAAAAGGGGTGCATCTATCAGAAATGTGGTGCAATCATAAATTTCTCATAATGGTGTTGCTGACTTAGGGCCTGTTTGGCCTGCGGGATTAAATGGTATGGAATTGCGTTAGATGGGATTAACACCATTATTGCACAATGACTGCATGTCTGGAAATACCATGGTATTTTGACCATCCAATCCCCATGTTTGGGATCAGATTCTTCCTCGAGCAAAACTACCCTATGAAGCAAAACCCTATTTGGTGGATGATGGATTTGTAATCAATGGAGCAGATTCATAACTGATGTCAGTCACTTGCACACATATACAACTCAAATATCAAGCGTAAAGGATGCATATGGATGGACCTCATGGATAAAACGCATGCATCAATGTGGGGCCCACAGATGGAGCAGATTTCAAAATCCATCAGAAATCCCACATGGGACCAAACACAATTCCATCCCACTTAATCCCTCTTAAGCCCATGTACCAAACAGGCCCTTACTGTTACTATTAGAGAAACGAGATGATACAGTAGAGTAGGTAAACTGGGAAATGGAGCCAGCTCCATAGTTTATGTGTCAGGTGATGTATCGATCAAGGCCGTCCATCAATTGAGCCCTATCATGGATGGTCAATGTTTCTAATCTCATGCCTCACATATAATACTAGGTGTTGGTTCTCTTAACTGTACTGAACACTGACCGTTAACCATTTATGCTTTCTACTGTTGCTTTAAGGCCGCTACTCAATGTGTACTTTAAACCATTTTCCATCCAAAGTATAGGTACGTAGATGGATGGCCTCAAACGATAGGTCATCCTGCCATGTATACTCTAGAGAGACGGCTCAACCATATGATTTCCCATTAGGGCATTGTTTGGTGTCATGTGACTGTTGAATACACCCATTTCCTCTCTTGGTTATTTATTGGAGTAGGTGTAAATAGCAGCTTGAATTGTTGTTTTGGTTGTTGTTATTGTTACTGTTATATCATTATATCATCACTATCATTGTTGTTGTTGTTAGCAATGTTGTCAAATCACATATGCCATCGTATGTGACCAACATATGTTGTTCGTATATGCCATCGCATATTGCTCTGCCTTTTTTTTTTAATTAAAAAAGTGGAGGAAAAATAAAAAAAAAGTTGAAAAAATCTAAAAAAATTAGGTAAAACTATGCCTAATTACTGCAAGTGATTGGGTTGGAGTCTTTTACTTATTTCATTGTCGTTTGAGTGTTTGAGACTATTAGGCCATCTATAAATTAAGTTATATACCTAATTACTTACATTATATTTACATAAAATTTAATAAAACAATCAATAAGTTACATTAAGAGAGAATTAATTGTTAAAAACTTTGAACATAGAAATTTTATTGATAAATGATAACTTGATAACTTGAACAACTTATAAGTTACAAGTTTCAACTTAATTTATAAATACATTTTACAAAAAAAAGCACAACTTAGAAAGCTACAAGTTTCTACTTATTGACTTATAAATTTAAAATATAAAAACTTAACATACTAACATAGGCTATTGTTAACATATATGATGTTTGGATACATGGATTCAACCGTCTTTTTTATACTGTTGTGACTTATATGCTATCGCATACTTGCATATGTGATTGCATACTTATCGCACAACAAAGGTTTGTCATCACATACTATCTTGGATCGCATATGCCATGATGGCAAATGCATTCCTTCTGGAAAAAAATTGGCATATGCGATCGCACATGACAACAATGGTTATTAGTGGAAAATCTAACCTTTTGGGAGTGCAACAATTCCATGCCTAGCGTGCTGCACTCAAATTGGACACGTGGAACAAACATACATGATCCAAAGCATTCATTTGAGTCCCACCCTGAATGGATCATTTTTTGCAAATTCAACAGGTCAGATGATCCTTGCCTGTTAAACTGGACTGTTTCACATTTAATGCTGGCTGCTGTCAATGCTGTTCATTTGTAAGTCACCTTTCAGAATCATTAAGATAATTTGGGTCTTGACATTTTTCTAGCGTGACCAATTGATGGAGAGGCCCTCCTGATAAAAAATTGGGATAGCGGACAGCCATGCCACGTGTTCAATTTTTGTGTGAGCTCAAAAAACAGAGCACTTATGCACTATGAGTGAAGTAGAACCATATTGCTTGTTGTCTTTCTGTTCTGTTCTGTTCTGTTCTTTTCTTTTTTGCTGCTGCTAGTGGTTGTGGTGGTGGAGGTTATATATTTAATGCACAGTGCACACAACTACTGCTAAGTTTCTGGTGGTGCTGGTACGATGCCAATCTTAGGGTAGCATCAGTTTTTAGTCTTCTTTTATTACTTAGTTACTATTCAATGCTGCGGAATTATAGAATCCTTGACCGAAGGATTTGATATATCATTCTTGGGCCCTGAATTCTACTCTGTACGAGCGGGGTTGTAGTGAGACATTAGACATACGGTTTATCTGATGGGTCCACCATGGATAGGCATGCCTCAAAAGTCTCTCATAGTGGAAAATCCTAGCCACATATTTGGCCTTTTTGCTATTGAATGTTGTCTTTTGCTATTTTTTTTTCCTCAACCGTCTTTTGACCGATCACAGGTCTAAGGGTTGTACGATTCTCGTGTGATGAGACTCTTGGGGCATTGCCTATTCCACCTGTACAAATCAGGGCTGAGAACCATGCACATCCTTGAATCATAATCATCTAAGCCTTATCCTAACTAATTGGGGTTGATCATATGTATCCTTTTCATGCATATTCTTGAATCAAGGACCATATAATTCCTCGCCAACATTTGGTTGGGCTTAATTTTCTTTCATCTTTTCTATTTCAGTTTTCAGCTCCCTTTTAAGTGATGCCAGATGTTTCCTCAAGATTTTGTTAAAGCCAACCAGTAGGATCTTGAGCCCATTGTTTTGATTATTCTTTGTATGGACATGTCCAACAGTCTTTGTACTTGGTGCCACCTTTGTAGGTGTCCCATTGAGGTGTCATGATCCAACATGTGTATGTTTGAATGATAAGGGTTTCTGGAGTCATTGTTGAACTGCATAATTCATCCTACTGATGGAAGTTTGTGCTTCCTACAACACAGCAATTGCTCTTGAAGTCAATACCTTCATGCTTCGAATTGAAATGCAGAGCGTATAGCTTGTTAAGCCAGTGCTATCATCTTGTCGGTGCCATCCCTCAGCAGAAACAGATCTTAAACAAGGGTTTGGAGATGACAGCATCTTCTGAGGATGGGTATGCAATTGATTTTTTTTTTTTTTATATTTACTTATTATCTTGGTTTCAATTATTTAGTGTAGGTCTATGGTACCTAAAAAATTGTACTCACTTGGCAGGTGGCACAGATGATTCCTATTACTATTGGCATTATACATATAGCACTCCTAATGCTATAAGACTTGCAATTTTGTGATCCATGCTGTTCGTCAGGTGGACCTCACTGTTTATGTGCCCTAGCCCAAAAATCATTTTGCTCCTCTTATCAGGTGGGCTTCATGTATTATATGAAGAATGGACAGTTAAAATTTTACAGAAGGTTAATATTCAACGTCTAAGTGTGGCGCATACATGAGAGGCTGTCTTATGAAGGGCTTGGATCTCACACAAATGTACTATGTTGGCAGATGAAGCCACTAGTGCTACAAGTAGGATTCTAGATTACTGCCATGAGTAGCCATTTCATCCATCTTCTATATACTCCGTTTTTCTCACTGCTGCTCATAATGATTAATTTTGGCTGTTGACAATGGCATGCAAGGATATGTTAACAAGTTTCCAAATTCAGAATTACATGTGTTCTTTGAATTGGGAGAATTGAGTTTGCTTTTTCGTTAAAAAGCTTACTCTTGTTGGTTCGAAGTCCCAGGCCTCTGCAAATTTCTTGCACGACTTGAATTCATAAGATGGGTTGAAAGTTTGGGCTAAAAAGGCTCAAATAGAAGGCATGCAAAATGATTCAAAGCTGCTTCTTGAATTAAATGAATTAGATTTAGATTGTGGTGAGGAGCTAGAGTGTTTGAAGATCTTTTGGGGCTCTTGAAGAGTCTTCTCCCTTGACCCCGAAAAAGAAGACACTGAAGTTTGTTAAGTGGGGGATGGAAGAAACCTTCTCCTTGATGTCTTTCTCCAATAATCTTACTTCATCATGGAAGGATGCTTCTATTTGCTTCAAGGTATGGAAAGCTCTCTACCTCCAAGAATAGAGGCTTTGCTTGGATGGCCACAAAAATAGAACTCTTACTCTCAATAAATTCAAAAGAAAGAATCAAGTCTTTCCTAACATGTTTCATGTCTTGAGAAGTGAAAAGTTACTTTCACCACATTTTCATCCATTGTTGGTCTGCTTTGGAAATTTTGAGTTCCTTGTTCCAATTCTTCGTTATCCTTTGGATGGAATTCAGTGGGGTTGAAAAGTTGGTCATTGGTTGGGAAACAGTCCCTTAATGCCAAAGACAGAATTATGTGGAGAATGGTTCCTTTGGCTCTCACTTAGTGATTTTTTTTTGGATAGAATAGGAGTTGCGTTGGAAACATGCTTTCTTCTTGAGCAAGATTCAATATTTAGCTTCGAGTTTAAACATTTCGTCTCAGAACATTTTGAGCAAAATGAATGTTAGTGGTTGTAATCTTGTTGGGGATGGTGTCTCCGATACTCTATTATTCGTAGGAGATTCAATCCTTCGATGTATTTTTCTTTTTTCTTTACAGGTTGCTGCTACTATAAATGGGAATATGGAAGAAATATTGAGATGTTCTCTGATACATTAGGTATTAGGGGCTCAAAATGTGAGAGCACTAGGGATGGCCTTTGTCTCATAGCATCATTTTTTCATGGTCCTTTAAGCATGGAAGGAGGCTCTTTGAATGCCACTAAGCAAGCTTCTTCTGCAGCCAAGACTCAAGAGTTGTGGAGGTTCGCATTGATCATTATCATCATCATCCCCATCATCATAACCTTCTCCTAGATATTTGAGGTCAAGCTTTACAAATCTTACTTTGCTGATCATTCCCATCGAAGGTTCTTGATAAGTGAACGAGCCTCGATATCCCTTCTCATCACCTTGATCCAAGTCCTTTTAGGCCTTCCTCTTGTCCTCTTTTCAAGTCCTTCAACCATTGTTAAGGTTACACTCCATGCCTTGGTGCACATGACCAAACCATCTTAGTTTGTTATCCATCATTTTGTCTCTTATAGGACTACTCATAGATGGGTTCATATGAGTTGATTCTTAACATCATTTCATATCTAGTCATACCACACTTTCATCTCAACATTTTCATAACTGCAACACTCGCCCTGGACAGGTTGCCTTCTAACTTCCAAACACTGCACATACGCATAACAGTGGTTGTCTTATAGCCTTTCACTCAAGTTTCATAGGCATACGAGCACTTCGAGGCATGTCTCCACTTCATCTACTAGCTCTAGTTTTATTGGAAACTAGGTATTCAATAACAATAATGGTGGTTGTAACAGCCATCATCATTACTGCTACAATACTGGCCATAATGGCCGTTATAGCCAAATAGAAAAAAAACCTATAATGGCCCCGTAATGGCCATTACAGGTCATTTCTTCCTGTAATGGCCGTTATGTCCCTGCAACGCATAGTTGTACCCACCATTATCGTTACGTAATGGCTATTACAACTGTTATGCAACCATTTTTGGATACCATGGCTGGAGACATCCTCTTCAAGAATAATAAAGCAAATGTTCCCTTTAAAATAATCACAGCTATAATAATTTTTTTTTCAAGAATACCACAGCTATAGTAATAATAAAGTAGTAACAATAATAATAATGATAGTAATATTAGTAGCACTAATACTATTATAATAATAATAACAATAAAGCCTTTGGATAAAATAAAGAGTCTATGAAATAATTACTTAGAGCAAGTTGTGCCAAAACGGTTATGTAACGGTTGTAATGGTCGTTATGTAACAGTATCGACACACCCCATCACGCGGTTTAGGGTCGAATGACTCGAATCGGGCACCCCTGGGAAAAAAAGGCACCACAACCCCATCTTGTTCTTTATTTTTTTTTCAGAGAGAGAGAGAGAGAGAGAGAGAGAGAGAGATTTATTAAGGAACCCACCCAAAGGCGAGAAAAGAATAAAACTCTCCACTAAAACATGGAAGCGAACAAGGAAATAGCAACCTTAGCTGCTTTGAAATACAGGGCCCTAGCCAAAACGAAACCCTTGTTGTCAAGAAAAAAAACTCTTGTTCTTGTTTTTTTCTTGTTCAGGAAAAAAAGTGTACTTGGGTCTAGGATGGAGTCTCATCTTCGTCTTTCTCCTCCTCTGCCAGCAATCTCTCTCTCTCTCTCTCTCTCTCTCTCTCTCTCTCTCTCTCTCTCTCCCTTCTTCTTCTCGGATGCAAGGGCATCTCAGCGTCTCTCTCTCCCAAGTATGTTGCAACATGGCTTCTCTATGTCCAAGTTTTTTAAACAAAAGGTACAATGGGTTGGACTATAAGTTACGGTCCACCAACGGATAACTTCCAATCTTTTATGTGTGAGAAATTCAATCCATTCATTAGACTGGCCTTATCGCGAGGATCACCTTTTGCAAAACTCAGTCATATCCACTCATCGAGTAGACCACACTTGTTTTTTTGCTATTTATCAATGGTGAGAAATTTTTGTATATGGTGTGGGCTGTGTGGCCCACCTGATGGGTAGATATGGATTATTTTTGCAGTAGGTGACCCTCATTTTTGGGCCTATCTATTGGAAAGGTTGGATTTCACATGCACATACCTAGTTGGATGTTATCTGCAGGGTGGACTGTAGCTTGTGGCCCAACCATTTTGACTTGAGACTTCTTTTTTCCTCATGCTGATATGATACTTTGTTGCCTTATGAAGCTTGATACACTTGCACTAAAAAAATTGTACATGTGGTATGTATTAAATCAAACTAAGCCAATTAAAATGTGGGGCTTGCCATTACTAGGTCACAATCCCAAAATCAGATTGTCTGAATGATGCTAACCATTGATTTGCAGACACTTGTTTGTTGAGATAGGACCACTGGATATTTTTAATTCTTCATTGTCCACAAATTTGATAGTGATGATGAAATAAGCGTAATTTGGGCCAATTGCATTTGGGATATTTTTTAAGCCTATAGTTTTCTAGATCCTTCCTTCAAATCTTTAGTTTAGCATTTACAGACACACACGCATGCACACACACACACATGCGCGCGCGCACACACACAGAGGGGCATGCGCTGCGCACACCCCAATATGGTGAAGGCCTGTTTGGATGCAATAAAAGTTGTCCTGAATATGCTGTGGATAGTCTATCTTGGATATCCTGTCTTGCTTGTTGTTTCTCAACTACTTTGGATAGGAAAGGAACAATTGGCACATGTGGTGCATGGGTACATTGGCATAGGTTGGCCGCTTGTGGACTGATGGTGTCACATTTGGGGTGCTTAAGGATTGATGTTGGCACATATGAGGTGCTTGAAGGTGGACGATGGCACTTGTAATGCATGTGTACATTGCCAATTTGGCACATGTGGCTACTTGTAGGTCAAACGTGGCACATGTGAGGCGGGGTACAGGGGCTCACATGGTAGATATGATGCATGTGTGCAAAACAACATTCATCATGGTTTATTGTAATGAATTGCTATTCAAGATATCTTCTCTGACATTTTTTTAAGAATAGCTATCCTCACCTTTAGGGATAGCTTATACTCATTTCTCTTGGCAACCATGCAAAAATGGTGTTGAAAAAGTAGGGATAGAGCTAGTAATGCCTTAGGAGCTATGCAAGATAGAACTTTGCTGCATCCAAATGGACCTTGAAGGACCTCATTTTTTATGCAAGCAGTTAATTCATCTATAACAGGTGCAAAAAGGTAAGGGTGTAATGGCGGCCATCTGTAAGACCCATCTCTCATTGCAATTTACCATTTCCTCCCGTTCTAGTTTTACAACAAGTAGATCATCAGTGTAAACTGGAAAATTTGTTCAACTCTTAATATCTCTTCCATTCATAGCTAGAGAGTCAAATGAGGTTGCAATTTTTTTTCTTGAGTGATGAGAGGGTCACCCATAGCTGGCAACCAATGGTCTCTTGTTTGATTGTTCCCTTTATTTTCTTTAATAGAATTGCTCATTAAAGTGTGAGGCAGAGAGTAGATTCTCAACAGAGAGAAAAGGCTGAATACCAAGTCTCAGAAAATAACATTTTTTTCAAGGATGGTTTCATACATGGAAACATTTGACTCACATGCCTGTAATGGAGAGAGGAGTAATATTGATTTTTTATTGAAAGGAATGATATTGACGATGCTAGGTAGAAGATGAAATATGCCAACATGAGAATATAGACCTGGAAATGTAACGTATATAATCTGATCACAGATACATTGGACATGCAAGAATATTCTAATTATCTCATTGATGTAATTAGTACCATCTTTCATATCTTCCCAAGTTCAAATTTTTATTCACACTCTCTTTTTTTGGATTCCTTCCTTGAAGGTTTGCAGTGAAGTTGTGGTCATGTAACTTCAATTCACAGCTTGCAAATGCTTTGGTAATTGAAGGAGACTATCGAAGCTCTATATCTGCTTTAGAACGTGGATATATGTGTGCTAGTGAAATTGGTGATCCTGAGCTTCAGGTTTGTCGACATGAGCATTGACTTATTTTACTAGTGGATTAGAAATTATTTTATCAATCATGATGTGATTCAAGCTCTTTTAATGGATATCTTACACTGGTGAACTAGATGTTTTTTGCAACTTCGATGTTGCATGTTCATCTGATGCATTGGGAAGACGTAAGTTTGGTTGATAAGGCTGTTGAAAAGTGCAACAGTATTTGGGAGTCCATCCAACTGGATCGAGTAAGTTCTTTTATATGTATAATCCATTTTATTTTAATTGTTTTCAAGTCTCATGGATATCCATAGAGAAGCATTACTGTGTGTAGGAATAGCAACCAATGGTATTTGAGAAGCTTCTATGGCAAAGTTAATATGAGAATCTTTTCATGTACCCATTTTATAACATTGAATTTCTTAAAATCAGTTAAATCCTTCTCTTTTTTATTTTGCACAAATACATGATATTTAGGGAATTGGAAATTTTGTTTCTTACCTTTTTGTGATGGCCTAGAAAATTCTCCAATGGACTTTTCAACAGAATAGGTTGCCTATTTATGAGTATACCCTTTTGTGATGGCCTAGAAAATTCTCCAATGGACTTTTCAATAGAATAGGTCGCCTTTTTATGAGTATCCTATGTTACAACTGTTGCATGCTCTAGGAATCTTCAAACCAGTGCAAAAATGTCTCCCACCTTCCAAGCAAAAAAAATAAAAAAAAAAAAATCCTTGAGAATCCTTGAGTCCATCCAACTGGATTGAGTAGAAAGTTAGGAGAGCTCCCTTTTGCATTCATTAGCTCTTTGCTGAGAATTTCAACAAAGTGGCTGGGTGGATCTCTTCTTGAGTAATTTGTGATTAGGGAGCTGGAATAAGGATTGAAAAACTGGTTTCGCAGTGTGGCTGCTGCAGTTTAGGAACTGAGTTGTACAACCCAACAAATTGAAAAAAACCGGTGCAACTCATCTAAAATTGAAAGAGTCATGTGAGCAAACCCAGTGTTTTAATCTTGTCTATACCATATATAACATAGTAGCCATGGACACTTTTAACTACACAAATAGTCTTCTATGAGTCTTGATCTTTGGGTTGTAAAAGGGCATTGTAAGGGACTTCAAACATAGGGTGGGGTGTTAAGGTCATTTGGACGTCTGTCTTTGATCAGTGGCATTTTAATTTTTTCGATGCAAGTAGCCCCCCCAAGGTCAATGAATCACAAAAGACTAATTGTGCAGGTAAAAGTAAAATTGTCCATGGCTACTCATGTTATTTAGCACAGACAAGATAAAAGTGCCCTTGTTATTTGTTGGGTTTGTTCACAGGACTCTTCCATTTTGGACAAGTTACACTGGTTTCGATTGTATGCACAGAGAGGGTGGGCTAGTTGGCATCAAAAAATTAAAATGAGGAAGATCATTTGATGCTTTGAGGTGTTTTGGGTTTGAGAATCAATATTTCCAAAAGAGAAATGTTGGGTATTGAAATTGAAGTAGGCGATTTGGTAGGTACATGTGGATGTAGAGTTGGGAGCTTCCCAGTCATCATGTTCAGACCTTTTGTTATGCATTGGCAAACCAGCCAAACACTTGTTGGGACAAGTTTATTAAGAGAATTGAAAATAAACTCTCAAGATGGTAGAGTCAACATTTATCTCTAGGGGGGCAAAATTATGCTTATTAAGTCAACTATCTAACATGTCGGTTTATTAAATGTTGCTATTCCAATGCCTAATGGTAGTGATAAACAGACTGGAAAGAATTAGGCATGATATCCTATGGAAAGGGGCGGATGTCAAACATAAAGTTTACTTGCTTAAGTGGAACAAAGTTTGCAGATCGATCGCAGAGGGATGTCTAGGGCCATAGATATGAATATCAATATCATATATCATATAGGCCGATACGGCCATATCGTATTCATATCAGCACGAGACGATACACGATATGGGGTCATATCGGCCCAATACGAAAAAATTGGCCTGTATTGCCCCAATAAGAAAAAATCAGCCCGTATCAGCCTGTATCGCCGATATAGGGCATATTGGCACCAATACAACCAATATAAGCCATATGCCCATAAGAGCCTAATTTTGATTTTTTTTAATTTTTATTTTTCAAAATTTCACTCGTGCTTCCTTTCCTTTTTTCCATTTAAACCATAGAAGAATCTTAAAAACTTATTTTAGGCTATTTCTAGACCTATTTTGGGATTGAAACAAATGATTTGAATGGGATTCAACAAATCGAAGCGAAGTGGACCATTATGGGAAAAATCGAAAAGAAGAGTAAACATTCACTTTCTTTTTTATATTTTCATCTTCTTTTTATTATAATTCAATGTAATAGGCCTAGTTCACCAAATCATGCTTTATTTGTGTTCAATTAGGGCTCATTTAGTTGACCTTCAACAAGTTAAGCCAACAGACAACATTCTCATTAAATAATGCTCCGATACACCATATGCATGCCCAAAGTACAAAAAAATGATTGATTCTTGAATATCTTATTCTTCTTCTTTTTTTTCCTGATATTTTCCTCAATTCTTTGGCTTAAAAAAATTTCTGACCGATACAAGCTTGATACCTATACGCAACGTCGTATCGTATCATTTTTCCGTTGGGCCTATCGCTGATTGATATCAACATTCAGAATCATGTGCTGGGCTAAGGGAGTTGAGATCTATGAACTCAACACTCTTAGGTAAATGGTTGTGGAGGTTTTAGAGAAAATAAGTTCGTGGAAAGAGGTGGTTGCTAGTAAATATGGCACAAAAGTTGGGGGGTGGTTTACAAAGGAAACTTCAGCTTATAGGGTGTATTTGATTTGGAAGGCAATCACGAGAGTAGTGAGGAATTTTATGGAAGGCATGGTTCGCGTGACTCTCACATTAGACTTTGGGAGGGTGTTTTGTGCGGTGACAAACCGTTAAATATGGTTTTCTCTATATTGGCTAGGCTATCTCTGGATTCAAATATCCTTGGGTCCTTCTGCAATGCTTTAGGAACAACATCATAGTTTGGACACACCGTGCAAGACAAAACCTATCTAAGGAAGAACTGGAGGACATGATAGGCTTGATGTCCTTGCTTCAGTCTCAAAGATTGTCTTCTCATGACAAGGATGGGTGGAAATGGAAATTGGAAAAGTCGAGAAAATTCTGTTTGTTTCTTTTATTGGGCAGTCTATGCGTCGGGGGAGAGGTATGAGGAAGTGCCTAGCAAGTTCATATGGTTATATGGTGGACCTCTGAAGGCTGCTGCTTTTGCCTAACTTGCGGGCAAAAACAAAATTTTCACGATTGACAATCTCCAAAAAAGACAATTGATCATTCCGAACATTTGTGTAATGTGCATGTGGGATACGAAGTCAGTTGACCACCTCTTCATCCATTGTGCTTTTGCTAAGGTTATATGGAATATGTTTTTGATCTATTTCAGATGCATTGGGTGATGACTTGGCATGTTAGAAATCACAAAAAACGCGATTAAAGTGGGAAGGAAGTGATGGAGGGTGTGGAGACTATCTTCTAATTGATCTATGGGCAATATGGGCAGAGAGGAATGAGAGATGTTTCCGAAATAGTGGCAAGCGGCCTATTGTTCTAAATATCGCTATCGTATTGGCATATACGGTCATGTCGTATCCATTTCGGCGCGAGATGGTATGCGATACAGGGTCATATCGATCTGATGAAAAAAAAAAAACTATACTGGTCGATACAGCCCTGTTTTGTCACCGTTATGGCATACCTATATTGACAAGATTGATATGGACTTAAAAAAAACCCTAATTGGCTCTCTACTCCTTTCAAACTCTTTTATGTTAGAAATTGTTTGAATTGATGATCAAAACATGGTTTTTTTTTAATTAAATTGAAGGATTGAAGGGCATCTTATTTAGGAAAAATCCAAAAGAAAGGTAAAGACTATTTTCTCATTTATTATTATTGAAATCAAGTTGAAACAACGTTATAAATCCAAATTGAAGGAATCATGCTTGATTTGTTCTCAAATTGTTTTTTCTTTTTAATTTTTCTATGTTGTGATTTTTTTTGGAAATATTATAATTTTTTTGAACTTTTTTCAATTAAATGTTGTAATGATGCATGGGTAGTCTTTTAATACTATAGCTCTACGCATTTCATGCATGCATTGATCCAATTAATTTTTTTTTTTTCTATTTTTAGGTTAATGTTTTTGGCATTTTTTGAAAATTTTATTTTTTTTCGAAAATATTTTTAGAGAAATGAATATAATGATATATCTAGATAAATCTATGTTTGTTTTTAGCATAGATGTACCGTTTGATACCGGATAAAAAATATTTTTCTATTTTTAGGCCATTTTAGGCATTTTTTTATTTTTATTTTATTTTTTTCCAAAATTTCTTTAGGGGAATGATAGATTTATGTTGTCTAAGCATAGATCTAAGTTCTTTGAACATGGATCTACAATTTATATGCTGTAATGTTATTTTTAATGTATTTTTGCCTATTTTTTGGCAATTTCAAATTTTTTTTTCTTATTTTTCTTCAAAAAATGAGATTGGGAAAATGAGTTATTAGCATTATTTGAACATAGATTTGCCATAAATAATTTGTAATCTTGTTTTTTATTTTCATTATTAGCCTGTTGGTTTTTCTTCGTCTTCTTCTTCTTCTTTTTTTTTATCATTTTTTCTTCGAGTCAGTCTTTTGTAGAGCTTATTCGGATGTGGTGTCTTGGATAGATTGTCTTTCAAGTTGAGTGTATTGGTTTTTAAGCCATTTGGCCTCTTTGTTTTCCCTTTCTTTTCTTTTCTCCAGTGTAGATCTCTTGTTTATGCCTTATCAATAAAATCATCACCTTTCAAAAATAAATAAATAAAAGAAGAACTGAGATTCATCTGGACATTGCTTTGTTTGGAGCCATCTAGATGTTGTGACTGGTCTCAGACTAAGATTGCATGGCTTCATTTCTCATTTTTTGATGGTCCATGTTCTAATTTAAGATGACTAGGTACCGCTATTTGTTCCACCTTCTGGGGGATGCCTGCCTTGCATGTGTTTTTTCCCCTTCTTGTAAAGACCAATCTGTTGTATTGGATAGTTTAATTCACAAGATGCTTGAAAACTCTGAAACCTTTCTCGACTCAATGCTGAACTAGCTCTGGTCAACTCGAACCAATCAGAAATTTAACTATTTTAATATAAAATTCAGGGATTAACATGTAAATGTGTCAAAAGGTTGAAAAAAAAAACTGTGTAAATAAATGCTGCATTATGAAACTAAAGAATCACAAAATTGTCCCAACTCCAGAACAAACAATTTTTCCCCAGTTACATTGGTTAAATTGCGCTTCCAAAGAGAGTCGACTCAAAAAGGCAACTTGACTTGAAATTCAACTTAGTTGAGTCTACTCGGCTGAGCTTCTAGTTGACTAGTTGAATTGATGAGGTCTCAAAGTATGCTATGATCTGAATACACCACTTTTGTACTGGAAACTATGTACTGCAGACTGTTGCCATGGTTTATTTTTCTGTGTTGTATAATGTAAAACGATAATTGCTGTTTATGATGCTTGCAATGCTGCACTGATTTCTTTGCCTTGCTGATGTAACTGCTTTTCCAGAGACAACAGTGCGTTGGCCTATTTTTTTACAGCGAACTGCTACATACATTTTATCGACTCAGAACATGCGACTACAAGAGTGCTGCTCAACACGTTGACAGGCTGGATGCCGCAATGAAGGATAGCTTACAGCAAGACCAACGCATTCAAGAGTTGACTGCTGAGATTGATGCCATAACTCAAAGTCTCTCCCAGGCTGATCTGCCACGTAGGCAAAAGTCAGCATTACGTGAGAAACAGAGTCAGCTTCAAGAGCAGCTGAAAACTGTTAGTGGACTGAATTTGGCTGGCAAGGAACCATCGTATTTTGGAAATGCAAGACAGACATGGGGAAATAATCTAGAATTGGCACCTCCGCCAGTAGATGGTAGAATGGTTGCCAAAAAGTGCTGTGTATGCACTGGTTGATTTAATGGTTGTCATATTTGGGCGTCCAAAAGGGCTATTTAAGGAATGTGGGAGACGGATTCAGTCTGGACTGCATGTGATTCAAGGTGGGTGTGTTTATTATTCAGGGATCATGGTTTTGTTTGCATGGCAATCTTCATGTATTTCCCGATAATTTTAACTGCAAGTTTTGAAGAAATTGATGGAGTCCTAAAAAGTTATCAGGTTTACTTAACCATCCATCATTTTCCGCAAATCCAGCAGTTAAGACAATCTGAAAGCCCCAAATTTTTTGTTACAATCATTTGTCATCTCCATGGTGGGTCCCTCTTGGCAAGCAGCTAGGATCTTGCACACCGTCAGGTCTGAGGGTTAGGTGATCTGAGCAAGGTTAACAAAACTCGTATTTCTGCTGATGCATTTTTGGCTGTCTGGCTTGCTTTAACTGACATGCTAGCGTGACAATGCTTGATTGAATTTAACTCAATACAACCGAGCATGCAAGGTTTTTTCTATCTCTAATGTTTAAAGTCCATTTTATATTCTACAAGTTTGACCACGATTTGGGTGTAAATTTGTGTTTCATAGCTTTGCTAGATTATGGGAAAGCATCGATTTGGCCTGGTTCTCTATCTAGTTAGTGAAGAACACTGATTTCTGTAGCAAAAAGGATATGATTTGTTAATTCAGCTTTGGATTTAATGATCATCCATGGATAAGAAAGCTAAATTATTTGTTTATGTGCAGATGAGCTAGTGAAGCTTGGAATTACTGATGGTATTAGAGGTGAGCTTTTGTCATTATTAGAAGTTATAATTGCACGTGTAGTTTTTTTTATTTTTATGAAGAATGTCTCTTTCTTTTCCCCATTACTGGTGTTTCCTACTTATCGTGCTTCTATTGAATGCTACTCATATAATTCAATTTCCAAATATCTTTTGACATATGTACTTGATAAATATCTAATGGGATAATTGTAACTACATCCCCTTTGGTTTCTGGCAATTGTTAACACCTTCCCCCTGGTTTTGAAATTGTAAACGCCTGCCCTTTGGTTTGCAGATCCTATGTAGATTCCCCAGCAAATAAACTTCCTTCTATTTTAGCCATTATGGTTTTCTAATTACTATTATACCCCTTTCAGTAGTTTGAAAAGGGCATACTCAGCTATGCCTCCGTCTAACTCTAAGGTAGGGCGTGCACGTGCCTGCATCTCTCTAAGGTGGGCCCACACATGCTTGTACGTCTGTCCAAGGTGAGGCCCACACGTGCTTGTGACTCGGTCCTAGATGGAGCCCTTAGTTGTGCGTCCGTCGAAGGTGGGGCTCACATGTGCCTGTGCACCAATGCCAACAAACACCCAAATCTACAACTAGATCTTCCAATATGGTGAATCCCATCATATTAATGGTCCCACTCGATAACTGTTACGTAATGGTAAGGGTGGTAACTGTTAAGTGTTACAAGGCCATAACGGCCGTTACTAAAAAAATGGTCTGTAAGACTGTAACAGCCATTATGGGGCTGAAACTTTTTTTTCAAAAAAAAATAAAATAAAAAAAGGGCTGTAAAAGCTGTTAGGGGGCCATATTGTGATTGTAACGGTAGTGACCATTACGGTCACCGTTACTATTATGGAGAACCTTGCTGCCAATCTCTTATGTTCCCTATGGTCTGACCCACCTGTGTTTGGGTTGGGGCTGATTTTTGTTATAATAGGCGAAATGTGAGGGTCTAACTTTTGGGACGGTTGGATTTGGAACCTACATCACATTGGGCTTGACACACCATGTTATAGAATAAGCTGTACAAAAGTTGTAGAGGAACCGCTTTTTTTTTTTTTTGGTTGAAAACTTTGATACTCTGGCGGAGTATGATGGATGATACGTAGGAACTTTGTACTTATTTAGAAATTGCAAATATGCATACAAGTCTGATTAAACTGTCCAAATTATGGTTTCTAGTGTATCACGAAACCATGAATCATGTTTATTTGATAATCTGTGTATTGGATAGGTGAACATTTATTGAATGGTTAAAAAAAAAAACTATTTAATTGTCCTATTTCAAATATAAATATATAACTCGTTGATTCTAATCTGCCTATGTAATAGAGTATTAGACAATTCTTGTTTGTAATCAACCTATGTAATAGTCTATTACATTGTGCCTATGCAAGTTTTATACTATCATTGCCGGTCCCCAGCCTATATAAATGAAGGTTGTGTCAGGTTGGCAGTGGGCATTAAACTTATGCCATAGCTTCCCAAGTTCCAACATGAATCTGAACAATATGACATTCTAAACGTATGCTAGGGCATTCCCTGTAACTGACACGCTGCATTAGAACCCAGGTGTAGTGAGAAATGGGAAGGGGTTGGCTAGGGTGTCGCTCGGAAGCAACGCGCTGGAACAACGTCTGATTGCTATGAGAAGTAGGCAAGGGTTTCGGCGCCATTCTAGACATGTGCAGTAAAGAAGCTAGTCCAGGAGAATAAGATTCATCTTGCCACAGGGAATATATGAACGTTGACAGGTAAGAGTTTGGAGTAGTAGATATAATGAAAATGAAGGAGAGTTAACATAGCCTGCGTTCAGAAGACCAAGTGGGCAGGGCTAAAACTAAAGAAATTGATAGATATAAGCTTTGGTATATAGGAAAGGAAAATCATAGAAATGAGGTGGGGATAGCGATGGGTAAAGATTTAATAGATAAAGTTGTGAATATTAAGAGAGTAAGTGATAGGGATTTTATTAATAAAACTTGTGTTAAGAGGGGAGATAATCAATGCTATCATCTGAAGCGGCAAATTTTATCAGGATGTTGTAGGCAGTTGCTTTGCTGTTGTTTTCTGGTTTCCTCAGTATCGTCTGAAACGCATGTTTACTCAAATGGAGAAATGTGATTGAAAATATCTTAGTACTCTTGCATAACTTCATGCATGTCAACATAACAACAATATACATGTCAGCACTTGAAAGGAAAATCATAGAAATGAGGTAGGGATAGCGATGGGTAAAGATTTAATAGATAAAGTTGTGAATATTAAGAGAGTAAGTGATAGGATTTTATTAATAAAACTTGTGTTAAGAGAGGAGATAATCAATGCTATCATCTGAAGCGGCAAATTTTATCAGGATGTTGTAGGCAGGTTGCTTTGCTGTTGTTTTCTGGTTTCCTCAGTATTGTCTGAAACACATGTTTACTCAAATGGAGAAATGTGATTGAAAATATCTAAGTACTCTTGCATAACTTCATGCATGTCAACATAACAACAATATACATGTCAGCACTTAATCAGAACTCTGGAGATTGATGCCGTAGCACTCACCATTCATGTGCCCTTGTGTATTTCTTAGTGTTGAAATATTATTTTTTGATGTCTCCAATAACTGGTTTAAATAATCAGAATGTACCCCAAAATTAGGGAGATTATGTGGGTTTTTTTTTTTTAAACGTTCAGAGATCTAATTTTGGTTCATGGTCACGTGTTTGCATCTTTTAGTACTATACAAACTAACTTCTAGCCTAATGCCTCCATCAGATTATTCCTAGGGTTATTATTTCTGATGCAGCCACAAGTATTGTCAATTTATATTATCTTCATTACTTTATGTTACTAAGAAAGGATTTAGATCTTTCAAATATATTTATATGCATCCCCTTGTACTTTTTTTTTTGTTTTCATTCTTTCTGTTTTCTAGTGTGAAAATCAATTAGCTCCACATTGTCTGAGAACTTTTTTTTGAAAAGGTAGATAATTCATGAAATCTTATTTTTACAGAGGTGGATTTGCAACACTCAGCCATCTGGATGGCAGGTGTTTACTTGATGCTTCTAATGCAGTTCCTGGAAAACAAAGTTGCAGTGGAGCTCACAGCGGTCAGAATTCGTTGAAGCACAAGAGGTAATGCACCTTTTAATGTCAATAACTGATGCTTGTTTGCTTGACTTCATGTAATTTTCTAGAACTATTCTACAAATTGTTTTGAAGGGTAACTGAGAATTTATTAAAAAGGCAGGCAAGCCGCAAAAGAATACAAAGAATTACACTGGATGACCAATCCAGGCTTTACAAGTTACACTCTTTAAACTTATCTGATGTAGCCACCCAACCCAAAACAAGGGATCGAGCCATATCAAAAACTGATTTCGCGTCCCTAGATCTGCCCTTGAAACATCTATTGCTCCTCTTGATCCAGATGCTCCACAATCCTGCTAGCAATGTCAACCTCCAGACCCCATGACCTTCCTTACTAATTCCCCCACTATGCCAGTGAATAAGGAGATCATTAACCGAGTTAGGGAATATCCAGGCCACCTCGAAACAAGACATGAAATTGCACCACACTTCCTTGGCAAATGGGCAATCCAGAAGGAGATGATTCACTGTTTCCCCGCCACCTAAGCACAAAAGGCACGCGTTGACAATCACCATTCTGTGCTTTCTTAGATTGTCACAGGTTAGAATCCTTCCCTGCTAAGCATCCAGGTGAACGCAGATATTTTGGATGGGGCCCCATATGACCAGAAAGCCGTCCAAAACAGATTTGGCTGCCCATTCCCGGAATCAGTCAGAAACTGGAAGAAAGAGGCTACTGTGAACGATCTAGATTTGCTGAAGTTCCACCAGACTGAGTCCGAGTCTTCCGTTAGGTACACAGGGGCAAGGATAGCCAATAGTGACGTCAACTCGTCCTCTTCTATCTCCGCCATATGTCTCCTAAGCAAGGGGAGCCATCGAGCATGTGACATGTGCCTAATAAAGCAATCACTAACTGAGGCTTCGAGGGTCAACGCAGCCTGCGCTAAGTTAGGAAAGCTTTCCCGAAAGCACACCTCACCCAACCACCTGTCCTTCCAAAATCTGATGTTCGAGCCCGAACCCACACCAAAACTAACACCCTCTAGCACATACCTTTTCATGCTTCATAACTTCTCTCCAAACCGCTGAAGCTCTCTACAAAGAGGAGCTCTTGGGCCACCCTCCCTCTTTCTCCACTCCGTATTTGATGCTAATAACTTTCTGCCACAAAGCTCCTTTTTCGGAAATGAAGCGCCATAACCATTTACCCAGTAGCGCTCTGTTCATGGATTCAAGATCTCTCACACCTAGACCACCACCCTCCTTAGGCTTACACACTGAATCCCAATTGAGCAGATGAAACTTCCTCGTCCTCCCCACCTTGCCATATAAAATCTCTTCTTAATTTCTCCAGCTTAACCAACACACTTCTAGGACATCTGAATAATGACATGAAGTACAGAGGCAGGCTAGATAAGACTGCTTTAATCATCGTTATTCTACCACCCATAGACATACTCTTCTTCTTCCAAAGCGATAACTTTTGGTCGAATCTCTCAATAACTGGATCCCATAGTTTCTTGCCAACTTTACCTATACAAAGAGGGAGACCAAGATATTTCGATGGGAAACACCCTACTTTGCACCCAAATGTTGTTGCTAGCCCACTAGCTTCTTCGGGAGGGAGATTGATGCCTAACTGTTCAAATTTGCTATCATTGACGTGCAGGCCTGAGACGGCTTCAAACCACAGGAGGGCTTTATGAATATTATAAACTTGCTGCCATTCTGCTTCACAGAAGATGATTGTATTGTCCGCGAATTGGAGACGTGATATCTGAAGATTACCGGAACCAACCTTTAGCCCGTTGAAAAGGCCCAAGGCCGCACATTTGGATAACATGCGACTCAACGCTTCCGCCACCACCACGAATAGGAAGGGCGACAATGGGTCCCCATGGCGAAGGCCCCTTGAGGCTTTGAAATAACCTTTCGCCGATCCGTTTACCAAAAATGAGAACTTAGCTGAGCTGACGCATTCAAAGATCCATCTCCTCCATCTCTCTACATCCAATCCTTTGCAGCATATAATCAAGGAAAGGCCACTCCACGTGGTCATCCGCCTTCTCTAGATCAAGCTTGCGAACTACCCCTGCGGAACCAAACCTATGGGTGGAATGAACAATTTCGTGCGCGATAAGGGAAGAATCCAAATACTGTCTCCCTGCCACAAAAGCGCCTTGCTGAGAGGAAATAACCTTACCCAAAACCAATCTAAACCTCGAAGCAAGCACCTTAGAAAGGATTTTGTACGGACTCCCTATTAAACTGGTCGGGCGAAAGTCCTTGAGGCACTCAACCCCTTTCTTTTTCGGAATCAAAACGATGAAAGAAGTACCCAATTCTGTAGTAACCTCCCGCTGGACCAAAACTTAGATATAAAATTCATAAAATCTCCCTTCGGCTGCTGCAAAAAAACTTGGAAAAATGCATTTGGGAAGCCATCAGGCCCCGGAGCTTTGTCGCCTGCTAGATCTGAAATCGCCTTCCATACTTCCTCTTCTGAAATAGAACTCTCTAGCATTTCCTTATCAGGTTCTGACATAGAATCGAAGACCAGGTTATCAAGCTTGCACCTTGAAATTTGGGGGGAAGACAATAGATTTTCAAAAAAATTGACCACTGCATTGCAAACATCCTGTTTGTTATGTAACCTGGTTCCATCCACCACCACATTGTCAATTCTCTTGACTCGTGCCCTTGCGCTTGCAACAGCGTGGAAGAATTTCGTGTTGTTGTCCCCTTCCTTTAACCAAGTGGCTCTCGACCATTGTCTCCCTTTAATTTCCTCTGCCTTAATCTCCCATAAATCCCTCTAATTTCATCCCTTCTAGTTATTTCAACTTCAGACAGGCTACTGCTTTCCTCCTTAATGTCCAACACCTGGATATCTGAAAGGACAGAACTCATCTCCCTGTCACGAGCTAGAAGGACCTCCTTTTTCCAGCTAAGCTTCAACGTCAGCAAGCGCATCTTTTGAAACAGGGAGAAGCTAGGCCCTGCCCTGAGAAGGAAAGGATTCCCACAATTCTTTCACCATAACTCAGAAGCCATCTATCTTGAGCCATGAAAGTTCAAACCTGAACGGGCGAGGACCCCAACTTTCCATAGCAGCATCAAGCAAAATAGGGCAGTGGTTTGAGATTGGTCTTGGGAGAGCCTACTGTCTGGTAAGAGGGAACTTGTCGATCCATGTTGCTGACACTAAGAATCAGTCCAACTTGGATTGAACGGGAGCACTTGTCCATTCGATGAAGTGAATTTCGCTCCACCCATAGGGAGATCAACCAATTCGTGCCTACGAACCCACTTTGAAAAATCAGCTATGCTGCACGTAATCCTCGTGCTAGAAGATTTTTTGAAGGTGAACCGAGTCACATTGAAGTCGCCCCCCATGCACCGAGGATGATTCCACCTGGCACCCATCGCATCTAGCTTCATCCACAAACTTGCCCTGAGATTGGGAGAGTTAAGCTCGTAAACTGCACAAAACACCCACCTGAAACCAAAGGAAATGTCTCGGAGCAAGCACACTCAGAGAGAAGTCCCCTTTCCAAAGATCTTCTTTCACCCAAACAGAAGAATTCTAGATAATAAGAATTCCTCCAGTCGTGCCCATTGCCTCCTTGGACACCCATTTCTTAGCACGGTGATGCCATAAATTGTCCACGGTCCTCTGCCTCATAGAAGCCATCTTAGTTTCTTGAATGGCCAGAATCTGGGCTTTAGACCTTTTGCACATATCCTTCATATGGGCCCTTTTTCGGGGACAACCTAACCCCTTAACATTCCAACTGAGAACTAACATTGGAGCTCCTTCCTACCCCTTTGGCCCTTCATCTGCCCCTCTGATCTGCTGAGGAACCCCATAGTTCATTGAGGATTTGAGTCCCTTTAGTTCCCTTATGCATTTAGAAGGCACGATCTGTCCCGATAAAGCTACTTCTCTCTCCTTCTGAGCTCCTCGATCACGAATAGTCTTGAGAATAGCTGCATAGTCTTCTTCACCAGTCTCCAAAGGTGACCCTGAGTATCCTCCCCATCTTAACTAGGGAGTCCTTTGCCCATCTCATCCCTTGAGCCACCGAAATGTGCTCGTTAGGGATGGGAGAACTCATCTCTCGGGCCTTTGGACAGATTCTGCAACAGTGACATCTTCCTCGTGATCTTCTTTGTAGACCTGAATTGGAGAGATTTCTAACGCATCCAACCATTCCTCTTCCGGAGCAGCCACTACTAGCTGGGAGATAGGCATTTCTTCTTCGTTCTCAGTATGGAGCTTGCTGCTGACCTTCAATCCCCGGGGGGTCTTCATATCTTTGAGGATATCGACATTACATGTTGCATAGCTGGTCAAATCACCACATGCGGGAAAGATAAGCCCACACATGGGAAAGACATCCTCTATCGCACGAGTCTTCCACCCCTCTGATAATACGCTGGCCTTGGCCCCAGGATTAATTAGGGCACTAGGCTTGGGAGGCCTAGGGCCTTTTTCGGAATCAACCCCCTCCCGCTAAATGTGGCAGTCATCCACAGATGACACGCCCACGCCAAAGATAATGAGCGACTTAGATGAGGCACATCCCCGCACAATCCTCCCTTGGAGACACGTGGAGATCTCTACATCGCAAGACGCCTCATTGAGCATGTATATGTCGACACAAAAGCTTTCTTCTGCCACTTGTCTCTCCGCTACAGTAGCACTAGGGATTTGCACCGAACACATGTCCTCGTCATGGCTGTGACAACAGACGTTCGAAAAAGGCGCCGCAACGAAAGGCTCAACGGGAGGATAACACTCCTTATCGCTCGATGCATGGCCAGGTAGCACAAAAATACAGCTGTCATCTGATAGAGCTGCTAATGCAGGGGCATTTTCACACCGGGCTCGAGTGGGGTGGCTTGTAAGAAGCGGGACCACACTCGGGGTGGGGCAGATCGTGCAAAGCGATTGCACCGTGCGAAGCGGGACTCATGCAAAGTGGGGCGGTTCTCGAAGGAGGGCTCGACCAGGGCCTGGCCTAGCCTGGGCTATGTCTATGAGATAAAAGGATATTCCATGCCTCCCCCATCAGCTCTGGAGCTTTTTGGTGAGTTGGTCGGATATCCTGTGTCACCCTGCTGGCACGTCTCCTCCGGTCATAACCTTATTTGGCGATGGCCAACGCATGTCCCCCTCCATCGAATCGTGCTCATCTAACGGAGCAGATTTGTTGTCCCTCTGTTGGCTCACCTGCTGATCCGTACCCTCCTCTGGAACCTTCCAATGGTGATGAACGACACATGTCTCCCTCCTTTCTCCAAGATCTGCAGGAGCATTCCTGCAATGGAAGTTCGTCGTTTTTGTTTTCGACGAGCAAAAGCCCGACATAAACTTCATCCTGATTTCCTCCTCTGGCATGGCAGATGATTCGTCTCTCACTTCAACAACTGGAACTCTTCAATCTTCGATCACCACTGTCACAAGTCTCCGGTATTAGATGTAGCTTACTCCTTATTCTGATTCGAGCTTTCCTGAGCTCAACACATTGCTTTATTAAAGCGTCTATCTCCAGAACTTGACCTAAACAAGCTCCTAGCTCCAAGAAAACATCCCTGACCCACGACTCTAGGGGGAGGCCTAAGAAGCAAAACCATCTTCCTTACCCAAAACTGACCGAAGTTCCCATCGAAAGAGGCCTTGAACTATCTCGTTTTTGCAAAAATTACCTAGAGCTAGAATCTTCTACATTTCGGCCCTAGGGCGGAGAGAGAGGAGGATTTCATCTCGGTTTAAAGGCTTTCATCACTCTGTCTTCAGGCCTAAGACTGCATTTGGACTGCAACCAGGAGCTGATCTTGTCTTCAGCCCCATTGTCTCTAACCACCGCTACTACACACCAACTGAAAGAGATAGTAGCGTTATCAACCATTTGGGGATGAACAAAAACAAATGGCGACCCGCTCTCCTAGCTATGCTAAATCCAGCTAGCTCTCTGTTCGGACTCCCCCTTCGTAGCCCCCAAGACTTCTATGTATTCCTTCTCTTTTTGATGGCAACCCTGAACCCCCTTGCTGATCTTAGATGTAGCTTTCTTATTTCCCACCAGAGTGTCTCTGAAAGATACAACTCCCACTCACTTCCGGCCTTGTGCATTCCTGCGTGCGGATCTCTTGCCCTATCTTCAGCCAAACCCTATTTTGCCCTGTGTTAACTCGATCCCTTCCCTTATACTCTTGGCATCCCCCTTGCTTGCCCCTTTTCTCTCCTTTATAAACCCTTCTCTATTTTTAATTTCAGGCCCAAAGTGAGCCTTTTGCATCTCCAGTCTATGTCCCCCCGAATCGCTCACCATTAAGCAGTTCCACCGGTTTTTGTAATCCTTACTCCAACTTCATTCTTACAAAAGCGAACCCCCTCAACTGCTCGGAGGCCTTGGCGCAAGGAATGGAAACTTCCATCACTTCTCCAGCCCGGCTAAAGACTTGAGCGAAATTGACAGGGAGCCAACCTATCGGGAATCCAATGACAAAAAGGATCGGCAGCTTTGCGAGTTTGTTGTCTGAAACCTTGTCCTTCCTTCTCTGAATGGTTTTCCACCCTATGTCATTGTTATTCGTTGTCTGACCCTTCGCTCCTATCGTCTCTTCCTCCATCCTCTGATGCGGAACTGACATCTCTTTCACCGTCTTCACCGTCTTCCACCATGTTGTACTATCTGAGGAGCCTTAATTGAATGCACATAGATTACAGCTGACAGATTGAAAAGATTGGATCTAGACATGAGGATAAATTGGAAAGGTGATTCACAAATCAATTGCCAACACGATCACATCTAAAACCCACACCATTCGTTAGGTGGGCCCACAGTGAACAGGGCTTGGCCCAAAATTAGGCTTGTCCTCTCATCAGGTGGGCTGCATGTGTACATTGACTTGAAGAATTGGTCTTTTCACCATACTGGCAATTCTCTCAAACATGGCCCAAGTGACAAGTTCCTCAAAATCTTTGTATGTGAGAAGATATGAAACGACCTTCTTTTTTTATGAATATGAAAAGACCATTGTTGAACAGGCTTGACTTCAATTTAGCTCTACCAATATACTTTATGGCTTGAAATAAAGGTTGAAGATGACAAAGAAGAGGATGAAAAGAGCGAAGCTTTGGGACCATATGGTTTTGTCAAAGTTCTCTTCTTAAGCTTCTGGGAATATCATATGATTAGACCTAATAAAGATGGTGAATGAATTTGACAAACGAGATTAAGCAAAGTGTTGAATACGACTTTAGTTTCTTTAGCACCAAAGAAAGGTCCATGTGTGATTGAGGGGGCCCATCTAAACCCATTAAATTGAGTAGTAACTTGGGTGCCTTCTATTGGAGGTTTGCCAATTGGGTCAAGAAGATTTGTGATATATTTTTTTTAGAGATAAGATTTGTGATATTTGCACTGCCATTCATGTTGTCATTCTCATTTGCACCGTGAAGGCTGGTTAGATTTGGATTCTTTAGTCATCAAGGAGTTTCTAGACCACTACGTGCTGGGCCTCTGTTGTAAGAGTGATGCAACAAATTGAATTAAATTTGAGGATATGTACCAATGCAGAACTCCCAATCTTCTCCCAAATGCCACAATTGATGTTGAATGATTCCAAGTTCAGCAAGAACAAAGGGAAAACCCCTTAAAGGATGAATCACTCCACAGTCCACACAAAACCCCAATGCATCACATCAAAGGGGTTTGTAATGCACACACCACTAGAAGTGAAAAGCATCTCAGGAATCAAGAGATTTCAATCATTGTAATCATCATCTAGTGATTTCAGTCATTGTAATAATCATCTAGTCTCGTAAGGTTCAAATTTATGGCATTTTTATAGCCATGTGAAGGATCTCTAATTTTATGTTAAAAATCCAAGGAAGAAATTGTATTGGTGTACATAAAGTGACCTGTTTCTACTCAATAATGGTGTCTAATTAAATAAACTAAAAACAACAAGCTGAAGACTCCTAATTTGAATGGGACTTCCTATATACCAACCTTATGAATCTTTGTATATGTCGGAGAAAAAAAGAATTTGAGAAAGCAGAAAAATCACTATAGGGCTGGACATGCAACCCTTATTATTATTATTATTATTTTTTTGAAGTGATGAAATTTTTTATTAGCAAAGGCTGCGGCCAAAGAATACAAGGAACTAACAAAAGAAAAAAGATTACAACTCTTGCCAACTATCATGAAAATGGACAATATCTTTTGATGCACCTGCCCATTCTATTACAAGCATTTTCGCCCTACTAAATGCCTTCAATACTCTCCCTACCTGATTCTTAAAGCATCGATTATTCCTTTCTAGCCATAGGCACCAAATGTCCACTACTAATCACACATGCCAAACTTTTCTCCCTATCTTTCCCGAACTGCCTCTATGCCTCATGAAGAAAAGCTGATCAATAGATCTCGGCCAAACCCATGAAATACCGAACAATTAAAAAACACATTACCACATCCTTCTTGCAAACGAACAATGGAGAAATAAATGGTCCACCGACTCCTCATCTTGATACCACATTAAGCATACATTCAAAAGAATCATCTCTCTTGCGAAGGTTATCCGCCGTTAGTACCTTATTACAAGGCACATGCCAAGCTAGAGCCGCCACCTTTGGAGGAGCACCATATCACCATACATAAGCCAACAGACTGATCCTGACATTTGAACCTCGACCACCAAGCAACCTAAAGAAAAATTTCACTAAAAATTGACCCGACTTCTCCGGTAACCAAATCAGTGAATCCGACGATGATAACATTGGATGAACCTTGGACAATTCGTCAGTCTTAGAATCATCTAGATTCCTTCTGCATGGCGAAGCCCAAATAACTTCCTCTTGCAAATTGAAGCAATTTGCAACCAAAACATTTGTCTCTATCGAGAGTGGCGTAGGACAACTAACTACTTGCTCTAAAAGCTCCAATTGATAGTGTGGCAAATCGATCCCTTCATCTTATAGCCTAGGCCAGGCCAGGCCCTCGGCCGAACCCTCCTTAATGGGCCCCACCTCACATGGGTTCTGCCTCACATGTAGCCAACCACCTCACATGGGCCTGCCCACCCCGAGTATGCCCTCGCTTCACATAGGCTACCCCACTCGAGCCCGGTATGAAAATGCCCCTGCATTAATCACCCTCAGTGAGGAGTCTCGAACACGAGACCTCCTGCTTTGATACCAATTTAACGTAGGACAACTACCACTTGCTCTAAAAGCTCGAACTGATAAAGCGTGGCAAATCAATCCATTTATCTTATAGCCTAGGTTAGGCTAGGCCCTCGGCCGAACCCTCCTTCGTGGGCCCTACTTCACATGGGTTCCGCCTCACACGTAGCCACCTGCCTCACACGGGCCGCCCACCCCGAGTGTGCCCCCCTTCACATAGGCTGCCCCCACTTGAGCCCTGGTATGAAAATGCCTCTGCATTAGAGAGCCTTGCTAGATGAGGGAAAGCCTCACATAATTTTTGCTACCCCCACCCATATATCCTCTCAAAACCTAATCTTTAGCTCATTTCCCAAAGAGAATCCTACCCCTTACCACACGTTGCCTTTTAATAATGCCACTGATTTCCAAAGATACGAGGATCTATATAACGATGACGATCGAGTCCACTAACCCCCAAATTCCACCACATATTTCTTACCCACTACCTCTATCCACAAGCTACCCTTTTCCACTGCAAATCTTTACACCCATTTCTTAGCAAAGCTAAATTTATATCCCCCAAACCTTTTAAACCGGCTCTCCCATGTTTTAATGGCTTGCAAACATTCTCCACTTCACAAGATGAAATCTATGTTTTTCTTCTACTCCCTTCCAGAGAAAGCCCAGCCTTTATTTTTTGTAGTTTGACCAACACTGATTTCGGACATATGAAGGAAGACATAATATATTAGAAGATTCGACATTGTTGCCTTGACTAGAGTCAGCCTCTCACCCAAAGATAGGCGTCTACTTCATTGAGCTAACTTTCTCTTAAATCTCTCTATAACTTTATCCCATAGGTGCTTGGCTGTCTTTCCGATACATAAGGGGCGACCAAGATAAGTAGACCGGAAGGATCCTTCCCTACACCTGAATAAACTCTCAAATGAAGCCACCTCCTCCCTTGAAATTCCCACCCCCAATAATTTTCTTTTTGTGATATTAACTTTCAATCCCGAGACCACTTCAAATCATATTATAATCATAGGCATATTGTCCTTGTCCACCAAAGAATCCTTCTCTTCACACAACAATGTATCATCTGCATATTATAAATGAGTAATCTGAAAGTTCGAATTATCCACTCTAAAGCCTCACACAAGGCCCAAAGCTGCACCTCTATCCACTATTCTACTAAAAGCTTCCATCACTACCACAAACAAGGAGACAAAGGCCCCCCTGCCTTAGCCCCCTTGTAGATGGAAAAAATCCATTTAGAGAACCTTTGACCAAAATTGAAAATTTAGCTGATTCTACATGTATGAATCCAAGCCCACCATCTCTCACTACATCCCAAACGCCCTAGCATATATTCGGGAAAATCCCATTCCACATGATCGTAAGGCTTTTTCGATATCCAATTTGCACACCACCCCTTTCAAGCCTTTCTTATTATATGAGCCAATATAATTTGTATGCCACCAATGCACTATCGATAATTTGTCTCCTCGCCATAAATGGCCCTTGAGATTTGAACACAACTTCTCCAATTACCGCTCTAAACTTGAAGCTAACATTGCCTAAAATTCTCTAGCTTTCCACACCTTTTTTGGGAATCAATGCTATAAACGTTGCACCTAGCTCTGAAGACAAAAATCCATTTGAATAGAATTCGTTTATATAACCCACCACATCTTGTTTTATTAACTCCTAAATTTTTTTGTAAAACAAAGATCAGAAAACCATCTGGCCTAGGAGCTTTGTCACTTCCCAAGTCTGAAATTGCATTCATAATCCCCTGTTCTGAGAAGGCTTTTTCTAACTCCGCCGTTTTCTCTCTTGAAATAGAATCAAAAGACAAGTTATCCAGCTTAGGCCTCATCCAAGCCTCCCACGACATCAGATCCTTATAAAATCTCACTATCGAAGCACTTTCATTACCTTTACCTTCAATTCTTTCTTCCTCCACCACTATAGACTTGATTTTTATTTACTCTAGCTTGAGCACTTGCCATGATATGGAAAAAGTGTTCTTATCACCCTCTTTCAACCATAAAGCCCTAGACTGTTGCCACCATTTTATCTCTTCCTCCCTCAGCCTAACATTTTATTTAGCACTATAGGCTTCCCTCCAGGCTCTTTCATTTTTCAACAACTCTCCTCTCTCATCTTTACCATCAAGGGACTGAACCTCTTGCCAAATCTTCACAGTTTCCTCTTCTCGACTGCCCAAAGTCTCTTTCTTCGACACATTTATCTCACTTTTGAGCATTTTAAGTTTCTGAAACAAGATATAACCTGCTCCCCCTTTGAACTAAAAAGGAGGACCACCATTCCCGAACCTTATCCGAAAATTCCTCCACCTCTAGCCATACAATCTTGAATTTGAACGGACATGGACCCCAATCTTCCTCATCTAACTCCAGCATAATCGGACAATGATTGGATAACAGCCTCAGCAAATCTCGTTGATACGCTAGAGGATAGCTATCTAATCAATCTGGAGAGATTAAAAAGCGATCCAGCTTTGACTTAATCGCCCTAGCTTGCCCATTCGACCATGTAAACTTCACCTCCCCCATAGGCAAATCCACCATTTCATCGTTTGAAATCCACTCTGAAAAGTTCCTCATAGTATGAGTTAGTCTTATCCCCATTTAATTTCTCAAATGGAAATCTCACTATGTCGAAATCTCTTCTCATACACCATGGAAGTGACCATTTATTCTGACAAGTATCCAACTCAAACCCATAATTGAAGCCTTAATCTCAGCTTTATTCGGCCCATATACCACCTTGAAAATCCACCGAAATCCAGACGAAATATCTCTAAACTGTAATGAGGGAAAATTGCCTCTTAAAACAGTCCTCTTTTGCACTAGATGTTTGAATCCCAAATAACCAAAATATCTCCCACTGATCCATCTGCATCTAGAGATTGCCATTTTTTTGAGTTTCCCCTCCAAGATGAATCCACTATCCTCTTCCCTATAACCTACAATTTAGTTTTGTGTAATGCAACCATTTGAGCTTTAAATTTTCTACTCAAATCTCTAATTTGTGATCTTTTCTGTGAACACCCCAGACCACACGCATTCCACCTGCAATCTTCATTAGAAACAACTGATCCCTTTCTACCCCTGTCAAACAGACAAAAAAAAAAAAGCAGCACTCAGGAAGACCTTGCTTCTAATTGAACCACCTCTTTGGACTGCTCAGAACCCTTACTGAGTTGAATCTGATCTGACAATGGCCATCACCTTTCTTCCACAAATTGAAATAGGGCTGCACAATCCTCTGGCCTACCTCCAATAGAATGTCCCACTAACCGCACAATCTCCCTAGAGACCTCTTTTATACGCCTCATACCCTGGGCCATTGTAATTTTTTTTTCTGCGCACCTTGCCTGTGAATGGACTCTGTGACTGGCATGGCCTCTGATCTATTGGAATGATAGCCCTCGAACTCGAATTTGCAGTCTCTTCTAATTGTGCTATCAGTTCTATATCCTGAACCTCCAACCATTTTGACGTTCATTGCCTCCTTGGCTTAAACACTTTGCCGTGACTATAACGATTTGCTGCATACTTTGGTCATTTATAAGCCAGTGCAAAATTCTTCTGTAATCTTCTTCAGGGAATCCACACTTCTATTTTCCTCCTGCCCCCTTGACTTGCCTCTAACAGGGTGAGATAACGTATCCGGTACCGCAGCCGAAGTCCCCTCCAGCCCCGTGCTCGTTGCCCCACCTCTTGTGGTGCCCTGCCTACTTTTGGAGACAGAGACGCGGAGTCGGGTTGTAAATAAGGCCACCCGCACATGTGTGAGCAATTAAATGAAATGCCACATGTGCTATGAAAACCCCTAGCTCGCATGTGCCTCTCTCTCCTCATGCAGGTTAGAAAAGGCGTCAATTGCTTCTTTTCCTTTGCTTACGTCAATTGCCCAATTGCCACCCTCTCTTGTTGTTGCATTTAAGCTGCCTCCACGTCTCACCATTCCAACAGACGTACTATTGTTGCCATCTTATCTCGCAATTAATAGGGTCCGCTAGCGTCTCTCCACTCCACCAACCCTTGCCACTTGTTGATCTTTTCTTTTTTAAAAAGCTCTTGCTAGCCATTGCTATCAAGACACACGCACGCCTTTTCATCTAGTACTTTGCTGGACTTTGCAATGTATGCTCCTTCAATTTCGTCTTTATCCAATGTGAACAGCCCATCTGACCCCAGTCTGCTGCTTACCCTCTGCAACCTCTCGCCACTCACTCACCCAGATTTTCATGTGTCCAGCTCTGATGAGCAGTTTCTCTGGCATCTGTTGAGCCTTCTTCTTAATTTGAACCCTGACAAATCGGAGCTCCTTGCAATTGACCGACCACAAATCTTTCGACACCACCATCTCCAGGTCCCCTTCCGATCTCCATGAATACTTAGCTAATTCAAAATTCAAATGGGAGGTCCCATATTTGGTACTAGCATTCCTCCCACCTCTGAATCTTTTGGACAATATCATCCTGACATAAGTTATAGGATCTGAAGAAGCCATGGGCCTCTAGTTGAGAGCATAAAGATATGTAAACCTGCATCTTCTTTAAGGAATTTTACCACTGTATCATCTTGATCAATACAACACTTTGGGCTTAACCAGTCCCCAATTACTTCTTTAGAAGTTTCCAGCCTTACCATTGCAGCAAAGCAGAACTCGAAAGATTTCATGGATTCTTCCAACACTTTTTATTGAATTATTACTTCCAGTCCCTCCTTTGATACCACTTGCCAAACCCCTTTCCCATGTTGTAATTCAGAGATCTCCTTTACCGAATCCCTCATTTCCTTCATACTAGGTCCATCTGCCATGACCTCTTTGTATGATCTACTAATCCCCTTCCCATGGTACTTTGTTGCAACCTTCGTAGCCGACCTTGATGACTCTTTCTACATATTGTACCTTGTTTGTTTGTTCTCCAACTGGCTCACCCCTTCCCTATTCTTCCTTTCTGGGCCAAAACGAGCTTTTTGAACCCCTTATCTCCTACCTCCAAACTTTTCTCCATTCAAGCTACATTGCTCTCTCCACTTCAACCTCTAGACTCATCCGGACAAAAGCAAAACCACGATGAGATGAAGAATTTCTATCTCTAGGGATGATGGCTTCCATGATCCTCCCCACCCTTTTGAAGTTGATAGGAGCCCACCCATCTAGAAAACCCACCAAAAACATCATCAAGTACTGATGCAGGATGCCCTAATTATGATGCATGCTCATGAACACAATTAAATCAGCGGAATTAAAAGACAATAACAATATAAAATCTAGCAGTAATCATCATGAACTAAGGAGATCACAAGGAATATGCAATGGAACGGGCCACTCATCACAACCATGAAGTATGAGATTCAAGTATCACAATGGTTGGATCCGGCGAGGGATGGAACCTCCCAATCTTGCATGGCTATAACCCAATCAATTAAGAGGAATCTCTAATCCAGGAAATCAGGAGATTTTGGATTAGGGATTTGAAATTCTGAAAACTTAGGGTTTTAGGATCAAAATTAGAATTTGGGGATTGAGGTTATCGAAACAAATAAATTAGGAAAGATAGAATTACCTGGAAGAAGGGTTAGAGGGGCACAAGAAGCAAACAGAAGAAAGAGGGATCAAGGAAGAAAAAACATCACCATGGGAGAGAGAGAGAGAGAGGAAGGAAGAAGCTCAAAGAGGCTTTTCATTAATCAATATCAAAAGTTCCCTCTCGAGTTTAGGGCTTAGCCTTCTTAAATAAACACTAAAAACAAGTAAAAAGACTAAACTACCCTCAAAGTTTAAGTAAAAACGCGCAAATAACATAAGTGCGGGAAAGTTCGGGCGCTCGGTTGGGCGCTCGAGCTCCCGCTCGAAGTCGTCCGAAAACCTCCAGAGAGGTTCGGGCGACCGGTAGGCAAAGTTCGGGCGCCCGAAGGCTATGGTCGGGCGTCCGATAAGGCGCCCGAAGACAGATTTCGGGCGCCCTATGGGCGCTCGAAATCTTCAGTTCTTCGGTTTTCTTTCTCCTTTCTTCCTTCACATGTGCCTTCCCCGAGTGGGGTCTTCTATGTGTCTGATCACATGTGGAGGGTCTTCAGCTCCTCAATAGTTGCCTATCCACAAGGATGGTGCTTGTGGTTGGCGCATTCTTCATTGGTACACCTTGAATGCTTTTGTGTCCGCATCAATTCCCCTCGGGTGAGAAAAACTCGACTCCGACGAGTTGTGACTTTTGTAGCACTCGAGTAGATCCGGATCAATACTCTGCAACGCTTCGCTCGACAGCCATATAGATTCAGACGATGGCTTATTCTTCCATTTGACAAGTTACCTCTGGAAAACCCCATCTCTCGTAGATACTATCTCATCATCCAAGATTTCCTCAATTTCTTCTTTATGGGTAATGGGTGGAGGAAGGGGTGGAAGGGGTTGGGTAACAAAAGCAGAAAAAGGCCATGAAAGCAACGATGGATCGACAATGGGAGCATGGGAACGGACTAGATCTTCCACATTAAAAGTTGGATTAATGCTCATTTCAGGTGGAAGGTCAATCCGATACGCGTTGGAACCAACCTTTTGTATATCTTGAATGGTCCAGTACTGCGCGCTTGTAACTTCTTAGCGACTCCTTGAGAGAATCGCTCTGGCCTTATTCGCACCATTACGTAGTCTCCTTCCTGAAATTCTTGCGCTCTACGATGAGAATCAACTGAAATTTTATAGTCATCATTGCTCTTATTTATCCGCTATCTAACATGTGTATGCAAATCATGAATGCGGTGTGCAAATGCATCGGCTGATTCAGAAGACCTTTGGGTAACAGACATAGGTAAGAGATTTATGGGCATTCTAGGTTTGTAACCACTTACAATTTCAAAAGGACTCAACCCTGTAGATCTATTAACTGACCCATTATAAGCAAGTTCAGCAGTTGGTAAAATTAGGTCCCAAGTCTTGACATGTTCACCCACTAGACAACGTAAAAGATTTCCAAGACTACGGTTTACCACTTCAGTTTGACCATCTGTTTGTGGGTGGTAAGCAGTAGAGAATTGCAAACGAGTTCCCATAATGTGCCATAGTGTCTTCCAAAAATAGCTAGTAAATCGAACATCACAATCAGACACTATGGTTTTAGGTAACCCATGGAGACGCACCACACCATCAAAAAAGATACGAGCAAAATGGGACGCATCCGACGTTTTCAAACATGGGAAGAAATGCACCATTTTAGAAAAATCGGTCCACAACAACAAAAACGGAATCATGCTTCTTGATTGTCTTGGGAAGCCCAAGCACGAAGTCCATACTAATGTCCTGCCACTGGTGCATGTGGCACTGGCAATGGCGTAAACAGCCCGGTATTTTGCTTTCCTTTGCTTTGCCAGCTGACATGTACGACACTGCCCTAAAACTTTGGCTACGTCTCGCTTGAGACTTGGCCAATAGAAGCGATCTTCCACTAGGGCAATGGTCTTATCACGACCAAAATGGCCAGCTATCCCTCCTGAATGAAGCTCCCAGATGAGGAATTCACGAAGGAACATATGGGGAATGCAAAGTCTGTCTCCCTTGAAAATGAAGCCATCTTTAAGAACATATTCACCCATAATACGCTGGTCATTAGAGAGTGACGCGTAAGTACCCCCAAAATCAGGACATGTGGGGTATTCATCTTTCAGTTGCTCAAATCCGACTACCTCTACACTCAAGGAGTTGAGCAACGCCACTTTTCTACTAAGGGCATCTGCTAGTTTGTTTTCAACCCCCGGCCTTGTGTTTCAGAACAAACGAATATTCTTGAAGAAACACTACCCACTTAGCATGCCTTGGGTTGAGTTTCTTATGAGAATGCAAATACCTCAAAGCCTCATGGTCAGAAAACAAAACGAATTCTTGCGGTAGGAGATAGTGTCGCCAATGTCTCAGGAATTGCACTACCGCATAAAATTCCTTGTCGTAAGTGGAGTACTTTTGTCTTGCCTCGTTCAGTTTCTCACTGAAATAGGCCACTGGGTATCCTTCTTGACTCAACACTCCACCTATACCGACACCAGACGCATCACACGCTACTTCAAAGACTTTAGAAAAGTCAGGTAGACTGCATGACAGGAGCTTCTACCATCTTGACCTTAATTTCTTTGAAAGCCTTGACTGCGGCTTTAGACCACACGAACTCTCCCTTTTTCATGCACTCAGGTAATGGGAGCCATGATCGTGCTAAAACTCCTAATGAACCGACGATAAAACGTTGCTAGGCCATGAAAGCTTCGCACCTCATGAATGTTCCTCGGTTCAGGCCACTCAACTATGGCCCTGATCATTTCAGGGTCTGCGCGCATCCCTTCATATGACACTATAAATCCTAAGAACACAACTTGGCCAGACATGAATACACATTTCTTAAGATTAGCATACAACTTTTCTTTCCTAAGGACGCTACAGACCTGCTTCAAATGTCCAAGGTGTGATTCCTTAGTGGTACTATAAATAAGAATATCATCAAAGTACACCAGTAGGAATTTTTCCATGAACGATCTCAAAACTTGTGTCATCACCCGCATGAAAGTACTGGGTGCGTTAGTCAAGCCGAATGGCATGACCAACCACTCATACAGCCCATCTTTTGTTTTAAACGCAGTCTTCCACTCATCTCCTGGGCGTATACGGATCTGGTGATATCCACTCTTGAGATCTATCTTAGAGAATATAGTCGACCTGGCCATCATGTCAAGCATATCATCAAGTCTTGGTATAGGGAATCGATACTTAACAGTGATTTTGTTTATGGCACGGCTGTCCACACACATGCGCCACGTGCCGTCTTTCTTTGGCGTCAACAATGTAGTCAAGGCACACGGGCTCATACTCTCTTGGATGAAACCCTTTTGCAGAAGCTCATCAACTTGCTTCTTCAATTCTGCATGTTTTGCAGGGTTCATCCTGTAGTGAGGAAGGTTCGATAGAGTAGACCCTGGGACAAGATCAATGACATGCTGTATGTCCCTCATAGGTGGCAATTCATTCGGTAAGTCTTCAGGAAATACATCATTATATTCCTTCAGGACTGAGGTTACCTTACGGGGCAATTTTGATGGAACCTCAGGTGTAATCTCTCTAGCCACAAGGGCATACACCATAGAATCATCCTTAGTCTTTTTTTCAAATTCTCTTGCACTGATTATATGTAGAGACTTAGGCTTGGATTTCCCCACTCCTCTAGGCTCACTTGCCTTCTCATCCTTCTTCTTCCCTAGTGTGTTCTCAGGTGGCATGGGGTTAAGTTTGATCTTTTTACTGTTATGCATGAAGGTACACGCATTCGAACGGCTCAAGATCGTGACATCATTATCGAATAGCCACGGTCTACCTAGGATAACATGTCTCACATCCATAGGTAAAACATCACACCACAGGGACTCTTTGTATGACCCAAACTCGATGGGGACTAGACATTGATGGGTGACAGGAAGGGATGTCTTGTCAACCCAAGAAACTTTATACGGGTCTAGATGAGGTGTGGGTTTCAGTTTCAAGCGATCTAAGGTGTTAGTGGAAATCACATTCTGACAACTTCCATTGTCCACTATCACGTTACAATTCTTTTCACCACACTTGGCAATAGTGTAGAAGATAGTGCTTCGACGCCAGTCAGCACTACTTCTAGACTGAGCTAGCACACGCCTGACTACTGCAAGCGTTGCTTCTCCATCTAATTCTTCTTCATCAGTAAGTCCTCCTTCAGGGTGATACTTTTCAATTTCATAATCACCCTGGTCATCTCCACCCTCGTGAGACTCGCCTATAACTAAGGCTTTCCTACGGCTCTTCGTAGGACACTGATTAGACATGTGGCCAAGATTGCCACACTCATAGCACCTTACTTGGCTCATGTTACCAGGACCGGCACCAAGAACCCCTTTGCCCTTGTCCTCCCTAGGCCTAGGCGGAATGGTCACCTGTGCCCTAGGTTGGCTACCAACATTAGGTTTGGTCCCCTGGGAATTAGATCTAGCGCTGGAGTCTCGGGACTCAAAACGACGAATGACAGGAGCCTTCAGGTATTGCTCTAACTCCTGCATGACTTGATATGCTTCGTCCAAGTCTGTTAAGGGACCGAGTCATAAGCTCGCGCTGAAGATCCGCACGAAGGCCCGTCTTGAAACGCGAGAGCGTCACTACAGGGTCTTCTTGGATATTACATCGCATCATATATTCTTTAAATTTAGCGATGTAGTCAGCGACAGACATTAACCCTTGGCGTAAGAATTGCCATTGGTTAAGGAGCTTCTGACGGTACGAGAGAGGAAGGTACTTCTCCTTCAACTTCTCTTTCATCTCATACCAATGTGTGATAGGGGCTCTACCAACTCGTTCTATCTTACGCTCGGTGTTGGTCCAAAAGAGCTTGGCTTGGCCCACAAGCTTCATCTTAGCAAACCGCATTTGACGGTTTTCTGACATGCTGTACCACTCAAAGTAGTGGTCCATGTCAGCAACCCAGTCAAGGAATGCCTTGGGATCCAAGCGCCCATCAAAACTCGGGGCCTTAACTCTCACACTCTTCATCGCACGCTCATCTGGATCATAGCGGTCTTGATGATCACATGTGGTTCGTGCCTCTCGCACAACACCACGACTGTTACCACGATCTCTATCTTCACTACCTCTACGTGTGGCAGCGCGCTCTTCAATGATTCCTCCCACTTGGGAGTGCGCATCATCCCCTACAGCGGGGTTTTCCCTTTGGGATGCTTCTAGTTGCTCGACCTTAGTCATGGTAGTGGTGATTTGTTTCTCAAGGCGGGCAAACTCACGCTTTTGACCTACTTCTAGGGCGGTTATCTTTTGTATCAATTGAGCAAGTTGCTCAGATAACTGCTCGTCATTCATGGTAGGTTGAAGTCCGAAACCTCTACCTCTTCTCGTGGGCATACACTTAAGACTTGAACCAAAACTCTACCCAACTAAACTACTTGGTGTTTTGACTCACAAGATGAATGCGATGAATGCAAAACTAATCTGAACTGACTCAATCAAATTAAAATAGAAAACGACTCAAATATGGAGAATTTCCAAATTAGGAAACTTTCTAAAATTGGAAAGTTTCTAAAATTGAAAACTTTCTAAATCTGGAACTTTCCTAAATTAAATCTAAAAATCAAAACCCTAATTTGATAACTCGATCTAGACAAAACCATGCAAGCCTAATCTCTGATACCAAATTTGATGCAGGATGCCCTAATTATGATGCATGCTCATGAACACAATTAAATCAGCGGAATTAAAAGACAATAACAATATAAAATCTAGCGGTAATCATTATGAACTAAGGAGATCACAAGGAACATGCAATGGAACGGGCCACTCATCACAACCATGAAGTATGAGATTCAAGTATCACAATGGTTGGATCCGGCGAGGGATGGAACCTCCCGATCTTGCATGGCTATAACCCAATCAATTAAGAGGAATCTCTAATCCAGAAAATCAGGAGATTTTGGATTAGGGATTTGAAATTCTGAAAACTTAGGGTTTTAGGATCAAAATCAGAATTTGGGGATTGAGGTTATCGAAACAAATAAATTAGGAAAGATAGAATTACCTGGAAGAAGGGTTAGAGGGGCACAAGAAGCAAACAGAAGAAAGAGGGATCAAGGAAGAAGAAATATCACCATGGGAGAGAGAGAGAGGAAGGAAGAAGCTCAAAGAGGCTTTTCATTAATCAATATCAAAAGTTCCCTCTCGAGTTTAGGGCTTAGCCCTCTTAAATAAACACTAAAAACAAGTAAAAAGACTAAACTACCCTTAAAGTTTAAGTAAAAACGCGCAAATAACATTAATGCGGGAAAGTTCGGGCGATCTCCCGGGCGCCCGAGCTCCCGCCCGAAGTCATCCGAAAACCTCCAGAGAGGTTCGGGCGACCGGTAGGCAAAGTTCGGGCGCCCGAAATCTTCAGTTCTTCGGTCTTCTTTCTCCTTTCTTCCTTCACATGTGCCTTTCCTGAGTGGGGTCTTCTATGTATCTGATCACATGTGGAGGGTCTTCAGCTCCTCAATAGTCGCCTATCCACAAGGATGGTGCTTGTGGTTGGCACATTCTTCGTTGGTACACCTTGAATGCTTTTGTGTCCGCATCAAGTACTCTGATAATACTCGCACTCCTATCGTCTCCTTCAATTTCAGCACGCTTTTCATTCCTCAAACCTCCATCTAGCCCCCCCAACTGTCTATCTCAATTTCCGTCATCTCTTTAGCCCTTCGAATCTCCTTCGATGCCAACGCACGACCATCAGAACCAGATGTTCCATATTGAACACTGTTTTTCAAACTCTCACCTTTAAAAACTAGTTTTTTCTCCACTCCATGATAATCTATCCCACCCTTATTTATAATATGCGGAGATGTATAATTAATTAATTACAAGTATGCCCCCAGTACTTAAAGAAAGAAAAATAGGCAAAAGAGGAAAAACATAAATAACTTGAAGAGAAATAACCCAAGAACCAAAGATCAGAGATCCTCTTGAGTAAAATTTGGAGTTGAACTTTTGTCTCCTTGGAGGAACATTTTTACTTATTAGTAATGTGAGGGATCCGACTAAAAGGGTGGATTAACTTTGAGATTTGGGGAGGGCAAAGGAAAGGATCTTGGGAAGTCCCTTGGGCTGGTGAGAAAGACTAGATTCAGGATTTCTGGGTATATGTGTATGTTAGTTTCCTGAATGGGTTTTGTGGGGAGTGTTATGAATCTTTGTTGGAGAAGAAGTTTGGAGCATTACATCAAGAATCTTAGAGAAGGAAATTTAGGCTTTAGCAGGTTGTATAGGGTATAGGGTGTAGGTGGAGCTTTTTTATCTAGAGGTAAGAGGGATAAGTTAATTTGGAAGGGACACTCTACAATCTATATAAAGCAAAATCTTTTTTTTTTTTTTTTTCACTGTGGCGGCGGAGAATCACCTCCATCCACTACCTTACTACGTTTCTATCCCTTCGTACATGGAGGCATTTTGTTGGAAGGCAGCCACAAACAACATACTTTGGAGAATCTCTCAAAGCAGCATCAAACTTTTCCAAGCAACTTTTTGTTTTTTTGTTTTGTTACTTTGTTTTTTTTTTTTTTTAATGTGAAAGGTTAAAAAGGATATGATCAATCACTTGTTCATGCACTGCAAGATGACAAGGCAGTTATTGGATTACTTTCTTAGCTTATTTGTTGTTTTGTACCTTTAAAAAAAGCGTATTCAGCTTTTCAAGGTTTTTTCGAAGTACTATGGTGAAGGTAGTGGGAGGTTAAAAGGAGAGCCCCTAAAAACAAAAAGGGGAAATATTATGGAGAATGCTTTGCCATCACGTGGAGCATTTGGGAAGAGAGAGGAAAGATATGTTTTACAAAAAGAAGGTGCTATGATTGATACCTATATCCCCCATTGCATGAGGGTGAAGAAGGAAGTTAAGGGTAACAATAGCAATCTTATTAAACTTAATGAGAGATTGAAGGGCCTTGGTTGAGAGTAAAGATAGGAGGCAAAAGGACTCGAAGTTGAAATCTCATCCAAAGGAGTTTTGGGAACTCAATTTTGAAAGGATCTTTTGGAAGGATCGAAACAGTCAGTGTTTTCAGAACAAAGGATCTTCTGTTGAAGAGGTCATTTGTTTAGTGAAAATTGTTGTTTCGGAATGGGCATCTTATGAGAAAGCAGCGAAGTCTGCTAATCTTTCTTCTTTGTTTATGTCGTAGTGTTGGGTTGTATTCTTTTCCCTCATTTTGGCGGGCCTCTTAATAAAATTTCAGTTCCCAATCTCTCAAAAAAAAAAAAATCAATTCAATTTTGGTGGAAGCTCGTTGGCCCTTCCAAACTGGATAGGGTCATTATAGATGAGACTTGCGGCATCAAGGTCTTTTTTGTGTGCACGTGCAGGCGCTCACGTGTGTTTGTGGACTGGTGAGATGGGGGACTCTAATGAAGCTTAGGTGAAGGACTCTTAGATAAGGTCTTTTTTGTGTGCATGTGCAGGCGCTCACGTGTGTTTGTGGACCGGTGAGATGGGGGACTCTAATGAAGCTTAGGTGAAGGACTCTTAGACAAGATCTCTGCATTATTGTGGCAATCATGTGGCAGTGGATCTTTAAGTGGGCCTCTATCTGTCTACTAGAGATTCAGAACCTGTCTTGATTTCATCTTGGATGTGATTCTTTTACACCCTTTCTAAATATGTCATTTAAACATCTAGGAAGGGAAGCCAACAATATGGTGATACTTCAACAAAATGAGTTTCTTAGTCAGAATTTTGTGCAGGGTAATTGTTTCTACTTCCATGGTGTATTTCTTTTGTTTTTGAAATCAAAATTTTGCATTATCTACGAGAAAATGATTTTTTTTTTTTGTTATTTCTACACACACACACACACACATAATTATATATACTTAACTGGGTAGTGTTATTTGTCGCAGGCATTGGTGCAAATGAAAAGTTGGTTCGTTCGCTTCCCAACAATCTTACAAGGATGCGAAAGCATTATTGAAATGCTTAGAGGACAGTATGCTCATTCTCTTGGATGCTTTAATGAAGGAGCTTTTCATTTCATTGAAGCAGCAAAGGTTCGCCTCTTTGGGTCTCCTGTGCCTTCCCAATTGAATGTGAAAAAAGACTGAATCTTAGATCTAATTTGTTTTTCTTTTCTAATTCTTATTATCCAAATGCTAAATGTGAAAATAGTTATTTATTATTACCCTATCTGAATGTTACATTGAATGACATGTGATCATTTCACAAGGATGTGAGTTTAATAGGCATTCTAAGAGTGCATTATGGTGAGATCCATATGCATAAAAAATATGCAATCTCAGCAGTTGCTTCTTTAGTTGGAGCTTATAGTTTAAGCAAGTTGATATGGAGAGTTGGGATTTAAAATAAAGAAATGAAATGAGAAGAAGAGAAAGGACAACAGGGAGAGAGAGAAACAACTGAGAAGTTGATGTGTTGTGTTAGGTCTAAAGACCTACACACACACACACACACACACACACACACACACACTTAAACAGAAAAGTTACAGTACTCCACTGGGGTACGTACAAATGTAAATACACACACACAAATACACATTTACTTCCACACTCCTCAAGTTGAAGCATGTAAGCATGATAAATTTGCCTGCTTCAGCTTGGAACACATACAAGCTGAAATACATATAATAAAATGAGCATGGAAATGGCTCCCCCTCAAATACAACATGGCAAGGCATTGACCAAAGCTTGGACTTCAACCATGGAGTCTTCTCTTCAAGAACATGGCCACAACAAATTTTGACAACAATCGAGTCAATAACTTGTCATCCACATGCAAATTCTCTCACAAACAATAACAATGAGTGTGCATCACGTGCAACACTCGAGAGAACACACACAATAGCTGTGGGGACTTATGTTCATCACGTGCAACACACTCACAACAAACAACAACAACAACAAGGTGGAGGTACACTCACACCATAAAAAAAGCCTAATAAAATGAAGAGAAGATGAATGGAGAAGAGAAGATCCAACAATAGCAATTAGCCCTTATGCGAAATTGGGTGAAGCATTTCATCGAACACCTTGTGTGCGCAGGATACATCTAAGCACGATACAAAACTCCAACTTTGAAATCACCATCAGCATATCAGATCATGAAGAAAAGGAAGAAAATCTAGCAAAGAAACCAAGTTACCAAAGAACTAGGGCCGTCGGCACCAATATCTCACAAAAGACGTCGTTGTACACCCAAATCACAATGAAACTTCATGATACTTGTTGCTGGAGACTGCTCCTGATCAACCGCACCTTTCGCATGTGGAACAACTGCTTAAAAGTCTTTCAGAAAAATACTACAGCAAACAAAGTGAAATCTGGACTTTTCAGTCTTTTCTTCATTTTACAGCAAAAACTACTACAAAATATGGAGAAAAATCTCTGTTATTCTTCTAAAAACTAGATCTACCAAAGTCCATGTTGTTTGCACCAAAAAGAACTACCGACCGTACGCCACTGATATCATCCGTGCGCACGGACGACGTCAACAGCGGGCCCCACTACTGCAGCATCGAACTCTCTGATCCCAAGTTGAGATTTAAAATAAAGAAATGAAATGAGAAGAAGAGAAAGGAGAACATGGAGAAAGAGAGAAATGATTGAGAAGTTGTTGTGTTGTGTTAGGTCTAAAGGCCTACACACAGAAACACACACACACACACACACACACACACATATATATTACTTAAACAGAAAAGTTACAGTACTCCAATGGGGTACATACAGACATACATACGCACACACACAAATACACATATACTTCCACATGGAGAAGGCTTCCAATCATGTTGACTGGCACTTCCCAGATTGCATGTTTGGAAGAATGGGCTTCAAGGAGAAATGGAGTGGGGGGGATGAAGGATTGCTTGTCATTGATATTCTCCATTTTGATCAATGATGCATCAAAAGGATTTTTCATAAGTTCAAGGGGGTTGTCTACCTTTTTTTTCTATTGTAGTAGAAGGGTTGTCTTAGGATTTTCGAAACTCAATTTAAAAATTTGAAAAATCCAGATTTTAATGAATTAACCCTAAGGATCCCCTGTCTATATATTATCAATTTTTTATATACAAAAAGGGGAATTCTATAACTAGAATTACCTCTTGATTAATGCCACCAAAACCGAATGAAGATTCGATGCCGATCCTCCAAAGTAGGTTGTTCTCCCAATATATCCCAGATAGAGGAGAATGATGAAAGCCAACACACCAACATAGAGTAGGGTTAGGCGGGCGTAAGAGAGCAGTCTAATTTGGACTTCGTGGAATGTGTGGAAGGAGGGAGGAGGAACAAGACAGATCTCTCTCTCTCTCTCTCTCTCTCTCTCTCTCTCTCTCTCTCTCCCTCCCCTATTGGCGACACCCTAAGGGGATAGGGACATCCAAGCTCTTCCCAACCCTCTAGGATGCAGTCTATTTATAAGGAGTTAGGGTTACAGGAAAGACCAATATGGCGCTCTACTACCCTATAGTCTTTCTCATACCGTACGTCCCTACCTGATCGAAAGTCTATGATCCTGCCTTATTCATATACCTAAATTGACCTAATCCCTCTGTTGTCCATGGGCATCCACCCTTGATCCAATTCTCATGCAACCAAGTAGTGGACCACAAGATCTCAACTGTCAAAATTACCACCTAGTATGATAAAGCATTTTAATAGTTAAAGCAAAAAATGACTGATTAAAAACATTTATAAAACCATTTAAAACCTTTTGAATGCTAGGTCCAATGAAAAATCACTTTATGAATGGTCCGATCTACCAGATCTAAGTCACAAGAGTATTTGTAGGCAGCCACTAACATTGGCTTTGTGGGGTGAGCCAAAGCACATGACACTAGGATTTTGGCATTATACCCATTGGGTACTTACATTGGAGGATCACTAAAAGTTTTTGAACCTAGAGGCCCATTATGCTTGCTCAAAATCGAATTGTCTATATACTAGCTTTGACTAATCCTTAGACCTGAGAACAGTATCACTCTCATGTTGGGTAGGGCAAAGGCACTGACTTATAATCGAACTTGATGGTGGAAACCTTCCATCTCGACTCAGTCATTGGTCCCCTCACACAAGTTGACCACAGTGAGAATAACCACAAGTTCGTCCTTGAACCTATTGGGTGGTCATGGACTAATAGGGTACTGAGATCCTTGGAAAACAACTGTGCCCCTGGCCAGTGACCATTGTGTCCGAACTTAAGTTCTCAAGTTCCCAAGGAGAACAGAGGAAACCCTCTCCTTTAATCCATGTTCTCATATATGTTTAAGGTAATTCCACAAATTAATCAAGGCATTAATAAAATGTCAACTCAGGACCCATAGTCACCATTATCTACGGCCAAGATCATCAATATCAATGGTCACGATACTCATTGTCAAACAGATGGATTTGAACCATATCATATTCAATCTGAGGGACTTGAACCATATCATTAGGAGTCTGGATCCTCTGTTGGCTGCCAAGCAGGGAATCCCTGCTTGGAGCCTTTTCATTGGTCCACATCACACTGCTTTACGTCAGTGTGATCAGGTTGCACTGAGGATGTGACATGGTTGCAGACCTATGTGATGACGTGGACCAATAAAAAGGCTCCAAGCAGGGTTTTCCTGCTTGGAGCCAACAGAGGATCCGGATTCTATCAATAGATGGATTGTGATCAATGGTATGATTGGAGATCAAAGACTCCCTTGCTTCTATAGACGTGTAATGAGCACTTTGTTTGGTAATTGAAAGTGGTTTGCCATGAAGCTTCCAACAAGCATCAACAAAATGACTCCTTTGCTTACAGTAGTACAAAAGCGTTGTCCTCTACCACGACCTATACCACACCCCTTCGTAGTCATGGCTAAAATTATTATCTCAACCCAAGGGCCCTTTGGAGATGAGAGCTGATTTTTCTTTGGTAGGGACCGAAGTTTCCATCACTTTCCTATGCCGTTCGTCTCTAAGGAGAAGGGCATATACACTGTTAAGACTGGGTAAGGTTTGATGCTGGAGGATTTGAGCGCGAATGGGTTCAAATTCATGATTCAATCCAGCTAATAGTGCAAATATCCTTTGTTTTCAGTTAACTTTTTCTTTGCTTCAGCATCTTTCGAATAAAAGAAGGGCATATACACTGTTAAGACTGGGTAAGGTTTGATGCCAGAGGATTTGAGCACAAATGGGTTCAAATTCATGATTCAATCCAGCTAATTGTGCAAATATCCTTTGTTTTCAGTTAACTTTTTCTTTGCTTCAGCATCTTTCGAATAAAAGAACATGACATCTTTAGATTGTTCCAATTCCTACACAAGGCTATGAAGTTATGTATAATATTTTACGACTGATTCCTCCCCTTGGTGAAAAGAAGCTATCTCCTGATATAGCTGGTATATCCAGGCATTGTTATTTTAATCCGAGTATAAATCACATACCGTGTCCTAGATTTCTTCAGCAGATGAGAGTAGGTACAACCCCTTGGTAATGTCTTCACTCACAGAGTTCAACAGCCATGACATGACAAATAAATTGTTGGTCTACCAATCTTGATATTTAGGATCTTCCTCTAATTAAAATCCTATCGATATACCCAAGTTTTTGCTTGCCTCCAATAAACATTTTCACTGCTCAAGACCATTATAAGAAATTAATTTTGGTCAGCTTAGTATTTGTTATTTGGAGAGTTGGATTTTCAAAATGATGCATTTCGGTGGCTTGTTCAGATATTTCAGATGTTATTTTGGAAGAAGACAGTTGCTGAGATAAATCACAACAATAAGGAGACTAGATGAGACAGATCCGGATGCATTTCAGCCCTTAATGAACAACCAAACATCAAGAAACAGAAAAAATATATAAACAGTCCAAAGGCGCTGATAGGAAATGAACGATTTTAACCCAAAAACCAAGGAAATCAATATCTTACAATGATCAACAATCATGGATAGATTCCACACAAGAAGTCGACTTGGGGCGTATGATTTAAAGTCCAAGAGACCTAACAGATCAACAGTCAAGATTGATTCTGGATCGTTTTTCTGAAAATAGAAGAAAAATGGAAAAATTGACCTTAGAGATGCCAAAAAATCCCCAAAAAATGTGCGTAGATCATGATAAATCCCCCTCTATTCAAATCTTCCCTAATCTTTACCTTTGACCAGCGTAAGTGGGTCCCACTTGATGTAGACGATCATACGCTCTTCAAGGGCAGTCGGTTGAAGATCTATGGATCTGGGAGCAATCTCTTGCTCTGATACCATGAAGTATGATGTAAATCTCACAGAAAAACAAATAAGTAATACTAGAACGAAGAAGATTTGAGTATTGTGTTGTGTTTCATAGGAAAATGTACATCTTATAGAGATGAGATTTCCTATCTATAAAAAATTCAGGGTAAGGATTAATCAATACAAGACAAGGAAGAATCTAAATACACTATGGTACATTGAGGAGTAGAACGAAGAAGATTTGAGTATGGTGTTGTATTTCATAGGAAAATTTACGTCTTATAGAGAGGAGATATCCTATTTATAGAAAATAAAGGGCAAGGACTAACATAAGGAAGAATCTAAATACACTATGGTACATTGAGGAGTAGAGAAGAAGATGGTCCAAATCTATATGCTACTCCACAGGAGTATGCACGAGGTGACCTCCTCCAGCATTCCCCTCATCCTCTTTTTTAACTCTTCAACCAAAATCTATGCTCTCCCCCTTGTTCCAACTATTTGGGATCAGCTTTGCAAATCATACTTCACCAATCAGTCCCATCTATTGCCTATCTTTTGTAAGTGAAGAAGCCATCACATCCATTCTCAATGCCTCGATGGAAGTCCTTCTAGGTCTTCCCCTCATACTCTTTTAGGCCATTCCACCATAATCAATGTTCTTCTCCAGATAGGAGCTGTCTCCTATCTTCATTGCACGTGACTGGACCATCTCAATATGCTCTCCATCATTTTATCTTGTATTGGGACTGTTAGGCTGATTCAAATGACTTTATTGTTAGTTCTAACTTCTAACCTTCCTAGTCTCCCATGCATCCATCTCAACATCCTCATTTTTGCAACACTCAATCTCGGCTCATGCTACTTTCTAACTGCCCAATACTCTTCTCCACATAGCATAGCTACTCCAATAGTTGTCTCATATAATTTCCCCTTAACGTTTCATAGGCATTCAGTGATCTCCGCTTCATCCACACTGCTCTAGTTTATATTAGAAACATACCCATCAATTACCCAATCCTTTTGAATAATAAAGACGAGGTAGTAAAGCACATTGCATTGAGGAATCTCTTCACTATCAATTTTAACTTAAATGTCGCCTTTATAAATGCTCTTACTAAAGTTGCATTCCAACAATTATATTAGTTCAGTTATTCTTAAGCCTTGACATTTTAGAACTTGAGAGATAACTTCCTTTCGAATCTTTCAATCACTTTATCCCAAACACACTTTAGCGGTTTACGAACACATAACAGGAGATCGAGATAAGATGTCGGGAAAGACCCCTCCCTACGACCAAGTATAGATGCATACGACTTTAAATCCTCGATAGGGATTCCAACCCCCAAAATTTCACTCTTGCAAAGATTAACCTTTAGGCCCGGAACTGCCTCAAAACTGACAATAATCACCCTAAGGTACTCAAGAAATTGGATGTCTACCTCGCAAAAAAGCAACGTATCATCAACATACTGAAGATGAGAGATCTGTAACTCTGATCGATCCACACTGAAGCCTTTCACTAGCCCACCTCGACCCCTTTATCTAACATCCTACTACCTCCACAATCACTACAAACAAATAAGGGGAGAGAGGGTCCTTTCACTAGCCCCACCTTGACCCCTTTATCTAACATCCTGTTGCCTCCACAATCACTACAAACAAATAAGGGGAGAGAGGGTCCTTTCACTAGCCCCACCACGACCCATTTATCTAACTTCATGCTACCTCCACAATCACTACAAACAAATAAGGGGAGAGAGGGTCCACTTGTCAGAGTCCTCTAGTCTTCGAAAAGAAGCCATTCGGGGAACCATTTACCAAGATTGAGAATTTTGCCGATTTCACGCATATCTGCATTCACGAGCGCCACCTAGCCCCACACCCCAGCCTCGCAAGCGTATAATCCAAGAAGACCCAATCCACATGATCATAAGCTTTTTCAATATCGAGCTTGCAAACAACCCCTTTCGACCCTTTTCTATTACAATGGTCTATGCACTCAGTTTGCCACTAGCAAATTGTCTACTATTTGTCTTCCCAAACAAAAGCCCCTTAGGAATCTGAGGTGACCTCTCCCAATACCCCACGGAATGTAGAAGCGAGCATCTTGGCCAGAATCTTATTTGGACCTCCCAACAAGCTGTTGGGTCTGAAATCACGAAGACTTTTTGCACCTTTCTTTTTAGGGATTATCGCTATGAAAGTAGCCCCATGCGTTGGGGCAATGATACCTTTGTCGTAGAACTCTATTAATAAATCCCAACACATTCCTTTGACTACTTCCCAGAACTTTCGATAGAACGCTATCGGAAAACCATCCGGCTTAGGCGCTATATCGCTACCCAATTCATCCACTGCTTGCTTCACTTCTTCTTCATTGGAAGGCCTTTCCGATAGAGTTGAAAGCTAAATTTCCTAAAGCCAACCTTTTTGAATCTTCATTAGCAAGGAGTTTCCTATAAAATTGAACTATAGACATGCAAACCTTTTCCTTCCCCCCAACTCTCTCCCTCCACCACTATAGACATTATCTTGTTAACCCTTGCCCTCGCACTTGCTATATTATGGAAAAAAATTGTATTTCAATCCTCCTCTTTCAACCAGAGAGCCCACGATCTCTGTCTCCATTTAATTTCATCCTCTTGCAATCTCGCATTATATTTTGCACGAAACACTTCCCGCCAAGCTCTCTCCTCTTTCGAAAGATCTGACGATTCTTCTTTAATATCAAGAGCTTGAATCTGACTTGAAATTTGAACAGATTCCTCCTCTCGGCCCCTTAACTCCTCTTTTCGCCACTTGCATATTTCTTTTTTAAGCAACTTTAGTTTTTGGGCAAGCATGAAACCAACACCCCCTTGAACCGCAAATGAATTGCACCACCCTTTCACCTTGTCAACAAATCCTTCTACTTGGAGCCAAAACAACTTGAACCTGAAAGGTCTAGGATCCCCAATCTTCCTTGTCCATTTCCAATAAGATTTGGCAATGATCCGAGACTAGCCTGGGAAGACCTCTTTGATGAATTAAAGGCACTTCTCCACCCAATTTGGAGAAAGAAGGAAGCGATCCAACCTTGAATTTATTGCCTTCTTTTGACCATTAGTCCATGTAAATTTAACTTCTCCCATTGGTAAATCTACCATCCCATGCTTTAGGATCCAATCTGAAAGGTTCCTCATACTAGCGGTTAGTTGACCCCTATTTGATTTTTTGTAAACAAATTTGATTACTTTGAAATCACCACCTGCACACCAAGGGAAGATCCATCTTTGCCTCACTGAATCTAGCTCCTTCCAAAATTCCAAACAAAATCTCGATCGACTAGGCCCATAAACCACTTTAAAAACCCATCGAAAATCTGATGAAACTTGCTTAAACACTAATGAAACTGAAAATTTTTCCTTCCAACAATCCTCTCTGACCACAAATTTGTATCCCAAAAACTAGAATGCCTCTTGTTGAACCTGGAAGCCTCTAATGACTCCCAATCTTTATCCCCCCCCCCCCCCAATATTGATGATCCATTTTCTGAACCTTTGTTTCCTGCAACACCATAATTTGGACTTTATATCTTTTACACAAATCTTTAACCTGCCTCCGTTTCTGCGGGCACCCCAGTCCCCTCACATTCCAACTTAGCATCTTCATCTCACATAGAGCTGGATAACAAGCCAAGCCGAATCAAGCTGGGCCTGGCTTGTGTGCGGCTTGGTCCTAGGAAACCCGGCTTGTGTATGGTTTGGTCTTGGAATCAAGCCAGACTTTTATGCTTGACTTGACTTGATCGAGCTATCAAGCTGAGTTCAAGTTGCATTCAAGCTCGAGCTTTTCGAGCTTAAGTCGAGTTAAGAGTCGAGCTTGGTAATAACCTAGAGTTGTTCTGCCATCCATCTGTGTTTCTAATGTGCCCTTAGGGCAATTTGATATGCTTAAACCACACTCCTTAGCCCAACCTCTACCATCTCATTTTGAATATTCTTCCTAAGCCCTTTGCAATAATGAGTTACCTACTACATTTCGGGTTCCATTAAATCACACATCAAAATCAAATCATAATACTGTTGGGTGTATGCCCCAATACTTAGGCTACCTTGGTGCATATCTAAAAGCTGACGGAAGGAATCTTTGCTTAATCTTGGCCTTTATTTCTCCCCGACTTGAAATAGGTGGAGTGCCATAATGTCATAGATCTCTCACTACCGATTTCCTCCACTTCAAGGCTAGACCTTTTAGTTTTAGCGCAACAAATTGTATCTTAACTTCTTCAGCCATCTTAAAACCATTTGAAGTAATTTCCAACAATTCTAGATGGGCACACCGCCATGGCAAGAAGAATTAAAAAAGGCGGAAATCGATTCGGAGCGGGAATCGTATTCTTCATCGTTGTCGTTGGAAGATTGCATGCTCCCACTGTTACCAGAATCCATGGCCAGAGAGAGAGAGAGAGAGAGAGAGAGAGAGCCTGGTCCTAGAGTCACCGGACGACTGACGGATGGGAAGTGCGGCAGGCCGGTAGGGTGCAGGCATGAGGAGTGTGGGCGGGAGGTGAAAGTTAAAACAGAAACGGGGGAAATGAAAGTGAAATAGGGTTAGGGTTGCTTTTTAACATTTTATATATATATATATATATATATATATATATATATATATATATATATATATATATATATATTATTTATTTATTATTATCAAGCCAAGCTGAATCAAGCCGAGCCAAGCTTCGAGTCAAGTCAAGCCCAGCTGGGTTGGGCTTGTATGCAGGCTTGAAACTCCAATCAAGCTGGAATTTTAGCTTGGCTTGACTTGAAAAGGGGCTTCAAGTCAAGCGGAGCCATCAAGCTGGCTTGGCTTGTGTCCAGCTCTAATCTCACACCTACTGATCCCACGCTACCTACCTGAACCTCACTCTTAGTCGACCCCATCGAAATCTGATTTGCCTTATATGCGCCCATCTATCTCTCTGTTGCATGTCGGATTGGGCTCAACCACCTGTTGTTGTGTCAGCAGCCTACCGTGTTCTTGTATAAATTCAAATAGGGCGACGTAGTCCTCAGGCTTGTCTCCAAATGTTACTCTTACTAATTGCGCTACCTCTGTCGTAAACATTTTGATCCGTTTTATACCTTGTGCCATGGTCATTTTAGTGTTTTTCAGTTGATTCTGAGCACTATTTGCAGTACCTGTCTTCCTGAATGCTAATCCCACTTATCTTCAGGATCTGACTGACGAATGATAGCCAAGGGAGTTATCTTCTATGGAACAACTCCTGATTGATCTTCCCCTTGGCTACTACGAGCAGGCGTATCTGCCCTGCCTGTAGAGGCAAGATCTGATGAAAGAGCCCTAGTCTTTGATGGGGAAAGAACGTCCTCGCAATCACAATAGGGGATCAGGAAGGAAGTAACGAAACTCTACCATTGCGACGGGGGACTCTTATGTTGCTCTTCAGCTAACAAGGCCCTTGATCTATTGAAGTTCTACAGAATTGAATCTTGTACCGCTTCATCCACTGCTTCGTTTCCTCTTAGAGATGTTGATCCTGAACGCTAAGAATACCCAAACCTTCTGGTGGTCTTCCGCAAGTCAGAGTTTTGCTTCAACCTTGCACAATGTTCCTGTGACTGAAGCTGAAGAGAGATAGAGGCAGGGAGTGTCTTCTTGAAGAGGGAATAAGCCACTATTGGAGTCGCACGTGTCATTAGATAAGTGTGCTGGAGCTCGTGCGAGGGGGTCTTAAATCTTCGCACGTGAGACGACCATAGCACGAGCCTGGGGAGATAAGTTGCTAACTGGAGAATTCCTTCCCACGCGATCTCTCTCCTCTCGAGCCAAATTAAATAGAAGCTCAGCTCCCATGCCACATGTTGGGCATACACTGGGGCTAGGGTCACGTGACTCTTCCCTCGCATTAAGGAGAGACCGAAACGTTTTCTCTTCTGCAGCAGAGATACCACGCATTGCGTTTGCAACGCAAAGGTCTGTTTTACCTTTATCAAAATGAATCGGAAGACGACACGAGTTGAAGTTTAGTAACTAGTACTCCTGAGGAGCACCAACTCTGTAAATCTTCTTCATGGGGCCTTTGAATCCCTACCTGTGAATTCTCACCCTTATCTCCCTCTTTCGGACTCAAGTCTCCCTCTTCCTTGAGAACTTTTAATGGAACTCTGAAGGTACCCACTCTCAAGGGGATGATAATCGGGGCCTGATCTATCTTCTTCTTTCTGATTCACAATCTAGCAAATCGCAATTCCTCGTTGTTACTAGAACAAGGTTCGATCAACAAGACTTGATCGATGCCAGCTCCAATCTCCTTGATGATATCGTCCATCCAAAACTCCATCGGGATATCCTAGATCTGGTACCAGCGATCTTCCTAGCCAAAGACAGACCATTCCTCCCAACTTTGAATGTTTCGCATCATTTCATCCCAAAGCCTTTCCATCTAGAAAGCACTTCATTAAGCTGCTCCTTACAACTCAGAGAAATAGGAAAAGTTTTCTCTCGAATACATTTCACCAGAATGTACTCTACCTCGATCCCTCCACACCTCTTCAGTAACCAAAGGATTAATTCCTCTTCCTTGAGATTCTGCTTTACCTTAACTACTAGACTGGATTCGAAGGATTTAAGACTCCTAGGAACAACTCGTTGATACACACCTTCAGACCTATCTTCGTCACCTCTCTCGACATCCACTTCCCAGCCTTAGAGACTATTTGTTTCTTGGGCCACCCCTCCCTTTGTTGAGGTATTCAACACCGCCTCTTTGTAGAATCCCCTTTCTTTGAGCTTCGATACGCCCCCTCTTGGGTATATGACGACTCCACCCCACCTACCGAAGCAACTGCGAGCGTAGTAGCCCTTCAATCATTGATCTGAAGCTTCTTCCCTTCCCCTTGTTTTTACTCTCAGGCCCATATCGAGCTCTTCGCACTTTGAGCTTTGTTCCTTTGAAACTTTCCCTATTGAGGATTTGTATAGCCTCATGAAGCTCCCTTTCTGAACTCATACGAATGAATGCAAATCCTCGAAGATTATTGGAGTTTATTTCTTGGGGGATCACCACTTCCATAACCACCCCACCCTTCCCAAATACTCTTTCAAAGTCTATTGGTGGCCAACCTATCGAAAAACTCTCGAAAAACAGTGTCAGTCGGTCAGGCCCTTCCTCTGATTAGAAGCTTTCCTGTTTCGCACCGTCTCCCATTCCTAGCTGAATCACCATTGGAATGAGATGATCCCAGTGGAGATTGCTTTCCCTTTTCTCCAGCCAAATTGTTCGTCAGACCTGTCCGGCCTTTTCTTTTTTTTCACGAAGCTCTCTGCATTTCTCACTTCCTTTTTAAACGATGATTGTATCACTTCATTGATCCCTATTACTCCAGAAAGTGGCTTTTACATGTATAAATACATAGACAACCTAAAGTGAAAAATCCTTGATGTCTCTAACAGAGTAAATAGCAAGAACAACTTAAAAGCAACCTAAATATAAATGACCTAAAACAAAAGATATTAGGATAGCTCAACAAAAGGCTAAAAGGATGAAATCCCAAATCGATATGTTTGTTCTTCAGTGACTCTACAATGGAAGCCCACAACCTACACAATACAATCAAAGTGGTAGGATCACTTTGATCAAGTTAGCGATGTCTAACCTTCGGTTTATTATTTCTCTCTTCAAATGTCCAAAGTCAGTTCTATTGAAGTTGGAGCAACTAAGCCGCGACTTTCTGTGTGTGTGTGTGTTTGTGTTTGTGTTTGTGTTTCTTTTTTTCTTTTTTTCTTTTGAAGGGGGGGGGGGGGGGGGGGGGGGGGGGGGGGGGGGTTCATTTGGTGCAATGGGATGAGGTGTGTAGACCATGGGATCAAGGGGGTGTGGGGCTAAGGAAGTTGGAAGAGATGCATCTAGCGTGACTCGGGAAATGGGTTTGGAGGTTCGAGGTAGAATCGGATCCACATTGGAGAAAGGTGTTAGCTAAGAAATATGGGGTAGAAGAAAGAGGGTGGTGGGTTAGGTATACTTTGATGTACAGAGCTTCTCGTTTATGGAAATATGTGGCTTTTATAAAAGATAAAGTGTGGGCGGGGAGTTGGGTTTTTAGTGTAGGATAGGAAAAAACATTAGGTTTTGGTAAGACACCTGGGTAGGGGGGCATAGATTGAGTGTTTTGTTTCCTAAGTAGGCGAGGATTGCACTTCGTTCGGATCTTTTAGTTGCTAGTTGTTTCTCCATTGTTGGAGGAGAGGCAGTGTGGGTCCCGCTGTGTATACAAAATATGTTGGAGGAAGAGGTTGAAGATCTCATTAGCTTGCTTCAGTTGCTTTCTAAGGTCGTTCTTAATGTTGCAGAGGCTGATTCGTTGGTGTGGGTCAAAGACGAGTCTAGAAAATTTTTGGCAAATCTTTTTATAGGCTTTTCAGTGGTGAAGAGGCTATGTCCGATCTTAGCTCGACGACATTTTTGTGGTGCTATGGTGCTCCTTCAAAAGCAGGCAACTCTCACATGGCTAGTTGGGAGAAAGAAGGTGTTAGCGGTGGATAAGCTCCAAAGTAGAGGCTTCATCTTGCCTAATGTTTATCTTCTTGCAAGATGAGGGGTCAGCAAATCATTTTTTTCTCCATTGCTCGTTTGCAAGGGACACATGGAATTTTTTCTTCATCTCTTTCAGAGTTGCATGGGTTTTGCCAGAATCCATTGATATCTTCCTCTAAATGTGGCATGGTGGAGCTTCAGAGAAGATTGGGAGGAGCATTTGGCATCTTTGCTTGTTAGCAAGCATTTGGGCTTCATGGTTCGAGAGGAACGATAAGTATTTCACCAATCGAAAGGGGCAGTCATTAGAGGTCTTTGGTAGGGCCAAATCTTTAGTGATGGAATGGGTAGCGGCTTCTAATATCTCATTTGAGGGGCTGGAGGTTTGGAGGGATTTGTAATTTTTTTTTGTTTTTGTTTTTCTTGTATATTCGCGGCTTCGACCTTTTTTTAATACAATCTTCATCATTAAAAAAAAATAAAAAATCTAAAGCCTTCCTCTGAATAGCATCTGCTTCCCCTCCAATCTCACCAACTAGCATCACATAATCCACAAACAACATAGCCCAAGGGACCTTATCCTAGATATTAGCAGTTAGTTCATGTGTTACGGGTGGAATAACGTAAGGGCTTAATGCTTACTGCTGATGAAGACCCACGGCTATGAAGAACTTATCAGTCTTCCACATGCTATTCTCACTCTTACAACAACATCCTCATACATGTCTTTAATGATATCAATGCATCTTCTTGGAGTCCCTTTCCTCATCACCCACCAGAACTTTTGTACGCATTCGTTTTCATGCTTTCTCCATATTATAAAAACCATGTGTAGATTCTCCCCCATCTCCTATAGCTAGTCGTTTCAATAAACTTTTGCAAATTGAAAATGCCAAATGAACCCTTCAAAAAAATGTTGGATGGGCGAAGAAGCATCATAAACACTTTTTACAAGAAGAAAACATATGGACAAAGGTTCACCATTTATTAGGGCAACAAACTTATGAGTTAGATCTTAGTTGCAGGATCCTTCTAACTAGGTTCCACTCCTACTTTGAATCACCCTACAGATTCCCATACTCCCACTTCGTACCTTTTTATATTTTAATACTTTTTATTTTGAAACAGATGCTTCCCTGCTCTCGCACCCAAATCTATTACTAATTTGCTTCATGCTTATGCAATCGTAAGTCATCCTACGAAGCTCTAAGAGAGGCTAAAAAATCCAATGTTTGGAATTAGTCATTTTGGAAAATGGTCTACCAAGTAGATGAAAGAATGGGGATCCATGAACATCTCTACGACTCCAAAAATCCAATTTTTGGATTTAATGTCCGTTTTGGAGAATGGTCTCCTACGTTTACAAAAGAATGTGGATCCATGAACATTTGGCAAGATCTCATTGAATGCATTCCTCAAAGAATCATCCAATATCAAGATCCACCTAGGATCATGGTCTTTCGTTGGTTAGTGGTGGCCAACAAAATTTTGACCTTGATTCACCTTTGTAATAGGAATTTTGTGTCTCCCAGTGTCTTTTTTTCACACCCACACACACCACATGGGCACTCGAACCCATAACCTCAATGTTCAAACGCACACTATCTACCCATGTGTTGAGCAGTGAAAACTTTGCCAGTATACTTCTTCATCGTAAGATTGCAAGAATAGCCAAGGCATTCTTTTTCAAAATCTATTGAAATTCTTGTGTACTGCAAATCATTGGTTAACCTTTTCAAAGGTTGGACATTGGATTCCTTCTAGAACGATGGTTGGAAACTATGGAAATTATTTCCAATAGTAATCACGTGGACCCTTGGAAGGAGTTGATAGAAGGATACTTCATGATAACAATGCTATTGAAAAAGATTGTTGAAATTATTCTGCAAACTCTAGTGTAGTGCAGTTCAAGTCACATGGTAATATTTGGGTGTGAACGAAACCGGACGTCAACGCTCATGATTGGATATCAGATAGGAGCAACGTTTTGCTTATTATCGTCCATCAATTGCACAAGTTTGTTTATAAATTGTCCATAATATGTATGGATATTATATTTTTATTTCTATCCTAATAAGATATACTGTTTGCTTTTATCAACACCTCCTGTATTTCATATTTCTTTGTTTAAAGCAGCGTTTAAAATAGTGAATAGTGTGTAGTGTAGCATTCACCCCTCTGAAGCATAAGTGCAAGCTACATAGCAACATAAAATAATAATGAAGTTTAACAAAATTTCATGATATTTTGTACAACCTAAAATAATAGGAAAGGGCAATGATCAGGTATAAAGGTAAAGAAAGAGCAATTAAATTGATTTAACATTATTACTTATATTTTATTTTTATTTTTTGAGAGATAATAGAAAATTTATTGAAAAAGGCAAAGAGGCGCAAAAACAAGGAAAGAATATACAAAAGAGGAGAGAAAAAGATATCTACAACACCCCTACAAGACAACCCACATATCTACACATTTACATGGAGTCCCAACCCTTGGAATGAAGATCGCAGTCTTCCAATGCAAGGCAGACCTTAGCCCACTCGATAACCAAGCACCTTGCCTTAGAAAAGACTCCCACTAATGAACCCGATATGTTATTAAAGCATCGATTATTCCTCTTATGCCATATCGCCCATAATCCTGCTAGCAGATATGTTTCCGTATCTTCCTCCCAATTTTTCCTACTCTGCCTTGTGATGCTTGGAAAATTCAGAAATTGTTTTTAGCATCACCCATGAAACTCCAAATAGCATAATTTTTTTTTAATCCTAAACCCCCCTCTCAAACGGACAATGCATGAAAAGGTAACCACCAACTCACCATCCTTCTAACAAAGGGAACATACATTGAGTAGAACAAGACCTCACTTGCAGAGATTGTCGATGGTGAGAACTTTCTTCCACCCACCAACCAAACAAAAGCCACGACCATTTTTGGAGCATCATATGACCAAATGTAATAGGAGTGCTTCAGAACTTCGCCTTCTTGAGGCCTTGACAACAGTGCAAAAAAGATCTTTCTGTGAAAGAACCCGATTTGTCTAGATGTGAAAGAACCCGATTTGTCTAGATTCCATGACATCGCATACCAATCTGCACTTAAAGCTATTCTCGGAAGACGAATCAAGAGAGAAAAGTTTGGCCTCCTCTTCCTCCTTCAAATGTTTTCTACAAGACGGAGTCCACACACCGGATGAACCTAGTCGATAGAATCATTTTGCGACCGAAATGCCCGAGTCCAAAGAGACCAGGTCTAGTCTAGGAAAAACCTCTTTAAGTGGACGAGAGCCCAGCCAAATATCTTCTTAAAACTTCACGTGGTCCCTATTTCCCACTAAGAAGCTCACTCTAACCTTGAATATGTCCTCTACCGCCTGTGTACAAAGAAGATATTCTAGGCCACCAACTTGAATCATTAAAAGCATTGAAAAGATAACTAATTTTTAATGAAAATATAAAAATGTAACAATTCATTGAAAACATTAATTGATTTTAATGTTGTAGTGTGAGCTATGTAGCATGTAGTGTAGTAGCATGTATCTTACGCAAATTATCATGTAGCGTAGGCTACACGTGACTTAAGCTATTTTCATGAGCTATGTTAAGGCCAAGCTAGCTACGCGTTACATAGCGCAGCTATTTAAAACATTGGTTTAAAGTGTTGACTTTTGCTCGTCTATAAAAATTGTTGGCTTTCATGGCATGGATTATTTTAATGACAAGGTACCCAATCGTCTTTCATCTACCTGAGAGCAAATTGTTGCAAGTTATGTGCCTAATTCATTAGGCCGTATCCTACAGCTGTACGCTTCGAGATTGCAAGAACAGCTTGGGCATTCTTTTTCAGGATCTTTTGAATTTCTTGGCCAAGTCTCAAGTCAGTGGCCGACTTTTCAAAGGCCATACAATGGATCCTTCTAGAAAGATGGCTGGAAGATATAGAAATAATATCCCATGGCACATAGACCCTCAGAAGGAGTGGAATAGAAGGATATTCGATGATAAGAAGAATGATATTGAAAAAGTTTGTTGAGAGTATAGGAAATGGGAATATATGTAGTTCTGCATGTGTGCATGTGCTTGGTCCTTGGTCCTTGGTCCTTGGTACTCCTGCAGAGTATTTTATGTTTTTTTTTTCCCTCTTAACATAAGGATGTGTGTTAGTTGATTTTCACTTAACACACAACATGACTCTTAACCCTAAAGACTTCGCTCTCTTCTTCTCCATCGTCTCCCCTTTCTCTATTTCTTACTCTGAATCTCATCTTTTCTACTGAGATTATTCCACAGACTAGTCGAGTTGAAGTGACATGGTAGTTTTCTGGTGTGAAGGAAACTAGATGTCAAACACTCATTATTGAGATCAGATAGGAGGGATGTTCTGCCTATTATTGTCTTTATCGTTTGGCCATGTTTGTTTATAAATGTATCCATAGATCTTAATGGATATTGCCTTTTTGGTTTCTGTCCTTGACAAAAATTACAGTTTCTGTTTCGTTGGTTTAAAATGTGGGACTTTTTTGATGAGGATCATTGACAAGTTATCCAATCGTTGTCTTTTAGCTAACTGAGAGCAAATCAATGCAAGCTATGTGCCAAGTTTATGCGGCTGTATCCTACATTTGTATTGGTGATGCGGAATCATCTTCTCAGGTAAATGATCTGTAGCGTGTAATCTCAGCCTCATTTCTGGCATTCTTAGCTATTGTTTTCTTTTGAATACAAAAGGTTCAGCATTGAACTATTTTTTGTTTGCTTTTAACAGGCACTCGATCTAATAGGTCCTGTCTACAGAATCATGGATTCTTTTGTCGGTGTGCGAGAGAAGACCAGCGTTCTTTTTGCTTATGGGCTTCTACTAATGAAACAGCATAATCTACAAGAAGCACGGTAAGAGTTATCCTTGAACCTTTTATAAACATGGCGATTTTCCTATAAAATAATTAAAGCCTTAAAGCAGGTATTGTGAATTGTATAGGATTTACTGACCCCCACACAATAATTCCTTGAATATTAATCTTTTGAATCACTTGTTATTTATCCATTTAAGATCTTTTCTGCGTGAACAACTTTTATTACCTTCAGAGACTTCAAAAGTTGTGCCATATAATATTTTCTAATATAACCTGGGTTTTAGCAATTATTTTTCTTTATCTATGTAGTTCAGATATCATCCCTAGCAAGCTTGTCTGGCATTGCATGCTAGAGACGTTAAATGCTTGCAAATTTCCATTCCGGATAGAGAAACGATCACCTGCATGCCACGGCATCAAAACTTTCTGATTTGAGATATATTTTGTCACCAAAATGCCCCTTTTTTAGGACATCTCCGACCATACATATGATAGGGCCCATCATAAAAATCACTTGTCACAAAAGTCAGGTGGGTTCACTCATCAAATGAGCCACACTTTTTTCTTTCTTTCTTTTTTCTTATAAAAGGTTATTATTTTATTGAAAGACAAAGAAGAGAGATTCACACTGAAAGGAAACAAAAAGGGGGACAAACAGCCTAGGAATACACAACACCAGATCTAAATGAATTAATACAACCAGCCCATTCTACCATTTCAATTTCTTCCCTAGTGAAGACTACTTCTAGCTGCTTGCACCGATTCCAAAAACATTTAGCATTCCTTTCTTCCCAGATGGCCCAGAGAACGGCAAGAAGAGCAAGCTCCCACGACTCCCTTATGGCCCACAACTCCGCCATGCCATGCAAGAAACATCTCACGAAATTTTTAGGCATAGCCTTGTGCATTTGGAACTAGGGGGTGGCAATGTGTTAGGTCGACCCATGGGTCAATTGGCCCAACCCGCTTCTAAGCCACATTTGGGCTAAGTCGGGTCGGACTGTGGGTTCAACTCAAGATAAAAAAAAAGAAGCCTTAAGATTAGTGGGTCAGACTCGGATTTAGGCCAACCCATCCTAACCCCCATATATTGAATCAATAGGCGAGGCCAAATGACCCAATCCTGATACAACCATAATCTGAAACAAAAGTATCCTAATATACACATGTGATTACTCTTCTGCAAGTGTGTAGGTGAGATGAAATGAAACATACGCATGTCATGGAAAAACCCAATCCTATAAGCATGTAATAGTGAGCTCCATATGCTTGGAAACTCCAAGAATAGCAAAGAAGCCTAACATGAGACATTAAAGTTAGCGTATGCATTTGGTCAAGCGACTTGGTTGGGCCTGACCCGACTGCAATTAAATCGGTTGGGTTTGGGCTCTAGAAATTTTAAGCGGGTTGGGTCGGGTCACTGGGTAAGGAGTAACGGCTTAGGTTAGCGCCAGATTTCTTAACCCATTTATTAAATGGGTGATGCAGCTCCAAGGGGCTAGCTTGGGGACTCACTTACCCAAGGGTTGGGGAATCACTCACCCAACAAGAGATAGCTTGGGGACACTCACCCAAGGGGTTAGGGAATCACTCACCTAACAAAAGAGTAATCACTCAACTCTTTTTTCTACTAGAGATTTGTAGGAAATAATATTTTTTTTTATAACTCAAAACATTGATCCCTCTCATTACAAAATAATTCATTTTGTAAACCAATAACAACCACCTCTCATAAATGCATTAATAACAATTATGGGTTCCCTATGCATCTTACATCTTTCTAAGACAAAATACAAGTTTCCAAACCACATAAAAATACCTTTCCAAGACATACTTAATTTCAAATTGTTCCCTTTTTCAATGCATGCAACATGGTCCCAAAGCCATGCATCATGAATGCATTTGAGCTATAAAATAATGGGTTGAATATTAAGGCTTGGGCTTGGTTGATGGGCTGGGCTTTCCCCTTGAATTGGGCCTGCATCAATGGGCGGGGCTTGGGCGGCACTTTTTTTTTTAGATGTTATGATTTAAAAGTGTGTATTAAGGTCTTTTTTAACAATACCTGAAGTTTCATTGAAAAATTCAACCATTTCCCCAATGTTTCCCCATGTTTCCCAAAAAGTGCGATAAATTACGCGATACAAACGATAGACATACTTAATTTCAAATTGTTCCCTTTTTCAATGCATGCAACATGGTCCCAAAGCCATGCATCATGAATGCATTTGAGCTATAAAATAATGGGTTGAATATTAAGGGTTGGGCTTGGTTGATGGGCTGGGCTTTCCCCTTGAATTGGGCCTGCATCAATGGGCGGGGCTTGGGCGGCACTTTTTTTTTTAGATGTTATGATTTAAAAGTGTGTATTAAGGTCTTTTTTAACAATACCTGAAGTTTCATTGAAAAATTCAACCATTTCCCCAATGTTTCCCCATGTTTCCCAAAAAGTGCGATAAATTACGCGATACAAACGATATATCCCGTGCGATAACCGATACGTATCTGACAATCTGTATCCCAAGGGTGCGATACATTACGCGATACCGATATTTCAAACATTGCCCGGAACAAACCGAGAACTCTTATCCCAGACTTCCTTCGCGAATACACAACGCATAAAGAGATGATCCATAGTCTTTGCATCCTGCAGGCACATAATACAAATCTTAGGAATGATTATCTATCTCTTCTAAAAATTATTCATTGCATCTTGCTTCTACCAACAAGCCAAGCAAATGCCATTGCCTTCAAGGGTCCTCCATAGGACCAAATGAATTCTATATGAGCTTCCATCTTCTTGCCTTCCTGGGAGCGGATAGCCCTATAAAAGGAGCCAAGAATTTTCCAGATTTCTCCTACCTTCAAACACTCCCATCCCTTTTAGATTGGAACAAACACCTCTGTACTTGTAACAATGATAACAAACCGATCATGTCCTCTAACTCTTCCTCTGATTGATTCCTTCTAACGGTAGGGGAAAGGTTACATAAAACACAACTCCCTATGTTTCCATTCCAGAACTGAGTGTTCTAGATTATTGGTCATTTGTGATCCAGATTGCTATTTTTAGCGACCCTAAATTATCTCTCTTTATTCTTACTATTAATTAAGTTATTGCATGCCTAGTTAACAATGTAGAGATTAATGCTTTTATTAATTTAGTTATAATGCTAAGCATTCAGGGTCTATAACAATAGCATTCATCATTTCGTATATAAATTGCTTCATATATAAGACTATATTGCATACACAATCTATGTATTTGAGTGACACATGATCTTACCCCCAGCGTACCTCATATTGTAGGAAGTAGCATACCGCCCATTTGTTCCCAGTACCATGTACCAAAGCAACCAACAATCCAGGCAACCTTGGGCAGCGTTCCAAACTGTGATAGTACCATTTATGGTACCATACTTTGATACTTGGATACCCAGATCGAGCTAACTTGGCCAACAAATGGAAAACCAATTCAAGTTGTATTTCACTTCATCAAACATCTTTTCCACATCGGATACGAGAACCATCACCCAAGAGAAATCTGACACTCTATTTGAATATACTTTCAACCCTCATAAGCACGTTGCCAATGAAGCTCAATAAACAGACGAATCCCTGGTGAACCTCCCTGAGCCACATTGTTGGAATCAGTGGGCAACTGATGGTTTGACTCAACATACAGAACCACCCTGAACCACATTGTTGGAATCAGTGGGCAACTAATGGTTTGACTCAACATATATGTGTGGTCCTTCTGATGAGTCAATCAGTCTGATTTTAGAGAGAGCAATCTTCGTGATAGGACCGTTCTGGTATGGGTATCCTACACTAGTGCCATTTTGGCAGGAAAGATATGCCTGCATGACAAGTATGACCCTTCACATGTGGTGATCAGTTCTCATTCAGATAATGCGCAAACATTAGTTGAAGTGCAGGCTTGGGTATGATTGTGTTGACATTTGAGTGATGATGGGTTCTCTGTTATTCCTTGTAGCCAACAACTCGAGCATGTCCATTCCACTTTTGGTCCTATTGTGGTACATTTATGTGCCTTGATGCAAGCTTGGGAGCTTATGTTTATTACCTTATTTGAGGGAATTCATCTAAAAAATTCAAGACATGCATGCATAAGTATGTAACTTATTCATATTGTGAAACTGTGAACGGCTCATTATACTCAAGCAACCCTTCATGCGTGGGTGCTTTCTACTTATTGGTTTGCCTAGAAACTTCCCTTCCATGGCCCTCCTTTTCTGGGCCACCCTATGGGGGTTGCTTGTAATAGTTGGTTGAGTCAATACTTGGCAGGACAATGCTTAAATGTTAGTGGTACGGCTATTAAGTGGTTTGGGCAGGCTTGTCAAACTCTTAAGCCAAGCCCTCCACAATATGGGCTTTGGTTTAGTTTTTTGGCTTTGACATGATATTTGGGCCTGAAACTAAACAGGTTAGGCCATGGCTTCAACTTAGAACATTCTATTTGCCTGGCCTGAATCTTAAATATAACACCGTTTACATGTTCCATGGACTGACACTTGGCCTTAACTTCTAGGTCTACTTCTAGGTCTATGGGCCAAGGAAGCTCCTAAATTTTAGGCATGAAATTTAAATGGAATGACCTCAAGCTGACCTCGGTCCAAGCCTGGCCCATTGACAATCCTAGCGAGGGGGGTCAATGTAAGCTTCGGCCATGGCAACTCTACAAGCGTAGCTTATAGAAACTTCAATATTCGTTTTGTAGTTGATTGTAAAACCTTTGTCAATCTATCATTTAAAAGCCAGGATTAAGAGAATCTCTCTGAGCCCGTCCCCCCATGCCGACATAACATAACTTCATACAGCCCGCACACATTCAATCTCCTAGTCCCCCTCAAACTACAGTATAGATGTCACACATGACATGACCGTCTCTCTCTCTCTGAGCCCCCCCCCCCCCCCCCCCCCATGCCAACATAACATAACTTCATACAGCCCGCACACATTCAATCTCCTAGTCCCCCTCAAACTAGAGTATAGATGCCACCCATGACCAGCTTGCACAAAACCCCTTGGAGATGAGAGTAACTGTTGGGTTTGGTGATAATGTTGGCCAACTGATCATGGGACTAGACAAACAGGGGGCACAGTAGCTTTGTTGACATCTTCTCCCTCATAAAATGACAGTCGACTTCAACCTGCTTGGTCTACGCAATAAACACTGGGTTGGAGGCAATAGTGGATGGCAACTTTGTTATCACAATATAAATGAACTGAAGTTGCTATCTCGGAACCCATTTCCTATAGAAGAGATTGGAGCCAAATAATTTCACAGGTAGCATAAGCGATTAATCGATACTCAGCCTAAGGAGTGAGCTACCACAGTCTCTGTCCTCTTCCAAGTGATAAGATCGCCTCCAACATATGTACTATAATCACTTGAGGACTTCTGTCATTAGAGAATCTTGCCCAGTTTGCATCACAATACCCACTTAAGATTACGATGATTGGAATTTGATAATCCATTTCCTGATGCATCTTTCAAATCACGAAGAATATGGTCGACAGACTCGAGATGATGAGAACATGGAGTAGCATAAACCGACTACTGACACTCACCGCACAGGCGATGTTCACATGAGTTATTATTTAATAAATGAGCTTTCCCATCAAATGTCAATACATGTCAGATCACTTAGTACCTCTGACTCCTTCAAGGTGGTGGTTTACTTCTATAGGAATTTGTTGGACAAGCACCTAAAATCCTTGTTTCTGTAAGGAGATCAATGACTTGTTTCTGAAAAATGAAGATACTCTTTTTTTTCATTTATTGAGCAACTTCAATGCCTTGGAAATATTCAACAAGCCCAAGTCCTTAAGGTCAAAGATACTAGCAAAGAATGATTTAATAGTGGCTGTCTTACATCACTATCACTAGCGATCACTATATCATCAGCATAAATTATTAAGATAGTTGTGGATGCACCATCATGCTTAATGAATAGAGAGTGATTTCAGGAGCTCCAATGGAAACCGATTTGAGAAACAATTCTACTAAACTAATCAAACCACAATCTAGCAGACTACTGGTGGCCATAAAGAGTTCTCTTCAATTTACATTTCCTTTCATTCTAGATGGATGAGGCCTAGGAGGAAGAGACATACGCTTCTTCATGAAGATCTCTAGAGAGAAGCATTCTTCATGTTTACTCGATGAAGGGGTCACAACAAAGGGGCACACACATAAGTTAACTTGGCAACAAGAGTAGAGGTTTTCTAATAGTCTACACTAAATTGTTGGGTTGAACCCTTTACCCACAAGACAAGCTTTGAATCTTGCAGTTGAGCCATTTGGATTGTGCTTCAGGGTGTACACCCACTTTCAGCAAACAACATGCCTTCCAACTGGCAATTCTACCAGATGCCATCCGTGTTCACTGCTTTTCTAGAGCTATCATTTCCTATATCATAGCCACTTTCCAACAAGGATCAGCCAAGGCAGTTTCACTCTAGAAGGAATGGATGCATAGGACTGTAGAACAAAGCAATGCATTAGTAGAAGGGGAAATGGATCGATAAGACGTGCAATTACTAATTGGGTGTGAAGTACCTGACCAGTTTGCTTTTCGAAGAGCAATCAGTAATTAGGAAGGAGAAAGTGGAGCATAATCTGAAGACTGTGTGGTGGTCATTGAGCATGTAGGGCTGCAACTTGGGCTCAGCCCAACCAGTGCTTGGGTCGGGTTGTCAGCACCCTTGGATTGGGTTAGGTTGGAAAACTCCAACCCGATTTGAAATCAGGTTGATATTGGGCGAATTTGAGACAGGGTCACAGGTTAGGTCAGGAATCATCACTTGAATATTGGTTGGTTCAGTTGGGTTGTTTTAGGGTTGAGTGAGGAATTCCAGTTGGGTTGGGGTTGGATCAGGTTGTGGATTGGGTTCTCTTGTGGTTAGGTCGGGCTCGGGTGCACCCTCAACCTGCCTCAACTCAAATGGCCCAAGTTGCACCCTTGTCTATAGGGTTGGTCCTTTTTCTTTCTTCAATTGTAAAATTCCAACGGCTTCGCCATAGAGTTAGAGTAGAACTGTGCATGACTCATAAAATTATCAATGACTGGAAGAGGCAAACATCATCACATGAGGGGATGATGGCAGTCGCCTATGGCGAGAAATAAAGGATATTCCTAAAAGAAGGTAACATCTTTCTTTTCAAGTCATAGGGCAATAGAACTTATACCTCTTTCAATTGTTAGCATACCTTAAGAAGAGACACTTCACGGATTGAGGTCCGAAGATATCTTTCGATGATCCTAACATGTGAACAAAACATACATCCAAAGAATTTTAGGGGAATGGTAAAATAAAGAGAACTCGGATTCTTTAGAGGGTAGCCATTTTCTGAGGGGAGTCCACATCCTGTTGATTATATAGGTGGCTATGAGTACTGCCTCATCCCAATAGATATTGTGAACCATCATCCCTATTATGATGGATCTAGTTGCACCTAGAAGATGATTTTTCTACTCAACAATATTGTTGTGTTGAGGGCATACAAACAAGAGGTTTGGATTCTTTGCCATATTCACAGAAGTAACTAAGTCATGAGATGGATATTTGCACATTGTCTGATCGAAACAACTTTATTTTGGTATCAAACGGAGTAAGAACCATCATATGGAATATTTTCACAATTGAAAACACCTCATTGCTACTCTAACCTAAGTAAATCTGGAGTGATCGTCAATAAACAAAGTAAAATATCCACAACCAAAATTTGAACAATTAGGGCAGGATCCCACACATCAAAATGAATCAAATGAGTATATTTTCCTTTATGATTACTTGAAGAAAAAGTGGTTCAATAATTTTTTGATAACTATCGCACTCGACACTGAAAATTAACTTCAGTAGTAAATTTATTATGAAATAATAAACTCAGAGAGCTACTGGACACATGACCCAAGTGTGTGCGCCATATCTGGACACACTATTTATTACTCAGACTGGACTTAGAGACTATCGTGGAAAAGTATTGCCAGCTTCAAACAGGTACAGCCCCTGAACCTCACAACCACTACCAATTTTCTTCTTGGCTATCAAGTCCAAGATAACATAGTCAAATGGAAGACCCAATGCACGAACAATTTGGATCACTACATGGTGGGCGCCACTGTGCACATCATGGTAGGCTGATCAACTTTCCCACTCAAACATTGTTTCGCATTCAATATATAGTTATAAACATATAGTTCATACTGTTTATAAAAAGGACATCAGCAAAAAAGTAACATCAAGCAATGTTTTCTCCTAAAACTGTGCTGATTTTTTAGATATGTGATATGTGCCAGAAACATGTGATCTTTTAAAAGGTGAAGTGCTGTTCTATGCTTTTAATAACTCACCCTTTAGGCATTTACACGACATGCTTTTTTATGTTAAGGAGTTGGTTTCCCACTTATTTCATGCGACAATCTATTCTTGATTCTTTTGAAAATTGACTTCATTTAATATGATGATTCCTTTCTTTGTGAAAAATCACTTGCATGTTCAAAAGAATTGCCCATATGGTCAATCTCACAACCCACGATACCCTAATGTTTCTTTTGAAAAACTCAGCTCAGATGTTTCAATTCTTCAAAATAATTCAATATGTTGATAAAAATTCAGCAGATCATCAAGCGTGCAACCTATGTACAATACATGGTCGATACTCTCTTGCACATGTTCATGAGATTTGTTTTTCTCTTGCATATTATCTTCACTTTCAATTATCTGGGACAAGGCTATGATAATGGTGGTGTTGATGGTTTTCTTCCTGTCAGTGTGTCCTAGGAAAGTAAGAGAGTATCCCATTTAGCATGTGTATTTTTTCTTTCTTTTTTTCCTTCTTTTTTTTATTCCTCCATGCATGCCAATGTGGCTTAATTTACATGTATATTTTTGTGACTTACGTGTTTCCTTATTGTTTGTTGAAAACCTAGACTGCTCCCTTCTGAAGTTTTCTTGCAAGTTTCTCCAAACCTAATTCAGGCTTATTTTGCTGCTATAAATGTACAGTTTTCGTGTAACCTTAAGATTTTAATCTATTATCTTATTGGTACATTGCATCTCTTTCAAAAACTTGATTAGCTGAGGAATTGTGTAATCCTCAACCTGAGGATATGCTTCTACCATCGAGTTTTCATTTTATGCAAGACGGAGCCATAGTTCAGTGATTCGGACAGTTGATATGGTGGGCCTCACAATGGATGCACAACACCCCAAACTTCCTCACTTGAAGAATGGCCCATCCATGATGGGTTCTACTTCTATCAGATCAATATTGCATGGATTACTGAACTGTGGGCCCCACTTCATACAAACTGATAACTCTTATGATATTATGAGCAAGGTTTCTTACATTCTAGCCTCACAGACACACCTGTATATGTGGTCACATACAAACTTGCCGCATGTTTAACATCGAAACATGCATCAATCGGGATCAGCCACATGACTGACCTGGCCCAAAATTTAGGTCATTCAACCAATGTAACTTGAACATGGACCAGCTTGTCCATGTTGGAGACAGACGATTGTCATTGTCAAACAGGACAAGCATGTCAACATCAAACTAAGGTTGGCTGACTCACTAACTCCACTCTGGATTTGCCCCTGGTCAACCCTTTTCCAAGCCCTAGTCAAAACAGGTGTAGACTCACTGAGATCAGAATCGGACATCACATGGGCAAGTTTGGCTGAGTTTTCGAGTGACTCGATGACTTGTCTTTTTCTGAAAGGCCGGTGATTAGTATTGCTCGGCCTGAAGCCAAAAGAATACAATGTACAAAAGAAAAGAGAAATACAATAAAGAAGAAAAATTATCCTATAGCTTTAAAAGGCACTGCCCATTCCGATATATTTTCCTTAGCCCCTTATAAAGACATCTGATACATAGCTTCTTCTATTCCGAAAACACCTATTGTTTCTCTCCTCACGTATCACCCAAATTCGGGGGGAGGGACATGTGACTAAAGAGATGATGCTAGGGGCATCTTGGTGCAACTCCAAGGATGCACTGTATCTCCACACTGGGGGTGGGGTGGCCCATGAGGTGGGGCTTGTGAGATGCAGGATGGCCACAAGGAGGGACCTATTGTGGGACCATGTGGTTCGAGGACCCGTGCGACGCAGGGGTTGCCCACGGGGAAGGACTCGCCTGGGTTTGCCTAGGAAAGCCAGAATATAAGGATAAATCGGTACTCCCCCAACAGCTTTAGAGCTTTTGGTGTGTTGGCTGATTGTCCGCTATCAAGAGATTTCCCGATGAAGGCGCCGGAATGAACTTGTAAACGATTTCACTGAGAATTTCCCAGGTTTCTCTTTCATCTACACCATAGAATCCACTAGTGTTACAAGATGAAGCCTTTCTGACAACTTTATCGTCTCTTAAATTTCTTTTTTATGGGTTAGTACACACACACCATTGTTAGTACACCCACCCACCCATGTTAGTCACACTGCAATGTTAGCCACCCTCATGTTGGGAATTATTACCATGACCTCAGTGTTAAAACGAGGCTATCTTGAGTATCTTCACTCAGTCTACCACTTGAGCTATGGATCCGGGTGTTTCTTTTTCTAAAAAGATTCGTTCTACACAAAGGGCCCCCCAACTAAAATGTTTGGGTGTTTCTTTTTCCAAAAAGATTCCTTCTACACAAAGGGCCCCAACTAAAATGTTTGGTTCCACTGAGTAACAACGAGCATTTGGTTCCATTGAAACTCTAGCTAGATGGGGAAAATCTTTTAGAAGAGGCTTGTCTCCCATCCAAACATCTTCCCAAAACCAAATGCTGCCTACCATCTTCCAAAGAGAAACCGACCCCCTCAAATTTCTGCCTTAGGCTTGCTATCGCTTTCCAAGCCCCTAAGGCTTTATATAGAGTGGACACTCTTATCCATCTACCTCTTTCCACTAGTTCATATTTCTTGACTATAACCTGTCTGCATAGATGATCTTCCTCCCCACCAAGCTGCCATAACCATTTTCCCAAAAGCGCCATATCAATCATCTCCAAACTTCTAATACCAAGCTCCCGCTTCCTGAAAAGGCTTGCATACCTACCAATTCATCAAATGAAATTTATATTTTTTCTTCAGCTCCTTTCCATGAGAAGCCTCTTCTGCATTTATCCAAGCGATTTAGCACCAACCTTGGGCAACTAAACGACGACATATAACCGGAAGGTTAGACATTGCCCCCTTTATCAACGTTAACCTTCCTCCGAGATATAAATGTCTTCTTTTCCAACTTGATAGCTTCCGTTCAAATCTTTCCACTACCTTATCCTATACATAACGGCAAGCCCAAATAAGTTGAAGGAAAAGATCCTATGATCGACATCCAAAGACTTGTAGCATACACATTCACCTCTTCCTTGGATAAATGGATTGCCAATAGCTCGCTTTTGTCGATATTGCACTCTCAAAACAAAACTGCCTCAAAACAAGAAATTATCTTCCTTAAATTGTCCACCTTGATCACATCCATATTGCAAGATAATATTGTCATTTGCATACTGAAATGAGATACCTGAAAATATGATTTATCCACCCTAAAACCTTTTATAAGTTTTAATTCTACACTTGTTTGTAGCATCCAACGAAAAGCCTCCATCACTACTACAAATAAATATGGAGACAACGGATCCCCTTTTCTCAAACCCCTCAAAGATGAGAAATATCCCCTAGGAGATCCGTTAACCAGTATCAGAAACTTGGCTGACTTGACACGCATCTATATCCACCTTCTCCATTTCTGACCACAACCCAAACATTCTAGCATGTAATCAAGAAAATCCCAGTCCCCATAGTCGTACAGCCTTTTCTATATCCAAATTACAAACCACCCCCTTTTCTTATCTTTGTGTCGAGAATCAATCACTTTATGCACAATCAATGCACTATCCACTATTTGTCTATCTGCTATAAAAGCTCCTTGTGATTTGGAAATAACCCACTTAACTTTGTTCAAAATCTTTGCTCCTTGTACAGGCTCAATGATTTTTCTGAGTGATAAAAAGTGGACAAGTCATGCCCATCTACAGTGACATGTATTTGTCGAATTTTTCTTTCTTTCCTTTCTTGGAGATCTAAAACACTTAAAAGAATCCACTCATCTGCATAATAGAAGTTATCCAAAAACGAACTGTTTCATGTAAGGATGAGATAGAGGTGAGCTATAGATATCCATAGATCAGCTGATAATGGTTGTCAAGGAACCTGTCATGATTGACAACCATGATCGCATAGATGGCCTAGATGATCCCAGGAAGATACCCCAACAGAATGAGGAGCAAGCAGATAGAGAATTCATGACTACAACAAGCATGTCCAAGCCTCCAATGAAAATTCCCACAGGAATCAAAATTGTGTTATTTCAACAAACAAGTGTCCATGGATCAAGGTTTAGAATTGTTCAAACAATCTTATTTTGGGAAGGTAACTTGGTGACAGTAGTTTGCACAATCTAGTCGGGTTTAATTTGATTTCCTATAAGCCACTCATACCATTTCTATGTGCCTGCATATCAAGCTTCATACACAACTAGCTTATCAAATAACTCTTCTCATTCTCTTAAAAAAAATGAAAAAAATAAATAAATAAATAAAGCTCTTCAGCATCCTCAGTCTCATATTTCTTCCTCTTCTGACTCTCTCACCCACCCAAGTCAAAGTTTTGTGGCCCAACCGAGTTGAGTCCAAGTCCCGACTTTGCCAACATTGTGTTAGACACAAACACATGGTGCTATATAGGGGGAACCTGAAAACTGGGGCATGTATGCATGCTGCCGAAACACAAGAAATGAAAATTGATATTTTCCCTGTAGAAGTTTTGACATGTGCCCGCTACATGCTTTGAAATGCTGCACACAATTATTTTTAGGAAATGGAGTGTCCTTGTCACATAGCAGTCAACTCATCAGGTGCACTGCTCATAAAGAAACAAAAGACCATATCCAATGCACATGTTTCACTTGCCTGATAAAATGAATAGATTGGCCTAATTCTTTAGCCATGTCATCTGCATGGTGGGGACCACCTGATGCATGGCAAGAATGTCCTGCACATGCTGGGTTGAAAAGCATGCCCATGAATAGAGTGGCATGTCTGCTAGTAAAACTTTACTATGTGTCTCCTCAGATTGAGGATCGTATAATTCACATTAATTGGCCTTTGCTCTGTCCAGAGTACTAGCTAATTAAATTGTTTTACGATCTTGGGAAACATGTCAAAACATGGCTTAAACAGTGTTTGTAGAACTTATTGGCCCAATCATTTTCTTACTTTGTGGCAATTGTAACAACTAATGACCATCTTGCAGAATTCGATTAGCAACTGGGTTGAGGATCACACACCAGCACTTGGGAAACATTCAACTTGTTTCGCAATATCTGACAATCCTTGGAACTCTGGCACTTGCCCTACATGACACCGGACAAGCTAGAGAAATCTTGAAGTCATCTTTGACATTGGCAAAGACACTTTATGATATCCCAACGCAGATATGGGTGCTCTCTGTTCTAACAGGTAATACATATATTGCGAAAATCTTCTCTAGCTTCTTTTTGCATGTAAATCGTTATCCATGGGCATGATTATTGCTGAGGTGGATGTGACTTGAAGATGAGTAAAAGGTCTCTGACATGGCACCTCCGGAAAACAAGCACAGCAACATGCCCATACATTTTTATGATAACATAAAGAAATGGTTTTGTTTAGCGTCTATTATTTCACATGAGTGAAGTGTTGGCCCCTGCCATTCACAGTCTACTGTGCGCTTGCAGGTGCCATGTGTATGGTGGCAATGGGCAGGGCTTATGGCCAGACTGGGGTTGGCCCTGGCCCTAATCAGGCTGGAAAGGCCTTGGCCTAGCCTAGCCCTGTAGGGCTGGTCCTATAAGGCAAAGAGTGACATAACCAGAGGTTTGAAATGACTACAAAAATTTTCATAGTATCCCCTCCACCCACGATTAATCGTATCATATAAATGGTTTTGATCATAGAAACATGACCCTAGATCCAAAAGTGTTTTTAAACCACACATGTACATCGAATGGAACCACACAAGTCTTCAAATCATCCATGCTTTTGTATAGCAGTGGTCCACTTGATGATTGGACCAAAACACTTTAAGGGCCCATTTGGATACCACCAAATAAGTTACTTTTTCTACTTACAGCAGTAGATAAGTGACTTATTTGAGATAAGTAAGTTTGGTTTATGATCACTAGTAACTTTTTTGTTTAAAGTTACTTAATCACTTCAGTTTAATAAGTAGAAATCTAGATAAGCTACTTGAGGAATAAGTCGCTTAAGTAACTTACAATCCAAATGCCTAAGCGAGATATGTTTGGTACCTTGCCATATATATTGTACCTATGATTTGGCATGGGAAAAGCATGAAAATTCAAGCGTGCTTTATACAGGTTTGCTTTTTCACACCTTCCTCTACTTTGGCAGTACATCAAAACGCCACTTCTGCAGGCAATTCTTTAAAGTTTGAATTCCCTTATTACGATCTTGGTGGTGTCTGTATCTGAAGTATCTTGGATCACACTGTTGAGGACATTATGTGTGGGAATTTAAAGCTTAAAAACTAATGCAAGATAGTCAGTAGATAGCTGATGCAAGTCTTCTTACAGCTCTGTATCAAGAATTGGGTGAAAAGGGAAATGAAATGGAGAACTTGGAGTACGAGAGGAAAAAAGCTGATGACTTGCAGAAGAGACTATCTGATGCACGGTCATCTATTCATCACCTTGAATTGGTAAGTGCGTTTGTGTAATGATTTAGTTCCTTATGATCTTCAATCTCAATATTGAAATTAGTATCTGGGTCCATATCTGCCAGGGGTAGATTGGTTCTGCATTTTGGTACTGCTTCCCAATTCACCACCTTGTCTGGGCCCAGTCCAGATTACATGTGGGATGATCCTGCCTGACCCACATAGCTATGCAGGGCACATGCCTATTGCTAACATTGGGGAAATGACTTTATGTGCAAGAAATCCACTCTGTCCATCAGGTACAACACCCCTTGTTTGGCCTTGATAAAAAAGCAGGCTCATTCAACACTCGGGTGGGTCACCCAGTGGGGAACAGTATAAAATTATACCTAAAAGCTCTTTATTCACTTGGAATGGCCCACCTGAGTTGTGGAATAGCTTGATGTTTGGCAAATGCTTTCATCTTGATGAGGCATGTCAGATGAATGGATTGGATGGAAAATAGACGCCACAGTGGGCCCTACACAAAATTGATGGTGGGCATTCCCATCCCAGCTGTTTCCTATGGTGTGGCCTACGTGAGTTTTGGATCGTCATGATTTTTGTGTTCCAAGGTGAACATGAGGATACATACCTGATAGATGGTGGATCTCATGAAAGTTCCACCTACGTGGCACTTGGTTAGTAGTAAGATGGCCCCAGTATACCGATGCTAGGCAGGCTAACAGAGTCTATAATCTTTCCGCCTTTCTAGATCATGGGTCATCTTGTAGAACTTTTTTTCTCCATTACCAGCTTTATTGGCATTTTGACATGTTATTCGCCCTTGCAGATTGACAAGTCAAGGATCCAAGTTAAGCAGCTGCACGAACTCGACATCAAGCGAGCAATTGCAGGCCCATCTTCAAAGGTCAATCTCGACATCCCAGAATCCATTGGCCTGTCCGCTCCATTGCCTGCTTTGACCTCGACAAGGCTATGCGATATCGACACTGGCAGGCGTGGCAAGAAGAAAATATAGTCCTGATCAAAAAGTCGATTTGAATGGTCAAATGCCTGAATCTGGTTGACAACATGTGATGACCGGTGATGTGAAAGATGGCCCATGATCAATCATAAGCGATCCTGGGTATGTTTGTTGTATTTTCCACCCTTGCTGAGATGCACAAATATAACATAGCTTGGGTGCTTGTAGTAATAACTGTATAGGCAATTTATACTAGTTTTCAGAGCTTGTACTGCACGGGACACTTTGGCTGAAACTTTGATAGCTACTTGGTGGTAACGAGGCAAAGTGCAATGGTCATGGTCAGCAGTAGGTCCCGCTGTGCAAGGCCCTGTTTCGGAAGCCTGATTTCGGACTGTCAATATGAGTGGGATGGATGGGTGTATTTAGTGCATCTAAACATCTGCATTTTCTGTTATGTGCCAAAAATGCTCCCATTCCGAAGTAGTTAAGGATCCTACAAGGTGAGGCTTCATGTCATTGTCAGGCCATTGATATACATCAATGGCGCCTTAGGATTGTAAGGTGATTGCAGGTAAATGGCCAATCAAATAGGTGGCTTTGTACAAAAAGCCCATTAAAAACAATATCATGATTGTTAATTATGATGAGTTGCAAGGTTTGAAGTTTAGGAGGGCTTCACTGAAATTTCTTGAGGTGTCTTTGGATGCCCAGTTGGATTGGAGATGGCCAAAATAGAGTTTGGACCATTCTCAATTCATGATGGTGATGAATACCTGGCTGTGTATTCTGGATTTCAGGTGAAATCCAGAATAATCTGAATATATCCACCACCAACCAGGTGATTGAGAGTACTTGTTAAACAAAAAAGCAGAAAGGGGAAAGAAAATACAAGGATTCTCATATGATCACTGCTTGAAATCTGAGGGTTCACAGATCATGGATGCAAGAAAAATAACATCATCCTCAGCAACAGGGTATTAATAGGGTTTTCAAGCTCCCAACTCATTAAAGTGGCAACCGCAGCTGGGTGATGGAGAACTTTGATCAAATGGGCTCCACCATTGATTCCCTGTAGTGTACCAAACTGGGAAAAGTTACCCATCCAACTGTTGGTCTCTTTTTTGGAGGGTGAAATGCTTTGCCTTCACCATCCATTTGCAGCCCACAAATCTGAAGTGTTAGGATTGCCCTGCGGGGAAGAGATCGATTTACAGAAAGCATGATCTCGTACATATTATTAATTGAGATGAGATGAACCCATACGCAAACATCTCCTAAAAGGCTTGACTCTCACCAGGGTTGGACTCCCTGTTTCTATTGCACGAATCTAGTCGTAGGCATAATATCTGGGCTTCTTTTTTTTTGTCCTGGCAGGTTTTCCATAGATATGGGAATGGGACCTGCATTTTTCAGGAATGCAGACCACTTACTGGGAGGCAAAAATGTTTGAGGCGAGGGTTCTTTAAGTATAGATTTTTCTTGTACGTAAGGCTTTTGATGCATCAGCAATCCATAGTGGGGCCCATCACTCAGCAGTTTTGATCAATGTATTGCGGGACCCACTTGTTTTCTAGATGTGATCACGTGGAGCATTGTGCAAAGGCTCTTTCATTCATTCATCATCATCATAAAACCTGGCTCCCGGCGATTTCAGGTCTCCTTTTAAATGGTAAATTGGCAGAAGTCTATGATCAGCTGTCTGCCGGGTTGGAGGAAAACTTGAAAGTTTGCGAGGCCACGGTCAAATTCCCTGAGGATTTCCTCAAAGGTGACGGGTGAAAGAGGCCCTGGTTAGATAATTTACCCTTTGATCAAATCACGGATGAGGAGGTGGCATCTCTTGAAAAACCTTTCTCAGAAGCAGAAATCAAGCGGTGGTGGATACCCAAGGGAGTAACAAGGCACTGAGGCTGGAAGGCTTTCGAATGGCGTTTTATCAAGACCTTTTAAGGGCAGGTAGAAGGTGATCTTATTCACTTCATTGATGAATTCTTTACGAGCGGTTGCCTAGGCAACAAGTTTGAAGGATTTTAGATCTATTACTCTTATAGGTGGGCGCCTGTTATGGGAGATTCCGAGCTGGCCCATAGATGTGAAGATGTCCATTCCAAAGGCCCAAGTATCAGTCCTCAGCTTGGGATGAGCCAAGGTATACGGCAACTACCTCTACAACTATGAAGACAGAGCAAGAACATAGCCCGGTCGTCAGTTAAGGCCGAGGACTGAGGACCTACCAATAACACTCCGTCCAGGAGATATATACTACCAAAGACCTCGTCTCGCCCAAGGGAAGCCTACAGTCCGGAACAGACCTTAAGTTAGACAGCTCAGACACCGACCTCTCCAAACGAGATCGTCCAACTACCTAAAGGCGGTGCGAGATACCTGCGGGGATTTGGATATTCAGGGATCTCCGGAATTTACTCACATTCTTAGCAATACCTCTCCGATAAGGTTGGGAGGGAGAATCTTACTAAAATTGAGACTCTGCCGATGTATCCTAGCAGGATCCTACTCTCTAGAACCACCTCCAGGCCCTATAAATAGGACCAAGATCTCCACCTTCCAGGTACGAAAAACCTTAGCCTTACTCGACTGGTCCTAGATCTAACTTAAGCGTCAGAGAGTTCCTAGCCGCTCAATAGCACCTCCTCCTTGCCTTCTTTGTCTCTCTCTTGCAGGTCTAGCGATCGGAAGAAGCTCTCATGTGCAGGTGATAGGCTACATGGCTAATCTCAACAATCCACATCGGTTGTCCAAATTTGCGCGACAACAATTGGCGTCGTCTGGGGGAACACAGCTAAGCTTTGTGTTCTCAACGAACAAGACCTTGCTCGAGCATTCAACAACGAAGCCGAGTACGAGGCCCTCCTAGCAGGTCTTAGATTGGCAAAATCTGTGGGAGCTCGGCGACTCAAGATCTACAGCGAGTCTCAACAGGTAGACAATCAAGTGATTGCCAAATACCAAGCCAAAGGCAAGAAGATGGTTGCCTACTTAAACAAAGTCCGAGAACTGCTCGGACAATTCGAAAGCTGCGAAATTAAGCAGGTCCCTCTATCCGAGAACATCAACACGAACTCATTGGCTCGGTTGGCTTCGACCATTAACACCGACCTCACTAGGACAGTTCCGATTGAGTTCCTACTAAAATCAAGTATCAAATTGTCCGAAGAAAAAGTGACTCTCCCGATGAACAACAAACCAAGATGGATGGACCCAATCATCCAATACCTACAACAGGGTGAGTTGCCCGAGAACAGGCTAGAAGCTTGGAAGATCCGATACCGTTCGGCTAGGTATACCTTGATGGGAGACGTGATCTACAAGAGGGGCTTCTCTCTACCCTACCTGAGATGCCTCCGACCAGAGGAGGCCGACTACATCTTAAGAGAAATCCATGAAGAAATCCATGAAGGCGATATGTGGAAACCACTCTGGAAGGCGATCACTGGTGTATAAGGCAATCAAGTAAGGATATTACTGACCGACCACGCACAAAGATACCAAGACATATGCTAAGAAATGCGATAAGTGCTAGAGATTCGTTACCATACCTCGGCAACCACCAAAGTAACTCAACCCCATAAGCAGCCCCTGGTCGTTTGCTCAGTAGTGGGTCGACATCATAGGCCATCTACCCAAGGGCAAGGGGCAGACCAAATACACAATCGTGGTCATCGACTACTTCATGAAGTGGGCCGAAGCTGAGCCCTTGGCTCAGATCACCGAGTAGAAAACAATTGACTTCATTTGGAAGTCCATCATCTGCCGCTTCAGCATCCCGCATACCATCGTCACAGACAATGGTCAGCAGTTCAACAACGCAAAGTTCTGAGGATTATGTGAGGAGCTCGGTATCAAAAATACGTTCGCCTCTCCTCGGCACCCCCAGGCCAACGGACAAGTTGAGGCAGTGAACAGGACTATTAAGGGCCACTTGAAGACCAAGCTCGAAAAATGTAAGGGAGCATGGGCAAACGAGCTACCACATGTTCTCTGGGCATACCGAACCACGGCATGATCTATCACTAGGGAAACACCCTTCTCGCTGGCCCAAGTGAAGGTTGTCGTGTATCAGCAAAGAGCATCAAGATACTACAATTCCAAGGTAAAGCATCGTAACTTCAGAGTAGGGGACTTAGTCCTTCAAAACGTTTTCGACAACACTAAGGAGACTAGCTCCGGTGCCTTGAGACCAAGCTGGGAAGGACTGTTAGTGCACAAATTAGTACAGCGTTTTGTCAATTCCGTGACTGTAGGTCGGTCGAGTCTGGTGAGCCCCGACGAAGATCGAAGACTCAAGACTTGAAGAGCAAAGCACCTTTCCGCACTCAAGTTCAAGCCAAATCAAGCTCGAAAGGTAAGTTGCATGTAGACAGCCTATAGGATCCCAAAACACCCGTATTTATGGCATTCTAAACATTCTATCATTAGCCATTTAATCCACGGTCTTAAGGTCAAGATGATCAGTCTTGGACCTTCATTAAATAGGTGCCCAACTATGACAAATAATAGGAAAATCTCCTTAGTGGGGCACACATATTCAGCTGGAAAACAACTTGATTTTTGGGCTAGATAAGGCCTGCCGATCGGCCGGCCACTGGTCCTTGACCAACAACATTAGTAGGCAAACCATCATACAGCCGACCGAACTAAAGACCAGTCGGACAGCAGGTCGGATGGACCATCCGACCGGCCGACCGACCGGCTGGACATTGCAAATATTGTCCACATATCTATGCTGAGACATGTCTGCCGTCCGGCCGGCCGGACAACGGATCAGCTGCCCTATCCGACTGGCAAGACAGCAGGTTAGACATGTCAAAATCAGTCCAATGAGTTTGTGGTTTCTAGACCACTTACCCGACCCATCTGAGGGCAGGTCGGCTGACAGGTCGGACCTCAAATCCGATCGGTCGGCGGGGGTCCCAGGCAGGTCAGAATATGGCTGTTTTATGTCCGTTTGAGCTCATTTTTGGGCCTCTATAAAAGCATATCATGAGGTCTTTAATGGTATCACTTGCGCACCCATTTAGAGCATTAAGAGAGGCAATTAAAACCTTCATCTAAACTTTTTTACTTATCATAGTCTTGAGTTCATCCTTCAAACCTAGCCATTAATGGCACTACATTGAGTATTCAAAGCTCAGTTTGAACAATGAACTCAAGCATGGCATTCATGACTGTCCCTATCATTGAATCTTCATCTTGAAGTCATTTATAACCATTGAATGATCAGATTGATTGGTCCTTCATTAACCATTGCATTGTAATAGGCAAATGGAACATCAATACCTTCTCCCACCTACCCGGCACTAGTCTAGGATCATCATTTGCATTGGTAGCTGATCATGGGAGCTTGGAGAGGAGCTAAAGCATTCGTGGAAGCTGAAGCTACTCAACGGCGTTGAAACGGGGCTTATCCCTTGTAAGTGTTTAAGCTTATAGAGTCCATTGTTTGATTCTCTCTTCTTGTTGAGATTGGGGTCTAGAGATTGTGACCCAATCTCAGAATTGTCCTTGAGTAGGACGTGTAAGTCCTTGCGTAGGCCTCCGACATGGGAGAATACGTGCATGTCCTTGTGTAGGAGTTGATGAGCCCTTTTGTAGGCATTAATCTTGTGTAGGTTGTAAAGGTTGAGAGGTGAACCTCATTTAAAACCTCTGATAGTGAATGCCGATGTACTCAAAGGAGATGGGTACTTGAACCGGGAGTGGAGTAGACTTATTGTCGAACCACTATACATTGTGTGCAATGAGGTGAATGCATTTTGTCTATTATTGTCTCTTGTTGATCAATCTTATAAGTAATTAACTGTATGCCCATCTTATGTTTGACAAAATGCTCATATGCTATCTTTGAATGATTAATACAAGCATGCATATGAACTGTTTGACTAAATGCTTCTCTTATAATAGTTGTTAATCGAATTAGATCTTAGGTGATCAATTGCTATCATTTACATGTACTTAATTATTAAATTATAGTATAAATGCAATTGAGTTTTTGAATTTGCAAGAAAATTAAAAAGTCCTATTCACCCCCCCTCTAGGACACAAGCATACCTTCACGCTTATCTCACTGGCGGTAAAATCGCAATTTCAATTGGTATCAGAGCAGGTTCCTCTATAAGGGCTTAACCGCCTAGAGGTTGATCCTAGAGTGAGCTTGAAAATATGTCTATGGAAGATTCCACTTCTATCACCAAGCCACCGTTCTTCAATGGTTCCAACTATCTATATTGAAAAGCTCGAATACACATCTTTTTAGAATCCATCAATTCGGATGTATGGGACATGGTAGAATTTGGTTATAAAGTCACAATGAATACCATAAGAAAGGAAGGTGAACCAGATGTCCTTAGACCAAGAGAGAAGGCCATGTGGACTGATTTTGATAAAGCTCAACGTGTTTTTAATGTTAAAGGCTTGAATGCCATTTTCTGTTCAGTCTCTAGAAATGAATTTGCTCGCATCCAAAACTGTCAAACTAGTAAGGAAGCATGGGACTTTCTAGAAGTAACTCGTGAATGAACAAGCATAGTCAAAAGATCTAAATTCCATCTCCTTACAACACAATTTGAGAATATCAAAATAGAGGAGGATGAAACGTTCATGCAATTTTTCACACGTCTAAATAGCATCACCAATGACATGTGTGGACTAGGAAAGAAGGTTCCGGATAGCAAAATTTGTAGGAAAATCTTAAGATCTCTACCAGAACGCCTCTCATCTAAAGTTGTTGCTCTAGAAGAGTGTAGGAACCTAGACACTATGAAAGTTGAAGAACTTCTAGGATCCCTTCAAACTCATGAGCTTCATTTTAAACTTCCCTCAAAATTCAAATATTCAATCTTGAAAACCTCTCACAAAGCACACACTTCTAAAGAAAATGATGATGAGGAAATAGACATTGAAGAAATGGCTCTTATGGCTAAGAAATTTTAGAAATTCTTCAAAAATAAGAGCCACCACAAGGAAGGAAAGCATTTTGATCATAAGAACCATACAGGTAAATCCTTCAGAACATCAAAAGAGCCAAAATGCTATAATTGTGGGAAGTACGGTCACATTGCTCCAAATTGCTTAGAAAACGATGAAAAGAAACATAAAGGGAGAAAGGCCATGGTTGCCACTTGGGATGACACTAGCTCGGAATTTGATTCCTATGATTCCTATAGTAATGGTGGACAAAGATCGATGAAAGCTCTTATGATCTCCACCAACACAATTCGCCCTGAAAATGAGAAAAAAGGAGACAATGTTAACCATACCTCCTCAAGTGATGATGAGAGTGAGGATGATGAACTCTAAGAAGTGTATAACCAAATGTATAACGAAAATATGAACACCATAAAGAAGTTGGGACAAATGAAGGCTGAAAATGATAAACTGACCAAAAATCTTGATGGTCTGAAAATTGAGAATCAAAAGTTGGGTCAAGAACTAGAAGAGCTGAAAAAGAAGAACGAAGCTCTTGAACTTGAAAAAGAAAAATTCATGAATGGTGAGACCCTTGATAAATATGTGAGCCTTGAAAAAGAACTCAAAGAGGCAAATGCTGAAATTGATCATCTTAAATGTCAAGTTGTTGACTCTAGAAGACGTTTCGCCCATGGAGAAGAAAATCTTGAAAAACTCTTGGGCGTAGGGAGATCACCTATGGACAGAAGAGGAATTGATTTTAACAGTAATATCTCTAAGACTGCTTCTGTCCCTCCTATGGTGAGAAAGAACTGTGGTGCATCGGGAAGTAAAACCAAAGCTTCCCCCATTTGTCATGTTTGTGGTGATGTGAGTCACCTAAAATTTGAATGTTTGGCCTTTGGACACTCACAGCTCTCTCCCTCCCAGCGCAAGATAGGTAAATCTATTCCAAAAGGGAGAGAAGCGCACCACACTAGGAGTCCCCCTAAGAATCAAAAGAATATGGGGAGAAATTTTCTGACTCCACCAAGGAACGATGCTCGAATGGAAGCCTTGCTCAAACAAGTAGCCCTAATCAATTATAAGACAAATAAAAGGATTGATGCAATGAGGATGGGCTATGAGCAATCATATAAAAAGAACAGCTCTCCTGGAAAGAGGAGAACTCTTAATAGATCCTCACATGACCCCGGCACAATGAAAGTTGTTTCCAAATGGGTTGTGAAGAAGAAGTGATCTTACAGTCTTATGCCAGCCCCATGAATTTGATCAATCTGTAATATCATGGAAATTCATTGGTGGCTGTGCATTGGGGATTAGCTAACAAATTATCTGTTTTGCAGGTTGTTTGCCTTTAGATAAATATGGTTTGACATTTTGTAGTAAATTCTGAGGGTCTTAGCCTCATCATTTCTGAGCATAATAGGAAAATCTGGATATAAGATCCATTATCTCAGTTTGTCTTAAAACTTAATCATCTTAGGCATCAAAATCTCATAAAATCATATGGTTGCCTTACAATCTTTTGATGTGTAAGGCTTATGAACATTTGGCCAACTCAAAATTGCTTGATTAGGTCGTAAACACACCATATTTGGAAATATGAAAGCGGACCCATCCTTGCGGATCCCAAAAACTGCTCAAGATGAGCATTTTCGTTTAAGTCCGGCCGGCCGGTGACCCCTTGTCCGACCTGTCGGCAGCCGTCCAGCAGGTGCCCTAGAGAAATCTTTTAAAAGGGGGAGGAAATTAAAAACTTGTGAGGTCTGACCGGCCGATGCCCACGTTCGACCGGCCGGCACACGTCCAGCGTGTGCTGCCCAACCCTTTTTAAAACGGTCGGACCACTTCATTTCAGTTATCTTTCATTTCTTATCTCTCCCTCTTCTCTCCAAAGGTCTCACCAGCCCTCCTCAAGGTATCCTAGGTATCCTTTAAAGGATTGAAGCTCCCAAGGGTGTGCATTTCTCTTCCAAATCCGGTTTTCCTTGTCATCTTCTCTGGTAAGGGTTTCTACTTGAGTGTACCTTGTTGCATCTTTTTCTTTTGAAACCTAGGGAAGGTTTGTGTGAACCATTGGCTGTTATCATGTCTTCTCATGGTGGGAGAGATGAGCCCCCTCCTCGGCGTGAACGCTGCTCCAAGAAACAACATGATGAGGGGCCCTCCAACTCAAATCCAAGAAAACCGCTTCCAAGGGAAAAGGGGTAGCTTCAACCTCCAAATCACCCTTTAAATCCCGAGGTCCTCACACATCTCATATTGCCAATTGGGCAAAATTTGCTGACCGAGATGTGATTTGTGAGAAATCGGCCTCTCTTGTGGACTTAGAACCCTACAATGTTGTAGGTTTATTGAGAGTAATAGATTGGGAGCCGGTGTTGCATATGAGAGGTCCTGTGCAAAGAAATATTGTCCGTAAATTTTATGCCTGTTGTCAAGACGTCATTGAAGATTCCATCTCCTTCACTGTCCATTACAACAACACTGTATGGACTTTCGGTCTACAATCCATATCTCAAGCTCTTCACGTTCTCATTCTTCATCCATGTGATCTTCCTAATTTTGCCGAGGAGGCTCCACCTATGCTTGATATGATTAGTGCTCTTTGTGACGGGGAGATCCCTAGGGAGGTTAGCGGTTGTGCTCTATGGTCTTCTTATATGACGTGGGACTATCGGATTCTCCACAACTTATTCTTCAGAAACGTCTATGCCCATAAGAGCAACAAAGTTGACTTAACTGAGTCCATGGTGTCCATTCTGTATCGAGTCATTTAGGGTGCGAAAATGTGTCTCCCCTCTATGATCATGAGCACCATAAACTCTGTTATTTTTGGGACTGACGGTCCGTTAGCAAGCCTTCCATTTGGGTGCCTCATAGGAAAATTTGCCAGCTCTATAGGTCTTGTAGATCCAACCGAAAAACCTGTCAGGCCTATCCTCCTCAACAAATCCATTATCGTCAGAATGGAGATCACTCAAGCAGAGCTTCAACGAAGAAGGGATCAGTGGGAGCAGAGGCAGCAATAGGAGGTCCCACAGCATACTAAGTATGAGTCTAAGCCTGCTCTACGATCATCTGAGGATCCTCGTCAGCATCTAGGGCGTTTCAACACTCCAGTTCTCACATTTTCACGTCGAGGCACATCTTCACCCTCTGATCATCCATCCTCATCTGCAGTTCCTCCTGCATGGTTCTCTGAGATACGCAAGCATTAGGAGCGTCTGTTTCAGAGACTTGATCGGATCGAGCAGAGACTGGATCAGACCGATTCCCAACTGCTTCAGGGGCAAGCCACTCTCCTTGTACAGCAGGAGGTTATTGTGGCTCGCGTTGCTCAGATTGACAGACGTTTGGAGGCTTGGGAGCGAGCTGCTCGTGGCGATGCACCGCCATCAGATCTGGGCGACGAGATTGATTTCTAGCATCGTTATATGTTGTATCATGTGTCTTGGTCAGGAGTATCTTTTTGGGTGACTAAGACACTAGTCGCTCATTATGTTATATATTTATACACTTTGTATGACAGTTAGACCCTTTGATGTCTGAGCTTTACAGTTATATCTATTTATGACATCACATGTTTGAATTTCGTCTTTTTTTAGCTATATTGATACATCTTTTGAAGATAGTGGTATTCTCTGTGCTTGGTATTGCTATATTGATGAGTCTATTGGTTTCACTTGATATATTGATAGGGGGAGGTTGGATGGTTTAGGCGTTAAGCCATTTTTAACTCATTGTTCTGTTTAATATAGCTTATTGTGTTTCATTGATCTTGATATACATACCATTTGGTAGGGCTAGTACATGGTCGAGTTCGGGGCGGGTTTAACCAAAACTAGACCCGCCCATTTACTAAACAGGTATGGGTCCAAATTTTAGACCCAGACCCTTTTACTAAATGGGCGGGTCCGAGTCGGGTTCGAGTTAACCCATCAGACCCATTTATAAATGGGTCCGGGTCTGGAAGAGGGAGATCCACCCCAGACCCATTTATAAATGGGTCAGGGTCTAATGGATCCGGGTCTGGATTAAGTAAGAAAGCATTTTACAAGGCTTAAAATCGGGTCTGGACAGGTCTGGGCTGGACGGGTCCCTTGAAACATAGACCAAACCCGCCCACTTACTAAATGGGTTCGGGTCGGGTCGGGACGGGCCTAATATAAAGGAAATCAGACTCAGACCCATTTAACAACTGGGTCTATTCTTGGACCCAGACCTGTACCATTTAACAAATGGGTTGGGTCTAAATGGGTTGGGTCCAGGTACCCCATCGGGTCCGCTGACCCATTTACAGCCCTACCATTTGGGGTGGTTGGTTGATTGGGTGAAAGGCCCTTTGTGCGTAATGATTAATTGTATATCAGGTTTCTATGTGTTGCTTCTTTTCTCCCATGTTGTTCATGAACTATCTCTTCCAATACATTGTATGATTGACATATTTTCTGCGCTTTATTGTTAATTGTTCATGGTTTAGCGTTGCTGCTCTTATAGGCATATTCTTTTGCGGGCTAACCTTTACCAATCACTAACAAAAAGGAAAAAAACTATATCCCACCAAGAATCCGATTTATATAGTTTTGCAGGCTTTCTTAGGTGCAGATGCTAAGGGGGAGAAATTGAAGACATTTCAAGTCTGTACATGTCACCTTGTAAAGTTTAAATTGTAAATTTTTGTTCTGACATGTAATTGGGTGTGATAGAAATTCTTGGTTTTGGGATATTCATGATATAGAGATCAGGAACGGTCTTAGGTTATGTTTTGTCACGTAATTGACAAAGGGGGAGATTGTTAGTGCACAAATTAGTGCAGCGTTTTGTCAATTCCGTGACTGTGTAGGTCAATCGAGTCTGGTGAGCCCCGACGAAGATTGAAGACTCAAGACTTGAAGACCAAAGTACCTTTCCGCACTCAAGTTCAAGCCAAATCAAGCTCGGAAGGTAAGTTGCATATAGACAGCCTATAGGATCCCAAAAAACACCCATATTTATGGCATTCTAAACATTCTATCCTTAGCCATTTAATCCACGGTCTTAAGGTCAAGATGATCAGTCTTGGACCTTCATTAAGTAGGTGCCCAACTATGAAAAACTAATAGGAAAATCTCCTTAGTGGGGCACACATATTCAGCTGGAAAACAGCTTGATTTTTGGGCTAGATAAGGCATGCCGACCGGCCGGCCACTGGTCCTTGACCAGCAGCATTAGTAGGCAAACCATCATACAGCCGACCGGTCTAAAGACCAGTCGAATAGCAGGTCGGATGGACCATCCGACCGGCCAGACATTGCAAATATTGTCCAAATATCAATGCTGAGACATGTCTGCCGACCGGCGGGACAACAAGTCGGCTGCCCTATCCAACCGGCCGGACAGCAGGTCGGACATGCCAAAATCAGTGCAGCGAGTTTGTGGTTTCTGGACCACTTACCCGACCCATCTGAGGGCGGGTCGGCTGACAGGTCGGACCTCAAATCCAACCGGCCGAAGGGAGTCCCAAGCAGGTCGGAATATGGCCGTTTTATGTCTGTTTGAGCTCTTTTTGGGCCTCTATAAAAGCATATCTTGAGGTCTTTAATGGTATCACTTACACACCCACTTAAAGTATTAAGAGAGGCAATTAAGACCTTCATCTAATCTCTTTTGCTCATCATAGTCTTGAGTTCATCCTATAAACCTAGCCATTAATGGTACTACATTGAGTATTCAAAGTTCGATTTGAACAATAAACTCAAGCATGGCATTCATGGCTGTCCCTATCATTGAATCTTCATCTCGAAGTCATTTATAACCATTGAATGATCAGATTGATTGTTCCTTCATTAACCATTGCATTGTAATAAGCAAATGGAACATCAATACCTTCTCCCACCTACCAGGCACTAGTCTAGGATCATCATTTGCATTGATAACTGATCGTGGGAGCTTAGAGAGGAGCTAAAGCATTCTTGGAAGCTGAAGCTACTCAACAGCGCTGAAACGGGGCTCATCCCTTGTAAGTTTTTAAGCTTATAGAGTCCATTATTTTATTCCCCCTTCTTATTGAGATTGGGGTCTAGAGATTGTGACCCAATCTCGGAGTTGTCCTTGAGTAGGACATGTAAGTCCTTGCGTAGGCCTCCAACACGGGAGAATACGTGTGTGTCCTTGTGTAGGAGTTGAGGAGCCCTTGTGTAGGCATTAATCTTGTGTAGGTTGTAAAGGTTGAGACGTGAACCTCATTTAAAACCTCCGATAGTGAATGCAGGCGTACTCAAAGGAGATGGGTACTTGAACCGAGAGTGGAGTAGACTTATCGTCGAACCACTATACATCAGTGTGCAATGTGGTGAATGCATTTTGTCTATTATTGTCTCTTGTTGATCAATCTTATAAGTGATTAACTGTATGCCCATCTTATGTTTGACAAAATGATCATATGTCATCTTTGAATGATTAATATAAGCATGCATATGAACTGTTTGACTAAATACTTCTCTTATAATAGTTTTCAATCGAGTTAGATCTTGGGTGATCAATTACTATCATTTACATGTACTTAATTGTTAAATTATAGTATAAATGCAATTAAGTTTTTGAATTTACAAGAAAAATTAAAAAGTCCTATTCACCCCCCCTCTAGGACATAAGCATACCTTCAAGCTTATCTCACTAGCGGTAAAATCGCAATTTCAAGGACCATACAGAATCATCGACAATGTCCGACCAGGGACATATCGACTAGAGGACCTAGAGCACCTCAAGTTATACTACCAGTGAAGACTAGTCAGACTCAGCGATAATTCTACAAGCGCTACGAGCGCCCATTTTTCCAACGAACACTATAGTGTCAATCTCTTATACTCATTTCCTCACAATGAATAAAAGTGGATTACTTTTCTTGAATATTCTACTATCTCTGAATGACAATCGCAGAGGTAAAAAAGCCAAGGAGGGAAAGGCCGAACAACCGCCCTCCACTACGAAAAGACTCAGTGGCATGCTGTCCTCATCAAACAGCAAAAGCCGAGCTAGGGGAGCCCAAGACGGGCCCCTGCAGTTGAGCACGTTGCCTTAGTTGTGCAATACTAATAACAAGTTAGTGGCTAACATGCCAAGGAGTAAGTTAAGCCTATGAGGCCCCCCTAACAGCTCTCCAACTAAGCTAAGCCGACGAGGCCAACCTACCATGCCGACCTAAAGCCGTTAGCAAAGCCTATGAGGCCAACCTACCATGTTGACATAAAGTCGTTGGCAAAGTCTACAAGGCCATGTTTACACAACAAAATTGCCTTTCAATAGATGGGGGAAATAAGAGTAACATTCTAACATTTGACAAGATAAAGAGAGAAACATTCATCACTTGATTTATTTCATTCATCGAGTTCTTCATACATTCCATTCGTACAACATCCCTTGATATAGAATAGAAAATACACACAAGTACAAATATATTCATAAAGCAATTTCGACAGAGCTTCACCCTGTTCTTCTTTCATTTCGTCCAAAGGACAGAGAAGCAAGCTTCCAAGCCAAGGTTGTTCTTCCTTTTGTGTATTTTGTCTCTGATATTGCTTGATTCTTTATTGATCTTCACTTTTGAAAGGGAAATGGAAGTGAAAACACCCCCAACATCCTTCACAAAAGGAGACAGCACATTGGACAAATGCTTATTTTCTGCCTTGAGGACCTTATGTGGGTCGCATGGAAGGTATGGCTTGCAGATTCTTCAAGTTCTACTACTTCTCCTTCTCAATCTCTGTTTCGACAATGCTTCTGCACCATTCTTCTTTGATTCCCGAGGTCCACACTAAGTGCGTTCAACCCGGGAAGAAGGAGATGCGCAAGGCCTCCTTCGTACCTCCGGAACCTTCAAAAAGGAGCTCTGGAACTCTGTCAGTGTACAAATGAGGACCCCAGGGGGGGGGTATTTATAGGCCAAGGGGGTGAATCTCGCGGGACAACCACCATTCGCGGGGCGAACCTTCAACGCGAATCACGTGGAAGGTCAAAAATTTGCACATTTTTCTTCAATTTCTACATACTTCCTTGTTTCTATTTTCTCCCTATTTTCTCTCAAGACTTGTTTCCTTCTTTTTCCTTTGCATTTTTCTATGCCTAAAGAGGTTGCCCTATGAACGCCGACCTAAGCTCACTCTGAGGGCCAAGAAACTCAATCCTCGAAGTGGCGGGGGGGCAACAAGCGCAAGATCGCCAAGTAAAACACCTCACCTCCTCCAGCCGAACATAACTGTTCGCCCACAGGAGTGAGGGCCAATAGATGTACATGTACGGAAAAAAAAAATATGTCTGCAAGTACAAGCTACAAGAGATAAAATAAGACAATTTCTTTTCATTCCAAAAAAGGGGTGTCCTTACAAAAAAGTCCCAATCGGGGCCAATTACAATATATATATATATATATATATATATATATATATATATATATATATATATATATATATATAGAAAAAGATTATTGGGCCTCGCCGCCACCCTGTGCAGTGGTGGCGTCTTCAGCCATGACCTGAGTTGCCCCGCCCTCAAGTCCAAAAGTGTCCTCCTCGATATCCAGAGCATCAAGGTTCAGCTTAAGGTAAAGACCCTGAACCGCACCATAGCTTGACAATCCGCATAGCCGAGGTTGTAGACTTTCTCTTGCAACTCCTCCAGCTCCTTAGTTGCCGCCTCATGGGCTAGAACGACAGAGCGTGCATGTTCCAGCTGCTCTAGCGTCTGGCTAAGACCGGCCTAGTGCTCCTCTTGGGCCTACTTGAGGGCATCAGCCAAGGACTCCTCATTGTGTTCAAATTGGAAGCCATCCTCGACCTTCCTCAATGCGTCAGCCAAGGACTCCTTCTCGGCCTTGGCAACCTCCAAATCCGAGGTCAGAGTCTTGACCTTTGACTTGAGGCTGGCGATCTCGACCTTCGCCAGTGCGGAGACGTGCTCGGCCTCCACAGCCCTCTTCTTCAATCCTGGGGAGGCGCACTCGGCGTCCGCAGCCTTTCCTTCAAATCTGCCACGAGGTGACAGATCATTATTCCATATGCGGCCTCCTACAAAAAAAGAAAGAACAAAAGTCAAGGAGACATACAAAAAAAAGAAGAAGGCAAGAAAAAATGATAGAAGGTCGACGAAAAGCTCACCTTGAGGCCGCCTTCGATCACTGTCCTGACAAGTTCATCGAGCTCCATCTCCGTGAGGACGTCCATGTCCCTAGGTAGGGTCGTAGCCACACACGCGTACGCCATGACGCCGTCCAACCAGGACAGGCACCTCTCTGACAACGAGGGCATCACCACCCTATGGTTGATCATCCCCGGGGTATCCGCCACCTGAGGAGGATCTACTCACCGCGACAAATTGGCCCTCGCGGGTGGGTCATAAATCTCAACAACCACTCGCAGTCGGGCAGCAGGGACAGCCACTACTGCCACGGAAGTCCCCTTGGGAGCCAGCAAGGCCCCTAAGCTAGTAAGCTAACCAATCCCACAAGTGAAGGACTGGGGGAGTGAGGTAGTTGTTGTTGTTGATGCCTCTCATCGGACCTCGGTCCCGCCACCTTCTTCTTTAAGGGTTGCACCTTTGTTGCCCGCTGGCGGAAGTTGGTCGGGAGTCTCTTGTTCTTGGGAGCCATCCCTGCACAAATGAACGACAACGTCAGAAGGTTGACAAGTGTCGATTACATGCATTAACAGGTCGACCATCTATACTTACCAGGAACTAAGTCGAACTGTTGGAGGAGTTCGGTAGTCAGAAGTTTTTTGTAGTCATGATCCTCGATCGGATGGTCACGAGCCACCCTGATCTGTTGAATTTGGTGGTTGGTGATGCCCGTTCGATGATTCAAATGAGCTGCAAAATAAAGACGATTGCACGTCAGTAACAAGTCGAGAAAAATGAAAAACGACGAAGCAACAAATAAATGAGCTCGAAAGACAATTCGACCTGGCAAACAAAACTTAGTCGAGACTTGGTATCGCAAGGGCTCCAGCTCGCCCTGGGGTGTCTCCCAATCCCCTGAGGCATAGAACCATTTTTCCTTCCACCCTTTGGTGGAGGACGGGAGCCCGACGATGATGAGGTCACCCATGCCTACCCACACTGTCAAGTAATACCAACCGTGGACGGGGCTCCCCTTAGCCCGGAACATATAGAGAAGCTTGTCCAATGTGAGCTCCTCATTTCCGACTAACTACCACAAAACATAGCAGCCATAAATGATCTTCTAGGAGTTGGGATTCAACTGGCCTACAGCAAGACGAAGACGACTAAGGAACTCTCTCACCACGAGGTGGAGAGGCAGACGAAGACCTGAAGCAAAAAAAAGATCGGATAGCGCGCAACCTCCCCCTCTCGAGGTCGACTTAGGAGTTCATCTACACATGAAACCCTAATATCTACCAACCTGGGGATTTGATAAACGGTCCTATAATGATCCAGGTCGTCCCGGTCACCCTCGACACACACTCATTAGCCGCATACTGAAGAAGGTTAAAGCCCAAGACTCCGACCTCTTCCTCCCCGACCTCTACAACCCACTAGGGCCTCTTCTTCCTCCTCCTCATCGAGGGTTAGCTTTGCAAGTCGGGACTCGACCTCAGGGTCTTATCCCCCTTGCCCATTCTCATACTCCTCAGGCGGTCTATCAGCCCTGGAGTCAAGAGAGAACCCTAAGGACTCCGGATCGGGATGGTCCGTCCTAGTGGTTGAACTAGAATCCTCTAACACCGTGTAAATGAAATAAAATCATAAAGAAAGAATAGAAAACGAAAGGATGGAGATATTGTACCAGGGACTCTGGCATGAGGGCTCGAGAAGATAATTGACTCGACGAAAGAAATGACTAAGACAGGACCGCAGAGACAGTTCGACAGAGTTTGGACGTTCAAGAGCGAAAATGTGAAAAATGAGGCAGAGGGGGAGGGTTTTTATAGACTTTCCTCGCATTGCCTCATCCTCTGTACAACGCCACGTCTCACCACGGGATTGTATTGGGCAAAGCGCGATGTCTCGACTGTTGGGCTTGTCCACATGGCACGACAGTGTTTCGCTCATACCATGTGTGACGCCTCACCGAGCTGAACCGTCGCTACGCGTCACAGCAAGAGAGATTAAGTAATGATATGACGGATCATGAGACAGTCCGCCACCATGTGTCAGGCTCCCATTCGCCTAAGAACTGAAGTGGCCACGGTGCCATACAAAGCAATGATGGCAACGTTTCGAAATTTGAACCTGCCTCATCATCCTCGGATTCCGCCATTAATGCCCCGTATCCCTCCTTACAGCTAGCACATACGAACGAAAAGTTGAAGTTCCCGTTCAACAACAAGGCCGGCTCTTTCCACTGACCTTACTCCTAAACCCTCGCAAGCTCGTCCTCGAGAGTAGGGGGCAACTGTTATTGGGAGATTTCGAACTGGCCCACAAATGTGAAAAATCTCATTCCAAAGGCCCAAGTATCAGTCATCTGCTCGGGACGAGCCAAGGTAATATGGCGACAACCTTTACTGACCTCTACAACTGTGAAGACAGAGCAAGAACATAGCCCGATCATTGGTTAAGGCTGAGGACCAAGGACCTGCTAATAACACTCTGCCCAAGAGATATATAGTACTAAAAACCTCATCTCGCTCTAGGGAAGCCTACGGTCCGGAATGAACCTTGAGTTAAAGAGCTCGGACTCCAAATGAAATCGCCCAACCACCTAAAGGGGTCCGAAATACCCATAGAGATCCGGATATTCTAGGATTTTTGGGATTTACTCTCATTCTTAGCAATACTTCTCTGACACAATCAAGAGGGAGAATCTTACTAAAATTAAGACTCTGCAGACGTATCCTAGCAGGATCCTACTCTCCAAAATCACCTCCAAGCACTATAAATAGGACCAAGATATCCACCTTCTAGGTACGAAAATCCTCAACCTTAAACCCCTACTCGACTGGTCATGGATCTAACCTAGGCATCGGAGAGTTCCCAGTCACTCAGTGACACCTCCTCCTTACCTTCTTTGTCTCTCTCTTACAGGTCTAGCGACCTGAAGAAGCTCTCACGTGCAAGTGATAGACTACGCGGTTGATCTCAGCCATCCACATCAATTGTCCAAATTTGCTGAACAAAAGGCCCTAAAAAATTTTGGCAAAGATTTTGGCTTACAGATTTTGCCTTGTGTTGGAGAAAGTCATAGCTAAAGCTCAAGAAGCATTTGTGGCTAGGAGAGATTTTGGATAGCGCCTTAACCATCCACCGTTTTAGCCTCATGATACATTGAAATGGAAAAAGGCATCATTTGTAAGCTTGATTTAGAAAATGCATATGCTCATGTAGACTAGAAATTCTTGGATTATATGCTAGACTGCTTGGGATGCAAGCAAAAAATGGAGAAGTTGTGCTCAAGAGTGTATTTGATTGACTAAATTCTCGGCTCTTGTGTACATATCTCCTAAAGGATTCTTTAAGGCATCAAGGGGTCTCCAACCAGTGGTCCACTCTCCCATTTTAGTGATTGTAGCAGCATTGAGCAAGATGTTGGACAAAGGGCAAACAGCGGGGAACATAAGTAGATTCAAAGTAGATAAAATATCTCACTTGCAGTTTATCAATGACACCGTTCTCTTTTGTCATATGACAGTAACTACGGTGCACAATTTGAGAAAAATAATTAGATGCTTTAATATAGTGTTAGAATTGAGGGTAAGCATCTCCACAAGCGAGCTTTGGGGGTTGGTATGTCTAAGGAGTTGGAGAATTTTGCGGAAGTTTTTTGCTGCAAAGCAAGTTCCTTCACTAGGTATACTAGCTTACCCTTATATGCTGATAAGCTGCCTAAATATTAGTAGAATAAGGTTATTGAGATGGTAGAGAGGAAGCTTCCATGATGGAAATGCTGGCACCTTTCTTTAGATGGGAGGTTTGACTTTAGTTAAGGTGACACTATCAAACTTGTCACTCTACTTGATGTCTTTATTCAGGTGTCCGAGGTCGGCTCTAAATAGGCTAGAGAGGTTGAGACGTGATTTCTTGTGGTAGGGTGCAGCTATAAGAGGGGAAAAATTCTTTTAATAAAACAAAAAGAGGTTTGCAAGTCTTATAGTGAAGCGGGGGCAAGGTTAAGAAATTTGGAGGGAATGAACTCAGCGTTGTTAGGCCAATAGTTATGGAGGTTTGGCTAGGAAGAGGACCATTTATGGAGGGAGGTGATAGCTAAAAAATATGGCATTTAAGAAAGGGAGTGGTGGACAAGAGGCTCATCGCTGTATAGGACTACGGCCATGTAGGAAAGCAATTATCAAAAAGGGACCAAGTTTAAGAAGACATTTTAGTTTTCTTTAGGAGATGGGAGAAGGATCCGCTTGGAAAGATATTTGGTTATTAAGTTTTCTTTAGGAGATGGAGAGAAGGATCCGCTTGGAAAGATATTTGATTAGGTGAGAAAGTGCTTTATGAAAGTTTCCTGAGGTTTTCGAAACAAGCTATGGATGTGGATATCACCATCGATCATTGTTACTCAACCTCAGGTGATGGGGTAGTGTGGTTGTCATCCTACCTGCCGAAGAAACTTGTTGGACTAGGAACTAGATGAGTTCATGCAGCTTCTCGAAAAGGCTTCAAAATACCCTCCCTGACTTGCTAGTAGGGATCCAATAGTACGGGTGCAAGAGAATTAAGGTCAGTTCTCAGTTTGGTCCTACATATTACTCTATGGCTGCTCTCCTAGTACTCCTCATTTCCATGCCTCCTTTGTGTGACTCTATGGTGCCCCCTTAAGGTTGCAGCTTTCACATGTTTGGTGGGGAGGACCAAAATACTCGCAGTAGATAACCTTCCCTAATAGCTACATGAGTCAGTTAACCATGTGTATAAAGAAAATAGAGTCAGTTAACCATCTTTTCATCCATCGCACCTTCGCTGATGAATTGTGGATCTATTTAATATAACACGGGTGATGTCGGAGTTTATAGTGTGTGTCTCTGTGTGTGTGTGTGTGTGTGTGTGTGTGTGTGTGTGTCCTGGCATGGGGTTGGAGTTTGAAAAAGAGATGATTCTTTTGAGGCTTGTCATGGTAGCAGGTTTTTGGGCCCTACAGAAAGAGATAAACAATAAGAGGTCTGGGTATCGAAACCCATAGGGTGAAACTCCCACTGCTAACCGCACTAGTGGGTGCGAAGTATGACTGACCGGGTGGGTGTGTACCACGATTAACTGGGTGGGTGCGTTGCATGACTAACAAAAAAAATAAATAAATAAATGCTTCAGAAATCAAAGTGAGCAGGGTTTTTTTTTTTTTTTTTTTTGTTAGTCATGCAACGCACCCACCCAGTTAATCGCGGTACACACCCACCCGGTCAGTCATACGTCGCACCCACTAGTGCGGTTAGCAGTGGGAGTTTCACCCTATGGGTTTCGATACCTAGACCTCTTGTTGAAACTCCTCAACAGTGCCGTTGCTGAGGTCCTCAGCAACGGTGCGGTTGCTGAGGTCTTTAAAAGGGCTAAGTCAGATGTCATCAGATGGACCTCCAATGCAAAGGCCATTGCCAAGTGTCCTCTCTTGCTTGGTCCTTGGTCTAGGTTGTAATTGCTTTGCCTTTTCTTCATAAAATCGCCAACTAAAAAATTAAAAATTAAAAATAAAAAAAAAAAAAAAACCTTCATGCCGGGCATCATCATCATCGTTATCAGTCCCACAAGACACCAACATACCTCCTCTCATGCCAACACAATCCCATCTAGTACTAACACCTGATGAATATGCGTGCGAAACTACAGTTCTTTGCAATAATGCTAGCTCTGATTCCTGTTCCCATCTTGCATCCACAGTGTAAAAATTGTTGCATGTCATGGCAATTTTTCCCATACCACATGCATTGAGGATGATGAATGGACTATTTGCCAATCTAGAACTTAAGCACATGTTTTTAGTATCGACAACATCGGCCAATATATCCCACAATATATTTTGCATCCCACCTGTGTGATATGAAACATATTAGTAGTGGGATATATCTCACATGATGGATCCAGTGAGCATTTTCAATTTTCGATCCTTTTTTTTTCTGTAAATCATGTTAAATCATTGTTAAATTGTTACAAATCCATGATTTTTCATATTTTACATGAAAAATCATGGATTGGGAGCTTCGATTTTGAGATTAGGAGTTACAGAAAATTGGGGGAAAAAAATCAAAATTTCTCGATTTCTCACAAATTGGTTGCAATCTTTGTTTCTAAACATAAAATCAAACATATATGCAACTTAATCTAGTTATTCTTATTTTGTTTTTTAATGTATTGTTTGTGTTTCCACACATTAATTATATAAATAGATATTGAATATATTTGCATGAATTCAATTAGACAACACATAGATTTGGACCCCATACAAAGAAAACATATTATCTGCACTTGTTTTTTGTAATGTTTTGATTTATAAGTCTTAATGTCTTTTTTAACAATCACTAAAGTTTCATTGAAAAATTTAATCAATTTCCTAATGTTTCCTCATGTTTCCAACAACAGCAATACATTACACGATACAACCGATATATCCCATGCGCTAACTGATACATATCCGTATCTCAAGAGTGCGATATGTAACATGATATGATATTTCGAAAATGGTGCTGAAAGGCTTGAGAGCCAGCCCATATTTCCTCATATAATGCCTCTTTCATTAAATGCCATATTATATAAGAGGATATAAATAATTTTACAATGCGCACCTGCAACTCACCAATATGCGCCATTTGATATGCTGATAGGTTATGGCATGCACACAACCATTGAACATGGCCTGCAGTTTACCTCAATCCACTCCATCCAAATCACATTGACAGTTAAATTCAAGTGGTGATCCGAACTGTCCTGTTGGTGACCACCAAATTGACATTTGAATAGAACAGCCAAATTCAACAAGCAATGTTCATCAATCGGAGATTAGCATCATCAAATCAATTTGATTGTGGCCATACCAATGCAATGTGGGGACCATGATTTGAATATGGTTTGAATTGCAACCTGCAAAGTTGCTATATGAATGTCTGGGAGAAAATAATCATAATTATAAAGTGTGAATATTTGCAATATAGGTCTTCGCTAAAAAATTAATGAAATGCTAATATTCGTAACATGATAAACGAAGATTACATAAAAGCAATCTGTTAATGAGCCTGTAATGTTCACAAAAGAAAGGGTAAGATTACATTGAATGCCTGAAATATGAGTAAAAGAAATTACATGAAAGGAAAAGCAACATAACCGCCCCTCATTCCCTATTCCAAACAAGCCTTTCTTTTAACCTCTTACAGTGGCGAACTACCTGTCTCTTCGTCTAAAATCCTCCGGGCCCACAAGCTTCGATGCAAGAGAATTCATCTCTTCTGATAAACTCAAGGCTAACTCCAACTTCCCAACCTTCTTCAGATTACTAATTAATGAGCGGTACACATAAATGGAAGGACGGACCCTGCCTACTCCTCATCTCATCAAAAAGTCTCAATGCTTCATCCACATTGCCCAACCGACCAAACCCATCGATCAATGCAGTATAGGTTCGCAAATCTGGTCTGATCCCTCTCTCAACCATTTCACGCGCAAAGTTTGAGCACAAATCCAATCTGCCCATTTTCTTAAAACTGTTGATTAAGGTATTGTAAGTCACTATGTCAGGAACATGATTGGATTCTTTCATGGAAGAAAATACACTGAGCATCTGATCTGCCCGGGCCCGCCTTACCCATAACCGCTAAAACTATATTCCATGTAACAGTGTCTGGCTTACATTTCAGATTCTTCATTTCCTCGAAAATCAGTAGGGCTTTTTCAGACTGCCCAGATTCAGCAAAGCCGACAATAATCCTGTTAATGACAGTAGCACTTCTTGGAAATGTGAGTTCTGACACTTCTCTGATGAATTTGAGTAGAAGGTCCAGATCAGTCATCTTCTGAAATGCCTTTGCAACATTGAGAAAAGACGATGAATCTTGGGATTTGCTAGTCAGTAATAGATCCTTAAAGACCCAACACGAAAGTTCAAACTTGTTCGCTTCGGCTGCTGCCGCGAGAACAGTTTTGTATGTCTTAAAGCTTAGGAATATCTGTTTATCACGCAGACCCTTCAGTAAGTCAGAAACATCTGATAAATTGCCGGAGTGGCAGAGTTTCTCAATGTAAATGCTACAAGTTCTCTTAATAGAAAAGGGATCGTGTTCTGCTGCCACAAGAATTTGTTTTAAGGTCTCATTCGGCACCTCCTGTTCATCAACTGAGCCCTGTGTCACTGCTGTCCGGCAATTGCAATATGCAGCTGCAGAAATAATTTGAACAGCCACAAATGGTAATAATCTGTAGACCTTGGATGGGATGTGTGAAGTGGAAATCTACAGTTGAAAAGGAAAACAAAATCTCAGAGATTGATAGCAGGTAGAATTCATTACAAATCATCATCATCATTTAAGTCATTGTTCTAAAACCAAATCAGACTACAATCATGCAACGGCTGGAGCGAGTCAAATGATAAAATCACAAGGCTATTTTTAGTTTTTTAACAAATAAGAAATGGATAGCTAACCCTTATCATGCCAATGAAGTGTGTGTAAACCTTAAGCCAAATTTATTAGGGAAAGTGCTCATTAAGCTATCCGTTAGGACGACCACCTCTTCGGTAGTCCGGTATCTAAAATTGGATTCATGAGTTGTCTAAACCATGCAAAGACCGGAGCTTGGTAAGTGAACAAGCCTTCGCATCCCTTCCCACTAACTTGATTGAAAACCTTTCAGGTCTCGTCCTCCTTCCAAGTCTTCCAATCTTAATCAAGAATCATTTCCTTACTGTGGTCATTTCCAATCTTAATCAAGAATCCTTCCCTATTGTGGTCATTTTCATAATATGAAGGCTTGGGTGGCTGATTAGATTTCTAATCCTCTCTTCTTGCTTTTGAAGGGATCTTGGGTGGGGGTGGTTGTATTTTTGTATATATGTATAGCTGTAACTGTAAGTTTTGGCTTCGGCCATTTTGTATTATATAATCATTGTTCATAAATAATAAACCATTTCAATCAGCTCTCTATCATTTTCTCTCCTAATGGGGCTAATCTTGAGTTCTAACATGACCTAATTGCAACAATTCTGTCCTCCTAGCCTTACCACACAACTCTCTCAACATCCTTACCATATAACACTCATCCTCTGCTCCTGTTGCTTCTTAATTGCCAACTACCTCATATTGCATAGCCAATTGAATAGTTGCACTTAAAGATTTCCCTCAAGTTTCATTAGCATACAGCAATAGTACAACACTCCAGGGGCACATTGTTGCTTCATCCACCTAGCTCTAACTGTATTAAAACATCCACCTCAAGTTTTCATCCTTTTGAATGATAAAAAGAACCCAAGGTCACAAAGAAAATCACTTTGAGCAATCTTCTGACCTTCAGTTTTAACTAAAAGCTTGCCTCTGACTATTCCTACTAAAGTCTATGTTCTACTAATTTTTAAATCTCTAAACTCTACAGTCATTTGCCAAAGATCAAACTTAGCATTTGCTGACCCTCTTACGTCTTGTTTACTAACATCACATCATCCACAAACAACATGCACCAAGCGACCTCATTCCAGGTACTACTAGCTAATTCATCTATAGCAACTGCAAAAACATAAGAGTTTAATGTGGGCCCCAGATGAAGATTCAATGCTTTTTCTAGCAGGAAACTTATCTATTTAACCACAAAAAATCAATATGGAATTCTAGCAATCAAACATTAAAAAAAATACATTATTTTGATGTATCTCTAAAAAAAAAACAACATTATTTTGACGTTGCAAAGAACCAATTGTCGGAAACGCTGGAGTATTCAAGTTAGATGGTATGTTGTAGGGCATAGATGGGACTACAAACAGCAACCTGACGATATCATTAGTGTCCCAGTCTTGCCGAGGTGCCTGGTGGCTAAACAAGGGAAAATAATTAATTAAATAAAAAAAGAAGGTAAGAAATGGTTGAGCTAAGACATTGAAACATGACATAGGGTTCTTAAGGATACCCATTGGAGAGCTCAAGGTAATTAATGCAGGGGCATTTTCACACTGAGCTCAAGTGGGGCGGCCTGTGTGAAGAGGGGGCACACTCGGGGTGGGGTAACCCGTGTGGGGCGGGTGGACTGTGTGAGGCAAGACCCATGTGAGGTGGGGCCCACGAAGGAGGGTTCGGTTGAGGGTCTGGCTTGGCCTAGGCTATAAGATAAAGGGATTGATTCGCCATACTCTATCAAATCAAGCCTTCTTTTTTTCAATTCGAGCTTTTAGAGCAAGTGGTTAGGTTGTCCTGCATCAAAGTGGTATCAGAGCTGGAGGTCTCGTGTTCGAGACTCCTTACCGGGGGTGATTAATGCAAGGGCATTTTCACGCTAGGCTCGAGTGGGGCAGCCTGTGTGAAGCAGGGGCACACTCGGGGTGGGGCGACCTGTGTGAGGCAAGTGGACAGCGTAAGGCGGGACCCATGTGAGGTGGGGCCCACAAAGGAGGGTTCAGCTGAGGGCTTGGCTTGGCCTGGGCTCTCCACACTTTATCAGTTCAAGTTTTTTTCAATTCGAGTTTTTAGAGCAAGTGGTTAGTTGTCCTGCGTCAGTATTCCTCTTTACAATTTGTTTCTCTCTCTTGTTTATCTATTTATTTATTTTTGCATGAACCCTGCCCAGTAGCAATGTGCCAACTAATACCAAGCCTAGGTAAAGGAGCAGGTCAGATGAGCAGCCGGACGGCAAACCCTTGCCAAACAAATCACTGGAATTCCTAGTTTTGGTGAAACAAGATTCATAAGAGCAATCACAAACAGCTGGGAAAATGCTGTGGTGATTGTGAGTTGATATAAACTTATTGAAAAAGACAGGTGATAAACAAAGCCACTTGAAACTAGGCTCACGGCCCACATCAAAAGACAAACAGAACTATTGACCAACCCCCTCTAGCCAACTCATCCATGCACATGTTTGCCCCCAATGAATGTAGGAAAAAGATTCATTTAACTTCACGTCTCAATCTTAATTTCCTCCACAATATCAACCAGACGAACAAATAGCTTTGGAGGACTCCCTCAGTGACAAGTGAACCATCATAACGGCCCTGATATAACAAAATGCCCTCGATTAGCTAGGGTGGGAAATGGGTGAGGCCTAGGGGTAGGCAAAATCAAAATCTTGAATTGGTTCGGCCTGACAAGACCTGCCTGGTAAATTCAAAATATGGGTCAAGCCAACCCAACCCATCTTGTTTGCAACCAGGAAGTAGCATGCATACCTTCGCTTCCTCAAATCATACACCAGATTGACCCCAAATATGCTCCAAGGCACACCTCAAGGTAAGGTTTAAAGTTCAGCCCAAACCAGTAGATATCATTCGATACATATTGGTTTGGGGTGCAAACACTTAGGTAGACCCCACCTATATGCAAAAATAGGGGGTGATTCAAGCCGAACTATCCCTGCCTTGTCCACTGATGTGTCTTTTGCTTCGCCTGTAACTCCATCAGTTCATCAATAGTATTCTGGATTGATCTATCTGTAGATCTGTTGACAGACTCAATTTCCAGTGATTGACTCTTCCCATGCGTCTTTGAAGACCATGATGATTTTTAGATCCATTGACAGATTCGATCAATCTAACAATGACTCTTCACATGCATCATCAAAGACCATGAAGATGTCACCAGAAATGTTATCCTTTGGATCTTTAGACAAGTGAACTACGGGCTCGGGCCAATTCACAAATTTCTCTTATGCCTTCTTTGAATTCTCCTAGCTTACCAGTCCACCTGTGATTACTACAGCGAGTCAACTCATTATCCATATCCTTGCTACAAAAGTACACCACCATCCATTGGGTATTTTGAAATGTCTCATAGAACGAAGAGTGAGGTGTTGATGACAAGTACAGGAGTCCAGATAGGAATATAACTGTAAGAATATCTGCTTCTAGCCATCTCAACTATGGTTGTTGGTCTACTGTATGAAACTTAGGGATAGATTTTAGTTGCCAATGGGGCTAACATAGGGTTAGCAACAGGAATGATTGACCGCTAGGTTGGGGCAAGTTTAGGGACAGAGTTATGACAAGTTTCAGGAACAAGGGGGAAAACATGGTCAAGTTACGCAGAGCTCTTGCTCTGATGCCAATTTGGGTAGGGGGGTGGATGGATTTTTACACAAAGCACACAATTGAAATATGTTAATTTTTGAGATTTTCTCCCTCTGCAAGAAAAGTCTCCCCAAACTCATACTTTTTTATTCCAATATATCATCAACACCATCTCATACATACGGCCTTAGAGGTCTTTAGTTAGGCCCAAAAAAAAAAGGATAGAGATCCAAAATGATCTCAGAAATACGAATTTCACTATTTTCAAACTAACTGACATAATAAAATCACTAAAGGATTGAATAAGGTGGACTTCTAAAAGAAAAGGAAGCTAAACAGCTATTCAGAAGATTCGAAATACCATAAAAGATTCTCTAAAATGCCAAAACACCCTGCACGTCCAATCCACAAAACCAAACTGGGGTACGTTCTTGGGTTCCTTTAACATAGATATGGTCAATCTATAGTCAAGATGCATCAGCATGTCTAGCAACAAAACTCCCTAGAGAACTCTACTACTCTAGAATCCTGCAAAGATATCCACACAACTCTGTGACTACCCTATTCTTGATCCTTCTATACTCCTTTACTGTATACAAGCCTCTCGACTAGCATACATGTAGAACCAAATGTGGCCCAGTAAGCCTCCATGGATGTGACATCGTAAGATTCCATCCATTAAGAAATATTGGTGTAATTTCTTTGAGCATTCTCATTAACTTCTATGCACTATGAGGGTATTCTTATAATCTACGAAGATCTTTTAAACAGGCTTGAGATCTCCAAGATCTCTCTTAGTGTTACCTAGACACTCCTACATCTTGGGTTTTTGTTGTTCCGACACTTGGGGAAACCTTGACACTCCTATAAACGACATGAAACTTCAAAATCTGCAAGGACACAGAGTCCTGGCCATGTCATCAAAACATAGCAAGTGTGGACACCTTCAAGTGGCGTGTCCCAACATATTCTCCAGAGAGCTTTCAATTCTCTTCTTGTTGAAGCATTTACTCATAAGGACTACGTCTCACTCTCTAGATTTTACTTCATTTTTTTATCATAGTTACCATGACCAATATAACAAAAATCACAAGCCTTTTTTTCTTTTTGTTCATTGTTGGGATTTGCTAGTTTTATAAAAGAGTAAATTTATACAGAATATTATTCGTTAAGATAATTGTACGTGACTTTTTATGTTTTGTTAATTAGCTATTTTTTCCTACTACTAATTGGCTTTTATTGGAATAATATGAATATTCTTTCCTACGTGATTATGGTGCTTGTTAGTAAGGATTCGACACCCCCCCCCCCCCGCGGGTTTTGGGGTGGTCATATGCCACCATTTATTTATTGATCACCGACAGGCAACGGCACCACAACTTGTTGTACCATCTCTTCTCCTTTTCTTTGTTAGGGATATCATTATCATCATCATCATCATCACAGTCTTCTTCCAGTTGTTTAGGATTGGTTTTTACAAATCCCATTTCGCCAACAATTCAGAACAGGAATGTTTATGATCATCTTTGTTAGAGATATATGTTCACAATCAAAAACTCAAACATTTTCATAGAATTTCTTGTTGATCTACGAGACAAGGCCTTGAAGATGTTTCTCGGTTTGAGGAGAGCAGCAGAAGGTTCACCTAACTGTGGCTGAGGGAGATCGATTCACAGACGTAACAGATAGCCGAACGGAAGAATTGTTCACGAGAAAATTTACATCAGTCATTAGAGTAGCGATTCCGGTATTCACAGTGTTAGTGGTTGAGGCAATCTCAATCGAAGTCACAAATCCGCCACGAGTGCTGAGTCAAAGATGAGTCTGGTGGTCCGCCCAGGTTCGAGGATGTAAGGAAGGCAGAAGATCAAGGTAAAAGGACACTTGGGGTGGCAGCCGTAAATGATGATAGGCAGCAATACCACACGGGAAGGGAAGGAGGAGAAGAAGATGAGCGGATTCCGGTCGTGAAGAAAGGGAAGCAATCTGGGAAAGGGAAGGGTCACAAGGGCAGCCCTCTGTTGGCTGTTTGTGGAACAGTTCCCCAACAGATGGTCGGCAACGAATTTCAGGAGGATTTTTGGCCAGGTTGGGAAGGTGCGTGAAGTAGTGGTCCCCAAATTGAAGAATATTGGCATTGTGCGTGGTTTTGCACTTGTCCATTTTGAAAAGGAAGAAGAAATCGAGCATGCGGTGAAAGCACTTGACGGAAGATGCTTTGAGGGCCTATCTCTATCGGTCCAAAGAGCCAGATATGGATAAGCGAGAGTTAACCTCGAAATGGGTTTTCGAAGGAGAGGACCTCTAGAAAGATGGCATACGGGTAGTTTTCTGAAGAGGGCACTAAGGCCAGGCAGGAAGCAAAAGGAAAGATTGCAAAGAAAGAAGGAGACTCTAGTATTGATCTTCACGGGAGGGGAGCATCTTTCCGAGACATGGTCGCCTCAAGGTAGAGGGAGACGAAGCAACCTATTTTGGGTCCAAAGAAGTTCTCTCCGATGAAGCGGCTTTGGAGAGAAGGCTCAATTGAGGAACCAGTGGTTCTTTTCCACTCATCAATTCCTGAAAACTCCAAGGAGATGCTTAAATGGAGCTTGGTGGTGACAGTGAGAAGAGGGTCCACAAAGGAAGATACCAGCAGGTGGTTGTCGTGTTTGGGGGTTGGCAACTTTGGCCCTGGTGCTTTAAAAGCTCTGTCAGAAGACAAGATCTGGATTCCATTGAGATCGCAAGAGGAGTTCGACCAGCTCATGTCCCTTGGGTTGTCAGCATTTAGGTGGCCCAATGGCAGAGCCGGCGAGATGGTCGAACTACTCTCTAGTTTGCCACGGAAGAATGTTGGTTCCAAGTAGAAGGGGTTCTGCTAAATCTATGGATAGGTGGAACCTTTAAGCTCATAGGTGAATAGCTTGGGGAGGTAGTGTTAATCAACCAGGACACTATCTCAGGGGCTGAAGTTGGATAGGATCGTGTTTGTATTAAGAGAAGCCAGAAGAAATTGCCCCCAAAGAAGATCTCTCTTGTGGTGGGTGATACAGAGGTCGCAGTTCGTGTCAGTAAGGAAGAAGAAGAGGGAAGGAAGCTCGATCTCTATGGGTTGCCATCCTTGGTTGGTTGTGGTTTTGGCAGCCATGGAGGTCACCCCTACGTGTTATGTTTTTTTTTTTTTTTTTTTTGTTAGTCATGCAACGCACCCACCCTGTTAGTTGCGCAACACACCTACACGGTTAGTCACACAATGCACCCACCCATCGGAGGTCACTCCTACATTGCAGAGAGATGGAGCACCAAAGCAATGTTCCTATGGAGCATGAGAAACAGTGAGGGTAACATGGCAACATAATACGCCTTCCCCAGCTACGATTAGGGCACTCAGGCCGTTTAGATTCTGATGAGCGAGGATGCCCCCCGATCGTGGATGGAAAGGAACCAAAGAAAGAAAGCCAAAAAGAGCAACAAAGCTCAAGTGCCCAAGGACCTTTAGTCGATCGTGACCCCAGCCCAAAAGTAGGTCAAAACTCTCTGGACGTTTTTTGGCCTAGTTCGATCGCCCGAACTAGCGCCCAACCTTACAGGTTCAGTTGACAGAAATTTTCGAATTTTGCTTATTTGTTTCCTTATTCGATTAGGATTCTTTTATATTACGATTAGGGTTTTTAGGGTAGTTTTCTCTATAAATAGTTGTTTTAATTCGTTGTTAAGGATCTTTTTTGCTTGATTAATGAAATTTCAGACTTTTAGTTTATTCTTCTTCGTGGATTAGAAGATAGGTCTCGTAGCTTCAAGATATCCCCTCGTGGATTCGAGGAAGATCGGTTGAAGAGTCCCGATAGTTCCGTGGATTCAGAATAGTTATCTTGTGAGAAAGATGGTGATCGATCTCACCACCACCTACGTTTGTGCCAGATTCGAGCTCTCATGGCTTGAAGTAGGTGAATTCAGCGATTTGGTGAGGGAGTGGTGGGTATCATTCTCGATGGAAGGCCACCCAAGCTTCGTCCCGTTCCAAGAATTAAAGCTTCTTAAATGCAAGCTCAACGGATTGGAAAAAGGAGGTGCTCAGGAGTCAAGAGCTAGAGCTGTGTTCTGTCCTTAATGGAATCCAAGCACTAGATATTAAGGAAGAGGGGATGAAGTTGTCTGGGGAAAAAGCTACAAGGAAGTCTCTTTCTCTTGCATATAAAAATTGATTGAAGAAAGAGAAAATTAAATGGTTACGATGATCTAGAGCCACGTGGCTTAAGGAGGGGATAGGAATACGAAGTTTTTCATTGATATAGCTAGTGCACGGGCAATGAACAACAAGATTCATAATGTGGTAGTGGATGGTGTGAGGTTGGAGGAGAAATCTTAAGTGCGTGATGCTATAGTTCAATTCTACAAAGACCTCCTTTTGGGCGAGAGGTGGGATAGGCCAAGGCTTGATAATCTAGCTTTCTTGATGATCTTTGAAGAAGAGACTGCTTCCCTTGAGAAGTCGATCTCTAATGAGGAGATTAAGGTAGCGACAAATGCCTTGGGAAGGTACAAGCCTCCAGGGCCAAATGGTTTTTCCTTGGCTTTTTTTTCTTTTTGAGCTAGTAAAGGGCGTCGTAATAGCTTTCATTGCTGAATTTCTTAAAAGTAGTCAGTTTCCGTCTAAATTAGTCATCTTGTTCATTGCCTTAACTCCAAAGGAGGAGGGAATAGAATGTCTACGGGATTTCAGGCCAAAGTTTGATTGGAGCACCTTATAAAATTCTAGCAATAGTAATGGCCACAAGGTCCTGTTCGATTCTTGGGCGCGTCATCTTCAAGGTCAAAGGAACATTTGTAGAAGGAAGACAAATCTTAAACAATGTGCTAATTGCTCACGAGTGCATCGATTTACATCACAAGGCAAGAAAGGCATTATTTGCAAGCTCGATATAGGAAAGGCATATGATCACGTTGATTTGGACTTTTTGGACTAAATGTCAAGTCGGTTTGGAGGTGGAGTGAGATGGAGGAGGTGGATTCAGATGTGCATCGAGTCGGCCAAGTTCTTTATCATAGTCAATGTTATCTCCAGAAGGGTTCTTCAATTCCTCGAGAGGGCTTAGGTAGGGGGATCCATTGTCACATTTCTTACTTGTGGTAGTAGCAGAAGCCTTAAGCAAGATATTGGACAAGGGATTTAATGTGAATAAAGGAGACTATAAGTTTCCCATCTTTAGTTTGCCGATATGGTACAATTCTCTTCTACGATGCCGATGTGTCTAAGGTGGACAATTTAAGGAAAGATCATTCGATGCTTCAAAGTGGTGTTAGCCCAAAGGGTGAATATTCTCAAGGAAAAATGTTAGATGTCGGCATCTCCAAGGAGGAGGTGAAAATGCTTGTGGAGGTTTTCGGTTGCAGGGTAGGGTCGCTTCTCTTCAGCATATTTGGGTTTTCCTTTGTATTGGCAAGCCTACAAAGCACCTATGGGACAGGGTGATCGAGAAAGTTGAAAGGACGTTGTCTTCATGGCAATGCTGGCATCTCTCTTTGGGGATAGGTTAATGCCAAACAAATGTTATTGAATCTCCCACTTTACTTATTGTCCCTCTTTAGGTGCCTAAAAGATGTTTTGAACAGATAGGAGAGGCTACGACGTGGCTTCTTATGGCAAGGGGTAAAGAAAAGAGAATAAGTTCCACCTGATGAAGTGGAGGGAGCTTTGTACGTTGTCAATGTAAGGAGTGTGGGTATAAGGAAATTGGAGATAATGAATGCAGTGCTTTTGGGCAAATGGCTTTGGAGGTTTGGTACTGAGGGTACTGGTCTCTGGAAGGAAGTAATTGCTAGGAAATATGGAGTTAAGGAGGGAGGGTGGTGGACAAAAGAATCTTCTTTATATGGGGGCTACAGGGTTATGGAAAGGGATCACCAGGTTGGAAAAAGGGTTAAAGGAGGAGATTGGGTTCTCATTGGGCGATGGAAAAAGGATCAAGGTTTTGGGAGGACGTATGGCTAGTCAATAGAATTCCGCGTGAAGACTACCCAAGATCAGCTAGCTTATCCCAGGATGCGAGCATTATTATTGCCCTTTGCTACTTGAATTCCGGTAACAAGGTGGTTTGGACCCCTCCTTGCCATAGGAATCTTTTAGAAGAGAAAGAGGTGGAGTTCATTAGTTGCTTGAAGCAGCTCCTTAATGTTAAACGGCTACATGGTGCTAATCTTGTGGGCCTAGGGTGAAATAGCAATGAGAAAGATGCTTAGGGTGTATTGAAAGATGTAAGAGAGAGACAATGAGAGAGAGAGAGAGAGAAACAGCAAAACATGAAATGCTTAGGGTGTATTAAAAGATGAAAGAGAGAAACAATGAGAGAGGGAGAGAGAAAAATAGCAAAACATAAAATGCTTAGGGTGTATTGAAACGCTAACGCTCTACTTCTATTTATAATAATAAAAATGTGAATGGGCCCTAGGGGCCTTATTACATGGACGGGGGGAAGTGAAGCTTAGCGAGCTTTATAAGGCCGACCACTACATAAGCTGCTAGTGGAGAAAGCTCTTCGAGCTTCCCTTCATTCGTTCTTAAGCCGACTATCCCAAGTCTCTAAGTCAGCTCACGCTTTTTCGAAGAATCTTGCATCCATGAGCATACGGCCTGGAAGGCCTTCCCTTCCATTGGAGCTTCATGGGCGTTGCCCCGTTCCCCAATCAGATGTTTGGATGTGAGCTATACTCCACAAGAAGCCGAACAGGCATTTGAGACCACTGAGCCTTATTCAGCTATCTACCTTTCAAGACTCCCCCTCAAGCTAGAGCATTCTAATGAGACCCGGCTTGGAACAAGGGTTAACATAATCAAACCTAAGAAAGAAAGAAAATTTTCTCTAATATCTCCCCTCAAACTCAAGGTGCTCTAAAAAGTGGGACTTACATCTGGAGCACATAAAAGATTTCTTAAAAGCAGAAAAACTAAATAAATAAAAAAGTAGCATGGCTGCAAAGATGAGTAGTGTTGGCCGTGACAAAAGGCGAGCAAGCAGATGAGAAGTTGAGGCGATGAGACAACCAATTACTTCAGGCGAACAAACACTTCTGCAACTTCAGTGATGTGAGTCACCACAACAACCATCCAGCACAAACAAGTCTAGATTAACCATCCAGCTCAACCAAAGCTAGGCCAACTGCCCAACATAATCATAAGTCCGAACAACTATCCAAAACAAATAAGAATGGACCAACCGTCCAATATAAACAAACAAGTTTAGATCAACTATCCAGCTCAACCAAAACTAACCAAACTGCCCAAGACAATCATAAGTCCACTATCTAGAACGAATAAGAATGGACCGACTATCGAATATAAACAACAAGCTAGTTGCTCAGAGAAAACAAACCCAGTACAATCATAAGTCTAAGTGAAGGCTGGGACAACCACCCAGTCCAAACAAGCCTAAATCAACTGTCCAGTACATCGGGTCCAAGCAACTACCCAACATAAATACTAGGTCATATACTCATATTACACATCTTGGCAAGGAGAGCCTGAAACAAAGAAGTTGCTAAATCATCGAAGGAGGTGGTTGAGGAGACAAGCACACGTCACATAGCAAGAGACGATCCAATCAAATACATCCAACCTGGACATTCAGCAATACCTCCAGCTATGCAACAAAAAACAACAAATCCCTCAGAAAAAAATCTTCAAAAAAGGAACATAATAAGAATTTCTAGCAACATCTTCAATTGTACGACTGAAAATTCAGCAAGGGCTTCAACCGCATATCAAAAAGGCTCTAAATCCAGTAACACATGATGCAAAACCCTAAAATATCCAGCCGCAAGCCAACCCCTTCTCACGAATCACAACGAATCAATGAGAAAAAGGCCTCACGACTCTCAAAACAAAATTTTAAAAAAAATGAATTGAAAATAAGAATGAAGGGTAAGGGGAAACAGGTTAAAAAGAAGCTATTGTTGTGTAGGGAAGGAAAAAGGAAAAGAGGAAAGAAAGAAAAGAAAAAGGGGAAGGAAGGAACCACCGAAGATTAGGAATGGAAGGAAGGAAAACATCACTTGTTGAGAAAGATTAGAAGAATAAAAATCCATTGAGTTTAAAGGAAGGAATGAAAGAAGAAAAGGGAAAAAGGGGGGGGGGGGGGGAGGGGGAGAACCACCGTGGATTAGGAAGAGAAACACAAAAAATACTCAAAAATCTACCCTAATAGAAAAAATCATCAAACCCTATCCAAAGCAACACAAAAATCTGCTTCAACAGGGAAAAACCAACAGACCCTAGTCAAGGTAACACAAAATATGCTTCAACAAAAAAAATTAAGCAAACCCTAACCAAGGCAACACAAAAATCAGCAGGTCCATAAAAAATAAAATAAAAAATAAAAAAAAGTGAAGGGAAAAGAAGAAACCCTAAGAGAAGAAGAAGAAAAAGAAACCCTAGAAGCACTTAAGCTCTAATACCATGTAAAACGGATACATAGTGCTAATCTTGAGAGTCTATGAGAAGTTGCAATGAGAAGAAGAAGAAGGGAGAAGAAATATGGAAAAGAGAAATAATGAGGAGGGGGGGCAAGGACATGAGATACTTAGGGTGTATTAAAACTCTAGGCCTCTACTCTTATTTATAGTAGCAAAAACACAAATGGGCCTTATTATATGGACTTAAGCCCAATTGTGCTTATTCAACTATCAACCTTTCAACACTCCTCTTCAAGTTGGAGAATCCTAATGAGGCCCAGCTTGGAACAAGGGTTAACATAATCAAACCTAAAAACGAAAGAATTAAGAGATCCATGAATTGGGATCCTGATGCATAATATTCTTTAACACTTAGCATTAGAACTTCTACGACAACTATGGATTCAATGGTTTGGATCAAGGATAAATCCAAAAATTTATCAATCCGATGTTTTTACAATTTAATTCTTCGGTCTTCTTCAAGAAATAAAAAGTTGCACGCTTTTTTCCTTAGGTTATAAGGGGCCCTCCCAAGGTTGCAACACTGGCATGGCTAGTGAGTACGAACAAGGAGCTAATAATTGATAATCTCTGGAAAAGGAAGATGGTGATTACCAATGTCTGCCTACTATGATGTAGAATGAGGAATCGTTCAACACCTCTTCATTCATTGCCCTTTCGATAGGGAGCTGTGGGAGAGATTGTTAGGTATCTTTGGCATGGCTTAGGTGATGCCGAAGTCAACCGTAGGCTTCCTTTTTTCCTAGCATGGGGGTGGGTTGGAAAGAAAGGAAGGAGGCTTTGAAGGTTCGCACTAGTGGTTGGCTTTTGGGCCATATGGGGAGAGAGGAACAACCGGTATTTCTACAACTATAGTGGGATAGTCTTGACGGGCTAAGTTGGTTGTAATGGATTGTGTCTCGAACTCAATTGTTTTTTATGATTGTGTTCTTTCTTCTATTTCTTGGGCTACTTTGTAATTCTTTTGGCCAATTCTTTTGTTTATCAATGTATTGCTTGTATTTCCATATATGTCTTCTTACGTTTATAAATGATAGGAATTAACTTTGAATATACTTGCATCAATTCAGTCAAACAGCGCATAGATTAGGATCCTATATAAAGGAAACCTATTATGTGCACTTGTTTTTTCTGATGTTTTGATTTCTAAGTGTGTATTGATGTCTTTTTTAACAATCCTTGAAGTTTCATTAAAAAATTCGACCAATTTCCCAATGTTTCCAAAAACAGTAATGCATTACACGATACATCCAATATTTCCCATGTGATAACCGTTATGTTTCCGTATCTCAAGGGTGCCATCTCCATCAATACCAATATGGAAAACATTGGATATAACTAATGTTGCAAAGTTCAACAAGCCATATCCATCATTCAGTAAGTTATGGGATTTAAAGAAAGTATGGAGATGAAACTATTATGTGGGTTGGGTATTTGAAGTTTGAAGCAACCCTATATGATGCCAAATTAATTATTTCTACTTTATGTTGTCTTGAATTTTAATATTTTAATATTTATTTAGTTGGGAGAGATGAAGCATGAATATCTTGGACATCTATGGATATCTTATTGGATGATGCTGATTAGATTTAGATAGAGATTATGACATTTTATTGTGCTTATCTTCCATGTTTAGTATCACAACTTCTTATAAATAACAGAGCTGGTAAAGAACCAGGATAAGAAGATGATATTTTATCAAATTATCTTGTTCATACAAGTTTGCTCCTGAAAGTGGCTAGTCTATCAATAATATTTATTTCCATTTCATCTCCTTATGGTGGGTTCTTATCAGTGACCACCATCTTCGCATAGTATGCACAGATTTTCAATTTTTACAAGTGGGGTAAATGCTTTAGTAATCCAACCCATTGTTTCATTGCACCCTGCTTTGAACAGGAAATGCCTCAAAAATCTCCCAGATTGGAAGATCCAAGATAAACAACCTTGAAAGTTATTCCCATTAAATGTGAACACTTGTTGTATTTCTCATCTTGACCGTCTACTTGTAGGACACAAATCACAAGATTGTGATAGTCCAAACTCCATCAAGAAGATTTCTTGAACAACAATAATCCAGATTACCAAACCACGGGCACCGCTTGGTAAATTAAAAAACCATTTTGAGTGTACAAATAAACAACCCCATATCAGACAATTTGTATCCTAGAAAGATATATGCTCTAGGGGCATCACTTGATACTCTGGCAGGGTTTGATGCTTGATATGCAGGCACTCAGAAATTGCACATGTGCAATAAATTAACTCAAACTAAACTGACTAAATTGTGGAACACAACATCGAGATAAGTCACAATCCCAAAACCAGATTGGTTGAACGATCTTAACCCCTCTTTCATGAACACTTAATTGTTGAAATAGGACCATTGGACATTTTTCATTTTAATCCCGTCCAACGAACATCCACCAATCCGATAGTCAAATAACCAAATAATATTCATTTTTGGCTCATGATACTTCTAAACTGGGACCCATAATTTAGAAAGTTTAATCTGAATTACTTGTTTGGCACGTATACAATTTCTAACTAATTTCTAAGTAACTGCGCATCATCCATCACGCTCTGCCAGAGTATCATGGTCCTCCACATTCTACCTTTTCCTCTATGGGAAATGCTATCGGCACCCACGCCTGCTAAACACACTCATGCTTTCTACTTTTGGCGAATAAAGCAGTACAATGTTGTATGATTTTATCTTCATTTTCTACAAGAAGAAAACATTGAAAATAAATATTGGAAAGTCTTTTTTTTTTTTGGTTACCTTGAATGGTTTAGTCTTGAATTCTCTGATGAATGTGAAGCGGAAAGGGCTTCGAAGGAAGAAATCGCTGCGGCATTTGACTGATACTCGATAGAGAGATATCAGACTACTCATCAAACAGATATCATTTGCAGAGAGAAGAAAAGAGAAAAGCTTCGAGGATAAAGGGGCCGTTTGGATGCCTGTAACTTCTGTAAAATGTAACAAAGTTACAGGTAACTTTCTTATAAGTGGTGTTTGGGGGAGAAATCTTACAGGTGACAAAGTTACAACCTGTAACTTTGTATCAGGTAAAGAAGCAAGAAAAGTAACAGGGGAAATAGGTGTTTTTCAAGTCACAGGTGACTTTCTTACAGCCAACGGGTAGCTTTTTTGAATTCGAAATGTCTGGAGAGATTCGCAGTTGCAGACGATGTGAAGGATGATCGGCCATTGAAGGCTGCCATTGAAGTTCCCAAGCAGCGCGTAGGTGACTTCTTTACCTCTATAAAACAGCTTCTCCCTCTCTCTCACTCTCCAGATCCCTCTCTCAGCAATATCTCTCTCCTTCTCTCTGCGTCTCCATCTCCCTGTCTCTACGTATGCATCTCCCTCTCCGGGCGAGTTCGTGCCCTAAAACCTTTCTTTTTCTTTCTCTCTCTCTCTCTTTTTTTTTTTTTTTTTTTTTTGATGTTTTTTCCCCTCTTTCTGGTATTTCTGCGACCCAGATGCAGTTCGGCTAGTGAGGGCGCGGATTTCCTGCGAAAGCCTTGCTGCAGGAAGTTCCTGCGCTGGAACCAAGGTGGGGCCAAAGTGATGTTTTTGATAAATCCACCCCGTCCATCCGTTTTGGGAGCTCATTTTAGGGCATGAGAACAAAAATGAACCGGATCCAATACTCAAGTGGGCTGAAAACGTGAGGATTGAACTGTCCACAGTTGAAATATTTGTGGACCCCAGGGAGTTTCGAATCAGGATTATATTTATGTTACCAGTTCATCCCAGTAGTAGTGACGTTATGAACGGTATGGATGTCATATAAACATCACTGTGGACCCAGGGAGGTTTCAACGGTAGTAATTTACCTATCCACCTTTTCCTTTAGTGACGCCCACTTAAGTCTTGGATCCGGTTCATTTTTGTTGCCATGTCCTAAACTGAGCTCCCAAAACGGATGGACAGGGGTAGGATTTATCCAAAAACATTACTGTGGGCCCCAGCCTGATTCCCAGTGCAGGAACTTCCATGCGCAATGCTTTCGCAGGAAATCCGCGCCCGGCTAGTGACGCACTGGGCCATGTGTTGGTGCTCTGTGGGGGCCATCATCCTCTATATGTTTTATCCACGCCATCCATCCATTGTTTCATATCATTTTAGGGTTTGATGCCAAAAAAGAGGCAGATATAAATCTCAGGTGGACCACACCACATAAAACAATATTGATTGTAAGTCCATTAAAACTTCCCACGGCCCAATGTAATGATTGTTTCACATACAACCCGTTGAGTAGGTCATAAAGACCTGGATGAAGGGAAAAATACAAAAAATCAGTTTGATCCAAAACTTCGGTGGCCCACGATAACTTTGTAATGGTGAGTGTTTAATAACATGGTTTTTTAGTGATGTGGCCTACTTGAGATTTGGATCTACCTCAGTTTTCGGGTTCATGCCTTAAATGATATGGAATAATGGATGGATGGTGTTGATGAAACACATATCATAGTGGGGCACACACAATATGTCAACAACTAAACCATAAAATAGCCTAAAAATGACTTACTTGTCTGTGCCCCACCATTATGTTCTATCCATGCCATCCATCTATATTGGATTGTTATTTTAGGACATCAACCCAAAAAATTAAAGAACATCCAACTCTATATTTAGGTGTGTACGTATAATGTGTAGTTTTCTTTTTTCCCACATTACAGGCATTTTGGAAACGTGCGCCCACTTTTATAGCTCACTTATTGATTAGTTTAACCTAAGAATTGGCCCAACTATTCATCTAAATGGACTCAATAAAATAGCATACTTTTATTTAAGCTCATTTGTGTGTCCATTTGATTTTTAAATAATTATCTACTCCAAGCTCTAGTTAGGATAAATATACAACTTATTAATTGTAACTAGCTTGCAGGTTATCCAAACACAAAATTTAAGTTACCAGTAAGTAGTTACAGGTTACATCCAAACAGGATTAACTGTAACTTTCTTTCACCTATAAGTAAGTTAGTTACCTTTAAGTTACAACTTAAAAAACTTACAGGCATCCAAACGACAGTTCAGAAAGGCAGAAAAAAAAGAGAAGAGAAGGAAATCAGATTACGTACGGTACTAAGTACGGTAGGCTTTTATCGTACTGAGTAAACTCCGTTGGGCCCACCGTGGATGTGTGTGGTTTATCCATGCCATCTAACTATTTTTCAAGCTCATTTTAGAGGTTGAGCCCAAAATTTAAGCATATCCAAATCTCAAGTGGACCACACCACAAAAATCAGTGGGGATAATGTTTTCCACCATTGAAACCTTGCTAGGACCCACAGTGATATTTATTTGTCATCCAAACTGTTCACATGATCACACAGACATATATGAAGGTAAAACCTCAAATATCAGCTTGATCCAAAACTTCTATGGCCCTCAATAATTTTTCAATGGTAGACGTTCCACTCACACTATTTCCTATGTATGGTCCACCTTCAGCTTTGAATATGCTTCTTCTGAGGGGGGGGGGGGGGGCTTAACTCTAAATTATCTAGTAAAGTGGATAGTCGGAGCGAGTGGTTTGGCTGGTAACCAAACACCTAGCAAGCTAGCCGGTGTCAAAGCTCTGTGGGCCCCACCATGATGTATGTGTTTTATCCATGCTATCCATCCATTGTTCCAGTTAATTTTAGTACATAAGCCTAAAAATGAGGCAAATCGAAAACTCAAGTAGACCGTACCACAGGAAACAACAAGGATTGAACGCTTATCATCGAAAACTTCTTAGGGGCTACGAAAGTGTTGGATCAAGCTGATATTTGTGTTTTCCCTTCATACAGGTCTCTATGATCTTATGAACATATTGGATGACAAATAAACATCACTATGAGCCCTATAAAGGTTTCTACGGTGAACATCATTTTCCCCATCGTTTCCTATAGCGTGGCCCGCTTGAGTTTTGGATATGCCTCGTTTCTACATAGTGTGGCCCACTGTTTTGGATAGTGTGGCCCACTATTTCTTATGATAAATGACTTTTTTATTCCTAAGTAGACATCTAATTTGCTAAGAACCCTAAAATAACACCATTTTAAAAATATTATTTTTATAGACTTCATACATCTTTTTGCTCTTTTTTTTTTACAAAAAAACCCAAATGAACATGTGACATCGACCTTTGAATGCTATTGCGGAAATTAATTTGATGGATCCATGTCATCTACTGTGAACCCTCGTCGTTCCGCGCTCCCACACGACGTTCTCCATTTCCTTTCGGAAAAAAGAAGAAGAGGTGCAGTGCGTGCGAATCGCCGTTTGTAGCCACTGGTTTGCCTCGTTCTCGAGGGCTTTATTTGTTTGTCATGTTAGGCTGGATGTGTCAAGATGAGTTTATATAAGACCAGAGTCGCCACTAGCCAGTTACTTCGAATCTACAGTCGGCTAGACTCCGTAAAAACGTTAGAGAAGGGGATCCGAAGACTCATTTCTCTAAAATGACTCCTTTTGATCTGCGGCTAGAGATTCGAGGTAAGGGATCACGGTTACAGGGTGGGAAGAGGTTAAGCACCCCACACACTGCCCGTACCGAAGTACGGTCTCTACTTCACAGAATCGAACTAACACTTGAAAGTCTGTTTTAATCCTCGTATATTCTCATAGATGATATGATGCATGGATGCAAGTCTGAACAGTAAGAGTTTCTGATGGGCAGGTTTTCATTGACAGGCAAGCCCAGAGCATACGCTCGAACTGACAGGTGCTTTATGCGAGATGCATGCTGTGTGTTTGAATAATCAAAGTGCTTATAGTGACTAATGTATGAATGCAGGCCTGAACAGTAAGAGTTTCTGATGGACAGGTTTCCATTAACAGGCAAGGCCATAGCACACGCTCGAGCTGACAGGTGCTTTATGCGAGATGCATGTAGTGTGTTTGAATAATCAAAGTGCTTGTAGTGAAGCAGGGGGGTTGGAAGAAAAGTAAATGTTGCACTTATGCTAGATGCGAATGAGATGACGCTAGTAAAGAACAGCTAGATGGACGGAGGTGTCGCAAGGGTTGGCTTCGAGTGGCTGGATCAAGACTTGGATGGCTTGGGAGACTTGGACCAGTGGTCAGGCTGGGCTAGACCAGGGCTAGACTCTCCTCACTCGGGCTCTCCTTTGTGGAAAAATGGGCTAAAAGGGTGGAGAAGGACTCGGACAGACGGGTCGCTATAGACTGGATAGATTCTATATCGAAATGAGAAGGGGAGGAGGGTATTTATAGCGTTGGAGAGTGGCAATTCTCGTAAATAATTTTGGGCGGCCCCTCCTCGGGTTCCAGCGCATGGTACGGACATGCCTCGGGGCTGCTGTTTGGACTCAGCGAGTTGACTCGACGGGTTGACTCAGCGGGTTGACTCAGTGAGTTTGACTTTTTTAGGATTTTTTAACTGGTTTTTCTTATGGGGGGTTTTTCAGGCTGATGTTTAGGGGCGAGTTGACTGGGTTCAGGCTTGAGTTGGGCTATGGATTGGGGCTTACAAGGGTGAGTTTGGCTGAGTTTGGACATGAGATTTGGGGGTATGGTCCTCCATTCATCCAGCTATCTCTACCAACAGTGTAGCCGAAGGTAGGGTGTCTACAGATGCCCCTCTTTGGCAGAGGTTGCATGCAATCGAATGCCAAAGCACGTAGACACCCCACTTCTGACCCGGTCATTCATAGATCATGGTCTGAAATCTTTGCTTGCCTTTGCATCTGTGTCAGTTGATCGTCTGGAAATCGATCACTCGCACATATCGTGGGAGTTTGGAGAAAACATTGCGATTATCCCTGCATGCACTGCAACCTGGGTACCCAATCGTAACCCTTCCATTCCTGATCGGTACCAACATCAGAAAGGTACAGCAAAGCCTCTGCATCGTAGTCTTACGAGGTTACTGACCCTATGATTGATTGTGATGTTTGATGCTTTCCCGAATCACTCCAGGAGTACTTGTTTCGCTTGACTGTCAAAGTAGTTAGATGCCCTGCATCATGTAGTCTTACGGGATTCTACTACGTCGACTTGGACTCAGTCAAGGTACTTCAGGCATCCACGCTTAGGTATGTGCTGGTGGACTTTTTCCACCCGATCTGCTGGTTTTTATGCTTGGTTTGCAATTTATTCCTTCTGAGATTACGGTCTGGAATCTTTGTTGTCCTTTGTATCCGAGTCAGTTGATTGTTTGGAGATTGATAACTAGCACATACAGCGGGAGTTTGGAGAAAACGTTGCGATTGTCCCTGCAGTTTGCTGCAACCTGCGTACCCAATCGTAACCCTTCCATTCCCGATTGATACTAACATCGGAAAGGTACAGCAGAGCCTCTGCGTCGTAGTCTTACGAGGTTGCTGACCCTGAGACTGATTGTGATGTTTGATGTTTTCCCGGATCACTCTAGGAATACTTGTTTCACTTGACTGTTAAAGTGGTTAGATGCCCTGCGTCATGTAGTCTTACGGGATTCTACTACGCCGACTTGGACTCAGTCAAGGTACTTCAGGTATCCACGCCTAGGTATGTGCGAGTGAACTCTTTCCACCCGATCTGCTGGTTTTGATGCTTTGTTTGCAATTCATTCTTTCCTCCTGTTCAAATGGTTTCTTTGACCAAGCCTTTTGGTTTTCATCTTTTCGTATCTTGGCATGTAGTACGATCGCACTGACACTGGAGTTCAGTTCGACCGTACTCTTAGTGCATTGGATCTGATGGTCTCCGGGGAAACCGCGAGACATCGGATCTTATTTGATTTTTGCGTCGGCTCCTACCTAGAGATATGGAAGATCTCCTGGTGTTTTGGAGGCAGAACGCTCTACTGGGAAAATATTTTTTGGATTTTTTAAAAAGATGCCCACTCTGGGGAGTGATACTTCGTGGGGTTTTTATTTATAAATAGGAATATTTTTTGTCTTTTTTGAAATGGAAATCTAGTTTACATGCGCCTCCACTAGGGATGCCTGTGGGGTCTTTGGCTAACCGACTTTTATTTTGAAAGCAGGTAAACATGATTATTGATGCGATGGATGATGATGTATGGAGATGCATGATGAATGCATGGTTTGGCTCATTCTCTTTCATGTTTGATGATTTTGCTTTTGCTAGAGATGCAGAGAATTTTGAGCTTATTGCTTGCAGGGTTGTGCTTCCCTAGGGATTTTCTTTTCAATGCGGATGTTTGGTCAGCGGGTTGGTCAAGATCCCGACCCGTGGTCGATCAGGTCCATCGTCTCAAGATGTTGTTTCTTTGCTAATGAGAATGTACGAGGATGTTATCCGACTTCAAAACGTTCTTCTGGGCATAAATGCGATTGAGATAGTGCTTGGTCGCCAGTTTTGGTCAAGATTCCAATTTGCGGGCAATTGGATCCGTCATCCCAAATTGTGAAGAGAGTGGAGTTCAAGACTCCTGAAGTGTAGTGCTGGGGATAGTGACAATTTTTGTGATTTTTGTAAATATTTGGTCTGAATCTTTACCTGAGTGGTCAGGATAGAGATCGGTTATTGAAAACAAAGGAAATATTCTTTGTGTTTTTTAAAATTTTGGCTTGAAAGTAAGGGAAACATTTGTTGGATTTTTCTGAAATGCAGGGAAAAGGTATGGAATTTTCATCCATTTCCAGCTTCTACTACTGGTAAGGCACCCGATCCATTTTACTTCAGCGAGCAAGACGAGTCTCACACAGTTAAGTGCCGTAGTTCTACATCTTCGGATGAGGAGATTTTGAGGGTTTTCAATCAACACACCCATAAAGTTGCCTGTTCCTCATGTGCAATGCACATAGACCACGTATTGTCCGACGGACTCCTTTGGCCACAAAATGAGCCACATCCTTACATTTCCCTTAGTCAATCCAGTTTAGGGCCTTACGTTGCTCATAATTTCGTGAGGGTGCGTTCCACCTCTCAACAGCCTTAATCCCCTTCATGAGTTTTAGGAACAGGGAACATCCGTTAGATTCAACAGCGACTTCCAAATCAAGGTTGTTTATCACGGTGCGTTCAACACGAACAGGATTGCGGGGTTTGTCCGCCTCAGCCTTTACCTATTTAAAAGATTCCGGACACCCGTACGATCAACTGTCAACCATGTCCAGAACAGGTTAGGAAAGAAAGCCCCCGAGAAGTTAATCCCAGTGTAGTTTTAGGTCTTCGGACCGCTGTGGATGAGTTTGTACAGTTGAAATTGCTGGTAAAATTTTTTTGTGTTTTGAAAAAGTTTCAAACTTCAACTCGAGTAATCGGGGTTGATGCTGATTTTTATGGAAAGCTTGAAATCTTTTTTATATTTTTGAAAATGATCTGGATAATCGAACCTTGATCCCAGCGGTTGAGGCCGATGCCGATTTTTAGTTGAAAGCAGGAAAAGGTCCCCCGAGAAATTAATCCCAGTGTAGTTTAAGGTCTTCGGACCAAAATATGTACATGCTAGAAATACATTCTTTTTGTGATTTTTTGAAATGTTCTAGGCTGTTAAATCTTAATTTGAGCGATCAAGATTAACACTGGTTTTTATTGGAAATCTCTCGGGATTTTGTTCCCGACGTAGTTTAAGGTCTTCGGACCACAAAACTGTACAAAACAGGGCAAACACATTTTTTTGTTTTTGAAAAATGTCCGGAGTCATCTGACCTTGATATGAGCAAACAAGACCGACGCCGGTTTTTATTAAAAATCTCTCGGGATGTCGATCCCGACGTAGTTTAAGGTCTTCGGACCAAAACTTTGTGCATGCGATATATATATATATATATATATATATATATATATATATATATATATATATATATATATATATATATATATATATATATATATATATATATATATATATATATATATATATATATATATATTTGTTTTCAGAAAATGTCCGGGGTCGTCGGATCTTGATTCGATCCAGACTGATGCCTGTTTTTATTGAAAGTCCCTCGGGATCTTGATCCCGACGTAGTTTAAGGTCTTCGGACCAAAACTATGTACAAGCGATGCTGGAAATCACATTTTTTTGTTTTTTAGAAAATGTCCGGAGTCATCAGGTCTTAATGAAGACCGATGCCGGTTTTTATTGAAAATCTCTCGGGATGTCGATCCCGACGTAGTTTAAGGTCTTCGGACCAAAAACTATACAAGAGAGCGCTGGAAATGTATATATATATTTTTTGTGATTTTTGAAAAGTGTCCGGTGTTGTCGGATCTTGACTCGAGCAATCAAGACCGATGCCGGTTTTTATTGAAAATCTCTCGGGATGTCGATCCCGACGTAGTTTAAGGTCTTCGGACCAAAACTGTACAAGAGAGCGCTGAAAATGTATATATATATTCTTGTGATTTTTGAAAAGTGTCCGATGTTATCGGATCTTGACTCGAGTAATCAAGACCGATGCCTTGTTTTATTGAAAATCTCTCGGGATGTCGATCCCGACGTAGTTTAAGGTCTTCGGACCCAAAACTGTACAAGCGAGCAGCAATCAAGGTGGGAGATTCCGAGGATTCTTCTTAGAATGGTTCAAATCATCAGGTCATGCCTTGGGATGGTTGAGATCACTGTTTGACCAAGTCAATTCTTTTTCTTTTTCTTGAAAATTCCATTGAACTTTTTCCTACATCATCAAGCCAATTTCTCACCAATTTCTCACAAGATGAGATTTTGGTGAGATTCATTGCTTTTTCTCATCATTCTCTTCCATCACTTCATTCTTACAAGGAGGTACAAGATTCACTTGCAACCACCCTTCCCAATGAGGAGTTCTTCCCAAGGAGAGAGGAGGAGAGGTCGTTTCAACTAGAGGGAGGATAGGACGGCCCCCTGGGCGCCGCCCAAGCCGTCCCTGCCCACTGGTTTTTTCAGTGGGTTGGGTAAAGGGGTGCCCTCTCTTTTTCTATATAACATGGAGCACCCTTGGCCCCTCCAACATGCAAGCTCTCTCTTCTCTCTCTCTCATACTCTCTCATTCTTCAAGTTTTTTTCTCTCTTTTAGTGGTTATTTGCTCTTTTCAAGTGGTGGGCCTTAGTGAAGCTTTGGGACAGCACGGTGGTCCCCCTTGGTGAGTGGTGAAGGTATGGACCACTCCCTTTTCTCTCTTGTCCTTTTCCTTCTTCATTATCTTTTCTCATAGTTCCTTTCTTTTCTTCATGTAGCTATTTCAAAAGAAGTGAAGGTGGGCCCAAGTATTTTTGGCCTTTTTCTAGATCTCCAATCTCTTATAAAGGTGGTGCATGGAGAAGGACATTGCAAGCTTCCATTTCATTCTTTCTTTTCTTTTTTCACTCCCTTCATGTGTATGTAAAGGGTAATTTTGCCATGTCCATCAAGTGTGTATGGCAAAATATCCTATCTTTCTCCATGGAAGTTGGGCCTCTTTTCATGTGTATCAAATGGGCTCAAAGTGAAGTCATGGCCCTTGGTGTATTTGGTGGGCCCAATGCTTCATTTTGGGCTCCCTCTTGCTCTCTTTTCTTTGTCATTTTTCTTGGAGTTTTCTTTTTCTTTTCCATCTCTTTTTTTTTCAAGGTTTGGGCTCATGAGAATGGTAGGGCCCACTTCAAGTTTTGGGCTCATGGGGCTCACTTTAGGTGGCCCCATCTTTCTTCACATGTGTATGACAAAGGTAACTAGCCCATTCTTCACTTGGATCTCAAGTGGGCTAGATCCCTAGTTAGGGCCCTTATGGACAAGTAGCCCAAATCTTCCATCATTTCTTGATTATGATGTACATCTTTGTTCACAAAGTGTGGTGGGTTCCTTGGAATTCCTCCATATAGATGGGCTTTTGGGCCTTCCTTAAAATTTGTGCATTTCTTTGGACCATGTGTGCACTACTATACTCTGTTCATGTAGGATTTCTTTCTTTCATGCTTTTTCTTTTGATGGATGGAGGACTTGAGTTACTTGATCATCTACAAGTCCCATGAGTGGGTTGTTTCAACAATCTCACTAAGATCAAATGGTTTTTTTTTTTTTTGTGGTAGGAAAGTGGTGTTCAAGAGTTTCCTTCAATGTTATCAATCTCAAATGGATAATTCCTCTTCAAGTGAGCTATCCATGCAACCATAGCTCCTTGAACTTCTCTTGGGATGCTTGGTGGGTCATCCGCCATCATTCTCAAAGATAAGTGATTTTTTTTGTGAGGAAGAATGATACCCATAAGTTGCCCAATTTTGCCCCATGCTTTGGGACATTTTGGATTTTGATCTTTAAGTGGGCTATGTATATCATTCTTAGCCATTTTCATGATGGTTGGGTTACTCATCAAGCCATGCCCTCTTGTGCTCAAATGGTCCCCTTATTTTGTAAAGAAATTGGTGCACATAAGTTGCCCAAACTTGTCCTTGCATGGACATTTCCGACTTTAATTCTTCATGTGGGCTATGTGCATCAATTTTTTTTTACCATTGGCTTCTTTGATTCATATGTTTGTGGGTAGACCGCCATGTTGTGCTCTCATAGTCAAAACTTTCATCAAAATGGTGCACATAGGGATGCCCATGGTTAACCCATGAATGGGTCCTCATGTTTTTCAAGTGGGCTATGTGCTCCCTTCAATCCATTGAGGTGAGGCATTTGGGTTGCTCTTGGGGGCCCATTTCCTTCCTATTCCCCACTTGTCCATGTACATGTGTAAAAAGACAGAAACATCTTAAGTGAGAATCATGGCCTTGGCATAAAAAGTGGATCAACCTTGGCCACATATGGACTTTGAGGAGGGATTTCTCATGTGAAGTAGGATTCTTATCCCCTGTTGATCTCATGGCACTTGAGTGTATTTGTTGTCCAAAGTATGTCCTTGGATGATGGGCTTTCTTTGCCTAAGGCATAGCATGCAACCTTTTTTAAGGTGGGCCTTGCTTTCTTTAATGGGCCCAACACATATCCTAGGTAACACATGGAGTTGGACTTTGGATTTTGCATCTGAATGTGAGCCCCATCCCATGGTTTTCCTGGATGATAATTTGGATTTTGACGGGTAAAGGATAGGGACTTACCTTGCCAAGCTTGTAGGATTCAATGGCGGATGGTACAAGAGGACGTCGGGTGATTGATGAGGATGATCCTGCCTTCGTCATTCGTCGAGGGGCCCATATGTGTTCTTTGGCTCAAGAGCACCAACCTCTTCCTGCCATCAAGGGTCGAGGTACCAGAGATCACTGGGACAACTGGGTGAAACATCCACAAGCCTTTGCTTAAACGAGTTCTGGCTGACACTCCTTTTACTAGCCTCCTTACCTTACGCTTCCATAACAACAGTGTCAATCGCATGATGCTCGCGGCTCTTTACGAGAAGTGGCGGGATGAGACTCACACTTTTCAACTCCCTTGTGGCGAATGGGGAATAACTCCCCTGGATATTTATATGCAAATCGGCTTTCCATTTCATGGGGCAGTTGTTCCCCAAGTCAGCTCTCTTGCTCCCATCACTTCCGCTGACTGGCTACGGCTTGTTAGTAATGTCCCGCCTGAAGATGAATTCCAAGGCCATCAAGTAAAGATGCGATGGTTCTACAATACTTTTACTTCCGTCACCCCCACTACCGAGCTAGAGGCCCTCCACAAGGCACGGGCCATGATTACTTATGCCTTCGGCTCCTTCCTCTTCTGTCACGCGAATGAGAGGGTCGATCCTAAATTTCTTCGCTTGGTTGAGGATCTTCACCACCCCTACAATTGGAACGGGGCTATCTTGACTCATGTTTTACAGGGTTTGGATAAGACCTCCTGGAATAGCTGGTCATTCACAGGTTTCTGGCCTGTCGTTGAGGTACTTCTTCTTTAACCTTCCTTGGAGACATTTGTCTTTTTTCTTTCTCTGATCGTTAGGTGTACCCTTGCCCAGACTTGCTTTTATGACCATTTTCCCTACCTCGCGCCGAGGATGCGGGATGACATTGAGCCATCTTTGTATCGCCACATGTACTGGCATCAACAAAATCGTCAGCGGAACTCTCGAGTCTCTAGGGACAACTGGCGTGCTGACATAGACGGATTGACCGTTGAAAATGTAAGTATCTTGCTTTCATTATCCCTCGTGCTGCACTGTAATTGATCGTGATGATCTCCCTTGTTGTAGCTTGCTCGGATGCCATACGCCAACTTTCCTCTCTATTACACCCCTCAGTGTGTAGAGACCTATGATGCTTCATGCCTCCAGATCATGCTTTCTGACCGCTGAATCATTTCAGTGGTATTTGGGTGAGAGGCTGCTTCGACAGATTACCGGGGTAGCTAGAGTCCCTTGTTCTGCACCTCCTCCAGCTGCTCAGATCCCAGCTGATGAGATAGTTGATGCTCTTGTGGGCTAGCCCGGGTTTCGTTTCACGATCCCTGATTGCGACTATGATGAGTGGTACTTGTTGTATGGTCAGGGGCCTCTGCTTCCTCCGCTCTATGTTCCTGAGGGCCGTCGCAGATATGCTGGAGGCTCGGTGACAGCTTATTTGATGGATCTTCATCGTCGAGAGCGGGGACGAGAGAAGGGATGATGACAACTATGTTGGTGACCTGTAGCCTGCTTTTGTGTTCAGCTTACTTGATGTATGATCTTCTTCTTTTGACTTTTACCTTCTTCTGTATAAAAATCTTCTGAATGAATATACAATCTTTGACTTGTCTCAAATTCCTTGATGATGTCTGGATGCTTTGACTTCTGACTCATTTCTTAATGACTTGTGGGAGATGAGACTTCTTAACTACATGGATGATGACTTTAATGGTTCAGATGGCTTGATTCGGCCCTGTGGGCTCACTTGAGACTTCGGCTTTACTTTGGAAGCACCTTTTCTTGATGTTTTGTGAGGCTAAGAAGGCTTCTCATGGTACGGATGATGACTTGAACGACTCAGATCTCTTGATTTGGCCTTATGGGCCCACTTGATGATCAGATCTTGGATTCTGACCCTTCTTTTCATGATCAAACCCTTAATCTTGCTATTTGATGACCCATGCGAGCTCTTTCATGGTTTAGATCATAATAATCTAGTCTTCGAATGGCTAAGATTGCTTGTGGCCCTCTCTTGATCATCTTTCCCTCTCTTTGACTTGATCAGACCCATTATGGCCGCAGTGCTTCGTGATTGAATAGGTGGGGTACCTTCCAAATGATTCTGATCAACCTCAATCGAAATCTGGAATGGATTGGAGCCTTGGGCGGCCCTTAGGGTGCCATCTGCTGATGTGGATTGTCAGCCTCACCTACCAACAACCATGGAGCCAATCCCGCGGAGAGAGAGGGAACGCGTCCGTACGGGCGGCCCAGAGCGGGCCGCCCAAGGTTCGCCTCTTGTGCGGCCTGGGCCGGTTCTGGTTCGGACATTCTCTTCTGTCCACTGCCCTTGTCTCCACCTGTTTTGTACTGGCGAGTTCGATTCTAGCCATGAATCCTTTCTTCTCTTTGTCTTTTCTCTTCATCTTGTCCTCTTCCTATTTTGTCTTTTCTTGGGCAGCCTTTGATGGTGATTTGAGGGCCATAATGGGAGAGGTTGGTGGGTCTCACACTCCAACAATTGGTGAAGGCTTTAATGATGGAGGGATTCTTTTAATGGATGGTAGAGATGGAGCATTGAAGGAGATTTAGAGGGCAATGGTTGGTGGAGCTTTGAATGGCCCCATTAATGGCAGCCATGCTGAAATTTCATATTTGAATGGGTCTTTGATTGTGGGAGAACTGGATGGTATGGATGAGATGAGGAGATGGGACATAGGTGAGGCTATGCATCCCTTGAATGTGGGCCACCTAGATGATGTGATTGATGGTGGTGATGGGGGTATGATGGACATAGATGGGCTGATCTCATGTCTGGACGGTATGGATGGTTCAAATGATACCTTTGATGGTTTGGATGCTCTTGATGATGGCCGAGATGTGCGGCATACTTGTTTGGGTGGACTTGATGTGATCATTGATGATGTCCCCCTAATGATGGACGGTGTGAATGCCTCGATGATCCCTTTGATTGGCCAGGATGATGACTAAATTCATAATTTCCTATTGGAGAGAGCCGCAAGTCCAGATCTGACCGTTGATTCTTCGATCGGGGTTGCCGGGACCCTTCTTGATGGTTCAGATGCATTCTTTGATGGTTAGATTGGCACGGATGCCACGATGTGCGGTGTGATCTTTGCTGATAGCCCTTTTGCTGGAGAGAATCGTCCTTCTCCTGATCGTCGATCTTTTGCGCACTCTGTTCATGAGGTGGGCGAGTCTTCTCATGTGGCTTGAGGTCGTGACAGTTTCAGACAGTGATGCGACTATATCAGACATAGCCGTTACTGAGGGCAGGTCAGGGGCTGTCGAGTCTGTAGAGGTTCCAGCTTTTCCTTCTCCTTTGCCCGTTGATCTTCCGATCATTGATGAGCTGTCATTGATTTCTGGGCCTTTTGTTCTAGAGGGGGTACCCGTGAGGACTTGTCAGCTGCTTCCTCGTCCTTCTTGCTCGCCACGGCTGCTTGCTTGGCTTGACAGTTTGTCAACTTATGAGATTCGGGATTTAGAGTCCTATGACTTCGGCAATCTGATCCATATGGCTAGAGTTGACATTGACTGGAGGATGCTCGGAGCTGCATTGATTGACTAGGGTCCCTTCGTTGAACTTGTTCGCGTTCAACGACATGGAGATGGGACCCTCTTTGGAGGAGCTTGCACGCTTGACAGGCCTACCTTGAGATTATACTCAGTATATCTCGCCGAAGACATTGCCGAAGACTGCCACACCGCAGAACTGGTTCGGGATCCCCTATCTTGTTCGGCCTGCAGCTGCTAGCCAGGATACTGTAGTGTTTTCCTTGGATTTACTGTATGATCTCTTTTCGGGTCCTCGGAATGTGGCCGGATCTATTCTTGCTCGGAACGCACTGATGTTCTGCTTGATAGTTGAGGTGCTATTCTCGGGATGGCGCAGGTCCCAGACTCCTTTGCTTTTTGAGGTGATGAGCCGAGCTACCCGACGGCAGGGGATCATTTCTCTCATCCTGGCCGAGCTGTTTAATGGGCTGACTGACTGTGCCCTGGGCCGCACTCGTGTCCTTCGCGGCTGCTGTGCATTTCTTCAGGTATCTTTTCTGCACCCTTCTCTTCTTGCTTTTTAGGAATTGCTTTGCTCTGGCTGAACTTCTTTTCCTTCTTATGATCAGGTCTGGCTATGGAGCGTCTTTCGCTGACTGTTCCTGTACCATTTCCTGACACCCATCGCCCAGACCTTATGCGACACATCATGGAATTTCTTCCTCATACGGCTTTTCTAATAACACTGAGAATGACTTAGCGCACGCATGCGCTTCTCATCTACTAGCTGCAACTGATCGAATTTGGCCCGTTGCCATTCTCCTTCTTCAACTCCGCTTTCTAGTAACACCCGTAGTGATGGTATTTCCACCTCGACTGGCAGAACTGCTTCCATCTCATAAGTAAGCTCGAAAGGAGTAACTCCCGTAGCAAACCGTACAGATGTTCGATAGGCCCAAAGTGCATATGGGAGCATATCTGACCAATCTCGATAGGTCACGACCATCTTCTCGAGTATCTTGACGATTGTCTTGTTTGCGGCTTCTACCCCACCATTCATCTGAGGATGGTAGGGCTTGATCGATGACGTTGAATCTTGAATTTGTTGATGAAGTCATCCATCTTCTTGTTGACGAACAGGGGTCCCATTATCTGTGATGATAGCATTGGGGATTCCATACCGACATATGATGTTGTTCTTCATGAATTTGATCACCTGGGATGCTGCAATCATGGTGTAGGAGGCTGCTTCTACCCACTTAGTGAAGTAGTCGACTGCCACAAGTATGTACTCATGACCGTTTGATGCTTTCGGACTAATCTTCCCAATGATGTCGAGTCCCCACATGGAGAAGGGCCAGGGGGTGGTCAGGTTGTATAATTCTGATGAGGGGGCATGGATTTGATTCGCATGCTCCTGACACTTGAAGCATTTTCTGACGTGCTGGCAGCAGTCTGTCTCCATGGTGAGCCAATAGTAGCCGAGTCGCAGAATCCTCTTTGCCATCATGTGCCCGTTCATGTGTGGGCCACAGATTCCTTCGTATATTTCTTTCATGATTTTTGCAGCTTCTGTTTCATCGACACATCGAAGGAGGACGTGATTATAGGATCGCTTGTAAAGAACTTCGCCACTGATGGTGAACTGGCCGGCCAAACACTGGATGGTTCGGCGATCTGTTGCTGTTGCTGACTCCAGATACTCCTGGGTTTCGAGATATTGCTTGATGTCGGCATACCAGGATTTGTCAGGGACAGGTTCGGCTTCTTCTATTTGCAGGCAGAAAGCAGGTTCATCTTGAATTTCGACTATGAGCTCCCATTCTAAAGCTCCTTTCGGGATCTCGAGCATCGACGCAAGTGTGGTGAGAGCATCTGCAAACTGGTTCTTGGCTCTGGGCATGTATGAGAAGGTAATTTCTTTGAACTCCTTGATTCGATTTTCAAGATACACATGATATGGTATCAACTTCTCATCCTTGGTTTTCCATTCGCCATTGGTCTGATTGATAATAAGCTGTGAGTCTCCAAATACTCGTAGCTTCTTGACGCCCAAAATTATAGCTTCCCTTAAGCCAGCGATGCATGCTTCGTACTCTGCTATGTTATTGGTGCACTCGAATGCTATGCGCCTTGAGATAGGAATAGGGACATCATCTGGAGAGTAGGAGGATTGCTCCAATACCACTCCCTTTAGAATTTGCTGGGTTATCGAAAAATAACGTCCACTCATCTTTCTTCTTCTTTTCATCCCCTTCGATAAGCAAGAGATCTTCATCAGGGAAGAATGTCTTGAGCGGTTGATAATCCAAGAGGGAGTGGGTCGCAAGATGATCGGCGAGGGCCTGTCCCTTGATTGCCTTCTGAGTGACATAGGTGATGTCGAATTCAGACAGGAGTAGCTGCCATTTAGCTATCCTTCCAGTGAGTGCCGATTTCTCGAACAGGTACTTGAGCGGATCCATGTGAGCGAGTAGGAGAATAGGAAATGCAACCATGTATTGACGAAGTCGCTGAGTTGCCCAGACTAGGGCGAGGCAAGTCTTCTCGATCGGAGAATACCTGGTCTCGTAGTCGGTGAACTTTCGGCTCAAATAATATATTGCTTGTTCCTTCTTCCCAGTCTCGTCGTGCTGGCCGAGAACACAGCCAATGGCTTCTGCTTGCTACCGAGATGTATAACAATAGTGGTCGTCCGGGAGCGGGTGGCACTAGGACCTGGAGGATTCATGAGATACTTCTTGATGCGATCGAAGGCAATTTGGCAATCATTATTCCATTCTTTTGGAACGTTCTTCCGAATGAGCTTGAAAATGGGCTCACAAATAGGTGTGAGCTGTGTGATGAAGCGACTGATGTATTGAATTCTGCCGAGGAAGCCATGAATTTCTTTCTCTGTTCTAGGAGGGGGCATCTCGATGATTGCTCTGGTTTTGGTCTCAGTAGACCCTGATGCCATCCTCGCTCACTATAAAGCCGACGAGCTTACCTCCCATTGCACCGAAGACACATTTCTGAGGGTTGAGACGGAGCTTGTACTTTTCTAATCTATTGAATAACTTCTTCAGATCTTCAAAGTGTCCTTCAATTGTGCGAGATTTGACGATCATATCGTCCACATATACTTCAAGCTCTTTGTTCATCATAGTCGTGGAATAGTGCTGTCATTGCTCGCTGATATGTTGCTCCTGCGTTCTTCATACCGAACGGCATTACCCTGTAACAGAAAGTTCCCCAGGGAGTGATAAACGATGTCTTCTAGCGATTTTCAACGGCAATCTTGATCTGATTATAACCTGAGAACACGTCCATGAATGAGAAGACCTTGTATCCAGCAGTGTCGTCGACTAGAGTGTCAATATGTGGCAAAGGGAAGTCGTCTTTAGGACTGGCCTTGTTGAGATCTCGGAAGTCAATACACATTCGAACCTTGCCATCCTTCTTTGGTACTGGTACGATGTTGGCGAGCCATTCAGGGTAGTTGGAGACTACCAAGAATCCCCCATTGTACTACTTGATGACTTCATCTCGGACTTTCAGAGCCCATTCTGGCTTCATTCTTCGAAGTTTTTGCTTCACTGGCTTCATATCTGCCTTGGTTGGCAGATGGTGTACCACGAGCTCTTCATCGAGCCCTGGCATGTCTTCATATGAGAACGCGAAGTTGAACAATCTTGGAGCTAGGAACTCTATCATTCTCTGCTTCATCTCTGGTGGCAATGATTTTCCAATGCGTACTTCCCTACGGATCTCAGGTGTCCCCAAGTTTACTATCTCGAAATCATCAGGCTACAACATTGGCTTTAGATTCGAACTTTTTGAGGAGATCCTCTAGTTCGAGAGCCAAGTCATCATCTTCCTCATCCCGAGCTTCGTCCAGACCCATGAGCTCGAAGTTTAATTCAATGCCAAAGTCATATAATTCGACTTCAAACTCATGTGACTCTTTAGACGAACTTGGCACACTATTGAATGCAGGAAAATAAATGTTTTTTGGTTTTTGAGATTTTTCAGGAATGGAAATGCTAGATGTTTTTGGCTTTTAAAAGTTTTCGATTTTTTTGGATTTTTTAAATTCGCGGGACTTTGGACAAGCGGGCATTGCAGACCATGATTGATCCCGGCTTGTCCCAAAGTTCGATCGCTGCTTAAACATGCTTTTTTTTTTGGAAGCCAGAGCCCTCAGATGGCTCTTTGGATGATTCAAAAGTTAGGGAAACAGACGACCATTCAGGACCCCACACTTCCTCCCCTAAAGAGGTGGGAATTGATGATTCGGGCGAAGAATCACAGTCTGGCCCAATGACCATGATTTCTCGCTGGTCGGGTTCGAGATCTGAGTCATACTCAGTCCCTCCTGGATCACTTACCTCGCACTGCAATTCGTCTGGTTCCACAATGAGACATAAGTTCGGAATCTGGATATCGGACCAATCCAGGGCTGGCCATTTCCCTTTCTTGGTCCAATGGATGGGCTACTTCTACCCCTGGCTGGTTGGAATTGAAGCGGGCAAGTTGTGCCCCTGGTTGATTGATGCTGAAGTGGGCAGGTTGTGCCCCTGGTTGGGATCAGGTATCAGAGTAACCTGGTCCTAATGCTGTTGTATTTGACTTTCTTCTCCATCTTCATCCTTTCCTTCTTCTTCTGGAGGCTTGGACGGTTCGAGAATCTGATCCCATCGAATGGGGGGCCACGTGGCCTAAGCTAGGCTCATTGGGAGGCCTTTGTGTAGCACAGTCGGTTGATTCCCTCCTGGATCTTTGCAAGGTTCTCCTGGCTTGACGAATTGGATGGGTGAGCACCGAAATTTCTTCCTTCTTTTGTCCATGAAGATTGCCCTGTACCCGAGTCCCCATTTGCGTTGGTTATATATCAGTGGTATCTTTCTGGACTTGAAATGGTTCTTCATTCGGTATCTGAGGCTCAGACGTTCTGCTGGTGAAAAGACACAGTCCACCCTTATCGGTTCCGGATTGGCGATAGAGTTTACAGTCTCGAATTCGAAACTATGAAACGGGATGTCTTCTCTTTAGAATGCTGGATATCGATGATCGGGATGTCTGGTTCAGTGGCAGTAGCATTGGAAGGAATGATGAGCTCCTTCTCTGCATGGATAGAGATCACTTGATTTCCACATATGTATTTCACTCGTTGATGCAGGGTTGATGGCACAGCCCCCACCTTGTGCAGCCAAGGTCGTCCGAGCAACATGTTGAAAGAGGCTGATATATCCAGGATTTGGAATGTGATGGTGGAGATTTCCGGACCTATCTGTACCTCTATGTCGACCTCCCCTTCCACTGATCGGCGGGTGTTGTCGAATGCTCTAACGCATATGGTGCTGGGTCGGAATGAAGAAGGACTGATTCCCAGACGTTCCGCAGTCTTGAGCGGGCAGACGTTTAAGCTTGAGCCATTATTGATAAGGACCAGCGGGACACAAAGGTCTTTGTATCGTAAGGCTATGTTGAGGGATCGCCCATGATCGCGTCCTTCCGGTGGCAACTCATTATCGGTGAAGGTGATGGTGCGCGGAGCCAGGAGCTGTCCAATAATCAATGTTATCATCTCTGGTGCCGTATCGGAGGAGACATGAGCATCGCTCAAGGTTTTGGCAAACATTTCTCGGTGTATGCGAGATGTGCAGAGTAACTCCCATACAGAGATTTGAGCAGGGATTGACTTGAGCTAAGTTGCCACATCGTATGTGGCTTCATTTTTGTTTCCGAGGCCTGAGAGAGCGCATTTGGGATCTCCTCTGTTCTGATTATCTCCTCGGATGCAACGCCCATTGGGATTCATGTTTCCCACGTTTCGCACATTCTGTATAGTGCCATGGGACCTTTTTATAATTTTCCTCACCTTTGCCTTCTAGGACCACTGGTTCTTGCAACGGTACTGGTGTGGGTACCAGATCTTCCTCGCATGGAGCTTTTGCCTTGAAGACTACATTATTGCCTGTGATGAAAGGAAAATATCGAGGCTTGTTTTCATAGATTACATAAGGTCGCGGTCCTGGCTTGACCGTTCCTGGGGCAGGAGGCTCCCATGGATTGAATATTGGTCCTCTTGATATGGCAGGGGACTTCTCTGTTCGTCCCAGCTGTCGTAGTGTGATTGACACGCCTCCAGGATTTACCCCTTGCAATATCACTGGCTCATCTGGAGGAACTCCTTCCAAGATAACGGGCTCTTGCTGCTGATGAGTATGGCTCCTCCAATGCGAATTGTATTGTTCCTGTGCTGAGATTGCCCCTTGCAAGATGACAGGTTCGTATGTGGGCTCGATGTATGATTGTGCTCCTTTCAGAATGACAGGTTCGTATGTGGGCTCGATGTATGATTGTGCTCCTTCCAGAATGACTGGTTCCCAATATGAAGGGCTGCAAGATGCCCCTTGCACAACTGGCACATCATATGGAAGTGTTCCTTCGAGTACTACTGGCTCGGAGACTGAAGGAGGAAAGGGCCTTCCCCTTGCATGATCGGAGGAGGATTTGTTGGCCCATAAGTGTAGGCATGAATGGACTGGATAGGGGAGAAAAAGCGGTCGAGGCGCTCTCCTTCTTCTATGCTGTTGACGGTGGGGCCTCGAGATGAACTGGGGTCCGTTGGATGTTGAGGCAAAGGATTCTGAAGAATGTTGGTGGAAGCTGCTACAGGAGTTCCAGGGACTGAGATGACGATTTTTCGGTCGTCGATCAGATCTTGTATGGCATTCTTCAAAGTAAAGCATCGATCAGTGGTGTGGCCACGTCCTTGATGGTAGGCACAATACTCATTTTCTCGATAATTTGGAGGTAGAGGATTTGGAGGAGGCCTAGGTGTCATCAGAGTGAGTAACTGCTTTTGTACCAGCATAGTCATGACTTGACTAAGTGGCTGAGTGAGTGGAGTGAACTTCCTGAGCTCCCTGTAATTCTGTCTATTCTGGTATGAGTATTGACCGTTTCCTCTGAACCGCTGCTGCTGTCGAGGTGGTTGTGGCTGTGGTTGCGGATTTTGTTGTGGTTGATACCTCTGAGGTAGGTGCTGAACCTGATTTTGCTGATGCTGTTAATGTCCCTGTGGGGGAGCATATTGATTACCCTGAGCAATGGTGTTGATGTTATTTACCTCTGTCGGGCGGGGAGGAGAACCGCTGCAGTTTCCATTCCCATATCCGATGGGTCTTCCCTCCACTCTGTTCCTCTTGACTGGAGTGGCTTGATGAGGTCATGGGGAGATCGTCCCGGCACGGATTACTGCTTTGACTTGCTCTCCAGCACGGATCAACTGTGAGAAATTCACATATGGATGCGAGATGAGATATCCAGATATGCCCGGATATGTTGAATGAACAATCATGGAGATTTGTTCTTCGTCGTCGATAGGTGTCCGCATTCTGGCTGCCATAGCTCGCCAACGACCCACATAAGCTGATAGTGTTTCATCACTCCTTTGCCTGAGAGCCGCGAGGTCAGCTCTTCTGGGTGCCATGTTGAGATTGTACGCGAATCTGTCGACGAAAGCCTGGGAGAGTTGTTCCCACGTCCTAATGCGGTGGCAGTCCAATGAGGTGTACCAATTTAGGGCATCGCCCTTCAGAGATTTTTGAAACAAACGAATGAGGGCTCCTTCATTTCCTGAGATTGCACTCAGCTCTCCACAGAAGGCCTTGAGATGTGCTGTAGGACAACCGCTGCCATTGTATCTTTTGAATTTTGGTACCTCAAAGTTTTGAGGTACTTGAGCATCTGGGAAAGGACACAAGTCTCTGAACTTGGTCGAAGGTAGATCTATTCCTTGTTGCCGCTGAAGCTGATTTTGCAAGATCTGGAACTGTTCCCGCAACTCGTCCAGTCCTGAGTGATCCGTTCGAGCGACTGGTGCCTCTTAGGTAAGGCACGTTCTTCTTCGCCATAGTGGTCGATGTCTTCGACCCAATGGATTTGCTGAAAAGCAACCGCGGGTTGCTGAAGTTGATTTGATGATTGAACTGGACTCTGATGAGCTTGTGCTTGAAAGGACTGTAATTGAACTGGGAATTGTACTGAAGGTTGAACTGGAACTGGCTGGAAATTGACTGGAGACTGCTGAATTGAAGATTGTTGAAAATTAACTGGAATCCCATCGGCGGGGATGTGCTGGAATTGAAAAGTGCTCCTGTTTGCAGGAGGCTGAGATGCTAGGAAGTGACCCCCTTGTTAGGTATTTGCCACTGCCCGCTGATTGATGTGGGCTTGACACTGACCCCCATTATGGGCATTCGCCAGTGGTGTCCCTGTTGCTGGAAATTGAATTGAAATCCCAACGACAGGGATGTGCTGAAATTGAAAAGGGGTCCCATCGGCGGGAACATGCTGGTACCTACTGAGACTGTTGTTTGTAAGATTGACTGGAAGTCCCTGTGACGGGAGTGCTCTGAGATGGCCTTGTCGTCGCGAGAAGGTACTAAGGAGGATGCCCCATAGCAAAGGGCTGAGACGGCTGCTATCGGTAGTCTTGGGCAGACTCCGATGGTTGTGCTTGATTTGAACTGGAGGCCGGAAGGACCCGGCATAGCTGCTGAGATTGCTGAACTGGGCCAACCTGATTGTTGGCTGCTGCGGTGGTTTGTGCTTGCATGAATTGTAAGAGCATTTCTTGCATAGCTCTCATTCATTGTGCCAATTCTTGCATGATTGGCGTATTCTCAATTGGCTGTTGCGCTTCGGTCATCTCAAGAGCAGGGAAGAGATGAGTTTCTTCTTCTTGGTCGGACATGGCTTGCTGAGCCCGAGTGCGGATTATGCTGCGAAAGGGAAGTTGTTTCCGAACACGTTGAGCCCGAGGAGGCGCAATGGTGAGGACTATACTCTACTCTATTTTTTTTGGGTTTTGGGATTTTCTATTTTTTTTTGTTTGGCTTTGGGTAGGATGCTATGCAGATGAGATTGTATGAGGACTGATGACTTTCAAGTATAGGAATGATTCTATTTTTCAAGTCAGATCACGACTAGTGGGACTAGCATATCCCCAGCGGAGTCGCCATTCTGTGGACCCTCGCTGTTCCGCGCTCCCACACGACGTTCTCCCTTTCCTTTCGGAAAAAAGAAGAAGAGGTGTGTGCATGCGAATCTCCGTTTGTGCCACTGGTTTGCCTCGTTTTCGAGGGCTTTGTTTGTTTGTCGTGTTAAGCTGGATGTGTCAGATGAGTTTATATAAGACCAGAGTCGCCACTAGCCAGTTACTTCGAATCTACAGTCAGCTAGACCCCGTAGAAACGTTAGAGAAGGGGATCCGAAGATTTCTTTCTCTAAAATGACTCATTTTGATCTGCAGCCAGAGATTCGAGGTAAGGGATCACGGTTACAGGGTGGGAAGAGGTTGAGCACCCCACACACTGCCCGTACCGAAGTACGGTCTCTACTTCACAGAATCGAACTAACACTTGAAAGTCTGTTTTAATCCTCGTATATTCTCATAGATGACATGATGCATGGATGCAAGTCTGAACAGTAAGAGTTTCTTATGGGCAGGTTTCCATTGACAGGCAAGCCCAGAGCATACGCTCGAACTGACAAGTGCTTTATGCGAGATGCATGCTGTGTGTTTGAATAATCAAAGTGCTTATAGTGACTAATGTATGAATGCAGGTCTGAACAGTAAGAGTTTCTGATGGACAGGTTTCCATTAACAGGCAAGCCCATAGTATACGCTCGAGCTGACAGGTGCTTTATGCGAGATGCATGTAGTGTATTTGAATAATCAAAGTGCTTGTAGTGAAGCAGGGGGGTTGGAAGAAAAGTAAATGTTGCACTTATGCTAGATGCGAATGAGATGATGCTAGTAAAGAACAACTAGATGGACGGAGGTGTCGCAAGGGTTGGCTTCGAGTGGCTGGATCAAGACTTGGATGTCTTGGGAGACTTAGACCAGTGGTCAGGCTGGGCTGGACTAGGGCTAGACTCTCCTCACTCGGGCTCTCCTTGGTGGAAAAATGGGCTAAAAGGGTGGAGAAGGACTCGGACGGACGGGTCGCTATGGACTGGATGGATTCTATATCGAAATGAGAAGGGGAGGAGGGTATTTATAGCGTTGGAGAGTGGCAGTTTTCGTAAATAATTTTGGGCGGCCCTTCTAGCGCGTGGTACGGACATGCCTCGGGGTTGCTGTTTGGACTCAGCGGGTCGACTTGGCAGGTCGACTCAGCGGGTCGACTCGATGATTTGACTTAGTGGGTTGACTCAGCGGGTCGACTCGGTGATTTGACTCGGTGGGTTGACTCGACGGGTTGACTCAGGTGACCGAGTTTGACTTTTTTAGGATTTTTTGACTGGTTTTTCTTATGGGGGGTTTTTCAGGCTGATGTTTAGGGGCGAGTTGATTGGGTTCAGGCTTGAGTTGGGCTATGGATTGAGGCTTACAAGGGTGAGTTTGACTGAGTTTGGACATGGGATTTGGGGGTATGGTCCTCCATTCATCCAGCTATCTCTACCAACAGTGTAGCCGAAGGTGGGGTGTCTACATCTTCCATGTGGGTCATTGAAACAATTATTTAGTCTACGCTTTGAGCCATCCAAACCATTCAGAAGGTCTTGTGGACCCGGTTGGTGGGAAAACATAAGTTTGAGCCTGATCTAGACCCTCCTTGGACACCAAGAAGCCCTCGATGGCAATCATTCAATGCATGCCATTTCTTGTGGTGTGATCCATCTATAAGTTTGATTTGACCCATTTTTTGAAGCCATGCTCCAACTTTAAAAAAATCAAAATGGATATACGCCTTGAATTGAATACATACCTCATCGTGGGGCCTATAGTCAAATAATGAAAAATGTCTAATAGGCCCCACAAATATCTGTCAATCCTAAAAAACACCAATTTCGACTTTTGAGAGGGGAAAAAGTGAGATCTTCATCAAAACTCTCTCAGTGGGCCCAGGCCACAATTCCTGAAAACCTTCTCTAGTACACTAAGTTCGGCCATTGCTCTCTGATGCACTCACAATCCTATATTCTCTTTTTCGACATCATATTCCTTACAAAAAATGAACAATAGACTACTCCGTATTCGGTCTGATTACTCACCGATGAACACGGACAATCTATCTTTTTAATAGGTCAGAACATACATAGTTGTTGTTTGTTTTAGTATATACTATTGAAAACAATGAAAAAACTATTGCATCATGACATATTCGTTTAACGACGATCAAGAAGAGATAGCAATCAAAGACCGGACCGTTTTCATTTTACCAACGGGAGCGAAAGTTTCATCATAATTCACACTATGCGCTTGTTCTTACCCTTGGGCCACGAGACGAGCTTTATATCAATCCAAGCTCCCATCTAATTTCAATTTCATGGTATATACTCATTTGTTGTCGATAACTTGCTTCCCCTCAGGTAAAGACACTAGAGTCCAAGTACCATTTTCTTCAAGAGCCTGCTGTTGACGATAACTTGCTTCCCCTCTCGAAGAAACATAGTAGAGCTGGAGTTATGATCTTGGTCGTTAATGACCACATTTATGGATTCTTGAATTACTCTAGTTCTTTTGTTTAAAACTTGATATGCACGACTGTTTCTAACATATCCTAGAAAAATGCATTCATCATTTTTAACATCAAATTTTTCAATATTTTTCCTGTCAAGTAAAATGTAGCACAAGCTTCCGAAAATTCAAAAATGCTTAACCGATGGTTTCTTATCAAACCACAATTCATATGGTCTCTTATTCTTACCCGCTCTAACATATACACGATTTGTAATGTAACAAGCAGTATTCACAGCTTCAGTCTAAAAACTCTTTGGTAGATTCTTACTATTTAGCGAAACATTTGCCATCTCTTGTAGAACTCTATTATTTCTCTCAACAACTCCATTTTGCTGATGTGTTTTTGGAGCTGAAAACTCATGTAAGATACCATGATTTTCACAGTACTTCTGAAAATTGCTATTTTCAAATTCAGTTCATGTTCGCTTTTGATTCTATTGACATATATTTGTTTTTTAATCTGAATTCGTTTGATGATATTTTTAGCTTCATCAAAAGTTTCAGACTTTTCTCTCAGCAAAGCTACCCAAGAAAATCGAGTAAAGTCATCAACTATAACTAATAAATACTTTTTACCTACCTTTACTCTCCGTTCGAGTTGGTCCAACTAAATCCATGTGGAGAAGTTCAAGGGGTCTAGAATGTGGCTAGGGAGTTTATTTTCTTATGGCAACTTCTTATTTGTTTGCCAACTTGACATGAGCCACATACTTTGTTTTCTTTCTTTCTTAGTTTGGGTAAATCACATATGTGATCCCTTTTACTCAATTTATATAAATCTCTAAAGTTCACATGTCCAAGTCGTTAATGCCAAAGTTCAGATTCATCAAGTTGGGCCATGTAACATGAATATTTTATTGACCAACTTTGATCAATTATATAGTAATTTTCAGAGGTTCTGCGACCATGTAAAATTACATCTCCTGAATTATTCAGAATTTCACATTTACGATCAAAAAATTTAATACTATGATTATTATCGCAAATTTGTGAAATACTAAGCAAGTTATACTTTAATCCATCAACATATAGAACATTTTTAAACAAAGGAAGATTAGGTAGTTGAACATTGCCTTGGCCAATGATTTTACAATAGTTACCATCTCCAAAAGTGATAGCGCCTCCATCAATCTCGCCGATGTTTGATAATATACCTTTGTTTCCTATCATATGTCTTGAACAACCACTATCCAAGTACCATTTATAATGGCCACTGGCTTTGAAAGAGTGTGGATCACCAAACATTTGTTTTTAGGAACCCATTTCATAATGGTTTTGGACTTAGGTGGATCATTTTTTCCTTTAGGAGAATTAGGCACTTGTCTTTCTTTTCTCTTACTTTGTATCAATGGATCTTTGAGTAAGTCAATAATTCTCAGAATAAGTGAAGAAGAATAACCCATATTATTGGCTAAGATTTTCAATGTCTTTTGAAAAGGTTTTGAACTCTTGAAAATAGACTTTTTGAAAACCTTTCTAAAATTCATTTCTAGAATGCAAATATTCACATTTTATAAAGATGGTAAGTGATGTCTTTGGCTTTGGATTGAACTTGTTATAGGCCAATACCTAATCTATCACCATAAGGTCTGAAAAAATGAAGAATTTCTTCCACTATGTCTTTGGATTTTCCAGAAATCTTCGACTTCTTAAGAATAAGTAAATCAGATTTTAAAGAGTTAAAATCAGTTTGAAGTTTTTCAAAATCTTCATTTCTGATTTTCAAGTCTAGTTTACATTTTTCAAAACAATAAAAAAAAGGATTTTTCCAAAATACATCTTATTAAGTTCAGTTTGCAAATCATCACACCCATTTTTGAAACTTTAAGTTTGGATGCAATCTTACAACTTTCCTTATATAGGGCTTTGTAAGCTTCTTGAAGATCTTCTTCATTTTCAAATTCACTTCTGGATGTTTTATATCCAAAGTTATCATTGTCTTCAGAAGAGGAAAGTATTGGCAATGATCATAAATGCATTCTGAATTTTTTATCCTTCTCGATCTGATTCATTGAGTCTGAATCAAATTCAGATTCCGATGAATCATTCTAAGTTGCAACGATTCCTTTCTTCTTTAATTTTTCCCTTGCAGGACAATTTGCAACTAAGTGCCCATAACCTAAACAGTTTAAGCATTGTGCATCCTTTGTTTTGTTTTTCCAAAAATTTGATTTACCTTTCTTCTTTCCCAAAGGTTTTTGAATCTCAAATTTCATTTTGTTTTTAAAAATCTTGTAAAACTTCTTAGCCAATAATGCCATATCATCCACATCTTCTTTATTATCTGAATTTTCATTGATTGAAACAGATTTTGAAGATTTGAGAGCAATGGACTTACTCTTAGAACCTTTGAATATCAATTCATATGTTTGAATGGATCCAACTAGTTCCTCAACTTTCATTATAACAATATCCCTCAATTCTTGAATAGCAGTGACTTTAGAATTGAATCGATCTGGTAAAGATCTCAGAATTTTAACACAAACTTTGCTTTTTGGAATACTCTCTCCAAGACCCCACATAGAGTTTACTATATCATTTAATTTTGTATAAAAGTCCATAAATGTTTCATTTCCATCCATACGTATTTCCTCAAATTTGGTTGTGAGAAGTTAGATTTTAGACTTCTTTATAATATTAGTCCTCTCATGTGTCATTTCGAGTATATCCCAGGCTTGCTTAGCTGATTCACATGAAATAATTCTTTTAAATTTATCAGGTGAGAGAGCACAAGTTATAGCATTCAATGCTTTAGCATTTGCACTATTTTTATTTTTCTGAGTAGTGGTTCATAGGTTATAAGCCACTCATTTCATAAATTTAATTCCATAATCATCTGTTACTTCAATAATTGAAGGCGTCCAATCTAATAATGTGGCTTGCCACACACTTTCATCAATGGATCTTAGAAATATCCTTATTTTAGCTTTCTAATAAGAATAGTTAGTACCATCAAAAGGAGGTGGCCTAGAAACAGATAAGCTTTCAAATTTAGACATCTTATAGCTCCTGATCTAACTTTTTGGATAGAAAATCCACAAAAAAGAAAACCTGCTCTGATACCACATGAAAAATGATGGAGCTATAAATGTCCTTGGGGGGGGGGTGTGAATAGGACAACTCAATTTAATTCTGCTTCTTGTAATCTTAAAAATAAATCAGAGAATCAATCACAAGACTAGCAAAAATATGCAATTAATCAATCTGAAAACAAATATAGATCAATATGAAAACCTTAGATTAAATCGTAGGATAACCTTCCACTTAGAAATTTAAGTAGGACAACCTTATATCACGATTTAATGATTCATAAATAATCAAGCACATAAACTGATAATAAAGCAATCACCACGACATAAAGAGTTATAATGGTTCGGTGCTAAAAACAACTTGCACATACTCCACTCCTAAAATTACTTCTCTTTGTAATTTTGGCTTTCCACTATGTAAAGGTTTTCACAGGTTCACCTTTAAAATCCGATACAGAGATTGTGATTTTCACTAACTTATTACAACAAAACCTCAAATGATTTTCACAGGCTAATCAATAACCTTAAGTGATTTTCACAGGCTAATCACTAATAACCTAATTTGAGATTTTTATGAGCTATCTCAAACAAAAATCCAAAAGTAATAGAAGGGTATTATCGTTCTTCTTGTAGGAGGACATGAAGCTTAGCAGAGATGAAGCTTTAATAATGCAGTGATCCGATCGTTGTAGAAGATAAACCAATGCAGCTTGAACAAGATGGATCTAGGAATTTCTAAAAAGAGTTTTTTTAAAACTGCAATTTCAGTTTTCTTTTCTCTAGTATGAGAATGATCTTCTCTTTACATAATGAAATTAAATGAGAAGAGAACTAAGATGGCTATAAAATAAAATAAGAATTTAAAACAAATAGTTGGACTATAATGGAGAGCTTTATCATCAGAAAGATAGTAATTTTCGTGCTTTTGATTCATTAAAAATAGAGTGAAGAAAACTCTATTTATAGTAAAAAGTTAAGTATTCGGCTGACCTAAAATTCAACCGTTTTATCCCAACGGCTATTAGATTTCGTGGGATAAGATTTTGTTCAAACTTTGGCTAGCCCGAGTGAGTTTCGGGCTGACCCGAGATCTGAGTTCAGAAAACAGTTTTGAATCTGGAAAGTTGACCGAAGTTTCTTCGGCTGGCCGAAGCCTGTTTGGTTGGCTGAACACAGGGCTGGGCTGGCCGAACATTTTCAGAAATTCTCAATCAAGCTTGCTGGAAACTTGACCGAAGATTCTTGGGCTGACCGAACACATTGTTAGGCTAGTCGAATTTCCTAAAATATGACTTTACCAAATATATTAGAGTTATTAACTAAAAGTCATACGAAACCACCTAACCTAAGGTCATCCCTATGGCCAATATTACCTTGGCATATATGATTTATCTTCATAGCTTTGCTGCTTCTTGTTATAAAGTCTGTTACACCCCAAACCCGGTGACCGGGCTTACTAAATTCCCAATCACCAACCTTGGTGCCAACAGCCTCTGTAGTACCCCATTCTAAGCTCCGAGCTCTCATATGCCAGGTTCCGATCCTAGGATCCCACTAGGAGGATTTTCAAGAATTTTTTTTTTAAGGGAGCATAACCAAAACCATAAAACATCATCAGATATCCACTATATAGCTTGCCGAGTACAATGCTGAAAAGTGAAAATACAAAAAATGTAGCAAAAGTAAAAAATATCAGGCACATGAACCAAGCTCAACGCTGCTGATATGCCCTAGTACCTGTAGCGTAAACAAATGTGCATAAGCCTCCTACGAAGCTCAATAGAGTGCGTGTGTGCTTGTGTGATGCATATGACAAGTATATAGATATCAGAGTAAGCGAAAGTGATAGAGGGCTAAGTTACCAAGTTCATAAATGTTATCAACCATCCCAAGGCTATGCGATGCAAGGGCTTACATGGCTGAGTGTTGTATGCTAAAAATGCAATGCTAACATGCCAATCCTCAACTAATCCACATGTCAAAATGGTTCTCATCTGGGACATCACTGGGGTCTAATACACTCTAACACTGGCCGTCGCACATCACGCGCATAACCAAGCGAGTAGAAAAGACTTCATTATCCGCCTCGTTAGTGTTATGCCAATGCCCACCCGACTCGCCGATAGCGGACCCATATCACTAGCTGGTCAGACTCGACCTAGCTTATAGCCCACTGCACCCGGGCGGATAAGGTCACACCCCTTTCCAACCAACCTCGACACAGTGGAAGACGCGACCTATTGGTATTTGGCACTCAGGCGCTTATGTTATCCACTCGGTCTCAACGTTGGAGCATCCTACTGGTACCACAGGGTTTAGGGACTTTCACCCAAGGACATCCCTAGCGCCCACGTGCTAGAACATGTTTCCAGTGTCCATTATGCCAATCAAGATGTGACTATGGTGGCCACCACACCGATGCTGCTTAGGGTGTGAAGGCGATCGTGACAAATATAATGCGAAATGCATGAGTTATACAATCCAAGTCATGCACCAAACTTACGCATACTGCGCAATCATGTGGGGCGACCCTGTCTCGCACGGGTCCCCTAAGTATAACAAGCCAAAATGGTATATGCTATGATTAATCGTGATCCATAACAGGCATACAAATGATGCATATGGGCATATGAATGAGCATGGTATTCATTATATTAAGCATATTATCAGTGTGACCTATCAAGCTAAGTATACTAGCATGTTATCAAACATATCCTGTGATGTTACCTTAAATGGCCCAATATATGTAGAGAGTGGGACCCAGACCGTGGGCCCCATTGGAAATGTAAAGGTCTTCGTGGCATAGCCCACTTGAGACTATATCGGCCCCATACTTGGGCCTGCACATACAAAATGGGCTGATGAAATAGGTGTACGACATGGATAAAACATATATATCAAAGGGGGGACTATGGCGGGCCCTGCCTACCGGTTGGATAGCAAATACACATTATCGTAGGTCTTAGGAAGTTTCAATGGTAGGTATATAATCACCACCATTTCCCAAGTGAGGCCTACTCAAAATTGGGCCCCACGCGCCGGTCAAGACGGGTGGCATGATACCCAATACATCCATCAAGGTGGAACCTAAAGATGGGCCCACAACCTCTAGTTGGATGAAAAATGATCATTACAATGGCCCCAAGAAAGTTTTTAGTGGTGGGCATCAATGACCATTGTTCCCTGCGGGTGTGGCCCACCTGTGGTTTGGATCTGCCTCATTTTTGGGGCCATGTCCTAAAATGGCATGGAAAAACAGATGGGCGGCGTGGATAAGACAGGTACATCATGGTGGGACCCACAGGGTGGGCCACCTGCTAGGCAGCGTGCTTGCGCACGCTATCTGCAGTGTGGGACCCCCACTTTGGTCACAGGAGTTTTGAGTCAAACTATTATTTGTGTTTTCTCTTTCATCCAGACCTGTGCCACAGGTCTGGATGGAAGATAAACATTATAGTGAGCCTTACGAAGGCTTCAACGGTAGATGTTCAATCTCCACTGTTTTCTGGTAGTGGGGCCCACACAATTTCTGGGTCAAGCTTAATGGTGTGTGACCCCTTCCTATAGGTCTACGTGATCTTACCAATAGGATTGGATGGCAAGTAAATATCATAGATGGGCCTGGGACAGGTTCAATGGTTGACGTCACTATCCCCGCTGTTTAACGAGTTGTGGCCCACCTGGGAACTAGATTTGGCCCAAAATTGGGCCCGAGGCCTAAAATGATTTGGCAAAAGGGATAGATGGCGTGGATGATACATATACATCATGGTGGGACCCACAAGGTTGGCCACCTTGTGAAGCCCAAGGAGCCCAGCGTCCATGGACGTTGGTTACTCCCAGCAGTCTCTGACGCTGTGAGTGGCCAACGTTCACGCTATTTTTTTTTCTTTTTTTTGTTTCTTTTTTTCATCAAGTGAGGCCCACATGAGGATGATCCACTCCGTCTATCAGGTTTCCCATCTCATGGGGGACCCAATGAGTCCTATATTGGATAGGTTGTATGGTCTACAAACATCAAGGTGGGCCAAAGAAGGTTCGACAGTAGGACATCATTATCTCCACTGTTTCATGTGGTGCGGTCCACTTAAGATTTGGATTTATTTCATTTTTGGTATCCAGCCCTAAAATAAACTAGAGAAACAGATGGATGGTGTGGATCGAACACAAGCATCAAGGTGGGTCCCACGAGTGGGGACCTCACTCCCTTGGTAGGACGCTGGACGGTTCCAGCGTCGGAGACGCTGAGAATGTCCAGCGTCTGGACTTCTCTCTCTCTTCCTTTTATTATTATTATTATTGTTGTTGTTATTATTATTATTCCACCTCTGTGGGGTTCGTACATGGACGATCCAATCCGTCCATCAGTTTAGCCATCACAAGGTGGGCCCAAAAATCCTGGATCAAGTCAATCTTTGCATTTTTCCTTCATCCAAATCTTTGTGATCTAAAGAATGGGGTGAGATGGAAAACAAGCATTGTGGTGGGCCACACAGGGTGGTCCACGCACGCTGTGGCAGCGTGCAGCATGGCCCACTTGTGGGCCCCACAATAGTAAAAAAAATGAGGAGTAAGGAAAATAAATGGAAGGAAAGGTAGGGAAGAAGCGGTGAGAAACATCCGTCGGGGTGGTCCCCCGCCATTATGGGGTCCACCACACATACCATACATGCACAAGGTGGGTCCTACCCTTGTGGGCCCACAAAAAAATGAAAGGAAACAATGATAAAGGGTGATTTTCATACTCCCTTGCACTCACTTGAAGAATGAACGATTGGATCGGGTCAGGTCGTCGATCGAACAGTTCGGATGAGCTTCTCTTCACTCCTGACTCCTCTAACTCTCCCAACTCCCTAAGCTCTCTCTTAAACTCTCTTTCTTTCTCTCTCTCTCTCTCTCTCTCTCTCTCTCTCTTATCTCTCTCTTAATCTCTCTTTCTTTCTTCTTCTTCTTCTTCTTCTCTCTTCTCTCTCTCTCTCTCTCTCTCTCTCTCTTGAAAAATGGGAATAAGAAAGCCCCATACATATGGGCCTTTGTATGGGTAGAGATTTTTGGATAGAGGAGGGATTAAAAAAGGGAGAGAGGGGTAGAAAGGGAAGGGAAAAAGGTGAGGGAAATGATGACTTGTAGCTAGGAGTAGGGTAGGTGTTGACTTTAGTGCCCCTCTTACATAGGAAATTGGAGAAAGGTAGGAGTAGAATGGGGAGTTGTATGGATTATGTAGTACTTTAATAGAGGCATTTTAGGATTTTGGCATGAAAGGTGATGGATTGATGGAAAATGGTGATTGATTGATAGATAGAGTGATTGATTAGACTTTCTAAGAATTTGTACAAGTGGGGCCCACGCCACACGTGCGTTGCGCGACCCGCCTCAGATTGTACAAATGATCGTAACTTTCACACCGGGTATCGTAATAGGGGCGTGCCGCGCGGCATTAGAATCACAAGCGCTACACAGTCTCCAAGATATAGATCTTGGGTCGATGCGGTACTAAAATAGGGTCGCGATCAATGCTCGCTAATCTGGTCCATCCGGGACGTACTGACACCAGAAACTAAGCGTACGGGCCTTACAGAGTCGATAGACTTGATCTTAATGTGTTTGTTGAGGTAGAGACTTGTCTTCTTAAATAACTTAGCTTGATCACACAACCTCATACACTAAACTAGTGTCTACGAAATATGACAACTATACTGTACTTAGCACTTACAGAAGTGTCTTCACTGTTTATACTGCTGCGGTGGGGATCACTGGATCCATAAGTTGAATCTCATGCCACATGGAGATAATCTTATAATAAAGGTCATCGACACTTAGAGATCCTTGTTCCAATTTTGACAGCCCGTACTCTACTTGATATCTATGAGCATGATTTGATTACTGATAACGCATTTTCAAGTAAGCCCATATTTCTGAGGCTGTATCGAATGATATGAGGTTAATCGCAATGTTGCTCTCAACACTGTTAAGAATCCATGTGACCATCTTTGAATTATTGGTGCTACAGGTTATGAGTTATTTTTCATCAATTGGTTTTCTCACAGAACCATCCACATAGCCATAAAGGCTCTTTCCTACTAGAAAATGCTTGAAATGAAATTGCCACAAGGAAAAAAAAATTCCCATCCAACTTAACATGGATGGTCTTAATCTTATTGGAGAGATTCATTGATGCCATAGGAAAATAATCCTAAAAATGAAGGGTGAAGAATATACTGCTGTGTGACGTGCAGTTGTAGACAAGATGGGATGGATCCCGGACTTGGTAGAGTTCAGTTTCTAGCTTCCAAAATCAGTGGCAGAGGTTGTGGATAGGCTACAGCCATGATTTGTCTGCAGATGATCTCCAAAGACTGATCACCGGAGGCTCAGATCACTAGAGACGATGACTAGAGACGTTGATTTATAGATCTGGATCGTTAGCAAGACAATGTGGAAGAGAGCATATTGGAAGTGCGACAGGGGTTTGGGGTCGGAGAAGATGAGCTGCCAAATTGGGTTTTGACGATGAGGGCCTGGCCTCTTGACTGAAGCTAAAGGGTTGTAGAGTTGAGTGCTGCGTATAGTGGCTGTGTACAAGGGTTGCACGACGTTGATGATTCGTTGGAGAATAAGACAACAGCTGGATATAGGTTTTCTGAAGATGGATAGTGGCAGCAGAACAGCGATGCAGGAACAGAGAACAAATTTTGAACCGCGAATTCTACAAGGTTTGAATGGGGCTTACGAGAATGGGGTTTGTATGGCCGATGAGAATACGCCGGTGCAGCGAGATTTCGATCAACAAGAATAGTAAAGGACTCAATGATCAATGGCCCAGATGTAAGGCTCTAATACTATGATATTGTCTGGAAATAAAGAAATTCCAATTGCTTGTTTTTCTATATTATTACTTCAACACAAATTGGATTTAAATAAAAAATATGCATGTATATACAAGAAAACCTAATTAGAGTATATCTATACATGACTAATTACAGTTAATGCTACACATGGCTAATTACAGCTAATCTCAAAGGTTTGACTAATTTTAAATTCCCTAGCTGACCTGGAAAAATATGATGACTAAGATTTATCAAATAAATTAGGGTGTGCCCAAGATACAATCCAGTCATGAAAGCATGTTTCCATGGATAACATTGTTCGAAATAGTCTTGGGAACTACCACACCTTTGGGTGTAGTTGTGATTTACAACTTATAGCCTTTAAACAAACAAGTGTAATATGTAATCATTATTTTTACACTAAATGGAAAGAGAAAACAATCAAAAGTTGTAAGGGTCATTTGTGATGCGGACATCAAGCCATTTAGAGTGTACCAGCGTGGAAGACAAGCCATGCCCATGTCTATATGGTTTGATGATAGGCTGGATAGATTCTAAGTTCCTAGATCGTGGTGAAGACCTTACACATGTGTTTGTGACTATGTGTAAGTTGATTGGAGGAAGTGACTGGACCATTGGATCGTGAGGATGGTGTGATCGGACCGTTGGTTCGTCGTGGCCCACTTTCATCATGCCATTATCGGAGGCCATCGGGCATCTTAAATTTGTGTTTATTTTATGCACTTTTACTTATTTAAGTTTTGGGTCAATGTGCGCACGTTTTTTCGTGCGAATGTCTTTTTTTTATATTTTCTTAGTAAGGGTATTTTGGTAATTATGTTAATTTCAAAATTTATGAGGATGTTGCCCTAACCTTTATTATCATTATGCTATTGATTATTGAAAGAAAAAAAACCCTTTGGTTGCTCATTCTCCTCTCTTGGTGGATCTCTCTCTTCCTCTCCAATTTTTTCTTTCTTCTTCCTTTTTCCAAACTTTTTTCTTCTAAAGTAATTTATTTATCTTCATCTCTCTCCTATTCTCTCTTTTCACTTCATCTTCTTCCTACAATATGAAAATTCTTAATCAACAACCCTTTTCTCATATTTTGAGATTTTCTAATTCATAAATTCTTTGATTTCTTGGACTAGTGAATCCTTTTGGTTGTTGAGTGATAATTATGCAAGATCGGGAGGTCCCATCCCTCACCGGATCCAAGTTCATGCATGATTTGTGATGATGGCCCGTCTATTGCATGTTTCCCTTTTGATTTTCTAATTTATGATGATGAAAGGTGGATGTTTACTTGATTTGCTACATGATTCCGCTGAATTTTACATGTTTCACATGCATATGTTTAGATTAGGCCATTGTCCTACATCAAATTTTTGGTATCAAAGCTTAGGGTTTTGTATGGTTGTGTCTAGATTGAGTTATCAACCTAGGGCTTCACTTTAGGTCAGTTTTAGAAAATTTTCAGATTTATAAAGTTTTCAAAAATAGAAACTTTCTATTTTTAGAAAGTTTACATATTTGAAAAAAAATTCAAATTTGGGTCGTAGTATCCAGATTTAGTATTCTCCATACTTGGAAAGTCTGATTTTAGAAATTTTCTATTTTAGAATTTTTTTTTAGTTTTGGAAAGTTTCCAAATTTAGAAAAGTTCCTAAATTAGAAATTATGGTTTGGTGAGTCTAGGATTAGAAAGTATTTCAGTTCATGCATCATTATAGGATTAGAGTCACATCATTCATATTGTGAGTCGTTGTTCCAGAGAGTTGAGTTTAGGTAGAACTTAGGACAAGCCTTATCCTGTATGCCCACAAGAACCGAAAGAGGTTTTGGATTTCACCCCACCATGAGCAACGAGCAATTATCATAGCAACTCGCTCAACTGATGTAAAGGATAACCGCTATAGAAGCGGCAGAAAAAATTTCATTCGCTCAGTTAGGCAACCAGATCACTGCCATCATGAATAGAGCAGAGCGGTTAAAGGCATCTTAAAGGGAGAACCTCGACAACGGGGGCGATGATCAATCCCAGATGGGAGGGGCTATTGAGGAACGTGCCCTTATGTGTGGTAGAGGCTATAAAAAAATGATCAATCTAATACCTGGGTAAATGGCCAGTTAGAAGAATTCAAACAAGTTGCTTATGATGTGGAAGAGTACGTGCCTAGAATCGATAGTGATGATATAGAAGAAATTGAGGCATTACTCACCATTGTTGGGCATGAAGAAGTGTATGCTAGTGATGAAAAGGTCGAAAAGTTCAAGACAGCACCACTTCTAGATATCATGCGTGACTTAATTGATGTAGAGTCCTAATCGAAGTCTCTTACCATGGTGAGCACAATTGAATTTGAAAAAGAGACTAGTGAGGATATGATGGTAGACATCCACATGACTTGTGATATCTCACTAGATGATTTATGGGATGAATTTTTACCCAAATGGGACACTTAACACACAATCGATCTTTTCCCTGAGTCGATTCTATCAAGCTTTCCTCCATACCAAGTGAACCCCACAAAACATACAGAAATGCAGCGTCAGTTTGATAAACTTCTCAGGGAAGAATTCAATCAGGAAAGTTTGAGTTGGAGTGTTATTTTGTGTGTCGTGTCTGCCCTTTCCACTTCAAAGAATAATGGCATGTGGCACACATGTGGTAATAGCCTAGCCGTCTACAAAATTTCGATCAAGTGTGTGTTAAATTTGCGGCGTATTTACGTTATGGTGGATATGATGGTCAGAGCCCCAATCTCGCATCTTTATGACATTTTGGATATAATGACTGATGTCGATATCTGCTCAAGACTTGGTATCAATAGTGTGTGTTCTCAAGTATTGGGGTACTTGAACATTATTCTTGTTTATAACACGTACGATGAGCAATACCTCTATTAGTTAAAGCGGGTTCGTGGAATTCTGAAGAGTAAAAAAAAATTATATGTCACCCCACAAGAAGTGTCCGTTTGTTGGACTTTCCTAAGTTATAGATCATAGGGTTGTTTATTTTCATAAGGTTGTTTATTTTCACTGGGTTGTTTATTTTCATAAGGTTGCTTATTTTGAGTTCATCACTTTATTATAGTGTCATTTGGTTTCATTTATGTCAATCACCCAGAGATCTTCAGAGTCAGTCGATGCATTTGCCTGTCACATTCATGAGTTGCATTCATACATTAGAAAGCGGATAAATGTAAGCAATGAAAGTTATAAACACTCAGCCGACTTGCATTGTAAACTTAAAGAATTCCATTAGGGAGATTATGTAATGGTACGGATAAGGCTAGAGCGGTTTCCTCAAGGTACTGCCAGAAAATTACAAGCGTGCAGTGCGGGACCATTCAAAGTCTTGCAGAAAATTGGGTCTAATGCGTACGGGATGGACCTTCCACAAAACATGAGAATTAATCTGACAATCAATGTGGAAGGTCTAGTCCTTTGTCCAAACCATTCTCTACACTATTCTCCCCATACATGGCCATATTCCGGGTTTTCTTCCCAATCTATTCCACCTATCTCAACCTTGGTTGAACAAAAAGAAGCAATTGAAGGGATTGTGGATGAAGAAATCATATCTACTCGAGATGGAGGCTTCCAACGATACCTTATTAAATGGAAGAACAGGCTACCATCTGATTATACATGGCTTACGAAAGCAGAGTTACAGAGACTTGGTCCAAATTTGCTGCAGAGGCACCGGAGTTTTATCTTGCCGGAGTCGAGCTCTTATCAGACAAGGAGAATGATGCGGACATCAAGCCCTTCAAGGTGTACCAGCGTGGAAGACAAGCCATGCCTGTGTCCATATGGTTTGATGATGGGCTTGAATTGAGTCCAAGTTCCTAGATCGTGGTGAATACCTTACACATGTGTTCGTGACATGTGTAAGTTGCTTAGAGGAGGTGATTAGACCGTTGGATCGCGAGAATGGTGTGATCGGACCGTTGGTTCGTCGTGGCCCACTTTCATCAAGCCATTATCGGAGGCTATCGGACGTCTTAGATTTGCTTTTATTTTGTGCACTTTTACTTATTTAAGTTTTGGGTCAATATGCGCACGTTTTTTTGTGTGAATGTCTTTTTTTAAAAATTTTGTTAGTAAAGGTATTTTAGTAATTATGTTAATTTTGAATTTTATAAGGGTGTTGCCCTAACCATTCTTATCATTATGTTATTGATTATTGAAAGGAAAAAAAAAACCTTTGGTGGCTCCGTCTTCTCTCTTGGTGGATCTCTCTCTTCCTCTTCAATTCTCTTCTTTCTTCCTCCTTCTTCCAAACTTTATTCTTCCAAGGTAATCTATTTATCTTCCCCTTTCTTATAATATTTATTTTCACTTCATCTTCTTCCTACAATCTGAAAATTCTTAACAACAACCATTTTCTCAGATTTTGTGATTCCCTAATCTATAAATTCCTTTATTTTTTGGACTAGTGAATCCTCTTGGTTGTTGGGTGATAACTATGCAAAATCGAGAGGTCACATCCCTTACCGGTTCCAATCCATGCATGATTTGAACCCAGTATTGCGTGATTTGTGATGATAGCCCATCTATTGCATGTTTCCGTTGTGATTTTTTAATTTATGACGATGAAAGGTGGATGTTTACTTGATTTGCTACATGATTCCGCTGAATTTTACATGTTTCACATGCATATGTTTAGATTAGGCTATTGTCCTACATCAAATCGTCTCTAACATTTCACTCTTATGATAAAGTATTGCTCGGGTTGATGATGTATCCATCCCAATAATTAAGAGGCGTTTGGTGAACTCCTTGTTGGGGAAATGTAAAAAACCTTATGGTGTGATTTTATGCCTATGAAGGTCAACGAATCCTTTTAATCATCCATGGCAATTCAACAAGAAGGTTAATAATTCAAGTCACAAGGATATGTACACGTAAATCGTATTAAACTTCTATCCCATCAAATAAATAAAAAGGTATCAAATGTATAGAAAATAATATTTTTAAATGGATGCTATTTTTATGGTTCCAACGGACCTCAGGTTTACTTGGGGAAAGGTCCCAAAATAATAATAATTTTTTTTCCATGAAATAGTTGTCCCTAATAAGTTTTCAATAGCAGGTGTTCAATCCAAAATGTTTCCTGGCCGCAGTCCACTTGAACTATGGACATGCTTCAATTTGGGCTCATGTCCTAAAATTATCAGGCAAAATACATGGACCGTGTGGATAAAATAAATAACTAAATCACCGTGGCCCACAGAGTTTACTCAGTAAGGGCGGAATGGCAAGTGACCATCCACTAGTCAATGGCTAGTAATTGGTACTCTATCGGACCCACCATGATCATGTATATCATTCACGCCGCCCATGCATTTTTTTCAAATCATTTTATGCCATGAGACAAAAAATGAGGTAGATCCACATCTCAGGTGGACCACATCATACGAAAAAGTATTGGTTCAACTACCACCATTAAAAACTTCTTGATTTTGGATAAGCTTGTATCTGATTTTATCCAGGACTCTATGACCTAATCAAAAGGTTGGATGTCAAATAAACATGTATGAGGTTTTTAATGGTGGACATTCAATCACTAGTATTTTCCTTGTGGTGTGGTCCACTTGGGATTTATATCTGGCATAGTTTTTTTTTATCAAGCCCTAAAATGATTTGGAAAAACTGAATGTAAAATACACACGTCATGGTGGGGCCCACATGATATCCTGGATGATCTAGCACTCCCGGTGCCTCACTCTTTTCACGGGCTGTGCTTTGGTGGATCGCTAACCATGGAGCCCACCGTGATGCATGCGCCTTACTTACATCCATGCCGTCCATCCGTTTTGACAGCTCATTTTAAGCCATATGCCAAAATGAAACGGATTCAAGTGCGTCACACCATATTGAACTATACACTATTAAAAACTTGTTTTTAAGGGGCCATCGGAATGTTCATTTTCCATCCAACCTATCGATAAGGTCACATAGACCTAGATGAAGGGATCACAAAAATATCAGCTTGATCCATTGATGGTCAGTCACCGCAATTTCTTGTGACCCAGTTCACCTGAGATTTAGATCTGAGCTACTAAACAGATGGATGTAAGGCATATATACATCAAGTTGGCCCACCTGAGGGATCCACCCACCGCGCAGCCGCGCACTCCTTTCACATGGTTTGCTCTAGACGCATGTGCTTTATATGATAGTCCACCACCATATTGAAAATGCGGTGGGCTTCGACCCCACAGCTGGAATAGTTGGACTAGGCAATCTAGACTGTTCAGATCACTAATGGACCATAAGCCAAAACTACAAGGGATTCTGCACCTGGAAATTTTACCACTGACTATCTGACTTTTAATCATCCGATCGACAGACATCAACTGGACGGCTGGTATTTCTCGATGAGTGTCATTTTATAGATACGATCCATCCACCATGTGCCCCACAATATCAATGGTTTGGTAGCCGCATACGGATTCCCACCTTCGAGGAGGATGTGTCACCACCATTTCTGATTTGGTGGCGGACAAACACAGGAAGCCCATCAGAAGGGATCCTGGCGGCCTCGTTCTCCCTAAATTATCTTTTCCCTCCTTAAAGCGCCTTCTCTCTACCAGCTTACAATGCCGCCTTTCTCCCCATTTTCCACCATCGTATAACCCACCTCCTTCGTTTGATGCTGACCATCGATCCTGCTTTCAATCTCTTCCCAATCACTACCCTACCCAGGCTTATAAGATCCTGACCGTCCAAAACATCCAGTCCGAATCAAACCTCCCTGCAATTTCGTTTCCCCCCCTTTTACTCTCACACTTCTACAGAAATTACCGGAACCGAGTATGATATCCACTTCAAGGTGTTTCAGTGCTCACAAGATCTTCCAATGCGGTGGACTGATGAACGCACGCCGCATCTGTCAGAATTCAAATCTCCCACACCTCTTCAATCGTTGTCCAAACCTCGATCGCTTTGCGGGGCCAAGCAATGGTTGTAGTGTTGTCGGAAGAGAGCATTTTCTTCGTGGCAGCAGCATCGAAGTATCAAGGAGCAGCGATGGGCTGTTTGGTAGATATGCAGGACATTCATGCAATCCGTTGGGTGGAGCAAAAAGATGGAGATTTTTTGAGCATTTGAATGGGTTTCTTTCAGATTCTTCTTGGTCAAGGTGGAGCAGAGATTCCAAAGAATCAGTATGTCGATTAATGCAGTCCTTTATAGTCTTTATGCGAAGTCAAGTTGATATTTACACCCTATGTTTTTGATTCGTACACTCCATTTTTTGCTACACTATAGGACCAAAGGTGGCAAAAAGGGTGTGTATCCATAGAAAAGATTGGTTTGGAGAAAATATGTAATGCCTGTCCTGAACTAGTGGAGTTCTATTTCCGGCCAGCTTTCCGTACAGGTGTGGCCTGATCATTCGTCCTGTTGGTCCCACTGCAGATGGGCCAATTGTTGCAAATTCTCCCCCTTTAGACAACTTTAGCCGTCCATTGTAGTCTGCAGATGGAAATAAAACTTGTTAAAGGCCCATACGCAATGAGAGAGTCCACTGATCGGATGGACGGAAGTGTCTGATGGAGGAGTTTTTTAGGTCCATTTGCCATCCATGGTGGGATCTGCAAGATGGATGGTCTAGATCATTGAAAGGTAGACCCGATCTGTATGGAATGCCGGCCAAATTGAAAAAGAAAATGCTGTTAATACACACTGGGCACTTTATAATCCCACTTCCTTTTAATGGCTAAAAAAATGAAAATATAAAGAAATTCTGTAGGCTGGTGGTGGTCATAATTTGGTTTGTTGACATGCTATGAATATTCTTGAGCATAAATGGTACCAAGACCAATACGAGCTACATTTGGTTGTGCAATTGATTTAGATTTCCATAAATTAAGTTGCAAAAAAGTTGAAGTGACGATGAAGTCTGTTTGACGATGAAGTTATAGTGGTAGAAGTTTGTTTGACGACGAAGCAACAAAGTTTATTAGTTTGTTGCATCTCCTCAAGAACGAGATTCCAGAGGATCTCCTCTGGAGGAGGATTCTCTGATTTAGAGATGGCACAAATCCAGGATCTTTATAGTAGCGACTTTCTTCTGGTTAATTTTAGGTTCTGTTAGCTCCCAAGGCCCCTCCCACCTATTCCTTCATTGGTATTATGGGGCCTCTCCACATGTCACGGCGTTTGTATGGTTAGTTGGTCGAAAGAGAATCCTCATATTTGATAACCTTCAACAGAGGTCCCTAGTTCTTCCGAATATTTGCTTAATGTGCATGAAAGACGCAGAGACTATTAATCACTTATTTTTACACAGTCTTTTGCTCGGGAAGTGTGGGAGTTCTTTCTTGTAGAATATAACGTTGCCTGGGTTATGCTGGAATCGGTGCAAGATCTCCTTTGGGCTTGGCATGGAGGAGGGAGCGGGAAGGCAAGTAAAGTCATGTGGAGGCTCATTGCGATGGCGGTTTTTTTTAGCAATTTGGAAAGAAAGAAATGAGCGGTGTTTTTGAAATCGGAATTCATCAGTTCGCGGGGTGATTAGTATAATCTTAGAGCTTGTAAAGGGATGGGCCCCTAATGCTTTAGCAGCTACGGCTGCTGCTTTTTCTGTTGATAAGGCCTAATTTCGTTGTATTCTTTTCTTGTCTTTCGGCAGGCTTGTTAATAAATTTTGTTATCTTTCGAAAAAAAAAAAGAGTTGAAGTGAATGGTCAAAACAGTTCCTTAAGTGAAAATTAGTCCTCTTGATATTATTGCAATTGGTTCTGTTTCAAATATGGATCCAAATGAATGTAAATCTCAATTTTAGACTGGTTATTCACTCTAAAGAAAGTGAATCTAACACCGTGTGACCCACCTGATCAAACGATTGGATTTTTCACATTTGGCATATTGGTATTTATGTGGATGGTGCAGCCCCACATGCATGGGGTCTAGCATTGTTGACAAAGCTTAATTTCATGATTGCCTATGTAGTCGTGTAACGATTTACAATTAAATGCATGCAAATCAATTCAATTCCAGGAACAAAGTTCTAGGTCAGCCAAAGAACAAAACTGTGATTCTAGGAGTTGGAACTTCCAAGAAGTTATAGTTCCTAGATTCAAGGAACTCCTAATTCGTGACCATACGTGCCCTAAAGAGTCTCACCATAGGGATCTAGAAGAGTCACCTCTAGATAAAATTTCTCATTGTAGGAAAACAAACGGGATCAATTTCATTCAACCTCATTTATAAGTCATCCACATATTTCCGTACATAGGCTTTGTATGTTTGGCCTTTACAATTCCTTTTCAATTTCAAAAAGCTAAGGCTTGAAGCCTAGGTCCACGCAAATTGGGCTTCCCATTTTAACTTAAGTAACTTCTTAAAGTTGCAATAGAAGAGGAAAGAGAATGGAAACAAAATAGAACTCGAGTGACATTCAACTACAAAAATTTATGAATTTGTAAACAACTATATAGATCTAGTAGCCTGTACAGTTTGCCAAAAATGCCCAAATCATTGTTTACAGTTGGTATATTAATCTCTAAAATCAACAGATTGGATTTGTGGGCTTCCTAGTCAACTGGATCATAAGGTGAGCCACACAGTTAGATTTGTGGGCCAGTCGTGTCCGATCATTGATCTCGTATATCAGGGCTCTTGATTTGGTAAAGATCATCAATTGACTCAATCTAGACCCTTGATGTGATCTAGTTCTTCTTGATGAATGGTTGGATGGGCCTAACATCAGATCTCGACAATTGGATGGCTTGATCAGTTAATTTGGATCCTTGAAGGGACTTGATTTGTGATCTGAACCCTTAGATGGGCCCTGATTGGATGGTCTAGATGCATCACTAAGGCTTAGAGTTTGGTGAGGATGCCCACGATATAACACTTTTAGATTCACCTTCCATGATCACTGCCCCCACTAACTTCTTAGAGAAGATCATCAAGATTTCCCCAATTGCTTTGGCCTTAGCCTCAAAAGCATTCTCCATAGCCAAATTGGATAAACAAATGGATTATCTCATGCCCCCTCTCTTCATGCTTACCTGGGTTCCCTAAATATCTCTAGGACCTTTCAATCTGTGTACAATTTGGTCGTGCCTAGTGTTGCAATGCACATCACCCTCCCAATCTCTAAGGAAGTTGGAACTGAAATCCCTCTGGTATATTTTTTGGGGCCCACTTTATAAGTTTGTTATTCGTATATACATTTTCATGGAAAGAATGCATAAATGCTTATGTATGCTTGATTATATACATATTTACATCATGCATGTACTGATCCATATGCATGCATTCATCCTGTGCGAACATACATTTATGTATCTTTACAGTAAATGTACTTATGATCAACAACTTACAAAATCATCGTTGTCATCTTAGCCTTTCTCTTAACAATTTGTTGTCATTTTATAGGGTAATTTGGGGCTATCTTTTAAATGATAGATTGGTAATTTTTTTTGAAAGGTGGTAAAAATTCTACTATCAATGAACCTTCTTTTATCGGGCTTTGGAACTTGCCAAAGGTTCTAAGAAGTAATAATATGCATCCATAAATATGTTATATGTACATGCACACATTCACATACATAGTTTACTTGCAATTCTTATTTGTAGATATTTCAGGGGTATATATCATAGGGACAAATCTCGTTCGTGGCAATTTCTTCGCCAGGAAATTTCTTGGGAGTTTCTCAGATTTTGAGGTTTTCTCATGATATTATCAGGAAATCTCATAAAAAATAAAATATTTAAAGATAACCTTTCAAAAAAATAAAAATATTATTATAAAATAATAAATAATTTAAAATGTTTAAATATGGGTTTTGCTAATGTCCCCACCTTCAATGCCCCCAAACCTTTTAAACAGCATGTGGGTTGACCTATCGTTGATATGAACCATTCATTCATTTGTACAACTAGGAGCAAGCCGTGGTGCAAGAATCACACCGATTGGATGATCCTAACCCTTTTGAATGGGGGCCAATTTGTTACAACCATCTATTGTTTATTGCCCACAAATCACATGGTTAGAATCATCAAATCAAAGTAGTACTTTAGAATCATAAGAAATACAAAACGGGATCTATCTACTAGATGTTTCAAGATGATGATTGGACCTATTTTGTTTCTCTGGTCAATCTTGGCTGTATTTTCATGATATTGATTGGAAGCTTAGGATTACCCGATTGGCATGATTTTTTCATCATGGCTTGCACCTAGTTGCATGAATGAATGAGCAGTTCGGATTTGCAATGGGTCACCTCATGTGGCGTTTAAAAGGTCTACGTTACTAATTTTTTTTTTCAAGGATGTTGCTAAAAAAATTGTTATAATTTCATGATTAAAAAAAACAATATTGTAAAATTTTCCAATATTTTGATCGTCTCACGATAAAATTGTTTCTAAATTTTTTTGTGAAATTATCACGAGATTTTAAAATCTCAACAATATTTGTGAAACTAGTATATTTGTCATATACTTTACTGGGAGAAGGCTATGATGTTGCTGCTTTCGTGAATTTGTTTAGATAATTAATATGCTTACTTGTTTCCAAACCTTATTAAGTTAATATCTTGATCGGCCGGCTTGTGCTATGCTTAATGATAAGTTTGCTAAGTAGTAAAGTATGATTCAGCATTTGGTTCCTATTTGCACTAAGCCACTAACCATTGCATACTTCCCAAATTAAAATAGAGGCCTTATTGAGGATCGTGATGTATCATCTTATTTTGTTAACGTATAGAAAATTATCATGTAATGATGCTAAGGCTAGGAAGATAGAGAATAAAGGATAACTGTGATGCGGGACGGAATGATCTAACCTAGTATCATGCCATGAAATTAAAAGACAGATTAACTAGAGCAATGGAACAACAAAATAAACCTTAGCATAAATTCAGAAATATCAGATTCATGACATGTCCAAATTCATGCTTACAACAGTCCCGCAATGCGAATCTCATAAATTATAATTATCTAGGGACCTATGGGAGATAGAACCCTCATCCTAGCATATAAATCTAAATTCAATGGAAATCATATGTCTTGTAAGAGTTTTGACGTGTTAGGGCCGTTTAAAGGCTAGGGAATGTGGAAAAAGGGTTTGGGGTATGGTTTAGAGGAATTAGGGTTTGGAACATTAGGATTGAGGTCTTGGGAGGTTTCAGGTTAGGATATCAGATTTTGGGTTTAAGTGATTTAGGATTTAGGGTTTCTAGAATTATGGATATGAGTTTTAGGTTATGGGAATTAGGGATTTATGATTTGGCCAATGAATTTTCAGATTTTGGGGATTGGATATCTAAGGTTTTAATAATTAGGGTTTGGGATTCTAAAATCTAAGTTAGGGTTTTAGAGTTAGGATAGAAATAAGGGACAATGAAAAAAGGGGAATGGAGGTGATGAAGCAAGAGGGACAAGGGGGAGGGGAAGCGTTGGCACGGACAACCCCACACGTGTCCATATGGCCGTACGGACACGGGTTTGGGTTCGGAGTGATTTGGGTTGGAGTGGATGGGTTGGGGTTTGATTGGGTAGGGATTTGGATGGGTTAATGTTTGATTGAATGTGGGTTCTAGGGAGACAAAAGAAAAATAAAAGAAGAGAGATTGTGGAAAGTAGAGAAAGAGGAAAGAAAAGAGAAGAATGAAGATAATACCTCAATGAGAAGAGGGATAAGTAGAAAAGATAACTAGGGAATCGCTCCTCGTGGCTTCGCACCACCAATCCAATTACAGGATGAAATTTTGTTCAATCTTAAAGCAAAAGGAGAGAAATCTCTTTCATTCATAACATGCATAATGGCTAGGGTGGGGACGTCCAATCCTTTATAGTCTTAGAAAAAAACCCTTTTAAAAAAGGCGCTCTCAGATAAGACTCTCAACATAAAGACACTTAATGAATTAAAAGTTGTTTCTAACTCCCTAATCTCAACACAAATAAGAGCTATACAAAAAATAACGAAACACGTAAACAAACTAAATAACTAAACTATTTTGTGGCCCATGGGGCTTACAATCAAGATGTCTGATGATGATGATCCAATGGTTTGATTATCATGTCAACTTGATCCAATAGTCCGATGCATCCATCAAGCTCCTATATGCAGCCCACGTGCATCTTCCTAGTGTGGGGTCTTCAAAGATGCACGAACATGCACGTGGGTTCTTCAACGTGGCTAGGAATGTGAATTGGGCCAAGTGGGCCCTATGTAATGGTCGTCTAGCCATAAGGAGACTAGCTCAACCCTCCTCTTTTGCTATGTTGCTTGGATGTCCTCATCAAGCTGATTTTAGTCTACTTTTTAGAAATCACTTTACTCTATTAGCTAGTATCGATTTTATCAATGGACTTCCTTGGTATTTGTAGTAGCTGTAGGATATGTACTCCTGTGTGTGTGTGGAATGAAGAGGCCATGACATTACTGTCGGGTTGTCGCTTTCCCAATCTTCATGGTAGGGCATCTGTGGCTAGATTACCATTGGTAATAGAACCCAACTTCCTCCTACTGCCAATCAACATCTTGGCTAACTAAGATCATCCTAAGTAGTTCTCCCCATATAGTTTGATGGTAGTGACTGTTAACCCTCGATGGTGGTCTGGTTGACTAGCCCCCATAAACATGATGTTTTTCTGATCACTTGAACCTAAACCGCCTCCTATAACACTTTCTTACAACCACAACTTGTGAATCAAAGGAATGCAATCAAATCAATTGTCATCTCTTAGAGGTAACTAGATACCATTTTAATTGGTATGAGGGTTCCAAAGGTCTATTGGTAGAGTCCGGATCCTCTGTTGGCTCCAAGCAGGAAATCCCTGCTTGGAGCCTTTTTATTGGTCCACGTCATCACATAGGTCTGCAACCTAGTCACATCCTCATTGTAACCTGGTCACACCTCAGTGCAACCTGATCACACTGACGTCATGCAGTGTGATGTGGACCAATGAAAAGGTTCCAAATAGGGATTTCCTATTTGGAAGCCAACAGAGGATCCAGATTCCTATTGGTATGAGGTAGTTATCGCTGCCGCCAACGTGATCAACAAGATGCCATCCCCATTACTTGGAAATTGTTGTCCTCTAAAATTGTAAACCCAATTTGCAGTTGTTTATTGTCCTTTTGAAGAATGGGATGTGTTTGTTTTGTCCAAGTATTAGTGTCATTTAGGGATAAGTTAGGTCCTCAATAATTTGTAAGATGTGTTTTCTTGAGATATGCTAACATATAGAAGGGATATAAATGTTGTTCCCCTGTGACTAGAAAAAGATACATCTCAAAGGATGTTTTCGTGGGATATGTTAACAACTAACATACAAAAGGGATATAAATGTTATTGCTCTGTGACTTGAAAAAGATAGATAAAAAAGGATGTTATATTCTTTGAGAACATACCTAATTTCTCTGCGTAAGCAACTAATCTTATATTGTCGTATGATGATGCAGTTCCCCTTCTTGTCAAGCTTCTTCTAAGTTGGTGGACAAGCCACTAAATGTGTATACTCAGAGAAAACACAAGGATCAACCCTTAGAGGTGCTCGTCTACCATGTATCCTCTGACTTAACCCCCTTGTCGTCCTCTTGAAACTTGCCGATTGTCCATTGGAAGGCAAAACGTTCGTGTGCCTCTCACCCAATTGGCAATTTTTTTTATCTATCCATTTCTCCTTCTATTGAGGCATTCCTTTCCTCTATATCCTTTGTCTCCGTTCCTTCTAAAGTTGCAGATGCCTTGCCTAACCTAGTTGAAAAGATGTTGATGGAGGAAATGATTACGCTTGAGTAATAAGGAACGTGAGAGGAAAACATGTTAACTGTAAATAGGTGTTGACCTAAAAAAATTCCAGATGGCTTGATTGCTATATACAAAGCTCAACTTGTTGCCAAGGGGTTTACTCAACCGTTCAGTGTTTATTATCAAAGGCGTTTGCTTTTGTTGCTAAGTTGAATTCTGTTTGTGTTCTTTCGTCGGTGTTGCTTATTGTAATTGGTTGCTTTTATCAACTAGATGTGAAGAACAACTTCCTTCAGGGAGATCTTCAAGAAAAAGTGTGTGTTGCTTCCCCATGGTCTCCACTCAGCTGGCACAAAAGGGGGGATGTAACGCCTCGAATTTCAGGGGTCGAGTACAAACTCAATCATTGAGATTCCGGGTGTCACTTATGCTTTTGTGGAAGTGTGATTCCTCAGTTACGGTTAATATGGAATCAAAACACAATTAAGAGCTAATCTAATCAGTGAAGTAAAGACATAATTTAAATTAATTAAACTAATATCTAAAAGTTACATTTTTCTCATCTAAATCTTGGGGTCCACTTAGCTGGTGGCCCCTAATACACGTCCCAAAAAGAATATACAAAAGATGTATCACATCATTCGAGCCCACAACTCCGAAAGGACCAAATGACGGCGTGGCACCCCGCCTAATCTTGCTCGTCCAAGAACTGGAAATAAGACACGTCCTCGGTGGAATCCTCGAACTCTCCCTCTATAGCTTTGGCCTCGAGGGTCCATGTGTTAATGAGTTTGTCTGGTTGTTGTTTGAAAACACCATCCCAGGTGGGAGTGATCAACTCAGTGGTGCCATTACCCTAAGTTACACATGTTATCAATCATAGTCAAGTGCAGGTAAAGATAACATATAATCAACCACATCCTAAGCTAGTTGTTAAAATGCATGGGATGCATATTATGCGGATGCATGTCCCGGGGTCAAATACAACTTCCTCAATTCACACCAACATTTATAATACAACCCGACTCCACAACCACCACAACATAACAATGCTATTGTAATGCGGCTCATCACCAGCATTATAAAAATGCCATGATATGCATGATTAGTCGAGTATTTATTAAGGTTTTTTCAGACAGCATATTGGTGAAGCTAGACTACCATCACTATATCATGAGCCTAACCGGATCACGTGGCTCGATGCGGCTATAGCGGCACCTCACCAGTGTCCCTTGGTCCAATTTAGGGTTTTTCACCAAGGACTATTACAATAAGGTAATGGCTCATCAGCCAACACAAAACCAATGCGGAAAATGGCTCGTCACCCAATCCTATCTCAACATGGTAGGCTCGTCACATCCATTAGTGCTCAATAGTCACTACGGGGAGGCTCGTCACCCCAACATAGGCTGACAACTCGGACACGTTGTCCCATACCACCATGCCCGACCATGAGTCTTCGTAGGACCGTAACGCACTAATGGTTACGAGTGGACTCATTCCAATGGGAACAATGATAGTCTAGATTCTAGTAGGTGTTATTCAAGGATAAGATTATGAAAATTGCCGACCGGGCATTAGACTGATCCGATTGACAAGGGTGAACCTCGGCATAGCCGGCATTGGGTGCAAGCATCCTGTGTAGTCTAGCTATTGTCGGTCGTATGTGTTTGACCTTGGTCGATCAAGCAAGCTTGGGTTGGCCGACCCAATGCGAACCACCCTTTGCTTAAACATTTACCGAGCCGACTTCGTAACCATAGCAATTCTAATGTAAAGGCGGTATTTAGTAACTCATACAACATCAAGGCAAGCCAACCATAAATGCTTGCCAATTAAAACAATGTAGATAATCATTAAGCAATTTAACAATGCTATATCCAAACCCTAAAATCAGGAATTTCATTCATTCAAGCATTTCAACAAGCATGTTGATGAGCAAAGCATAAGTAACCTAAAAGGAAATAATAAATCAAACAATAGAAAATGTATCACATGAAACCTAACTAGCACATGAATTCCTTAACCAAGCTATCAATGTTTGATTAAAAGAAACCTAGGAGGAATGGTTCGCACCTTAGAGATAGATTTCTTAATCTCTGAGCTTCTAGGGTTAGGGCTTTGGGGAAAACGCCAATTCCTAAATTACATCAAAGAACTATATGAGATTCATGTAATCCATGCACAACAACCTAAATTGGAAAGTAGGGGGCAATCCTTACCTCCGATCGCAAGTGAGGGGAGACTCGGTAGAGGAATCGGGAACTAGGATGTGATCGGAAAGGACTAGTAAGGTAAGCAAGCAAGCAAGCAAAAGTCTTAACTCTCTCTCTTCTTCTCTTCCTCTCTCTCTCTCTCTCTCTCTCTCTCTCTCTCTCCAATTTAGGGCAAATTCGGATAGAGGGAGGAAGTGCTCAATAGTAATGTATTTGTTTTTATTTTTTATTTTGAATAGTTATAAATGAATTTTGTTGCAAAAATACGATAGTAATGTATTTATAGTGCTAGATTTGGCATAATTAGCCCTAAAGGCTAAGTTTTTGGTTAGATAACCTTATGAGAGGTTAGTATAAGCATTTGGGTCCCACGTGGAGCCATGCAGGTCGATCTAATTCATAGGGTAATTGTCTCACGAGGCGATCTATACGCAAGGCATCCACTGCCTTGCTGTTCGAATGCACCGATTAACGGCAAAGATCAAATGACAATTGGACGGTTGATGATTACCGATTGGGACCACGACTTTAGGGTTGTAGAATACTATTTCGGGTTAGTGCCCTAAGTTAGGTCGCAATCTAATGGTTCGAAAGATACAACTTCAGCGAAGACCGAAGGTGGACAATTAACTTAAATTCCTGTTGATTTTAGCTCAGCCTCACACAACATATGCGCTAATATTTAATTCCAATGTTGAGCGATTCGGTGCGCAACCTCAGCTCAATGTCCCGTGAGGGACGTCAAGCCTGGTGAGGTGGATGATTTTCCTTAACTTCAGATGTATTGGCCCACTATCGGATGGTCTAGAGACTGTTCGGGTAATTCAGACATTTCTAGGATTATTTGAGTGACGGGATTTCTTGTGTATGGGACACATGGTCTAGGCTTGCTAAGTTCATAGTTTGGCACCCACACAATTAGCGGAAACGCCGCTTTGATCATATCAACACTAATTCAATGTTTTCTAGGTTAAGATGGGCAATTAATTGGGTCCGTATAGTTTTCTGACAGTTCGGCCGCGTACATGCTAGGTTTTAGTACGGAAATTTTATAGGACGGTACAGGGAAGGTATGTAAGTTGAAGAAGGCCTTTACGATATCAAACGATCTCCTAAGGCATGGTTTGAGATATTTAGTAATGTTATTTTTAAGATTGGTTTCAATAGAAGCTCCTGTGATTGTTCAACTTCATAGAGGATTGTGATACATCCATCACTGTTCTAGTTGTTATGTTGATGATATTGTTATCACCGGTGATTGTGAAAGTGAAATTGCCAAGGTGAAAAAGTTTTTGGCTAGGCCTTTTGAAATTAAAGACTTGGGCTTGCTCAAATACTTCATTGGTATTGAGTTTGCCCATACTAAGAGGCAATTTCATATCCCATTAAAATATGACTTGGATCTTTTACATGAAACATGGATGTTGGGTGCTTGTCCTGCAACTACACCTATTGAGTTGAATCTTTGTCTTCAGCATAAGGAGTCAGAGGTCCTTAACGATCTGGGCATGTATCGGAATCTTGTCGGGAAGCTTTGACAATTACTTGATTGGATATTACGTATGTTGTGAGTGTGGTTAGTCACTTTATGCACTCTTCATGCTTTCATCATTTCACTGTTATCTACAAAGTTCTTTGCCACTTGAAATAGTCTTTAGTTTGGCAAAGGACTTCTGTACTCCAATTGTTGACACATAAATTTTGGGACTTAAGCCAAATTGGGCCCCCACGCATCCGATGGCACCATTGCGCCTCACCAACTCAGTGCCAGTAGCACTGTGCTGACCAATGATGTCATCATGTCACGGCAAAGAAATATGAAGCCAAAGGAAGGCTATGTGCCCCACACAGAACCCTTTATGCCGCACACTGCTAAGGCACATGCAGTGACCCACGCCCATAGGCACCGGGAAAATCGGGTCCACACGCCTAAAAAAATTCTCGACACTCATTAGAGAAGGGATGCAGTATGAGGACAACACACGATATCAGAGGACTAAGCAGGACTTGAACTTGGAACCTTTAGGCATAGACGCTCATAAGGTGAACCTAACTTGTCTGAACTTTCCACCTCCTTCATTGGGATGGCCCCGCTTCATGCACTAGGGACCCCAATGAAGGGAGAGGCTTTGTGCCATGTGGTGGGGCCTCACAATGCAAGCTTCAGTGCCAAGCACCGTACGTATTGGACCGAGCTTTGCGTCTATTCGCAGACCCATCAACAACATCTGCGCACAGGCGTGGAGTTCTCTAGCCTATAAGATGGGTATGGGTGCAGACAACCCACGGCGGGCCTCTCATAAAACCATGCCCCTAATCAGGTACATACCCTCCCCTTATGGTCGGTGCTAGGCGCATAGGGCCTCACAACCTTGTGGTGAGAACTAGAGAGCCGTCTCCTATTCGTCTTTGACGTGTGAGCCCCCACGGTATTGTCGAGACAACCACTTGTGCATGCCAAGGCCATCACGACCCTCTTGGTTCTAGACACTTTGAAGACGAAAAGCATGTCTTAGGCTATGCCACAAGACTCTCATGCTGGTTTTACTTTTTAATCAAGGGTTTTATCCAGAGATGTAATCAAGGGCTCGTGCAAAACCACGGCTTGGAATGTAAACAACCCCAGACATTAATGAAAGCTATTCAGCCCGACTTTCTATAGGTGCACAATGTGTAAACATCCGCATTTATGAATAGACAGGGTTCAAAACATTCAACAATCCATTCTTAAAAAAAAAAAAAAACACTCAACAATTTCTCAAGGACAACAATGACTCCTCGGTGCAATCAAGAATCTTTAGAACCCTTTTACTATGGATTATCCTTTTTTTTTTCCATGGCTTGCTGGCTAATTAGCTATTTGATGCCACTACTTCACATGGTCAACTCATGAAGCCAACCATGGCTATATGAGATGCCTAATGCCCAACGACTAATGGAAAGGTCAAAACACTTCTCCCAACCCACTAAACACAACAAAACCTTGGAAAAACATTTCGTCTCGAACACCAACATAATCATCTTCCCATTCAGGGGTACTGCGATGTAGACTGGGCTGAGTGTTCTGTTGATAGGAGGTTTGCCACTGGTTATTGCACATTAGGAGGAAGCAATCTAGTCTCTGAAGAGACAACTTCCATAAAAGGCTCCCCCGGTTGTGTCTTCACTCTTCAGCAGAGTTGTCGTCCTATTCCGAGACAGGGTCCCTTGACTTGTTTGTAGTAGCGGGCATAGCCCCAGTCCCTTGTCTGACCGGGTGGTTGGCTGTTGTTGTATTTTCCTCTTTTAGTTTGTTCTCTAGTTTTCCTTTTTTGTTTTCTTTTTCTTGTTTCCTTTCCTTGTGTTTTCTTTTTTTTGCTTTGGCTTGGTAAAATTATCTTCTTTCGAAAAAAAAGAAAAGGAAAAAAAGAAAAGGCTTCCCCAGTTGCATAATAGTGATCTGATGCAATTGATATATCAGATTAAGATCATCCTATTGTGCGTTGTAGTAGTTGTGCCGTTCTCTTTAGCTGTTTTCAGGAACATCAGACCACGACTAATACTAGGATGCATGGAATGAAGAAGGAAAAAAGAAAAGAAGGGGAAGGGAAAGAGGGGGGAAAGGGGGAAGGTTTTGTTTTTTCTTTTAAGATGTAGATCTAAACAATCTTTTCTGATATCATGTAATAATTTACATGGTGTATGAAGAAGAAGAAAAACAGATGATTTTGAGAGAGAAGAGGGTTGTGTAGCGATCTATTGTGACTCTCTCACACCCTAACCCTTTATTATAAAACCCTTGGCAACATGAAAATGTATGCTGTTATGAGGGAGCACCAAACGTGATGCAGGGGCATGCGATGATCTAACCCTAGATGCATGTATATCAAGCAGTGTTTTAAATAGCGAATAGCGTGCAGCGTAGCCTTCACCTCTCTGAAGCGTGAGGCGTAAGCTACATAGCGTGTAGCGTAAGCTACACAACACTTAGATTTTTAATCAAGGTTGCACTTGGTTGCACCAAATTAGATGATTAATAATAAAATTTAACAAAATTTCATGATATTTCCACGTTGTTTACGTTGGATTTCATTATCGTTCCCATTACTTGATTACTAATTCTTATTTTCACTTCTTTCTCGTTGTTTTGACTAAATTTTCATAAAGAATATAATAAAATGATATTCGCAGCTTTTCTGATTGCTTAAAAGTAACTTTATCTTAATACGTTGCTTAGTAAAAATTACTAACTAAAATTACAATCGCACTTTTTACTGAACATTACACTCGATACATCGTACATTGCATCAGATACTTCGCACATCGCATAGGTTTAATTAGTACATCGAATCCGATGTGCGTTGAATTCGATAAAAGTACTCGATGCATCGCAAATCCGATGCGATGCGATGCATCGCATTCGATGTGCGATGTATCGCATCGATAAATTTTGTGACTATAGTTCATCCTTCTATAAGTTTATTATTTTAATGCTTTGATTGATGAAAGTTAGTCTCCTTTGATTGTTTAGAGTTGTGCTTCTACTTTAGGCAGGCAGGCCTAGTACGCCCTTTGCATAAAAACATGTAAAATCGTAAAATAGGGAGGATCTAGGGATATGAGGATATCCCAGATCTAGCATAGACCAGTCCACAGTCAAGTTTGGATCCGGTTATCGTGGCTAGGCATCCCTCTTTTCGATCGTACCAAAAAGGGGGGGGGGGGGGGGGGGTTCAGAAAAGGACGAGGGATGTCGAAAAACAATGGGTTATCATAAAGTACGAATTAGGAATAAAAAGAAGCTTACCTTTCCTCGCACCTTGAAGAAAGAGAGAAGAGAAAACGGAAACTCCGGGGTGGAATCCTCAACACCCGAGGGCCAATCCTGAAACCCTGATCTCTCAACAAAGAGGAAGAAACTCACGAATTTTCTATTCATTCAATAATTTCGAAATAGGGTTCTCACAGTATATATAAGCTACGAAAATAAAAAAAGTGCACTAAAGTGCCTGAAAACCAAAGAAATAACATAAAAACGCCTAAAGTAAATAACGACACTAAAGCGCCTAGAAACAAGGAAATAAATAGAAAAGCGCCTAAATGTAAATCCGCTCCATGGTCCAGCGGTCATGATGCTCCTGCGCGATCCTGCATCTCGCGTACTCGTAACGCGTCAGAAAATGGGCCCAATGGGCCCAGCGTCCATCCACATCAACTCGTCTGCTCCAACACTCGATCTGCGACGTCGCCTCCTCTGGTACACTCTAAAGGGTGCACCACTGATGTCCGCATCAATTCTCCCCGGGTGGGAAGAATTCGCCACTGGCGAAAGTGAACTCCTGTACTGCTCAAGCATGTCTGGATCGATACGCTGTAGCTCTGTCTCGGTAATGCAGGAGTTATCTGCAATAGGCCTGTTCCTCCACTTGACTAGGAATTTCTGGTAACCCCCTGAGCGAGTAGAAACCAACTCGGAGTCCAAAATTCCCTCTATCTCGTCTCTTCTCAGTGCAGAAGGAAGAGAAGGTAAGATGGGTATAGGGAGGTCAGGCTGTGGCCAAGGTCCATATATAGGGGAGGTCTGGGAAGAAACAGGGGAATCACTGGATAGAGGTAATGGACTCGTGATAGGGAACTAGATCTTCCACATTAAATGTGGAACTGATGCCCATGGTAGGAGGGATATCGACAACATAAGCGTTAGACCCCAACCTTTTAACAATTTTATGTGGGCCTATGCTACGGGCATGAAGCTTCTTCACGGATCCAGGTGGAAACCGATCAGACCTAATACGAACCATGACGTCATCTCCAGGTTGAAATTCCCTAAATCTCCTGTGAGTGTCAGCAGAAAGTTTATAATGTTCATTACTTGAATTAATCTTCCTTCTGATCTCACTATGCAATGCATGTATATGATGGGCAAATGACTCTCCTAACTCTGAAGGACGCTGTGGGGTAGCCATGGGATCAAATCAATGGGGGCTCGGGGTCTAAGACCTGAAACAATTTCAAATGGGCTCATTCCTGTGGACCTGTTCACTGAAGAGTTATAAGCGAACTCTGCTGTGGGAATAACAGTGTCCCAGGTCCTGTGGTGGTCTCCAATTAGACATCTCAACAAATTCCCTAGGCTAAAGTTCACTACCTCTGTTTGACCATCCGACTGAGGGTGATATGCTGAAGAAAATTGAAGCCTCGTACCCAAAAGATGCCAGAGAGTCTTCCAAAAATAACTAGTGAACCTAGTATCTCTATCAGACACGATGGATCTAGGTACCCCATGAAGTCGCACAACCTCTTGAAAGAATATCTTAGCAATGTGGGAGGCATCTGAGGTCTTATAACAGGGTAGGAAATGGGCCATCTTAGAAAACCGATCAACGACCACGAGTATGGAATCGTGCTTACGAATAGTCTTGGGAAGCCCAAGCACGAAATCCATACTAACATCTTGCCACGGGGCATGTGGAACTGACAAAGGAGTATATAAGCCTGTATTTTGTTTCCTCTGCTTTGCCAGTTGACATGTCCGACACTGACCTACAATCTTGGCCACATCTCGCTGGAGACTAGGCCAATGGAAACGATCAGAAACCAGGGCAACCGTTTTATCTCTACCAAAGTGACTTGCCATCCCTCCAGCATGAAGCTCCCATACTAGAAAATCACGAAGGGATGTGCGTGGGATGCAGAGCTTGTCCCCTCTAAAAAGGTATCCGTCTGTAAGGACAAACTCAGCACTCCTCGAGGGTGGGTCACTAGACAACGACGCATAGATGGTCCCAAAGTCAGGACAAGTTGAGTACTCACCCTTGAGTTGCTCAAAGCCTGTAACTTCAATGCTCATGGACCGCAGCGTCATGACACGACGGCTAAGCGCGTCAGCAACCTTATTCTCTTTACCGGCCTTGTGCTTAAGTAGAAACGTATACTCTTGAAGAAATTGAGCCCACTTGGCATGCCTAGGGCTCAACTTCTTTTGAGAGCTCAAATATTTCAAGGCCTCATGATCAGAGAACATGACAAATTCTTGCGGTAATAAATAATGCCGCCAATGGCGCAATGATTGCACAACCGCATAGAACTCTTTGTCATAGGTGGAGTAGCGTTGTTTAGCCTCATTCAGTTTCTCACTGAAAAAGGCCACAGGATGTCCCTCTTGGCTTAACACTCCCCCTATGGCAAGTCCTGACGCGTCACACGCCACCTCAAAGACTTTAGAGAAGTCAGGTAGACGCATGACGGGCGCTTCCGTCATCTTCTTCTTAATTTCAGAGAAAGCCCGTGTCATGGCTTTAGTCCATTGGAACTCCCCTTTTCTTATGCAATCTGTGATGGGAGCCATAATAGAGCTAAATCCACGGATGAACCGCCGATAGAACGTAGCTAGGCCATGAAAGCTTCGCACGTCATGTATATTACGCGGCTCAGGCCAATTGACAATGGCCTTGACTTTCTCAGGGTCTGCAGACATACCCTCTAACGACACAACGAACCCCAGGAAGATAACTCTGGAAGTCAAGAAGGAACACTTCTTGAGGTTCGCATAAAGCTTTTCTGCTCGCAGGGCGTTGCAGACTTGCCTCAAGTGTTCAAGGTGCTGGGTAGGAGACATACTATAGATAAGGATATCATCGAAGTACACAACTAAGAACTTACCCATAAAGGGTCGCAGCACCTGGGTCATCACCCTCATAAATGTACTTGGAGCATTGGTTAACCCGAAGGGCATAACCAACCACTCATACAGCCCGTCCTTCGTCTTGAAGGCAGTCTTCCACTCATCTCCTGGGCGAACACGAATTTAGTGATAACCACTCTTGAGGTCAATTTTCGAAAAGATAGTAGAGGTGGCCATCATGTCAAGCATGTCATCAAGCCTCGGGATGGGAAACCGATACTTGACAGTAATCTTGTTTATGGCTCTACTATCGACACACATGCGCCACGTGCCATCTTTCTTTGGTGTAAGAAGCGCAGGCACGGCGCACGGGTTCATACTCTCACGAATAAATCCCCTTTTAAGCAATTCATCCACTTGCCTCTTCAACTCGGCATGTTCGGTGGGATTCATTCTGTAGTGAGGGAGGTTTGGTAGGGTCGCCCCTGGGACAAGATCTATCGCATGCTGAATGTCCCGCATCGGTGGGAGCTCGTCGGGAAGGTCCTCAGGGAAGACATCCCGAAACTCCTCTAGGACTGAACGAACCTCCTGAGGTAACCCTATAGCAACCTCGGATGTACTCTCTCTAGCCAGTAAAACGTACACCATAGTCCCAGCTTTGGCCTCTCTCTCAAACTCCTTAGCATTTATGATGTGGAGAGACTTCGACTGAGGTGCCCTTTGACTCTTAGAACTGCCTGGAGACGCAACATCTTTCTCTCTTGTGGACGATTTGGGAGGGAGCGGGCTCAAGACAAGCTTCTTTCCTTCGTGTTTAAACACACAATTATTCGTACGCCCGAATATTGTGACATCTTTGTCAAAGAGCCATGGCCTTCCCAAGATGATATGGCCAACGTCCATCGTGACCACATCACACCACAACTTGTCCTTGTATGGTCTGAATTCAATTGGAACAAGGCATCGCTGAGTCACAGGAAGGGATGTCGCATCAACCCAAGAAACTCGGTATGGGTTGGGGTGAGGGACTGGCTTCAAGCCAAGCGACTCAAAGTACTTGGAGAAACTACATTCTCACAGCTCCCGCTGTCGATGATCACTTTACAACTCTTATCTCCATACTTGGCGTAAGTGTGGAAGATAGTGGTTCTGCGCCAATCCTCACTTTGCTTCACCTGGGCCAAAGCGCATCTCACCACAGCAAGTGGGGTAGTCTCCACAGTATCATCCTCGGCATCACTGGCCGGCTCAAGGGATTGGACGATGATTTCCTCATCATTCTGGTCACCTTCAACTTCATATGCCACTTCTTCTTCTGTAGAGTGTTAAGAAACAAAGGCAATACGCCTACCCCTATTTGAACATTCTGCGGCAATGTGACCCATGCCACCACAGCGGTAGCACTGCCCTGGCATCGCAGTCCTAGTACTTGGTCCAGCCACATTGTTACCTCGATTTCTATTGACTGGTTGGGTACCAGGTTGAGCTCTGGGTTGATTTCCGACCTGAGGTCTCGCTCCCTGCGGAGCTATTCTAGGCACAGTAGGTCGAATCTCAAACCCTCTAGCAGGAGATTGGCGCACATAGTGCTCCAGTTCCTGCACCATCTGGTAAGCGTGTTCTAAGCTGGTGACCATATGAGGCATGAGCTCACGCTGGAGGTCAAACTTGAGGCCCATACGAAAACGGGAGAGAACCACAGCAGGGTCCTCATCTACATCGCACCTCATCATGTATTCATCGAACTTGGCAATGTATTCCGTTACGGTCATGGATCCTTGGCGTAAAGTGTGCCGTTGATCCAACAGCCTTTGCTTATAAGAAAGAGGAACATACTTCTCTCGCAACAGTTCTTTCATTTCAATCCAAAAGAGAACTGGCCCCTCTCTAGATCGCTCACGGCAACGCTCCACATTTCCCCAATGTAGTTTTGCCTGGCCCACCAACTTCATCTTGGCGAATCCAACCCGCTGTGGGTCTGGCAGACCGTGCCACTGAAAGAAGTGATCCATGTCTGCGAGCCAATCAGAAAAAACTTTGGGGTCCAGCCTCCCATCAAAACTAGGAGCGTCAACCTTGATGCCCTTCATGACCCTAATAACAGGGTCCTGCTCATAGTATCTCTGAGGTTGCGGATATCGCACCCCACCATGGCCCTCCCGCTGGGCGGGGAAAACAGGATCACGAATCTGTGGGGGTGGCTGATGATGAGCCCCATCGTGTCCATTGCCAGGCCCACGGACCTGACCTGCGCCCAAATCATCCCTAGGCGGATCAGGGTCCACAACTTGGGACTGATCGACTGCCCCAGTGTCGGGGGTTGCTTGGGGACCATCTAAAGTGGTGGTCTGGATGCCATCCTCTAAGCGCGTGACCCTCTCCTCTAAACGTGTGAACCTATCATCCTGATGCGCAAACTGCTGCGCGATCTCACCTCTCAAGGTCTGAAATTGTTGATCCATTCTCTTAATTAGACCCTCCAAAGCTTTGGTAATTTGATTAGATTCCATAGTATTATGAAGACCAAACCTACGTCCAGTGCGCGTAGGCATACACCAGGAGTGATATGTGAAAGGCCCTAGATCTAGGTGCGCAAAGGTGTAAAAAAGGTAAAATCTAAATGCAGTTTTGACTATCCTAGTTCAGTGCAATGCAAACTATCCTATGTGGCCTAGATCTATATGAGGACTCAACAAAATCTAGGAAAAAAAGGCTAACTAAACTCAATGAACTATGACCCCTACGCAGAGTTGGACGCGGGTCGAGCTGCGCGGTCAGCTCGCCGGGGGTGCAGGGGGCGGCGCGCCCCTGCCCGGGGTTCGGGGCGGAGCGCCCGAAAGGCCTACGATTTTTTCGATTTGGGATATCCGGTTCCTTTGAAAAAAAATCACCGAAAAAGGAAATTTTGGGTAAACTGATCTACGCTAGGAACCTTTGCTTTGATACCAAAATTGATGCAGGGGCATGCGATGATCTAACCCTAGATGCATGTATATCAAGTAGGAAGATATTCAAATAATAAAATTACGAAACTAACTACTTTCAATCAGAGGAAACTAACAAATCTCAACACGAAGATGAAATCCGTCCGTCCGGATCATGCCCCTTTGCATAAAAACATGTAAAATCGTAAAATAGGGAGGATCTAGGGATATGAGGATATCCCAGATCTAGCATAGACCAGTCCACAGTCAAGTTTGGATCCGGTTATCGTGGCTAGGCATCCCTCTTTTCGATCGTACCAAAAAGGGGGGGGGGGTTCAGAAAAGGACGAGGGATGTCGAAAAACAATGGGTTATCATAAAGTACGAATTAGGAATAAAAAGAAGCTTACCTTTCCTCGCACCTTGAAGAAAGAGAGAAGAGAAAACGGAAACTCCGGGGTGGAATCCTCAACACCCGAGGGCCAATCCTGAAACCCTGATCTCTCAACAAAGAGGAAGAAACTCACGAATTTTCTATTCATTCAATAATTTCGAAATATGGTTCTCACAGTATATATAAGCTACGAAAATAAAAAAAGTGCACTAAAGTGCCTGAAAACCAAAGAAATAACATAAAAACGCCTAAAGTAAATAACGACACTAAAGCTCCTAGAAACAAGGAAATAAATAAAAAAGCGCCTAAATGTAAATCCGCTCCATGGTCCAGCGGTCATGATGCTCCTGCGCGATCCTGCATCTCGCGTACTCGTAACGCATCAGAAAATGGCCCAATGGGCCCGGCGTCCATCCACATCAACTCGTCTGCTCCAACACTCGATCTGCGACGTCGCCTCATCTGGTACACTCTAAAGGGTGCACCACTGATGTCCGCATCAAAACGTAACACAAAATACTCCACACACACACACACACCCCCCACACAAACCAATATGCAAATGCAAACATGCGAGTGCATCTCCTGTATCTCTTAAGAGTATGAAAGAGGAAATAGTTTACTTATTCATTCATAAACATGCGCTTTTTTACCAGTCACTGTGAACACTGAATTTTGATGTGCTAACATATGTTGAACAATATGTGGTGGTTGGTAGTTATTTTTAGCAGTGTTTTAAATAGCAAATAGTGTGTAGCATTCACTACTCTGAATCATGAGGTTGAAGCTAAATAGTGTGTAGCGTAAGCTACATGCTACTTCTAGTTTTTTATTTTTTATTTTTTATTTTTAAATTAAGATTGCTCTTGGTCGCACCAAATATCATGAAATTTCATGATATTTTGCCCCAAGTTAGACTGATAAATAATAAAAATTTCATGATATTTTGTGCAAACGAACACATCCTAAAATAATAGGAAAATAGGACAATGTTAAGTATAAAGATAACGAAATAGCAATGGAACTGATATAAATTGTTGCTTATATTATTTTACTAAAATCATTGAAGAATTAACTATTTTTTATTGAAAATAAAAAATGAAACAAATCATTGAAAGCATTAATTAATTCTAATGTTCAGTGAAAAATTAACTTGTGGTGTAAGTTTCAAAGCGTGTAACTTAGGCTATGTAGCATGTATTGTATGCTAATTAGCATATGGATTACAATGACGTTGGATATTACTAATACATTGACCATATTTTCTTCCTGTAAAAAGATTTTGTTGCAGAAGGGACAGGCATTGTTTTCAACGTCCACTGGTGACGTGATGGGTATAAAGCAGGTTGGATCAGGAAAGCTAACCCAAAACAAGTTGGTTAAAAAAGAACCCGCGGAAGAGCAAGTTGCAGATGTAAAAATCCTCCGGACTCTTGCAAAATATTTATGGTTGAAAGATAACCTAGAATTCCGTTTGAGGGTGTTGATGGCTTTAGGTCTTCTTGTAGGGGCAAAGGTGAGGCATGAACAATATTTCTTTTACATACAAAAGGCTTGCTAATTGAAATCAATTTATGATATTAATACCATTCAGTGTTTTATTTAACGAGAAGCATCTATTGCTGTTATGACATAGAATTTTGAAGTGCTGTTTGTCTTCAAGAATGTATGAACGATAGCTTGCTTAGAGTTTAAGGTCTTACATTGTCACTTTTGACATGCTCTTGGTGCAATTCATATGCATGAAATTCTGTTATAAATCTGTCATTTTCCAACTTTGTATCTAACTTTTGCAGGTTTTAATGCTTGATGTTATTAGTTTTGTTTTGAATGATTATGAAGAAGTTATTAGAAGGAAAAACAGATAATACACTTAGGTTATGAAGAATTCAGGAGCTGATTAGTACTGACCCTCTATTCACCTCCCTTTTTGCTAAGAGAATCAGCCACCTCATTCTCATGCGTCCACCAAAATATTTGGAGACAACTTCCCATTTGATGCAGGACTATCCAATCCACAACTACAGTCAACTAGTGGGCCCTTGCTGCCCAAATGCAAATCAGGCCATATAATGGTCCGAGTGGACTGTAGTGCAGATCAAACTGGATGGCCCACCTATTGGTCTGAGTGGACTGTTGCACAGATCCAACCCAATGGTCCATCTAATGGTCCAATTGACCTGTGGGTCTCACAGGTGAGTTACATGGCTCAAACGGTGGACTGATTGGAATGCGGAGGTCCAGAAGTCCAACTGGGCACTCTCTATGCACTTCAGTACATAACAGCTGAATATTGTTGGACTTCTACACAAACCATATAGGCCCTATGAACCATACGTCTGTAATTCAGTCTACATGGTTGGGTATATAAGTCCATGCAGTGGATTGTGTCAAACCATATGGTGTATAGGAGCCATAAGTCTTGTGTAGAAGTCCAAAAATATTCAGCTGGCTTGTATACAAGTGTATAAATAGTGCTGCTTGGACTTTTGGGCCTCCAAAATCCAATCAGTCCACTGTTTTTAAGCCATCTGATTGACACCGTGGGACCTGCAGGAAGATCTAACCATGAGATCGGGGTTCACTTGTGGATCCTAGTCGTGGACCTGATGGTCCGGCATTAATTTCCCTCAGGTTGATTTACCCTGTGGGACCCACAGGAAAATCAGACGATTAAATAGGTTTCCACTTGTAGATCGTAGTACTGGACCGGAGTCCTGAATCTCCTGATGGTCCCGGCATCCTGATCGTCCAGCATTCCTTCACCTCAGGCTGAAGAGAACTCGTTCTCGAGTTGGAAGTCGGTTTTGATCCATGATCCAAATGTTCCTTTTTGGGGCATCTTCTTCTGCCTTGGGGAAGCTGGTGATGATCTCATTGTTGGCTTGGCTCACATTTTAACCGGTTGTGCTCTCTCTTCCTCTCTGTCCTCTTGCATGTGCTGTCATCTGCATAGCCTTCTTCACCACTGCAGACTGCTGTTTACTTCTCCTATTCCTTACATTTTTGCCGCTGCATTCGATTCTCTCTTGCAATATCTACCAGTGTGATCACGTCACCATCTTTGCCTTCCCAAGTTATAGCAAGAGCTCCGTATTGTCTTTCCTATAGCAGATCATCTCTAATAGGCTTTAGGATGATTTTCCTCTCATTGCGCAAGATATCGTATGCGTTGTTAAACCAAATGCTTCACTTTGTGACCATGCAACTAAGGATGACCAAGCTGAATATGGTAGATTCTTTTGGGAACGACATCACACCAAATAGACTTAGCGTAATGTGGTCCCATTGAGTATTTGACCAAACAGTGGGGTTATACTAGAATTGTATTCGTCATTTACCCATGCAATCCAGTACGGGCATGGGCGCTTTTCCACCTTAATTTGCAACTTATCCAATATTTATATTGCTTTTGTCATCTATAGTGAAATTGACTTTCTTGCCCTAACAATTTACCCATGTGTGGAAGATGTTGGATTAATCCCCATGCTAGGTGGAAGTTCTATCATATACGTATTGGACCCAATTCTCGTCAGGACTTTGAATGGTCCAGCACTGCGTGCTTGTAACTTTTTAACGGTACCCTGAGGAAACCGTTCTGGCCTCATCCGAACCATTACATAATGTCCCTCATGAAATTCTTGGAGTCTATGATGCAAGTCAGCTGAATGTTTATAATTTTCATTGTTTGCATTAATCCGCCTCCTAATATCTGAATGTAATTTATGAGTATGATGGGAAAATGCATAGGCTGACTCTGACGACCTCTAAGTGTCTGGCATTGGTAATAAATCTATGGGCATTCTAGGCTTGTAACCACTAAGTATTTCAAAAGGACTCGTACCCGTAGACCTATTAACTGAACTATTATATGCAAACTTGGCAATAGGTAAAACTAAGTCCCAAGTCTTGTTGTGTTCACCCACACGGCATTGCAACAAGTTTCCAAGACTCCGATTAACCTCCTTAGTTTGGCCATCCTTCTAAGGATGGTATGCAGATGAAAATTGCAACCTGGTGCCCATCATGTGCCACAATGTCTTCCAAAAGTAACTAGTGAAGCGAACGTCTCTGTCAGATACTATGGTTTTGGGCAAACCGTGCAAACGAATCACCCCATCAAAGAAAACCCGAGCCATGTTAGACACATTTGATGTTTTCGAACAAGGGAGAGTGCGCCATCTTTGAGAAGCGATCAACAACTATGAAAATGGAATCGTGCTTTTTAATCGTCTTGGGAAGCCTAAGCATGAATCCATGCTAATGCCTTGCCATGACGCATGTGGCATTGACAATGGTGTGTACAAACCTGCTTCTTTTGTTTTGCCAGCTGACATGTACGACACTGCCCTAAAATCTTGGTAACGTCTTATTTGAGACTTAGCCAATAAAAGTGGTCCTCTAGCAGGGCAATGGTTTTATCCCGACCAAAATGGCTAGCTATACCTCCCGAATGAAGCTCTCAAACTAGGAAATCTCGGAGAGAAGTGGAGGGAATACAAAGTTGGTCTCCTTTAAAAAGGAAGTCGTCATTAATCACAAACTCACCCGTACTAGGTTGATAATCTGAGAGTGACACATATGTACTCCCAAAATCTAGACACATGGGATACACGTCTTTCAATTGCTCAAAACTGACGACTTCTACACTCAAGAAATTGAGCAATGCTACTCTTCGACTAAGGGCATCGGCTGGTTGTTCTCGATTCCGGCCTTATGTTTCAGGACAAATGAGTATTTTTGAAGAAACACTAACCATTTAGCATGCCTCGGGTTAAGTTTCTTTTGGGAATTTAGATATTTTAAGGCCTCATGATCTGAAGACAACGATTTCTTGCGGTAAGAGATAATTACGCCAATGTCTCAACGACTACACTACTGCATAGAACTCGTTGTCATAGGTGGAGTATCTTTACTTTGCATCATTCAGTTTCTCACTAGAATAAGCTACTGGATTACTTTCTTGATTCAGTAGTCCTCCTATACCTACGCCTGACGCATCACACGCTACTTCGAAGACTTTTGAAAAGTCAGTAAGACGCATGACGTGAGCCTCTATTATCTTGCCGTTTATCTCCCTAAAAGCCTTGGCTGCTGCTTTAGACCACACGACTCCCCTTTTTTAATACAATCGGTGATGGGAGCCATGATCATGCTAAACCCTTTGATGAACCGACGATAGAAAATTCCTAAGCCGTGAAAGCTTCGCACTTCATGGATGTTCTTTGGTTGAGGCTAAACAACTATGGCTTTGACTTTTTCCGGTTTTGCGTGCATTCCTGCCGATGACACTATGAATCCTAAGAATACGACTCGATCAGACATAAACAAACACTTCTTAAGGTTAGCATATAATTTCTGTCCTAAGAACGCTATAGACTTGCCTCAAGTGATTAAAGTGCAGCTCTTTAGTGATGCTATAAATTAGTATGTCATCAAAATATACGACCAAGAACTTTCCCATGAAAGGTCTCAACACTTGTGTTCTCACCCGCATAAAGGTACTGGGTGTATTAGTTAAGCCAAAAGGCATGACCAACCACTCATATAGCCCATCCTTCGTCTTGAAGGCCGTTTTCCATTCATCATCTGGGTGTATGTGAATTTGGTGATATCCACTCTTGATGTCTATTTTAGAGAAGATGGTGGACCTGGCCATCATGTCTAGCATGCCATTAAGTCTAGGTATCGGGACCCTATACTTGACCGTGATCTTATTTATGGCTCGGCTGTCCACACACATCCGCCACGTACCATCTTTTTTTGGCGTTAACAACGCTGGTACGGCACACAGACTCATACTCTGTTGAATGAAACCCTTGTGCAGGAGCTCATCTACCTGCCTCTTCAGTTGTGCATGCTCTGCAGGGTTCATTCTGTAATGAGGAAGGTTTGACAGAGTAGACCCTGGGATGAGATCAATGGCATGCTGAATGTCCCGTATAGGTGACAACTCATCCGGTAAGTTCGTAAGAAATACATCTCTGTACTCCTCTAGAATCGGCGTCACCTTAGGGGCATCTTTACGGAAACCTCGGGTGTAACTTCTCTAGCCACTAGGGCTTACACCGTTGAATCCTCCTTGGCCTCCTTCTCAAATTCCTTAGCATTTATGATATGAAGAGACTTCGGGTTGGATTTCCTCTCTTCTCTCTGAGAATCACTCGACTTCACATCTTTATTTTTGTCCATGGTGCTCTTGGGCAGCAACAGATTAATCTTAATCTTCTTGCTCTCATGCATGAACGTGCATACATTCGAGCGTCTGAAAATCGTGACATCTCGATCAAAGAACCATGACCTACCCAGGATGATGCGACCTACGTCCATAGGTAAGACACCACACCACAATATGTCCTTGTATGAGCCGATTTGGATGGGGACTAGACATTGCTAGGACATCGGCATAGAAGATGTGTCGACCCATGAAACCTTGTAGGGTTGAGGATGTGGGACTGGCTTTAATCCCAACCAAGTGATCGTGCTAGATGAAACCACATTGGTGCAACTTCCACTATCCACGATGACTTTACAGTTTTTGTCACCACTTTTGATGAAGGTGTCGAAGATTGTGTTCCTGCGCCAATCATCATTCTCCTTGGCTTGCGTTAGGGCACATCTAACTACGACTAGTAGAGTGGTTTCAATTTCTTCCTCTTTGTAGTCACTAGCACTAATTTCGGGGAGATACACTTCAACTTCGTAACACCCAGGTCATCCACACTCTCATTGGATTCGCTTATGGCTAATGCTCTTCCACGGGTCTTCTTTGGACACTGATGTGCAAAATGACCAACACTTCCACATTCAAAACATCGCAACTAACTTCCTCTGCTGGCACCAACACCAAGGACACCTTTGCCCTTATCTTCCCAGGATTTAGGCGGCACATTCGCCTGTGCCCTAGGCTAACCGCCAACGTTAGACTTGGTTCCCTGGAAACCGGTTCTAACATTAGAGTCTCGGGACTCGAAGCGTGTTTTTTTTTTTATAAATACTTGCTGTTTTGCATTTTCTTCCCACTTTTCTTCCCCCATTTCTTTTCTAATTTGTTCTTTTGCTAAAAACGACCACAATTAGTCTATTTTGGAGAATTAAAACGACCAATTTCTACGATTTGGATGAATCGAAGCTCCGTGGGCCATTTTTCGAAGAAATCCGAAAATAGGTATTTATACATTTTTCTTCCTCTAATCACTTTTTTTCCACCTTGATATGATGTTGTAGCCATTGTAAAATGTTAAAATGTGTATTTCAAGATTATGCAACTGATTTTTATATTTTTTTTATATTTTTTTTAATTTCGGTCTATTTTCGGATTAATATTAAAAATTAGTAAAAATCATGTTTTTTTTTTTTCTTTTTCTGGTTTAATGGTTGGATAACATGTGTTACTTATAGTAGGACACAATCATGTGCATTTTACAGATTATGCACATGATTTGCTATTTTTTTTGTATTTTTTTTAATTTCGGAATAATTTCGGAATAAATTTAAAAATTAGGAAAAATCATTTTTTTCAAAAAAAAATTCTGGTTTAAAGGTTGGATAATATGTGTTACTTATAATAGAACATAATCATGTGCACTTTACAGATTATGCACATGGTTTGCTATTTTTTTTGTATTTTTTTAATTTCGGAATAATTTTAAAAATTAGGGAAAATTAATATTTTCAAAAAAAAATTCTGATGTAAAGGTTGGATGACATGTGTCACTTATAATAGAACATAATCATGTGCATTTTACAGATTATGCACATGGTTTGCTATTTTTTTTGTATTTTTATAATTTCGGAATAATTTTAAAAATTAGGGAAAATTAATATTTTAAAAAAAAATTCTGATTTAAAGGTTGGATGACATGTGTTACTTATAATAGAACATAATCGTGTGCATTTTACAGATTATGCACATGGTTTGCTATTTTTTTTGTATTTTTTTAATTTCGGAATAATTTTAAAAATTAGAGAAAATTAATATTTTCAAAAAAAATTCTGATGTAAAGGTTGGATGACATGTGTCACTTATAATAGAACATAATCATGTGCATTTTACAGATTATGCACATGGTTTGCTATTTTTTTTGTATTTTTTTAATTTCGGAATAATTTTAAAAATTAGGGAAAATTAATATTTTCAAAAAAAAATTCTAGTTTAAAAGGTTGGATAACATGTGTTACTTATAAATTTATAATAGAACATAATCATGTGCATTTTACAGATTATGCATATGGTTTGTTATTTTTTTTGTATTTGTTTAAATTTTGGAATAATTTTAAAAATTAGAGAAAATCATTTTTTTTCAAAAACATGGAGAATCATATTTACAGATTAATGAGTAATGACTAATGTATGTTTATATTTTTATTTTTTCGACAGGTTTTGCCGTTTTGGACTTTGGAGCTTCGTAGTTGTACTTTGTAGGCTGTAGCCCATAGGGTTTAGTTACTTTAGTATTTGAATTTAGTAGTTAGTACTTGATTTCATTATCTGTATTTAAGATTTACAATTACATTTATAAATTTTAAAATCTAAGTATTTCACTCTTAGACTCAGTATCTAAGTGACATAGCCACATCACATAAGCCATCTCTAATTAAAAAATGTCTAGGACTGGAACTGGAAGTGGAACTGCAAATGAGGATATTGGATGGGAACATTGTCAGAGGGTAGGTGGTGGAAGGCACCAAATAAAATGCAACTATTGTAATAGAGTAATAAATGGTGGAATTACGCGACTTAAACAACATTTGGCACATCGAAAGGGTCAAGTTGCAGGATGCACCAAAGTTCCCAAAGAGATAATGATACTGATGCAAGCCAATTTAGAAGAGTCAAAGGGGAAACGAGCTGCTGTGCAGAAAAAGAAAGATGATATCCTTGATGCGGCCCGACAAGAGGTGTTTGGTCCAGAATATATGGGCGTTCGTGGCGAAGACATCATTGATTCTGAGGAAGATTCTGATCGAGAAATGACTATAGCTAGGAGAGAAAGCGTGCGCTATGCTCGTGAAGAGGAAGAACGTCGACGCACGTTTGGTTCAAGTGCGAGTGGGAGTGGGAGTGGCCAGGGGAGTACAACTGCAGCCCCAACGGGAAGTACAGCTGGGGTTGGAGGGAGTATGTTTGGTGGATTAAGGCGTATGTTTAGCAGCCGGCGGGGCACATCTTCACATGTAGCTCGTCATCCTATAGATGTAGATGTGGAAGAAGAAGATGTGCCTAGGAGACCCTCTGTTGATCCGATCCTCTTTAGGAAAGAATCTAGTAAACAAAAGAAGATAAAACAAATGTGGAGTAGAACTTCTGTTGAGAAACTGGGTAGGGCAGCAGCAAAGTTATTTATACATGCCAACATACCCCCTAATGCGGCAAACTCTCCATATTGGCAGGTGGTAATTGATGCAGCAGCAGAAGCAGGTGAAGGAATTAAAGCTCCCACAGCCAAGGAGATCAGGGGAAAATGGACAGACGCAGAGTATGCAGATACAAAGGCATACGTAAATACCTTTAAACCCATATGGCAGGCCAGAGGATGCACGATCATGTGTGATGGTTGGACTGGCCCAACAAGACGCAGCATGATCAACTTCATGGTGTATTGCCACTTGGGAACAGTGTACCACAAGTCAATTGATGCCTCGGATGAAATAAAAAATGCTGAATATATTTTTAGCTTGATGGATAAAGTAGTGGATGAGATTGGGGAGGAGAATGTGGTGCAGATTGTGACAGATAATGAAGCAACATATAAGTCTGCAGGAAATTTGTTGATGCTAAAGAGAACACATATATTTTGGTCACCGTGTGCTGCACATTGTATTGATCTTATATTGGAAGATATTGGAAAGAGAAAGAATGTCAAAGAAATGGTTGAAAAAGCAAAAGAAGTGACAACATTTATTTACAACCATAATCACCTAGTTGCAATAATGAGGAAGTTCACGAAGGGACGAGAGTTGCTTAGGCCAGCGGCGACTAGATTTGCAACAAACTTTATAGCTTTAGAGAGTTTGTATCAGCATAGGGGAGAGTTGAGTGAAATGTTTGCTTCCCAACAATGGCTCAACACAAAATATGGGAAGAAGACATCAGGGACGCCGGTTGATGTTGTAAACACCATAAGAGACAACAAATATTGGAAGAGGGTTAAGAAAATTTTAAAGGTGATGGAACCACTGATGAGGGTACTTCGTCTTGTTGAAACCGATGAAGCACCTACGATGGGCTTCCTCTACGACGCCATGGATAAAGCGAAGTTGGCAATTCAACGTGATTGTTCAAGCTGGCGAGCTTACTGGAATTTGATCGACAAAAGATGGACAAAGCAGCTCCACCACGATATTCATGCAGCAGGTTATTACCTAAATCCTAGGTATAGATATGCCCAATCATTTGTTATGGATGATGAGATTCGTATTGGATTAAAGAACGTGATAAAGAGATTAGAGCCTGACTTAGATGTACAAATAAAGGCTTTGAATGAATTGGATATATTTGGAACTCGCCAGGGTAGCTTTGGAGATACTCTTGCACAACATGCAGTACTTAAGTTGCACCCCGCCGACTGGTGGATAAATTTCGGAGAGACTACACCGGCTCTCCAAAAAATTGCAGTAAGGATTTTGAGCCAAACAACGTCTTCCTCTAGTTGCGAAAGAAATTGGAGTTGTTTTGCACTTATTCATACGAAGAATAGAAATAGAATTCAGACTAGGACGTTAGATAGACTTGTCTTTATGCATTACAACATGAGGCTAAGAATGCGCATGCATTCAAGGAGGCATATCAGTAATGCCGGTGATGGGGATTATTGTCCAATAAACTTGGAAAATATTTATGATGAGGATGACCCACTTCTACCTTGGTTGGAAGTAAGGGAAAAAGAAATAGAAGATGATAGTGAAGAAATAGAAGTTGAAGACCCAGAAATACGCAGGGCACAGCAAGAGAGTCGTGCATTTGTGTTGGACCCAGAAAGGGGGGCGGATTTCATGCAAACTCAGCAGAAGAGTGCGAGCTCTAGCGATACTGAAACAGATGATGATGATGATGATGATGATGATGATGCACCTAATGCTGGTCCTCCCACTTCTGGCATTGCTCAACCCACCAGGGCTACTGATACCATACAGCCGTCTACGGATCGCGAGGCTGATGAACTTCGACGAAGCAGGCGGGGCCGAGGGGGTCGAACTTATGAGTGTACTGAGTCACGATACAGCCAGCAAGAGCCTGGCTCCAGTAGTGCACCTGCAGGTCCTGCTCCTGCACCGCAATCTACACCGACAGATCTGGAACATCAGCATGCGTATGGCTATGATCCGAGGAATTATGGGTATTCTTACAACCAATGGGATTATAAGGAACCTGTTCCGCCACTTTCATGTTGGAGTAGTCCTCCTGACGCTGTTCCACATATACCATATGAACCAAATCCAAGTTATTCATCTCAATCTCAACAGCCTGGCCCTGAATACGAGTACCAGTATGGGCACGGCTATTCGACGGGCACTAGTAGATATCCTCACTCAGGGTCAGAATCTTTGCCTAGTCAGGATCAGTCATCATCAGGTTTCGTTGACCTGATCTTTCCCTCTGGCACTGAATATTATGGATATGCAACAACAAGACCGCAACAACCCGATGATGATGACGACGACGACGTGGAGGTTGAGCAACCACAACAAAGCAGGTTTTCATTTTGGTGGTGAGTTCCGATTTGGTGAGTCTTTTCCATTACCCACATGGTCATACATTCACCAAAAAAACACACACTTTACATTGTTGAACTTGTGTTTAAAATAACTCCCCTGACAAGTGACAACCAGTCAAGTAATCTTTAATCAACATGCTTGCAGGGGAGTATATCAGGTATTACTAATTTTTTTTTCTACTTTAGAATGTTCAATTGGCAGGACAAGAGTCGGTCATAGATTCAAGATAAGAGAAGTCTTAATACATTATTTTTTGCAAGTCCTCACTCCTCACTCCTCAGGTATGTAAATAAATTGTAAATAATATAAAGTAAATTATAAAAAAATAATAGTACATGTGAAAATTGAAATACTTTGATGTTACATTTATTCTAATATACATATTATTGGTATTAGACAGTTAGAAATTTGAATTTATAAGTTCTGCAGTTAATTCCAGGTTATTAGCTTCATAAATTCACCAGACAGCCCGATACAGCTTTTTCACCAAAGAGTAGACCGCTTCACCACCATAAACATGTTCAAAATTATAAATGAATGCATATTTGGGATGTTTGGAATTTTCTGGATTTAATCCATATTTTTTTAAAATTTTTTGGCAAAAAAAAAAAAGTTGACCGTTACGGGGGGCGTATCGGCCGATACGGGGCCGTATCGGCCGATACGCCCCGTATCCGTATCGGAAACGGTGGGCACCGTTACGCCCACCGAAACCGATACGGGACACCTTGGTTGTGTAACAGGAGACTTTAGGTATTGCTCTAACTCTTGTACAGCTTGGTATGCATTGTCTAAGTTAGTGATTGAGCGAGTCAAAAGCTCGCGCTGTAGATCCATGCAGAGACCAACCTTAAAATGCGCCAGCATTACTAAGGGATCTTCTTGGATATCACATCACATCATGTATTCCTCAAATTTCGCGATGTAATCAGCGACTGACATTGATCCTTGGCGTAATGATTGCCATTGATCAAGGAGCTTTTGGCGGTAAGAGAGAGGAAGATACTTCTCCTTCAACAATTTTTTCATCTCCACCCAATGTGCGACTGGGACTCTTCCAGCCCTCTCAATTTTGCGCTCCGTATTCGTCCAGAATAAGTTAGCTTGACCTACAAGCTTCATCTTGGCAAAGCGCACTTGTCGATTTTCAGACATATCGTACCATTCGAAGTAATGGTCCATGTATGCCAAACAATCAAGGAATGTCTTGGGGTCAAGGTGCCTATCGAAACTAGGAGCTTCTACCTTAACGCTCTCTAGAGCTCGATCATCGGGATCGTAACGGTCCTAGTATTCATACGCGGGCTGCGGATCTCGCGCCCTTCCATGACCCATCCCTTGTTCTCGCACCTCACAACCTCTACCACGTATAGGAACATGTTACTCAATGGCTCCTCCCACTTGGGATTACTCATCGCCCCCAATGTCGGGGTTTTCTCTTTGAGATGTTTTTAGACGCTCTAAACGATTCGTGGCGGTGGTGACTTGCGTGCCAAGTTGGGCGAAAGAGTTCTTGTTTTGTGCCTCAAGGGCGGCCAAACGTTGGATGACTTGGTTCAAAGTCTTGGAAAGTTGTTCGTTATTCATGATTGGATGTAGTCCGAAACCTCTACCGGTTCTCGTAGGCATGCAACGTGGGACTTGCCGTCAGTTTACTTAGCACACGACCCTATGGACTGATTAATACAAAAACATGGAATGAGATGAAACTAGTTCTAATATGATGCAAAGATCTGTGAATTCAGATGGAACGCTAACTGAAACATGAATTTGAAAATTTCAGACTTAGATTAAATTAAGATGCAAATCTGGAAAATTCAGATTTATGCTCTAAGTGAGACTAAAATCTGAAAATTTCAGGTTTAGATCTAACAGGGACTGCAAATCTGAAAATTCAGATCTGGAATTAATGTTGGATGCAAATATGAAAAATTCCAGATTAACCTAAACCTATGCAGTATGCATGCATCTTGGAAAAACCTATACACTGCCATAAATCGTTTAGAGCGTTTAGAAACACCTCAAAGTCTCGGAAAGTTGTTCGTTATTCATGATTGGATGTAGTCCAAAACCTCTACCAGTTCTCGTAGGCATACAACGTGGGACTTGTCCTCAGTTTACCTAGCACACGACCCTATGGACTGATTAACACAAAAACATGGAATGAGATGAAACTAGTTCTAATATGATGCAAAGATCCATGAATTCAGATTTGAAAGCTAACTGAAACATGAATTTGAAAATTTCAGACTTAGATCAAAAGAAGACGCAAATCTGGAAAATTCAGATTTATGCTCCAAGTGAGACTAAAATATGAAAATTCAGGTTTAGATCTAACAGGGACTGCAAATCTGAAAATTCAGATCTGGAATCAATGTTGGATGCAAATCTGAAAAATTCCAGAGTAACCTAAACCTATGCACTATGCATGCATCTTGGAAAAAACAAAACCTAGAATTAGGTAACTCGATCTAGGACGAACTAATGCAAGAGCCTAAGCTCTGATACCAAAATTTGATGCAAGATGGCCTAATCTAACCCTATATGCATGCGGAAACTACAAAAGAGCGGAATTATGCAAACAATTAAATTAACCATTCACCATTCACATCATAAATTAATGATTAAATAAGAGAAAAGTGTAACGATTAGGGCCTTTCATCACAAACAAACAGTAACGGTTTCAAATCCTGGCGTGTATTGGATCCGGTGAGAGATAGAACTCTCGATCATGCATGGGTTCGTCCAATCAATCACGTAGATTCTCTAATCCAGGAAAATTGAAATTTTTCTGGATTAAGGGAATTGTTAAACTTAGGAAATCTGAAACTATTCAATTAGGGTTTGTAGGTCTAGAGTTTTCACATCAAAATTGGGGAAAAGTTGTTTTTCAGGCAATCTGAAAATTCCTGGATGTAAATCTGATGGTAGAATCTGAAAATGGGGTTGCAGGTTATGGGATTTTAAGGATATAGGGTCGTCTTGAAGATTAAAAAAGAAAAAATGGATTGAGGTGAAAGAAGAAAATCGAAAGAGAAGGTTTAGAAATTACCTTGAAGAAGAGAAATAGAGAGAAGAAGAGATGAACCACGAAGAGGAGGAGAAGAAGAAGCTTGATGAGTTTGTCCACCAAGGTACCACAAGGGTTTTCTTAATTTCAATCACAATAACATTCCCCATATTAACGAGAATAAATGAGTTTAAATACCCTAAAACAACCCATGAAACCCTAAAACGTAATTAGAAAGACTCCTTATCCAAAAACGAAAACAAAACATAGTCTTCCCTTGGATGGGGTCTTCTCAAGTGTCCCGAACACATGTGTAAGTTCTTCGTTCTTCTCAAGTCTTTGATTTGGGTCTCGAGTCTTTGATCCGGGTCCATTGTCAAATCATATGGATATGGGCATTGCTCGTCTCTTACGCTGGTACACTCAAAAGGGCTTGATGTCCTTATCACCTTTTCATATATTTCTTTGTTATAGGTTCCCACTAGTTGTTCATTCACATCCAATGGTTGACCATCTTCTTCTTGTATCTCTTCAATCTTGTCTTCTTCTTGGCCTTGACTGCTACTAGCCTCGCTAGTTTTCTCGGCCTTTGACTTGAACTTTCTCTAGATGCCGATCCAAATTTGGGATTTTGTACTTCGGCCCATGTTAGGTCCTTGACTGCAAACGCCGAATCCTCCATCTCTACATTGTCTGCCTTCAAATCATCTAGGACGATGGGATCATAGAAATCAGGCTTTTTTCGCCTAGCTAGGAATCGTGTTCTCGTACCTTTTTGTTGTATCGAACAAAGGCAAGGTAATTTAGCTTTCTTTGTTCAAGTTGATTCCGTTTTTGGTGTGAATCGGTATAACATTTAATTAAAAGTGAATGAGTGATTAGATACTTCCAATATTTACTCTAAATTCAACATTTGAATCTGTTCAAATCAGTGTTTTAAATAGCGAATAGCGTGTAGTGTAGCGCTCACCCCTCTGAAACGTAAGCTACATAGCGTGTAGCGTAAGCTACATGCTACTTCTAGATTTTTAATCAAGGCTGCATCTGGTTGCACTAATTCCATGATTTTCATCAAACTACATTGATTAATAATGAAATTTAACAAATTTTCATGTTATTTGGTGCAACCAAACACCACCTAAAGTAATAGGAAAGGGTAATCATTAAGTATAAAGGTAAAGAAAGAGCAAGAAAACTGATTTAATACTACTACTTATATTATTTTTACTAAAAGCATTAAATATTGAAAATAAAAAAATGTAACAAATCATTGAAAATATTATTTGATTTTAATGTTTCAATGAAAAATAACTTGTAATGTGAGGCACGTAGCTTGTAGCGTACTCCATGTAGTGTGTAGTGTATACAAATTATCATGTAGCATAGGCTACATGCGACTTAAGCTATTTTCATGAGCTACGTAGCATTAAGGCCAAGCTATGCTACGTAGTGTAAGCTACGCTACCTAGCGTAGCTATTTAAAACACTGGTTCAAATTCAAAATCTTACTGCCTCGAATGTACTCCAATTGCATTGGCGAGCGCTTAATAAAATATGTTAGGTCGAGAATTTTCATGGCCAACTTCTTTAGTGCTGAATCCTTCTTGTTTTGGTCCACTTCGTATAGTTTGCACCAATTAGCTGTTTAAATAACAATTATAGTAAGTTAGACTTTGTAGTAAAAAACGAAAAAAAAAAAAAAAAAAACTAAGAGTAACTCCCTAAGACGTTTATACTTAGCAATTTCATAGTTCAATGCTGGATGACTATGGCCTTTGTAACTCCCTAAGTCGTTGATAATTTGCGTTTCCAAGTGTCTTGCCTTCAGTATGCGGATGATACTCTATTAATGTGCAAGGCATATGAAGAAATGGTGGACAACCTTCGAATGATTATAATTTCCTTTGAAGTGGTATAAGGTCTAAAAGTAAACATAAGTAAGAGTGAATTGTTGGGGGTTGGCATCACAAGGGAAAATGCAGTTTCTTTTGCTATTATCTTCATATGTAATGAAGGCTCTTTCCCAACCACATATCTCGGTCTCCCCCTATATTTAGGAAAACCGGCAAAACATGTATGGGATAAAGTTGAGGAAAGATTTCAAAGGAATCTATCTTAGTGGAGGAATATGCATTTGTCATTGGGAGGGAGGTTATGCTTGATAAAGTCGGTGATGTCAAATATTCCGGTTTATTTTATGTCTTTATTTAAATGCTCGAAAACGGTGATAAGTAAGTCGGAAAAAAATAGAAAGGACTTTCTTTGGCAAGGAGCGGAGGAGAGGCATAGGTTTCACCTAATAAAGTGGGAAGATGTATGCAAAGCATGCAATCAAAGGTGCGCGGGATTACGAAGTTTGGATTTTATGAACTCAGCATTGCTAGGGAAGTGGGTATGGAGGTTCGGGGTTGAAGAGGGTAGTCTATGGAGGGAGGTGGTGAGTAGGTAATATGGGGTGGAAGAGGGGGGATGGTGGATTCGGGCCTCGTCTTTGTATAGGTCCTCGTGTCTTTAGAAGTTGGGGGCATCGTTAAAGGGAAAGGTTTGGGACGGGATAGGTTTTTCGTTAGGAAGTGGGATGAAGATAAAAGTTTTGGGAGGATATATGGCTGGGGGATAAAAAATTAGGTGAGGTCTTCCCGAGGTTAGCAAGGCTAGCCATAGGTAAATGTATGGGTGGCAAGTTGCTTTTCCATACAAGGTTAGGAAGTAATTGGTCCTCGCTAGTTAGAAGGAATTTAGATGATGATGAGCTAGAGGAGTTTATTTCTTTGCAAAAAGTTGTCATCCAAGGCTCATACAGTGTTAAGCAAGCCAGATTCATTGTTTTGGATTAAGGAGAAATACGAGATATTCTCAGTTAAACCTACAAGGTGCTTAGTGGAGCCACAAATAGTGGCTAGTCTACTTATGTTTGGAGGTACGGTGCTCCGCCAAAGGTTGCTGCTTTGGCATGGCTAGTGAGTGGCAATAAAGTGCTGACAATAGATAATCTTCAAAAGAGGAAAATGATTATTCCAAATGTCTGTGTAATTTGTCTTCAAGATGCGGAATTGGTTAATCATCTATTTATGCATTGTCCCTCTGCAAGAGCTATATGGGAAGGTTTTTCAAGTTGTTTGAGATAGCAAGGGTATTGTTGGGATCCATTGCTCAACTTTTCTTTATGTGACATGGCGGTGTCTTTGGTAAAAGGCGGGAAAAAGTGTGGCGATTGTGCTTGCTTGTTGCGATTTGGGTTTTGTGGCTAGAAAGGAACAATCAATGTTTCAGGAATCGGGCGGGGCGGATTTTGGAAGTGTTTAATAGAGCAAAGCAAATGTTACAGAATGGGCAATGGCATCTAAGGCGGTTGAGCAATTTCTTATTAGTTAGCTTGAGTTGTAGTTTTTTTCACTTATGTATATTTGTACATTCGGGCTTCGGCCTTTTGTTAATAAAATTTCCAACGTTAAAAAAAAGACTGTCCTTTGAAAAATCCATGCGCTCTTCAAGCAGAAGTCCAAAAGTATGGATATCTCATTCCGTTCATCCTTATTTGGGGTTGTTTTCTCGAAATGTTAAGAAATTCTACCATATGCGTCACTTCTGTCTCAATGTGATCGGTGGAAGCGAAGAATATGACAGGAGTAAGGATGTAGGCAACCAAATACAAAGCAAATGAGATTCCACCCCATCTTTTATCCATTATATCTAACACAAGCCTATATTCACTTTTTTTAATTTTTTAATTTTTTATTTTATAATTTTGATATAGCCTTCTTAATCACATTGTAAATGTTTCATACCTTTTGATCTAGCCTTCTTCATCACATTGTAAATGTATCCCGCTGCTGGCTTCTCAACACCATCCACCAATCTTAACATACCTACTACAAGTTCTGAAGATTTAATGCCTTCAGTACTTGTGTCAAGAATGATTGCGAAAAGATAGTTTGTTGGACTAATTTCCTTCGACCTTCTTTGAGCAAGGGTCGTTATTCTAATTTGTTGCCACTAAAAGCTTTTAAGCTTAGATTTTTTTTCACATTCAACCTTTGTAGTGTTAAATCAAGTGACGGATGGATGGAGCAAATTATAACCAATGTGTTTTCTCATGTTATGGAGTAGAAGGGCATGCTTATACATAAACACAATTATTCTTCTAGCCTTAGCAATCATGTTAATATGTAACCTACCTAAATCCTCTAACGTAAAATCTATACAATGTGCCGCGCATGGAGCCCAAAATAAACAACGTCGCTTTTCCAATTTCCTCAACTACACTCTAATAATTTAAACAAATATTTGGCTATGTGGAATGGGCCAATGTATCCACGGATTTTAAAAATAGTCTCTGGTCGACAATTCACGAGAAAGTTAATCAATATCCGATTGGATTCATCGGTCCATTCACCAGCCATTAGAGTACATCCATAGGTTTTCCACACCTTGTATTTAGCGATAAAGTTTCTAGTAAACTCAACCTCTGTTTCTAGGCAAGTTTCTCTCACTTCATGATATGAAAGGGGCTTTAGTCTGTGTCCAAATTGACCTGAAAGGAAAAGAAAAAAAAAAAGAACAAAAAAACTAACGGTCACAAATCTGACCATTGGGATAGTATGCCGTGCAATGTCATAATTTCATAACCATGGCTTATGCGATCGCATAATGCCTAACGACTATAAAAACGCATATGCCACCATGGCGCATGCAGTTTGACCTCCCAAAATGGCATATGCGATCACATAAGTGATTATGTGATCGCATATGACAACATTGGAGATTACTATACGGCTCCTAGAGGTTGTGATTTGAGTTGTGCCATCATAGGCGAATCGATCGTGTTGTGCTCAGGAGTGTTGGGAGGAGATTGAAGAGCAACAGATATTTGATCTATTAGATGGGCTCAATCTTGATATGAGAATATTCAATCTCAGATTCTGTGTCAAGAGCCACTTCCTCCTCTTGGGACAATTTTTGTTTTGCTTTAGCGAAAAGGGAGTCACCAGAAAGTGATGTTTGATACTGCCTTTAGTTCTCATGATCGACCAACTCTTCTTAGTTTGGCAATTGGTAATCGGGATGGACAAGGTTGCGGTGATAATCACAAATGGAGGTTGCTTGAGGTGTCGGCCGTGGTGATTTTAGTCATAGTTATGGAGATGTGAGCCATGGTTGTACTCATTTTGGGTGAGGCCAGGGCAATGTATCAAGTGATAAGCGTAACAAGCTAGTTAGCACACATTTTGGTTGCCCTCGGCATACTAAAGCTACTTGTTGGGACCTTGTTGGTTGACCACCACAAAAAGCCTTTACAATTGCTATTGACTATATGTATAGTGTCCTTGATGAGTCACAGAGTTTGTTGCCTTTGAGTGGCTCTCATTAGTCTCCAGCTGACTAAATTGCTGCTTTACACTGCCGTATGGCTCTTTTGGGAGGGACTTCAGCTTCCTCTCAGCAACTTAGTCCCACTGATGAGGACACAAGACCTTTTAAAGTCTACCAACGAAGAAAGCGCCCACCACAAGCATCTTCCTTGTGGCTAGGCGACTATTGAGGAGCATTGAAGACCCTACACATGTGATTTGACACATTGAAGACCTCACATTGGGAGGACACATGTGTAGGAGGTTTTTGGACGTCTTCGAGCGCTCGAACTTTTGCGTAATTTGTTTTAAGTTCCGTTTTTGCTTAATTTTTAAGGGTATTTTGGTATTTTTCATGTTTCTTATTGGTTATTTAAGAGGGCTTTGCCCTAAAAACGAGATTAGTTGTTGATTAATGAAAAAGAGCAAACCTTTGGTTGCCTCCTTCCTCTCTCCCTCTCTCATGGTGCTTCTTCTTCCCTGATCTCATTCTTCTCTTTTCTTCTTGTGCCCCTCCAACTTCTTCTAAGATAAACTTGTTATTTTCTCGTTCTCTGTTTCTATTCTCTCATAACTTCTAGATCTTAGATTTGAGATTAGATCCAAAATCCCTATTTCTCAAATTCTAGAATCCCTAATCCGAGAAATCCCTCGATCCCTCGGACTAGTGATTCGCATTGGGTATTTGGATTAAGACCATGCAAGATCGGGAGGTTCCATCCCTCGCCAGATCCAACCATAGCAATAATTGAATCTCATACTTCATGGTCGTGATGAATGGCCCGCTCCATTGCATGTCTCCTTGTGATTTCCTTAGTTCATGATGATTTACGCTAGATTATATGAGTTCATGAGCATGCATCATAATTAGGGCATCCTACGTCAAATTTGGTATCAGAGATTAGGCTTGCATGGTTTTGTCTAGATCGAGTTATAAAAAAAATTAGGGTTTTGATTTTTAGGTCTGTTTTAGGAAATTTTCAGATTTAGAAAATTTTCAATTTTAGAAGGTTTTCAATTTTAGAAAGTTTCCTAATTTGGAGAATTTGCAGATTTAGAAACTTTCCAATTTTAGAAAGTTTCCTAATTTGGAGAATTTCCAGATTTAGAAACTTTCCAATTTTAGAAAGTTTCCTTATTTGGAAAATTTCCAGATTTGAGTAGTTTTCTGTTTTAATTCAGTAGTTGTCAGTTCATCATAGTTCACATCTATAGCATTCATCTCGTGAGTTGCATAACCATAGTGGTCAAGTTGGGTAGAATTAGTTTGAGGTTTTGCTTGTATGCCCACGAGAAGAGGTTGAGATTTTGGACTTCAACCCACCATGAATAACGAGCAGTTATTTGAGCAATTGGCTCAATTGATACAAAAGATGACCTACTCTAGAAACGAGCCAAAGGCGAGAGTTTGCTCGCATAGATAACCAAATCACAACCACCATGACTAAAGTTAAGCAATTAGAGGCGTCCCAAAGGGAGAACCCCGTTGTTGGGGATGATGCGCATTCCCAAGTGGGAGGGATCATTGAAGAACGCGCTCCTACACATGGAGGCAATGGTGGTAGAGATCGTGGAACTGGTCGTGGTGTTGTGCGAGAAGCACAAGCCACATATGATCATCAAGACCGCTACGATCCAAATGAGCGTGTGATGAAGAATGTGAGAGTTAAGGCCCCGAGTTTTGATGGACGTCTGGATCCCAAGGCATTCCTTGACTGGGTTGCTGACATGGACCACTACTTTGAGTGGTATGGCATGTCAGATAATCGTCAAATGCGGTTTGCAAAAATGAAACTTATGGGCCAGGCCAAGCTATTTTGGACCAACATTGAGCGAAAGATAGAAAGAGTTGGTAGAGCCCCCATCACAGACTGGTATGAGATGAAAGAGAAGTTGAATGAGAAATATCTTCATCTTTCATACCAACAAAAGGTCCTTGACCAATGGTAATCCTTACGCCAAGGGTCAATGTCTGTCGCTGATTACATCGCCAAATTCGAGGAGTATATGACGCGATGTGATATCCATGAGGACCCTCTAGTAACGCTCTCGCGTTTCAAGACGCGCCTTCGAGCGGATCTTCGACGCGAGCTTATGACTCGGCCCCTAATGGACTTGGATGAAATATATCAAGTTGTGCAGGAGTTAGAGCAATACTTGAAAGCTCCTGTCATTAGACGTTTTGAGTCCCGAGACCCTAATGCTAGATTTGGTTCCCAGGGACCTGGACTTAACATTAGTAGTCATCCTAGGGCGTAGGCGACTGCTCTGCCTAGGCCTAGGGAGGACAAGGGCAAAGGGGTTCTTGGTGCCGCTCCTAGTGGGGGTAACCAAGTGAGGTGTTATGAGTGTTGGAATCTCGGTCACATGTCTAATCGGTGTCCTACAAAGAACCGTGGAAAAGCCTTAGTTATAGGCGAGTCCCACGAGGGTGTTGATGACCAGGGTGATTATGAAGTAGAAGAATATCACTCTGAAGGAGGTCTTACTGATGAAGACGAAGTGGGCGATGAAGCAACGCTTGTAGTAGTCAGGTGTGTGTTGTCTCAGTTTAGGAGTAGTGTTGATTGGCATTGAAACACTATCTTCTACACCCTCACCAAGTGTGGAGAAAAGAATTGCAGGGCGATAGTGGACAGTGGAAGTTGTCAAAATGTGATTTCTGCTAACACCCTAGATCGGTTGAAGTTGAATCCACACCTCATCCTGACCCATACAAAGTTTCTTGGGTTGATAAAACATCTCTTTCTGTCACCCATCAATGCTTAGTTCCTATCGAGTTTGGGTCATACAAGGAGTCCCTATGGTGTGATGTGATACCTATGAATGTTGGACATATTATCCTAGGTAAGCCGTGGCTATTCGACAATGACGTCACGATCTTTGGCTGTTCGAATGTGTGGGCCTTCATGCATAACGGTAAAAATATCAAACTTAATCCTATGCCACCTGAAAACACACTAGAGAAGAAAAAAGATGAGAAGGTGAGTGAGCCTAAGGAAGTGAGGAAATCCAAACCTAAGTCTCTTCACATAATCAATGCGAGAGAGTTCCAGAAAGAGACTAAGGAGGATTCCATGGTATATGCCCTTGTGACAAGAGAGATTACATCTGAGGTTCCATCAGAGTTACCCCATGGGGTAACATCGGTTCTAAAGGAATACAGTGACGTGTTTCCTGAAGATTTACCGAACGAGTTACCACCTATGAGTGACATTCAGCATGCCATTGATCTCGTCCCAGGGTCGAATCTACCGAACCTTCCTCACTACAGGATGAACCTTGCAGAACATGCAGAGTTGAAGAGGCAAATTGATGAGCTTCTGCAAAAGGGTTTTATCCAAGAGAGTATGAGCCCGTGTGCCGTGTCCGCATTGTTGACGCCAAAGAAAGACGGCACGTGACGCATGTGTATGGACAGCCGTGCCATAAACAAAATTACTGTCAAGTATAGGTTTCCCATACCTAGACTTGATGATATGCTTGACATGATGGCGAGATCTACCATATTGTCTAAAATTGACCTCAAGAGTGGGTATCACCAAATCCGTATATGCCCAGGAGATGAGTGGAAGACTGCATTCAAAACGAAAGATGGGCTGTACGAGTGGATGGTCATGCCCTTCGGCTTGACTAATGCACCCAGTACTTTTATGCGAGTGATGACACAAGTCTTGAGACCGTTCATGGGTAAATTCTTAGTGGTGTACTTTGATGACATTCTTATCTATAGTACCACCAAAGAGTCACACCTTGAACATCTGAAGCAGGTCTGTAGCGTCCTTAGGACTGAGAAGTTGTATGCTAATTTTAAGAAGTGCGCGTTCATGTCTAGTCAAGTCTTGCTCTTAGGATTTATAGTGTCATCAGAAGGAATGCGCGCAGACCCTGAAAAGATCAGGACCATAGTTGAGTGGCTTGAACCGAAGAACATTCACGAGGTGCGAAGCTTTCACGGCTTAGCAACTTTTTATTGTCGGTTCATTAGGGGTTTTAGCACGATCATGGCTCCTATTACTGAATGCATGAAAAAGAGAGTTCATGTGGTCTAAAGCCGTAGTCAAGGCTTTTAGGGAAATTAAGGGTAAAATGGTAGAAGCTCCTGTCATGCGTCTACTTGACTTTCTTAAAGTCTTTGAGGTGGTGTGTGATGTGTTTGGTGTTGGTATAGGTGGAGTCAGGAGGGCCACCCAGTAGCTTATTTCGGTGTGAAACTGAATGAAGTAAAATAGAAGTATTCCACCTATGATAAAGAGTTCCATGCGGTAGTGCAATCCCTGAGACATTGGCGTCACTCTCTCCTATCGCAAGAATTCGTCCTGTTTTCTGATCATGAGGCCTTGAGATATTTACATTCTCAGAAGAAACTCAACCCAAGGCATGCTAAGTGGGGTAGCGTTTCTTCAGGAATATTCGTTCGTCCTGAAACATAAGGCCGGGGTCGAAAATAAACCAGTGGATGCCCTTAGTAGAAGAGTAACATTGCTCAATTCCTTGAGTGTAGAGGTAATTGGATTTGAGCAATTGAAAGATGAATACCCCACATGTCCTGATTTTGGGGGTACTTACGCGTCACTCTCTAGTGATTAGCATAATGCGAGTGATTATGTCCTTAAAGATGGCTTCCTTTTTAAAAGGGACCGACTTTGTATTCCCCGTATGGCCCTTTGTGAATTTCTAATTTGGGAGCTTCATTCAGGGGGGATAGCTGGCCACTTTGGTCGAGATAAGAACATTGCCTTCTTAAATGATTGTTTTTATTGGCCAAGTCTCAAGCGAGACGTAGCCAAAGTTTTAGGGCAGTGTCGTACGTGTCAGCTGGTAAAGCAACGAAAGCAAAATACCGGGCTATATACGCCATTGCCAGTGCCACATGCTCCGTGGCATGACATTAGTATGGATTTCGTGCTGGGACTTCTCAAGACGATTAAAAAGCACGATTCCATCTTTGTTGTTGTAGATCGTTTTTCAAAATGGTGCATTTTCTCCCATGTTCGAAAACGTTGGATGCGTCTCATATTGCTCGTGTCTTTTTTGATGGTGTTGTGCGTTTCCATGGTTTGCCTAAGACCATAGTGTCTGATCGTGATGTCAGATTTACTAGCTATTTTTGGAAGACGCTATGGCACATGATGGGTACTCGTTTACAATTTTCTACTGCATACCACCCTCAAACAGATGGACAAACTGAGGTGGTAAATCGAAGTCTTGGAAATCTTTTACGTTGTCTAGTGGGTGAACATATTAAAACTTGGGATTTAATTATACCAGTCGCTGAATTTGCTTATAATGGGCCAGTTAATAGAACGATAGGGATGAGTCCATTTGAAATTGTCAGTGGTTATAAACCTAAAATGCCTATAGATCTCTTACCCATGTCTGCCACCCAAAGATCTTCAGAGTCGGCCGATGCATTTGCACAACACATTCATGAATTGCATACACATATTAGATAGTTGATCAATAAGAGCAATGATAGTTATAAATATTCAGCTGACTCTCATCGTAGATTACAAGACTTTCAGGAAGGAGACTGTAATGGTGAGGATAAGGCCAGAGCGGTTCTCACAAGGTTCTGCTAAGAAATTTTAAGCGCGTAGTGCTGGACCATTCAAGATATTGCAGAAAATTGGATCCAACGCGTACCGGATCGACATTTCACCTGAAATGGGCATTAATCCAACGTTTAATGTGGAGGATCTAGTCCGTTCCCCTAATCCTACCATTGATCCCTCGTTCTTTTCGTGGCCTTTCTCTGAGTTTTCTTCGCAACCTACTTTACCCCTTCCTCCACCCATTATTCGTAAAGAAGAGAATGAGGAAATCATGGATGAAGAGATCGTTTCTACGAGAGACGGAGGTTTCTAAAGATACCTTATCAAATGGAAGAACAAACCATTGTCAGAATCTACGTGGTTGACTGAAGAAGAGTTACAGAGCGTTGATCCAGACTTGCTAGAGCGTCACAAGAGCTTTAACTCGTCGGGGTCGAGTTTTTCTCACCCGAGGGGAGTAAATGAGGACACAAGACCTTTTAAAGTCTACCAACGAAGAAAGCGCCCACCATAAGCATCTTCCTTGTGGCTAGGCGACTATTGAGGAGTATTGAAGACCCTACACATGTGATTTGACAATTGAAGATCCCACATTGGGAGGACACATGTGTAGGAGGTTTTTGGATGTTTTTGGACGTCTTTGGGCGCTCAGGCGCCCTAACTTTTGCACAATTTGTTTTAAGTTCCGTTTTTGCTTAATTTTTAAGGGTATTTTGGTATTTTCATGTTTTCTTATTGGATATTTAAGAGGGCTCAGCCCTACAAACGAGATTAGTTGTTGATTAATGAAAAAGAGCAAACCTTTGGTTGCCTCCTTCCTCTCTCCCTCTCTCATAGTGCTTCTTCTTCTTCCTTTATCTCATTCTTCTCTTTTCTTCTTGTGCCCCTCCAACTTCTTCTAAGGTAAACTTGTTATTTCCTCTTTCTCTATTTCTATTCTCTCATAACTTCTAGATCCTAGATTTGAGATTTGATCCAAAATCCCTATTTCTCAAATTTCAAAATTCCTAATCCGAGACATCCCTCGATCCCTCGGACTAGTTATTCACATTGGGTATTTGGATTAAGGCCATGCAAGATTGGGAGGTTCCATCCCTCGCCGGATCCAACCATAGCAATAATTGAATCTCATACTTCATGATTGTGATAAATGGCCCGCTCCATTGCATGTCTCCTTATGATTTTCTTAGTTAATGATGATTGATGCTAGATTTTATATTAGTATTGTCTTTTATTTCCGCTGGATTATATGAGTTCATGAGCATGCATCATAATTAGGGCATCCTACGTCACCCACCATTAGGTACATCAACATCGGTACACTTGGTGTCTACCTCTTCTGCCATTCCGTCCTGGATCATTGATTCTGGCGCCTCGAATCATATGAACGATATGACTTCTCAAGTTTACTCTTATTTAGTGCTTTTTGCATCTGAATGTCATGTAAAAATTGTGGATGGTTCCTAAACTCACGCTCATGCTGCCGAAACCACCATCGTCTCACCCTCTCTATCTGTCTTCTTTTCTCCTTGTTTCCAAGTTGCCCTCTAATCTGTCTTCTATTAGTCTCTTAACCGTTCTCTCAATTGTAGTGTAACTTTCTTTTCATCATACTGTATCTTTTAGAACCTAAAGACTAGATTGGGGATTGGGGATGGTCATGAGTAGGATGGGCTCTTATCTTTTTCAGTCTACGAACAATGTAGGATTGGCCCTACAAACTTTAAGTCAGGCTACATGTGCAACATATTGGATTTTGTACTGGCATTGTCGTTTTGGCCATATCCCAATCAGTAATCTCAAGTTGTCACCTCCCTTTTGGCTTAAGTCTGGCAGTATGAGAGAATTATTATGAGAAACTTTCCTTTTGAAAGGAGAAAATATTTTGTGAAAAATGTCGGCTAAATATTGTCCATCTTCCTATTCAAACAGTCCCACTGAAAAATGTCCCTCTTCCTATTCTCCATAGTTCAAGGCCAACATAAAAGTTTTGCATAATGGTGGTGAATACTTCTCTTTGGCCATTCAATGTTATTTGTTTGAACATGGGATCGAATCTCAGACCACATCTCCTTATACCCTCTTACAAAATGATGTGGTTGAAAGAAAGAATAGGCATCTTCTTGAAGCTGCTTGTGCCCTTCTCCTTGAAATGAATGTTCCCAAGGATATGTGACTAATGCTGTCTTAAGTGCAGAGTAACTAATTAATCCGATGCCGACTAGGATCCGATAGCAGGCTTTTCTCTATTTGTCCGATTTTTTCCATGATTGATAATGTCTCCTTGAGATCAAGGAATATTGAAAACTCCATTTTTTCTTTCACAAATGTAGGGTCAGACAATCCCCCCCCTCGCCAAAGTCAACTAAATAAGGGGTTGATCCAGATTTTTCTCCCACTCACTGTATCACAAATGGATCAGCAACGAGATTTTCATTCTTTTCCACTATTTCCGGTATTTTTCGTACCACAGTAATTAGGAATAATCTCTATCAAATAAAGGTCTTATTGTTGGAATGATGGTGTTCTACAACAAGAAAAACCTCTCTTTGCTATCCTACCTTATGTGTTTGGATGTGTGTGCTTTGTTCGTGTACAAATGCTTCCATTAGTGTCTCAGAGAAGTACTGTCTTGATGGATGTCACTTTCTTGAAGACATTCCCTTTTATTCACCTCATGTAAAAGTCTCTTGCGTCCGTTCCTTGAAGGGAGTTACTAACGGCTCCTTGCTTACCTCTTCCTCTCATTGATGTGATCCATTGTATGTTGATTCTTCTCCTTCCGGTGATCTCCTTCCTACTCGTCCAGTTGATGGATTAAAAACATATGTTCGAAGGAAAAGAAGGGATATTCCTCTTCCTCGCGACTGCTCCCACTCCACTACTCCTAATCGAGGTATGCATGCACGATCTAATTCTTTAGACCTTCTTATTACATTGCTCATACACTAGTCAGCCAGTTGCCAACTTCATCTCATATAATTCTTTTTTGCCTTCCTATTTTACTTTTCTTTCCAACATTTACTCCATTACATTCCTTCAAGGGTTTGCTAGGCTTTCACTCTCCTTGAGTGGAAGCAAGCTATGCTAGAGGAAATGCGTGCTCTCGAAAAAAAAAAAAAAATCAAATGTGGAATATTGTTCCCCTCCTTGCCGTAGAATGTTACAAAGCACCTCTTGTGGCTTAAAGGGCTTTACTCAGACTCAAGGTTTTGATTTTCATGAGACTTGCTCCTCTTGCGAAGTTGAACTCTGTACGTGTGTTACTCTCACTTGGTGCCAATTTCTCATGGCCTTTCCAGCAACTTGATGTAAAAATTGCTTTTCCTTCATGACAATCCACATGAAGAAGTGTATATGACTCCAACCATATTTCTTTCATTCGCCAGGGAGGGGTCCGGTTGTAAGCTCCATAGAGCTATATATGGTCTTAAACAATCCTCATGTGGATGATTCGAGTGCTTCCATCAAGCGCTAGTGAAGTTTGGTTGCTCTTAAAGTTATGTTGATCGTACCCTCTTCTTCAAGTAGGCTGAGGGGCTCTAAATTGTCCTTGTCTATGTAGACTTATTGTGAAAGGAGATGATCAAAGTGCCATTTATGGCTTGTTTGTTAAATTTGAAGTCCGAAGTCTGAACCTAAAATCTGAATCCAAATTTTGAATTTGAAGACGGAAGACTAGTATTGAATCTGGAATAACCTATTTGTTAACTAACATATGAAGTGTTTAAAATATGTTAATATGACACATTTGCCCCGGTGAAACAGTCATAATTGAATCCCTACCATTAAAACCTTTATGAATTCGACCGGAATATTTATTTGCCATCCAACTTGTTGATAAGGTAAAAAAGACCTAGATGAAGAGACCACACAAATATCATCTTAATCCAAAGATTTTGTAGTCCACAAGAAGTTTTTAATAGTCATTTATCACTGTTTCTTATACGATGGTCCATTTGAGATTTGGATCTGCTTTTTTTTTTTTTTTTGGATCATGCCCAAGAACGAGCTTTCAATACGAATGGACAACATGGATTTAATCACATACATCATGGTGGAACCCACAGTCAGGGGTCCCACCCACCTTGGTGGATCCAAATTGGGTACTCACAATGTTAGTAGCCCCGGCTATTGGACGATGTTGTGTGGCCCCCATCATAATGTATGTGTTTTATCCACGCCGTCCATCCATTTTCCAAATCATTTTAGGGAATGACCCCAAAAAATGAGGATGATCCAAATCTTATTTGGCCCTGAACTTTCATGCCCCATTAATGGTCAATCACCACTGTTTCCTGTACTATGGTTCATCTGGGATTTGGAGCTGCTTCATTTTTTGGATCTTACTCTAAAATGAGTTTTCAATACGGATGGATGGTGTGGATGTAGTCACATACATCACAATGGGCCTCACAGTCAGGGTCCCACCCACCTCGATGGATCCGGGGTCTCACCTGATCCGCTGTCGAGCGTATTAGCTGTTATCTAGTAACAACTCAGTGGATGTTACCCTAACCGTGTGGGGCTAATCTTGATATATTTGTTGTATATCCAGGCGGCCGTCCATCTGTTTTTCCATCTCATTTTAGGGCGTGATCCCAAATCATAAGAAGATCCAAATCTCAGGTCGACCATATCAATAGAAATAGTGATGAGACCCACTAAGCTATTACCTTGGTAATACCTAATTCGCTCCCCCAAAATCCATGGACGCGGATTCGCTACTGAAGTGACGTCACCAGTTCTGTGGGCCCATCATGATTTATGTGTGGTATCCACACCGTCCATCCATTCAGAGAGATCATTTTAGGGCACATGCCAAAGAATGAGTGAGATCCAAAGCTCAAGTGGACCCCACCATAGAAAATAGTGGGGATTGAACCCTACCATTGAAAACTTATTAGGAGCCACAAAAGTTTTCGATCAAGCTGATATTTGTGTTTTCCCTTCTTCCATGTTTGTGTTAACTTATGAACAGGTTGGATCTCAAAAAAGCATCATAGTGGGCCCTAGGAAGGTTTCAACGGTGGGTGTCACTGTTCCCACTGTTTTCTGTGGTGGGGTCCACTTAAGCTTTAGATTTGCCTCATTCTTCCTCTCATGCCCTAAAATGATCTCTCCAAATGGATGAAAGGTGTGGATACAATACATTTATCATGGTGGGGCCATAGAAATTGGTGACTTTACTTCACTGGTGAATCTCGCTACGCACTATGTAGTAGTTATCGCATACCAAATCGGCTGGGATTGGCACTACCCCTGCTTGGATTTAGCTAGAGACGGATGGTACTGTCAAAGGGTTAGGTGGGGCCTACCCGTGTGTATATGTTTTATCCACACCATCCATCAAATTTTCCATATCATTTTAGGGAATAAAACAAAAAATAAGGCATATCTAAGGCTCAAGTGGGCCACACTACAAGAAATAGTGGGAATTGGGTGCCTACCATTGAAAATTTCTTGGGGCCATAAAAGGCTCTGATCAAGCTGATTTTTGTATTTTCCCTTCATCCAGGTTTGTGTGACCTTATGAATAGGTTAGATGGCAAATGAACTTCACAGTGGACCATAGGAAGATTTTAACGGTAGTCATTCCATTCCCACTGCTTTTGTGGTGTGGTTGACTTGAGCTTTCTATGTGCCTCATCTTTTGGGATCACGTGTTAGAACAATATAGAAAAGTTGATGGACGGTGTGGATCTAACACATAAATCATGGTGCACCCAAAGAAGTGCCACATGTTAAAAGTTGGGTTATGTATTAGTGATGCAAAGGAGAAAATCTCTCTCGCAGAGGGCAGTTTTAGATTTTTTTTAAAAGAGTGGTGGAGCGTATTCTAGATTCACCATTAAGCTAGACCTCCGTTGTGGAAAAAATTCGACAAAAAATCACAGAGCGCTTTCCACATTCGGTGTTAACAAACAACGCTAAACGCCGAATGTTTTTGGATTCTCAAGTAAAAATTTTCAGCGTTAACAAACAGGCCCTTAGTCTCTAAAGTCATTCCTTAGTACAAAATTTGATATTAAGGATCTAGGCTCTCTTTGCTAATTTTTTGGGCATTGAAGGTGCTCGATCCCAGCATAATATTGTCACATCTCTCAATGGAAGTACATGCTTGACCTTCTCCGAGACACTGGGTGTCTTGATTCGCAGCTCGTTGTCACGCCCAATGAACAAAATCATCGTCTACAACTTGAATGTGGTGATCTTTTACTTGATGCTAGCGTGTATAAATGCTTAGTCAACAAACTCAATTGCTTGGCTATTACCCAGTTGGATATTGCTTATGCAGTGAGTGTAGTAAGTTTATGCATGCACCCTTCTCTAATCACTTAGACGCCGTTTATCACATGTTGAAGTTTCTTAGAGGCTCCCCCTGTCGGAGTATCCTCTATTCCAAGCTCAATCATCTTGATGTTGAGGCCTATATAGATGCCGGTTGAGTTGGTTCAGTCTCTGATTGCTGCACGACCTCCAGTTATTATACCTTAGTTGGTGGGAACCTAATGGCCCGGAAAAGCAAAAAGCAATCTGTTGTGGCCTGATCTAGTGTGGATGCTGAGTATCATGCTATGGCTCATGTAGTATGTAAACTTCTCTGCCCTCTACTCTCTCTTCTCTCTGCTTTCCCCTTCCTCCTATCTCCATTCTTACTTTCTATTGAGCTTCTTGAAGAAGTCTTTGTTCTCCACCCATATATGTTTCATCAAATCATCAACACGTATAGGATCCCCTATCTTGGGATTGTGGGGCTGGTATGTATAGTCATGCTATTGTTGCACTTGCATCATGACTTGTGTTCCTTGACGAATATAATGTTGGCTACTATTTAGGGTGGGAATTGTTCACATCCGTGCAATTCTTGGTGTGGGAAATTTAGGAGGGCATTACCTTTCTCCACATTCCCTTCAATATCTGGACGCTCTTGCAATATTCTAGGTGATCTTTGGGCAACCTGTGGCTAGTGGGATCGGGGCTTGGTGCAAGACAGTAATGAGTGCCCTTGCTTAAATTCTATGGCCTCGTCAGTTCGCTCGGAATTGAATTGTGCAGAGGCCGTTATTCTCCTTCATTTTTTTTAAATGTGACAATTTTATTAATGAGGAGAATAAATGGCTAAAGATTGCAAGAATTACAAAGATGCCCAAGAGGAGGACAAAGAGAGAGAACAATCTCTGAAGGCTTGAGAGATTGAAGCCCAATCCAAAACATCTTGCTTAGCCCGCCTAACAACTCTCGCAACAAACCCGCTTATATTGCGGAAGCTTCTGTTTTTCCTCTCCCCCCCCAGAGAGCCCGGCCAGCTAGCAATGCCTACCTGCGAGTAACCCTCCCTCTTTGCCCCACCACTCCTCCATGCTAGGCTTGTAGGAACCTTTTGATCGACTTTGGCATTACCCAATGGACACCAAAGGAGCCCAAAATAAAATGCCAAAACTCCCTAGCATAGGGATAATGAATGAAAAGATGGTCAACTATCTCCTCGTTCCGCAAACAAAGTAGGCACGAATTGGTGATTATTAGCTTCCACTTCTGCAAATTATCCATTGTAAGCACCTTCTTCCTACCCACCAGCCAATCTAATGTTGCATACTTGGGAGTAGTGTTTTAAATAGCAAATAGCGTGTAGCGTAGCATTCACTCCTCTGAAGCTTGAGGTGTAAGCTACACACTACTTCTAGATTTTTAATTAAGGCTGCACTTGGTTGCACTAATTCATGATACTTTGCACCAAATTAGACTGATTAATAATGAAATTTAACAAAATTTCATAATATTTGGTGCACCCAAATGCAACCTAAAGTAATAGGAAAGGGCAATGATTAAGTATAAAGGTAAAGAAAGAGTAACAAAATTGATTTAATGCTGTTGCTTATATTATTTTACTAAAAGCATTGAAAAGATTAACTAATTTTTATTGAAAATATAAAAATGTAAGAAATCACTAAAAACATTAATTGATTTTAATGTTGTAGTGAAAAATAACTTGAGATGTGAGCTATGTAGTGTGTAGAGTATGCAAATTATCTTGTACTGTAGGTTACATGTGACTTAAGCTATTTTCATGAGCGATGTAGCGTTAAAGCTAAGCTATGCTACATAGCATAGCTATTTAAAATACTGCCTGAAAGGAGCTCCATACAACGAAAGGAATGAAGTGTGCGCATGATTGCCGCTATAAGAAGACTTGCGTAAGGCCATAGAAAGATCGAATGCGAAAAACTGCCCGGATTTCTCCATGGTCCAAACCACCATGTCCACAGAAGAGAGAGGGATAGATACCTTAGAGCCTTAGCAATAGGGCTATGAATTCTTCCTCTTCCTCTAACAGGTGTCTGTGGCAAGGAGTCCAAGCCACTCCATCTCTTTAGTTGCTGTATTTTGTGGGTTCTGTCCCTTGTGCATGTTGTATAGTTTCTCTCTTTCTTCTTCAATTGAATCTTAATCCAGAAATACCTGTACTGGAAATGGATTATTTCCCACTACTGGTGGGCCATGCTCACCGGAAATAGATATATGTTGCTGGAAATTGCTGGAAGTAGCATATAAGCCGCAGGAAATAGCATCCAATTAGATATGTCAGCACAACAGTCCAATCAAACCATATATTTTGTGCATATATGTCATCATACCATGGATCTGATTCATATCCTGAATTAATCAGTCTGGACCATTGATGAGGTCCAGATTTAAATCTGGATGGTTGAATTTGTCAGGTCTTGATCGGGAGCCCTTGGACAGGCTTGAGCTTTGTCTAGCTTGTGGAACCATTTGGGATCCTTCTGATGGACGTGTGGCCTCGATGCATGAGCGTTTTCTGCAGGAACAACATCACAGTAAATGATATACAAATTACTAGTTAAGTAAGACTTTCTTTCCTCATTTCAATTGCTAAACCGTATAGCCACAGTGAGAATGAGAATGCTTGCAAATCAACATATTTCTAACCACTTAGCGACTGGTCCTCTCTGAGGACGTGCAAGAGAATGATTCAAACGACAGGCTTATTGCTGACGATTTGTTCATATTGTAACAAATGCCAGGTTTCTATGGACATATTATGTTTCAGTATTTCTTTTCTTATAAAAATATGACAAACCCTGCCCATGTTTTAAGTGTTTTGCTATTGTTGTTTATTTGGCGCTCCTTTCGTTGGAAGCTAAACATCTTGTATGATTGGAAGAATACTAACTGACAACGTTGATTTCATTAGAACATGTTCAGTGTATTGGTTAGTGATTACCTAATTTGCTCTTTGATGATACTCCAGGTTCTAAACGTTCAAGTGCCTTTCTTGTTCAAGCTTGCTGTTGACTGGTTATCAACTGTAACTGGCTCTGCTAACACGCTGGCCTCATTTACTGCTTCTAATTCCACTCTGCTGGCACTCTTTGTGAGCCCAGCAGCTGCTCTAGTTGGATATGGAATAGCACGTGCAGGAGCATCAGCCTGCAATGGTACTATGACTATATCTCTAGTATCGTCAAGATTTGGATATAAACGTTATTATTTTATATTGTCTTCATGCGTTTTATGGTGCCCATTTTCGTTTTCAACATTTTATCCGATAGTTCAAAATTTAGCTTTCCTTTTGTGCCATGCTAATGTTTTCATGGGATTCTCTTCTTCAATAGAGTTGCGAAATGCTGTCTTTTCTAAGGTAGCCTTGCGAGCTATCCGGACTGTTTCTAGAAAGGTATGTCACCCTTAACATTAATTTCATTGTTCTTTTATATCCTGTGCTTTTGAAGTAGATTTTGATTCTAACTAAATCCTGCTATTGTAATGCCTCTTATCTCTTTAATTGCACCAATGATTCTTTTGATTGGCAAACTAGATCTTCCTTCATGCTTTCAACTCATCTCAGCCATTGTTTAAAAACACCCTTCAATGAATTTGAGGTGGAGTTTTTCTTGGTAAGGGTCATACGTTTGCTTGATGAATCAAGACAGCAACTTATTCGGGCAGCAACTTATTCGGGTGTCAACTCTCTCTCTCTCTCTCTCACACACACACACACACACACACACACACACACACACACATGCGAGCACGCCTGCGCTCACACACACGCATTTTATTTCCCAGCGCTACAACTGAATACCTCCGCCAACTTGTTCACCTCCTCCTTCGAGATCCCAACTCCCAACATTTCACTTTTAAGAATGTTCATCGTAAGGCCCGACACCACTTCAAAGCACCTAATGATTTTTCTCAAGTTATCCACCTTTGCTTCTTCCATTGAGATTCCAACTCCCAACATTTCGCTTTTAAGAATGTTCATCGTAAGGCCTGACAAAAGAGGATAGTGTCGTCAACAAACTGAAGATGGGACATTTGAGAAGTTACTTTATCAACCTAGAATCCACTAATGACGCCCATCTCCAATCCTTTATTCAACATCTTGCTTAGGGCTTCTGCTATCACCGGAAACAAAGAAGGCAACAACAAGTCACCCTGTCGGAACCTCTCAAAGCTTTGAAGTAGCCATTAGGAGACCAGAACCGAAAACCTAGCCGAGCGAACGCATTCTTGAATCCACATTCTCCATTTTTGCTAGCACCTCAATTGGACCAACATGTACTCAAGGAAATTGCTGTCGACATGATTGTATGCTTTCTTTATGTCCAACATTCATACAATGCCCTTTTATCTTCCCTGTGACGTGAGTTGATGCACTCATGCGCGATTAAAGTGCTATCCAAGATTTGTCTTTGACAGCGAACACACCTCTTTTTTTTTATTTTTTTTTTAAGGCGACGATTTATTTATGAAGGCAAGCAAAGCTAAAAGAATACAATGAAAAATAAAGCAAAACGAAAAGACTCGAAGCGCACAAAACACGCTTCAACCTTGCTTAAACTAGCGGCCTCAACTCTTAACGACCGCTGTCCATTCAACAACAATTGACTTTGCTCGAAGAAAAACTCCCCTTGGATTATCTTTCTCGTCCCAAAAGCATCTATTGTTCCACTCTTTCCAAACAGCCCAAAGCTTGGCTTGGAGTGAATGCCTCCAAACTACAACACCAAATTTACCATGGCCACCTACGTGCCACTGCTTGAAGAAGCCCTCAATCGACCTCGGTGTAACCTAAGAAACACCGAAGAGCCCAAAGAAAATTTCCCCCACCTCCCTAGAGAATGGACAATGTAAAAGAAAAGAAAAAAAAGAAAAGAAAGACTCACTCTCCTCATCTTGCCAACATAAAGGTCAAGCATTAATGATGATGATGCTCACTTCCTCAAATTATCAATTGTCAACACCCTATTCCATCCAACTAACCATGCAAATGCCGCTACCTTAGAGGGGGCACCATATGACCAAAGGAAAAATATGTGCGCTTTGGCGCCTCCACAAGGGCCACCAAGTAGTATAGAGAAAAGTGATTTGGCTGAAAACTTCCCTTGACTTTGTCTCCAACCACCGCACGTCATCAACCCCTACCGAAAGAGAAACCCTGACAACTGATTTAAGAGAGCCACCAACTCTTCAAATTCCAACTCAAGGAGATCCCTTCTACACATAGGAGTCCAAACCCCTCAATCCTTATGGGACGAAAAACAACGATTAATTGAAATATCAGGCTCCACAACCACTTGAGCAAGCCTTGGGAAGAGACCTTGAAGCTTGCGATCACCAAGCCACACATCCTTCCAAAACCTCACCCTAGAACCATCACCCGACCCAAAACCCACCCCTCGTAGGACCACATCTTTTAAGACCATAATAGATATCCACTCCCGAAACTCTACGCGAAGGGACCTTTTTGGGCCACCAACCTTTCCGCTCCACCCCATACTTTCTAGCTATAACCTCCTTCCACAAACTCCTCTCCTTCACCGAATCTCCAAATCCATTTCCCCAAGAGATACTCATTCATGAGGCCCTATCCCCACACCTCCTTCCTCTTTCGGTCTACACGCATCAACCCACTTGATCAAATGAAATTTCTTCTTTGCCTCCCCACCTTGCCATAGAAAATCCCTTTCAAGTTTCTTCAACTTCTTGAGCACCCCCTTTGGACATTTGAAAAGAGATGAAATATAAAGGGAGGTTTGAGAGCGCGACTTTTGTGAGAGTAATTCTACTTCCCAAGTATAAGAGTCCACTCTTCCACATTGATAACTTCCTTTCGAATCTTTCGATGATTGGATCGCATAGTTGCTTTTTCAACTTCTTGATGGAAAGAGGAAGGCGTAGATAGATTGTAGGAAAGGACCCCTCCCTACAACCAAACACTCTAGCAAGAGACCCCACTTCCTCCTTGGACAACCCTATGGCCAAAACTTTTGATTTATGAAGATTTACTGATAAACTTGACACCACTTCAAACTAAGAAATAGTTATCCGAAGATTATTAACTTGAGAGCATTGTTCGGTGTATTCCCGATATTATCCATATCTCTAGCTCAACGATACCGAAAACACTGGTAATGATACCGAAAACACTGGTAGTATCGGCGATATATCGCTTAGTATCGCCAATGTACCGATATCGCCAATATTTTCAACTGTGTAAATTTCGGGTATCGCTTGCATTGCTAATGTATCGGTATTGTCAATATATTGCCAATATTTTTTACCGTGTAAATTCTAGGTGTCACTTGTATCGCTAGTATATTGGTGATATTTTGATAATGTCGCCAATGCATTATTATCGCCAAAAATCTGTTTATTAAAAAAAATTCCATTTTAAATTTTTTTATGGGCGCATGGTTGTATGCAGTGTGAAGCTTGACACTAATGGTCTGAAGCTTGACACGAGCTTAGGGTCGGAAACGACAGAAAGCGTGATATTGACTTGGTCGAACCAACCTATTCCAACTACTTGGACAAATTTCAATTGATATCAGCAATGTAATCATAAACGGACTTGTGAAAAGTGGCAAGAAGCAACTCATCCTGAGACTGCTCTCTATTGCAACCCCAATCATCTGATTGGAATCGGAAACGGCCAGTGAGTTCAGATCTTCCGCAATGTTGCTGTTCACATGCGCGTACGAGGTGATGCCATCGATCCAAGTCTGAAACTTCTCCGTAATCGGAGGCATGCTGACCTGGTTTTCACGAGTAGCAGCAGCTCCAGCAGAAGCAGGAGCTCGAGATTGTGATGGGGCACACGACGAGCCGGCAGAAGCAGGAGCTCGAGATTGTGATGGGGTACCCGACGAGCTCGCATGAGTTGCAGGACCTACTGCAACTGGCTCGGCCCGCGGTCGGAAGTGTCCGGTACCTCGACAACCGGAGGACGGGATGCCAGGGGTTCAACCCTAATTGGAGAGCTCGGATCCACGGGCTGCCCAGATCCGCATACGAAGGATTGAGGTAACCGTTGTTGCCTCGGAGGTTCAGAAGTAGCCTTCTTCTTCATCGAGGGCTCAGCAGAGGTTTGCTCATGATCAAAGACGCGGGAAGGAATCTTACGAACCTTCGAGTCCGCCTTTGGAGCCATACTTGTTTCAAAAAATGCAGAAAAATGCGTCAGACAGTTAAGGAAATAGAACTGAGTAGAAACATCGCCATAGCTACTTTTCAGACTACCTACTTGAGTCACGAATAGAATTGAGGGTTATCAAGCGACGAAAATCCCTCTCTTCAGTAGAGCAGCTCCTCGCAGCCCGAATCTGTCTCTCCTGTGTGGCAGAGAGAGCCACTCGGATGGTCGCAGAAGTTACAATCAAAGAAAAATAAACATTAGGGGATCTAAAGAGAAAAACTAAGGATGAAAACCAAAATGTCAGTAAGGTAGGTAGTTCGGAGTGTTGTCCAACCTGGTAGAGCAAAATCAGCTCGGACTCTGAACTCCAAAGGTTGAGGCTCATCCGATGAAGACTCCCAACTCCTAGTAGCGAAGAACCACTTCCTTTTCCAAGTCTCAGACTCAGTGGAAGATGGCAGACAGGTCACCAATGAGCCACCCTGGCCCGGAAGTGAAGAAAAATAATAAAGTCCCTGACCTCCTAAGGACTTGAGGGAATACATCGAGAACAGCTCGTTTGCGGTCAGCTCTTTATTCTCAACCCCACTATACATCTCCAGGCATTAGGCTGCAACTAGCTGAAAGACAGACCTAAAAGGCTGACGACCTCACGTACAAAAGGGTGCAGAGGTAATTGCAACCCGGCCTCTAAGTGCATCAAAGAAATTACTATCTCTCCCTGACGAGGTCGGCTCGGTCTATCACCTCGGTCGGGAACCTTAAATCCTATGGAATCAGGGATTTCATATGTTTCCCTAAGTGTGTCCAGCTTGTCTTGGGTAATTTGTGAAATTACACTATCTAATTCAAAATGTTCCTTACGAGCTGTTGCACTTTCGGCGACCGACTCAGGAAGTTCAGATTCTCCCTCATTGACATGATCTGCCGTCCTAATCCTGGAATTGGATTCTTCGAGGTTCATCTCCTGGGAAACCTAGCGAGGGTGGGTCCGATTCAGGATTTTCGAACCTCAACTTGGGAATAGCATCAGACTCCGAGGTTTCCGACATGGTAAAACAAGAAAGTGGCAAGAAAAATAGTTGTTCAGGGATTGAGAAAGCGTACCAAAAATGCTGGTATATCGGCCTGAGGAAGTTGATCAAAGAGGAGAAGAAAAGAAAGGGAAATCAAGAAGTTCGGATGCTCAGATAGAAGTCTAAAGGCTGAAGAAATGAAGATTTTCGGAATTTTTGCGAAGTCCGGAGACTTATATTCAGAGGATTTCCTTGCATTTAATGCAGAGACGCCACGTGGCAGGTTCTGAATCGATCGTACAAAAAGTAATGCATCGTGCCGACACGTGGCGACACCTCGTTCATCAAGACTCTGCAAGCGCCCCCGCGTCGTACGAGCGAATGATGACGCTTCGATTTTTCAAACAACGCATTAAATGCCATTTTCCCGCCTGCCTAAATGGCAGTGGTACAACTGCTAAAGGCTAAAAGCAATCAGGTCAGCTCATCTTCTTCGACAAGCTACTCCCGAGCCAGACGAGCTAGACTCGAGAGTAAGGGGGCTTTTGTTATGGGTAAAATGCAAGTTGACCTCAGGTCGAATATAAAACGACCTGGACACACGTCGGAATAATCCGACTTGACTTGAAGACAGATTCCCTGACCTCGTCAGAAAGACGAGGTCGATCACAAGATGACCTCGGCATTATCATCACAAATCCCATAATTTTAGGCTTTAGCCAAGATAGTAGGAGAAAGATCCGGAGAGTCGTCAACTGGTACAGAAACGTCTGTGGCAACTACGGAACGGCCCGAAGATCTTGGAGGTCCGAGATCTCCTCCACGGAGATTTCGTTTCCTAATAGGAAGGCGATTCCGTAACTTGAGTCTATAAGAAGAAGGTTTCTCCTCATCACCAAGGTACGAATACTTTTACTCATAAAAAGAAAAGAGGAAACTACTGATTCAAAAGCCCTGACTGACTTAGGCATCGGAGGACTAACGGACGGTCCCCGGCCCCCTCTTAGCCATCGTTTGTCTTTGTAGATCTCAAATTGACGGATCAGAGTCCCTCTACATCCTCGAGGTCGATCGTCAATCTCGCCTCTTTCATTGTTAAAATTCAGCAACAACACAGTGTTCTAATTGTTGATGATAATATTAACTATATTGATAATATCGTGATATTATCTTTATTACAACATGTGCGATATCGAGCCCACGGTCTTTTGTTTCCTTTCCAGTTGTTTATGATTTCTTGGCGAAATATTGTGTTGTCGATATTATGAAATATTGATGGATGTTTGGATGGAAGGTTGGATGTTTACATGGATGGTTGGATGGATAGATGGGATTGATGAGATGGTTGGATTGATTTCTTATGACAACGCATGCTTTTATGCCCTTATTAAATGGAAACTTATTATGTATGCATTCCTTTTTGCAATTTTTGATTCCCAAATATTCAAATGTGTATTTTAGCATCTCCTGAAGTTTCATTGAAAAATTTCACCATTTTCCCCATGTTTCCCTACATTTCCATTTATTGGTGATATTATTAGCGACATCGATATTCTTTTCGTATCCCCGGTCATTGAACTTGTAGTGATACCAATACTTCAAACAGTTCCTGAGAGACCTTTGGTTTATAGGAAAGGATGGCATCGTCCACAAACTGAAGATAGTTACTTGGATATCCCCTTTATCCACCTTGAAGCCCTCAAATAAACCTTCACTAACCCCTTTGGATAACAATTCTACTCAAGGCATCTGCCACTATGACAAACAAAACAATGAGTGGGGATCCACTTGCCTAAGACCCTTAGCTAACTTGATGAAACCTTTGGGAGATCCATTGCCTAAAACTGAAAATCTAGCCGAGTCCACACATTCTGAAATCCAGCTTCTCCATTTAATCCCACAACCCATCTAACACAACATTCATAAGCTTTCTCCAAATTCATCTTGCAAACCACTCCCTCTTCCCCTCCCTATGGTGTGAATTGATAACCTCATTTACAATCAATGAACTATCCAAAATTTGCTTGCCTTCTACAAAGGCCCTTTGCACCTTACAAATAATATGATCTAGGATGGCACGAAACCTGGAAGCAAGAACCTTGGCCAGGATCTAGTACAAAGCTCTTATGAGACTAATAGGGTGGAAATCTTTTAGACAAACAACACCTCTCTTTGGAATCAAAGCTATGAATGTTGCACCCATTTTCGACATTAGCTTGTTATGTTTTGAAAACTCACCAATGAAACCAATAAATCGTTTTTAAGCATGTACAAAAAAAAATGAATGAAGGTGATCGGAAACTCATCCGAACCCGGCACCGTCATTCCCAAAGTCCTGGATTGCTTTCTTCACCTCCTTTGAAATAACCCTTGCCAACGACACGACCTCTTCAATGGATAAAAGCTCAAATACCAAGTTATCTAACCAAGGTCTCGATACATTAGGATTAGATAATAAATCCTTATAAAAAGATACAATGGCCCCACAAACGCTCGATTTCCCTTCTATATGAACCCTATTCGCCACCACACTTTCGATTCTATTAGCATGCAATCTTACATTAGCGAAACCGTGAAAGAACTGTTGGGAAAACCGGTACTGGAAGCGAATCAAACGAGCAAACCACCATGGCAATCACACAAGTAAAAATCAAACACACACAAGAAGACAATTCGAATTTAACATGCAAAAACCCCCTCACGGGTAAAAAACCACGCCACAAAGCGAACAGTCCACTATGATATCAAAAGTTACAAGAGATAGAAGAAACAAAACCCGGATCCCAGCCCCACTGGAGAAATCCCAAGCTACCCAAAGCTTATTCTCACATGAGACGGACAAGCACCATCCTTTTCCCCATCCCAGAGAACCCCAAGCTTTTTCTCTTGCCCTAGAACTCTCTCAATCCCCTCTAGGAAACCTGGCCCAATGGCAAAACTTCTAATCCCACATTACACCCTTTAAATAGGCAACAAACCGTAATTAGAAACACCTTGCGCAAAACCGCGCAAGAAACTAACTTGAATTAGGAAACCTGCCTACTGGTCACGGGCCCTTGCTTCAGAAGATTTGAGGCGTCCGATTCCAACAAGAACTTGGTATTTCTATCCCCCTCCTTAAGCCATGTCGCTCATGATCGTTGCTTACATTTAATGATGTAGGCCCATGGCCCACTTAGGCCCATCCAGGCCCACTGTAGGGCCTAGCCCACTTAAGTCCATCTAGGCCCATTACAAGCCCGACAAGACATAGGACCATAGCTCACCATAGTGCCAAACATGTGTTGATTTTTGGGCTGATTATTTACAGATTTGGGAATTATAATTTACTATTTTTGGGAGATATGAGGTGCTGATTTAAAGATGTGATGATGGTGTAATTGATATGATTGAAGTTACGGGCTGAATTTAGAAATTTGATTGCTTTCCATGTTTACTTTTCATTAGGCTTTTGTCATATGAAGAAAGATTAGATTAGTTTGTAATAAAGTGTGATTGATTCTCTTAGTTGTAGAGATTTCAATTTAGGATTCCTTTAGGATCTATAAAATGGGGGTAGTGGTGTAGGTGTGGTTCTTTAAGTTTTTGTAAGAGAAAATGTTGATATCAATAAAAGTTCTCTCCCTCTGTACTCCATTGTTCTTGTGAGTACTCTTTTAATTTCTTTGCATTTTGGGTATCAAGATCTCATTGACTCGATAAATGGGTTACACCAATTAATTTCCTCGTAAACTACCCGAAGGGAATCCCTACGATTTTGCTTATCATTGGATTACTCTATCCCTTCTTTTTTAATGTCTAATGCTTGAATCTCTTCCAAAGCTCTATACGCTAACGCTTCTCAATCACGGAGAAATTCCTGCTTTCATTGAAGGATCTTTTCATTTAAGAGAGGAAGCTTCTGAAAAAGCACAAAACACAGCTGACTTGAAATTTGAGAGGAATCCCACCACCCATTAACCAGCTCCTAAAAACCTTCCGCCTCCCGCTAGGCTAATTCAAATATGAAGGGCCTTGGGCCTCAGCTTTCCATTTCCACTTCAAGGATGATTGGGCTATCAAATATTGACTTTGGAAGCTCCCATTGGTTAGATAACGGGAATTTGTCAATACAACTGCACATCAGAAGAAATCGTTTAAACCTAGACTGAAGGGGATTCGCACAGCCATTCAACCAAGTGAATTTAACTCCCCTCAAAGGAAGATCAACCAATCAGTTTCTGTTCACCCAAACAAAGAAACCCGCCATACTCATTATTCTCCCACTTGAGGACTTCTCAAAAGAAAATATGGGGACATTAAAATCCCCACCTATACACCATGGAAGCCCCCATGTCGCACTTACTGAGTCAAGCTGCACCCAAAACGGATCCTTGAGGAGGCGAATTCATGCTATATATCGCAGAGAAGACCCATTTGAACCCTGATACCCTGTGTTGAAAAAGCAGACTGAGTGTGAAGTCGCGAGTCTAACTCTGCCCACTCCTTTGAAGACCCTCTCCAGATTTCGTTAACCCACCTCTGATCCATGCGATTCATTTTGTTCTCCTGAATAACAATCACCTAAGCTTTATATTTCTTACAAATGGCCCTGATCTAAGCTCTTTTTGTTGGGGCAGCCCATATCCCTTACATTTTAACTGATGATCATCAAGGACCCACTCTCTTACCCCTTCTCCCCACATCTCCGACCTTCGAACCTGCTGGGCCGCCATAATTCACCGAGCTTTGAAGTGCTTTCAGCTCCTTGATACCTCTTGGAGAAATTAATTGGCCTGCTATAACCACTTCCATATCTTTTGGTGCACTCCTTTGAATTGTTTGGAACAGTGCAACATGATCCTCCTCGCAGTCTGCAAATGATACTCCTAAGAGTCTGCCAATTTTCCCCAAGGCTTCCCTGGCCCATATTTCATGCCATGGGCCATAGGAACCCTATCCCCTCTACCCCCGCCTAACTCCCTTCCGTGAATTGACAATTATCCTTTAACGCCTGAATAGGAGAGACTTCCACCACCGCAACCAGATTGTCTCTAGCTGAGAGACCCTGAAGAATCTCAAGATCACATTCACTGTTCAGGCTACCTTGGGGCTGCTGAATTTGACTCGCCTTCTCGCCTCCATTCGAAGAAACTCTGTCTAGTTGTACAAGGTACTTGAGATGAGATGACTCCTGACGAACTTCCTCAGTCATAGGGTAAGCTAGCTCCCTACCATTGAACAAATGAACAGGGTCTCTCGAAACGTTTGAATCGCATGGAGCAGGGGGAGTAAATCATCTCATGTGAGAGAGAAGAGATGTACCCCCTCCCATGTGTAAGACCCTCCACCGCATGCGACGCACATGCAAGAGAAGGCTTGATAGACTCTCTTTACTATATAGCCTCGACCAACAGTTCCACGCCACGTGTCGAAATCTCTTTAACCTCTAAAGAGAGATGGGCAGATGTCATCCTATTTATCACTCTCCTATGGTGAATTAACACCTTGAGCTGAATACATGTAACATCCTCTAGATAGCTGACACGTCTTCCCCCTTCCATAAATACCACATCATCCTCCATTGCCTTTTTGAGAGCTGCATCTGGCATTGGACAGACGTCCCTCTCCATAGCGGTGCATGCACCTGGTCCGCCATTAAAACCTGTTACCTGCCCTTCCATGTGTCCCCCTTCCCTCTAAACCCCTTTACATCTCTTGATGGAGAGGAGCACTGTCTCTCGTTGCCATGTCACAAGTCGCTGACCCTCCCTACCTCGGAGGAAGCCACAACGTCATGTGCACCCCCATTGTCTGGTAGAACGCTGGAGTATGGTGGACGTGCTCCTTCACCTTCCCTCCTAACTTGTTGCTCTCTCTTCGCCATGCCTCTAGCTGGAAAACACTGATGGGGCCCTACTTGCTCTTGTTCTCTGTAGAATTCACCTTTTGCTTCCATATCCTTGTTTCAACGTATTGATTAGTTTGGAGAGAACTCGAGGACTACTTGAATTGGTCTCCTGGTGTTTTTTCAATCGTCAATGGCAGTCACTACTCCCTTTGGTGGGCTCCAATGTTTTGGATTAATGGGCCTCGCACACATGCATATGCGCGCTTGCGCATATCAAGCTATGGCAGGATACGAGCCTTCAAAATCCTTGTTTCCACGTGATTATGTGATTTTCTTGCAAGGGAACCTGCTTTTTCTTGTTTCCAGGTGCTACTTGCATCCGCCCCTGTTGTTTTAATTTATTTTAAAAACTTTTATATGAAGAGGTGCACATTTTTTTTTTTAATTTTATTTTATTATAGACGAAGATAAATGATGCTGATGATGACATGAGGATAGATCTAGTAAAGGTGAGTAAGTGAATTATGAAAGCTTGAATACAGAAAGAAGCCACAAATGCAAGATGCTAGCATGGAATATCAACCTGACTTGTGAACCATATGCCTTGCTTCATCATCCCACATTTATGATTACCCCTGAGTAATAAGTTAAGTTGAATTAAAATAGTAGACCTCACAATCCCATGTCAACACCTCGACAACTTTAAGTGGAATCCCATAAAGAAAAAAAGCAAGTTTAGTCCAGCCTTACGTTGGGGTATGCCATGCATTTGGGGCACTATGCAATCCCATTGGAATTGTCAGTTGTGAAGACTTCAGCTCATTAAAAACATGAAAGTGTTGTTGGCGTTGGTCATGTCTAAATTTGCTTCCCCAATCATCTTTCTCATCTCCTATGCCCCTCTATTTCTCTTAAAGTGGTCATACTTACCTCCCTATTACTTGGTGAAAGCAAGAATCTATATCCTATATCTTTTATTTTCTCTATTAACATGCTAACATCATCTTGGAATGATTGAAGCACAAACCTTAGATTTCATTAAATCTCCGTGTTAGGTCTAAGCAACATGCTATTTTAATGATGGATATAATTCTTCTCTCCTTTTTTTTTCTTCACATCAAGTCACGTAGTTTACCACATTTATTTCACGTCACTCTCTAACCTCCTCAACATTATGATCCAGTGAATAGGAATGAATGTTGGCTTCTTTGACGATATTATATGCAAATACAAACAAATTCCTTTCATGATTATTCCGTTTTTACTAGAAAGCACACGATTTAGTTTCTTATTCTATCATCTTAATTGTGTCAATTTTGCAGGTATTTTCACACCTGCATGACCTTGATCTTAAATATCATTTGAGGTATTGTTCAATGAAAGCATGCTCTTCAATTTGCTAAGGATTTCTTTCGACAATATCCTTCTTGACCCACCTACCACACGCATAGACTCATTAGTGGCTAGATTGAAATACCAACAAGCAAAAACATTCTTGAACTCTTAATTTGTTTTAGATCATGTGCTTGTCTATGTCTTGGCAAATTTCGATTATGTATATTTGATCAAATTCAGTGTAGTTGTGTGGAATTTCATTTTACAAAATGGTCATTTCAGACATTCTAGAAATGCTAAATTTATGCCATTTTCATTTCTTCATCATCATCATAGCATTGTCCTTTAGCCTTTTAGGTCACTTTAGGAATCCTATTTTGCCAATCCAGGGCCTTGCCCTACCCATTTTAATAAGTCAGTGTCTATCTATTAAAGCATTAGGAGTTCGTCTGATTTCATTTGTAACTATTAATTTTTTTTTTACTATTAATCTTTAAAAAACATGAAGAAGAACATTGAGTAAAAATTGAAAATTGGAAATTCAATGGACATAAAAATTGGCCTGAACTCAATATCACGGTTGCCTTTTTGTCAAAAGAATGATTATATGTGTTTGATAAGAAATGAATAGGCCTACATCTTTGTATAGGATAGCAATGAAGAGTTAAAAATGTCTGTTCTGAATGTATTAACTCTCAATAGGAAATTTCATCGCCATCCAACTATGAGAAACAAAAGTTCATGTGAATGGTGAAGATCAAGAAGATGCATGTAGATGATGCCTATGGGAAGGGCTAATATTTTGGGGCTACTTGAGGTATAGTTACACACAGTGTTTAGAGCATTGGTATTGTTACATTTATCGATGACCGAGGATACGGAAACATGTATTGGTATCGCTGATACTCGGAAAAATATCACTGTTTGATGGAAACACCGGAAATGTTGGGGAAAAGGTGGAATTTTTTAGTGAAACTTCAAGAGATGTTAAAAGGCACATGTTTACACATGTAGGAATTAAAATATTGAAAAAAAAAAAACTATATATAATAATTGTCCATTTTATAGAGGCCTAACCATGTGTTGTTAAAAAATCAGTATAAAATAAATATATAAAATGTAGCCAATCAATAGATTGGTCAACACTCATTAATATATAAAATTTCCACATTAATTAATATTGAAAAACACATATATTACAATATGAAGATGAAATAATTAGGATTTCACCAATTTTTCTGCTTCTTCACTTAACTGTTAATTTTTCGCCACAAATCCGTGTCAATGCATGAGAATTGTGCATGGACATGGATTTCCATTGCAATCCATGCTAATATTTGGAAAAAGAAGAAGCTTTTATGGATTTTTCGTCACCTTTGAGTTACAGCACGTCTTCGTTTCAAGTTGAGATATCTTCCTAAATCTATACTTTGATTCAATAAAGGCCAAGAGTGAAAGAAATCACCTAGGGAACAGAATTCTAAAAGTAAAATATCCTAAAAATGGAGATTTTTGGAAAAATTCCAAAATTTCTATCAATTTTCACCTATTTACGGATGTATCTCTTGTACTGGGGATACTATCATTTGTATCGGGGATATTATCGATGGTATCACTGATACTAGGGAACTTTTATAAGGATTCTTTTCGAAAGATCATTGAACTGAATATCGTCAATATTGTTGAAAATATCAGCGATATTTGGAAATTTTAAACTTACAGCAGTTTCGGTTTGGCGATCCCGATTTTATTGGTGATATTATCGATGATGTCGCCAATATTTGGAACATTGATTGCATGAAGCATGAAGTGAAGCGGCATGAAATCGAGTGTGAGAGCTTGGAAGCATCTATTTCAAAGTGTAAACAAGTAGATAGGAAATGGGAGCAAGAGCAAGAGTCCGAAGTGGGAGCACTCCTAGCTAGAAGGATCCTGCAAGCAGTGAGTGTAGGCATGATATCCTAAATTTGGTGATGAGGGCCCTTAAAAAGTTCTTCAAGTACTTTTGTTGAGTCGTTGATGATGGCTTTTAGTTTTTAGATGTAAATTCTTGGTGGTGATTTTTTAATGCTTTCAAGAGCTTTGAACATGTCTACCAATGATGTTATGACCTGTTTGGAAGAGATCTTCCTTACCATCATGATCCAACTTTTCTTTTCACCACTCGTCTTGATGGTGAGGAATACTTACAAGTTAAGGTTGAGTTTTGTGTTTCATGGCAGATTCTTTTTAACTCTGGGCACTGATTATTTGGTCAGTCACATTATTTTCTAATTGTCAATCAAGTGATCTTTATTTTTGGTCCACGTTTTTTCTAATTTAATATATGTGCCCTTTTGGGATTAGCCCTTTTCCTCTTGGGTTGACCCCCTCCTCTTTTGAATAGAGAATTCCTCTAACTGAAATATTGTAGGAATCTTCGAAGGTAAGTGATCTTCCCCCATGTAGCCCTTTCCTTTTTTGGGAAGATCACTTTTCCTTCCCTTTTGAGTTCGAGGATCCTTCCCTCAGGTTCTAAGGTCAAATCTTTTATCCCTTTATTTTCTTGGAATTCAAACCTAGTTTCTTGTTCTTTCTTTCTGTACTCCCTTGAAAATCAAGATTTAGATTCTTGTTCTTTTCTTTTCTTTCTTGAAAAAAATCAAGATTTGGTTTCTTGTTTTCTAATTCTTGAAAATTAAAGATTTGCTTTCTTGTTTTTCTATCTACATCAAGATTTATGGAAAGAGGTAATTTTCTAGAATTTCATATGTAAACTTTTGCATTGCATATGCATATTTTTATGGAATGGTGTGATGATTTGGATATTTTATATTAACGTTAAAAAAAATGGATATTTTATATTAATGGTTATTTGATATATTTTATGGAAGTGTATGTTAAATGGGATGGTATTATGAGATGGTTTTGTGAAATTATGTTTTTGAGTGTATAATATTTAAGTCATGTCCTCGGGTGCGGGATCAGGGTCAGGCGTACCTGGGTGTCGGATTTGAGGCATGGCACAAAATCTTTCCAAAGCTTAGATCCGATGGTCCCAGGATGTGCTGGAAAGAGTAGGGGGTATGGTAGGCTTGTCTTTTGGGGCTTGAGAAGAAGATTTGCATGGTTTCATTCAATTTGTTAAAGGCAAAGGTGCTTAGAGGCTTCATGAAGAAAAACTCTCGAAGGTTAGGAAGTCTCCTAGGGGCTGTAAAGAGCTCCTCAGTTTAGAATGCTCGATCAATTACAATTCTGCAAGTAAGGCTAGTGGAAAAAAGAGGGTAAGAGGGGGGCAAGACTAGTGATCAATGTTAGTTCTCTCTTGGAGTGTTAGAGGTTTGGGTTGTAACTTGAAAAGGGCCTAGGTGAGGAAAATATGCAAGAAATCGATGGCTGTTGTCATAATGCTGCAAGAATTTATGCTTCAGGTAGTGGATAGAGGTACGTTAAACTCTATTTAGGGTATCCATAATAAAGATTGGGTTGCTCTAGATGTCTCGGGTGCTGTGAGAGGTATAATTGTGGCTTGGGACACTGAGGTTTGGTGAAAGGAAGACAATCATGTAGGTTCTTTTTCAGTTTTAGACTTTTAGTAGTCCTTGGGATTTGTGCTTTTGATTTTGAGTGGATTTTTAGTACGGTTTATGGTCCTTGTTCTTTAAGTCTAAGGGATCAGTTGTGGACTCAACTCTCGTTTGTCAGGCAATGTTGGAATCTCCCTTGGTGTATTGGTGGAGACTTCAATGTGGTGCAGTTTTCACATAAAAAGTCTAATGGGGGCTGTATCAATCATAGCATGAATAATTTCTCGGACTAGGTGGCTTCTCATGATTTAGTTGATCTTCCTCTAGGAGGTGCAAAATTCGCCTAACTAATAACCAAGCTGTAGCTCTTCTTTCGTGCCTTGATAGATTCTTAGTCTCGCCCAATTAGCTTGAGAAATTTCCTTTAGTTAATCAGTGGGCTTTACCGCATCCAATCTTTGATCATAGGCCGATTGTTCTGGACATGAATGATGCTAATTGGGGGCCTAGACCATTTAGATTTGAATTGACTTGGTTGGAAATTGAGTACAAGCAGCTAGTTATGGAATGGTGGTCCTTGTTCGAAGTGGATTGTTATGAGGGCTTCAGATTGAGCTGTAAGCTCAAGATGTTAAAAGACAATTAATATATGGAAAAAAGAAGTTTTCAGAGCTACACAAATTGAATTTGAGTGTTTTTTGTCAAAGATTCATAATTTAGATATTGAGGAAGAGGTCGATTAGTTAACAAAAGATGAAAGAGATGAAAGATCCGCTTTATCTGTGAAGTACTCTAATTTCTCTAAAGAGGAAGAAATTAGATGGCAACAAAGATCTAGAGCTCTTTGGTTGAAAAAAGGGGAGAAGAACACTTATTTTTCCGTAATATGGCTAGCGCTCGAGCTCGGGTCAATAGAATCAGTAGTTTAGTGGTGGACGGCTCTATAACCACGGAAAAGTTGCAAATTTGTATCTCCATTGTCTGCTTTTATAGAAATCTACTCTCACATGATCATTGGAGGAGGCCGTGTTTGGATAATTTAGTTTTCTCCGCATCTATCTTATGAGGAAGTAGATTCTCTTAAAAAACCATTTTTAGAAGAAGTCAATTCCGTTCTCGTTTCCATGTGTGAAGATAAGGCTCTTAGCCAGGACGATTTCTTGATGAGTTTTTTTTTCCTTCAGATTTTTTGGCGATGGTTAGCAGGAATGTAATGGATTTTGTTTCAGAATTGATGAGGACATCAGACCCTTCAAGGTGTATTAGCGAAGGAAGCGAGCGTCTCATGCGTCTTTGTGGCTAGATGATGATACGTGAGATGGTGAAGAGCATTGAAGGCCTACACATGTGGTTTGACACGTAGAAGACCCCACAATGGGAAGACACGTGTGTAGGAAGAACCTAGGAAGAGCATGGAGCATGAGTAGAAGAGGAGCAAAAAAGAAGATGTTGTCGAAATTTGCCCGATTGGGAGATTTTCTCTTTGGACAGTTTTCACTGTCATCGAGTGCCCGACTGTTGGTCATTAGGCGCCCGACCGCTAGTCATCGGGTGCCCGACTGATGGTCACCGGGCGCCCGGAATTCATAGTTTTTCCAAGTTTTGTTGCTGGACTGTTTGGGCTACCATCGAGCGCTTGACCGGTAGTCACTGGGCGCTCGACGACCATGTGACTTGTTTTTTTTTTTTTTTTTTTTGTTTTTTAAGTTCGTTTTTTTCTTAAGTTTTAGAGGTAGTTTGATCTTTTACCTTAGTTAATTGTTATATAAGGGGTCAAGCCCTAAAACGATTTTAGTTGATTGATTATTGAAAGAAAAAATCCTTTGGTGGCTTCTTCTCCTCTCTTGGTGGATCTCTCTCTTCCTCTCTAATTCTCTCCTTCCTTTCTAATTCTCTCCTTTCTCTTTTTTCCAACTTTCTTCTTCTAAAGGTAATTTCTCTTTCTTCTCTCCTTCTAAACCTATTTTTTCACACTCTCTACAACCCCAAAATCTGAGACTTGATCCTAAAACCTCTTTTTTCAGATTTTAATTCCCTAATCCGAGAAATCCTTCAATCTCTCGGACTAAATCTCATTGCACGATTGGATCATAACCATGCAAGACCGGGAGGTTTCATCTCTCGCTGGATCCAATTCACGCGATACTTGAAATCCATACTACGTGGCTGTGATGATGGCCCATATTATTGCATGTGTCCCTTTTGATTTTCTTAACTGTGATGATAAATGTTGAATGTTTTACTGTTATTGCTTATGTTATTCCGTTGGATTATCCATGATCACATGCATGCATTACAATTAGGCCGTCCTGTATCAAATTTTGGCATCAGAGCTTAAGAGTTTTGCATGGTTATGTTAGATTGAGTTATCAAACTAGGGTTTTATGTTAGGTCAGTTTTAGGGATTTCTCAGATTTAGAAACTTTTCAATTTTAGAAAGTTTCCAAATTTGGAAGATTTGCAGATTTGATTCATATCGTCTAGAGTTAGTAGGTGTCAGTAGATTCATTGCATTCATTCTGTGATCTGTCCAACTCGTAGGGGCATGTTGGGTAGAACTTTGTTCAAGTCTTTATTTGCATGCCCACGAGAGTTGGAAAAGGTTTCAGACTACAACTTATCATGAAGAACGAGCAGTTATCTGAGCAACTTTCTCAATTGATACAAAAGATAACCGCTTTGGAAGCGACCAACAAAAATGAGTTTGCCCGCTTAGGCAACCAAGTCACCACTACCATGAGTAGATTATTGGGGAAGATGTGCAATTTCAAGTGGGAGAAGTTGTTGAAGAACGTGCTCCCACACGTGGAGGTTATGGTGGTCGAGGTCGTTTGGCAGGTTGTGGTGTTGTGTGGGAGGCGCAAGCCACATATGATTATCAAGACCGCTACGATCTTGATGAGCGTGTGATGAAGAACGTGAAGGTGGAAGCCCCAAGTTTTGATGGGCGCTTGGATCCCAAGGCATTCCTTGATTGGTTAACTGACATGGATCACTACTTTGATCGATATGACATGTCAGAAAACCATCAAGTGTGGTTTGCTAAGATGAAACTTGTGGGCCAGACCAAATTGTTTTGGACTAACACCGAACATAAAATTGATAGAGCTGGAAGACCCCCCATTGCACATTAGGATGAGATGAAGGAGTTGTTGAAGGAGAAGTACCTCCCTCTCTCCTACCGACATAAGTTCCTTGACCAGTGGCGGTCCTTATGCCAAGGGTCAATGTCTGTCGCTGACCACATCACTAAGTTCGAGGAATTTATGATACGATGTGATATTCGGGAGGAGGACCCTTTGGTGATGCTTTCACGTTTCAGGATGGGTCTTCGATCAGATCTTCAGCGCGAGCTTTTGACTCGACCCATAACGGACTTGGATGAAGCATACCAAGTCGTACATGAGTTAGAGCAATATTCAAAATCTCCTATGACGCGACGTTTTGAGTCTCGAGACTCTAATGTTAGAACTGGCTTCCAAAGAGCCAAATCTAACGTTGGCAGTCAGCCCAAGGTGCAGGCAAATGTTCTGCTTAAGCCTAGGGATGATAAGGGTAAAGGTGTCCTTGGTGCTGGTCCCAGTGGGGGAAGCCAAGTGCGGTGTTATGAATGTGGGAATGTCGGTCATATTTCAAATCAATGTCCCACGAAGAACCGTGGAAAAGCCTTAGTTATAGGCGAGTCCCACGAGAGTGCAGATGACAAGGGGATTGTGAAGTCGAAGAATATCACCCTGAATGAGGAGTGAGTGATGAAGAAGAGGCGACCGATGAAGTGACACTTGCAGTTGTCAGGCGTGTCCTAGCTCAGTCTAGGAGTAGTGTTGATTGGCGTCGAAATACTATCTTCTATACTTACGCCAAGTGTAGAGACAAAAACTGCAAAGTGATAGTGGATAGTGGAAGCTGTCAGAATGTGTCAATGTGATGTCCACTGACACTTTGGATTGCCTAAAGTTGAAGGCCACCCCTCATCCTGACCCGTACAAAGTTTCTTGGGTTAACAAGACTTCTCTCCCTGTCACCCATCAGTGTTTAGTTCCCATTGAGTTCGGGTCGTACAAAGAATCTTTGTGGTGCGACGTTTTGTTTATGGATGTAAGTCACATTATCCTAGGTAGGCCGTGGTTGTTTGATAAAGACGTTAGGATCCTTGGTCGCTCTAATGCGTGTAATGCGTGTACTTTCATGCACAATGGCAAAAAGATCAAAATTAATCCACTGCCACCTAAGAGCACTTCAGAGAAAAAGAAGGATGAGTAAGCGAGCGAGCCTAAGGAAGTGAGGAAATCCAAACATAAGTCTCTTCATATAATCACTGCTAGAGAGTTTGAGAAAAAGACTGAGGAGGATTCGACGGTGTATATCCTTGTGGCAAGAGAAGTTACACTAGAGGTTCCATTAGAGTTACCCCATGAGGTAACATCGATTTTAAAGGAGTACAAAGATGTATTCCCTGATGATTTATCGAATGAGTTGCCACCTATGCGGGACATTGAGCATCATCGATCTCGTCTCGGGGTCAACTTTACCGAACCTACCTCACTACAGGATGAACTTTGCAGAGCATGCAGAGTTGAAGAGGCAGGTTGATGAGCTCCTGCAAAAGGGTTTCATCTAGGAGAGCAGGAGCCTGTGTGCCGTACCTGTATTGTTGACGCCAAAGAAAGACGGCACGTGGTGCATGTGCATGGACAGCCGTGCCATAAACAAGATTACATTCAAGTATAGGTTCCCGATACCTAGGCTTGATGGCATGCTTGACATGATGGCCAGGTCCACCATTTTCTCCAAAATTGATCTCAAGAGTGGATATCACCAAATTTGCATACGCCCAAGGGATGAATGGAAGACGACTTTTAAGACGAAGGACAGGCTGTACAAGTGGTTGGTCATGCCTTTTGGGTTGACTAACACGCCCAGTATTTTTATGCCGGTGATGACACAGGTCTTGAGACCGTTCACGGGTAAATTTCTAGTGGTTTATTTTAATGATATTCTTATTTATAGTACCATTAATGAATCACACCTTAAACATTTAAAGCAGGTCTGTAGCGTCCTTAGGGCTGAAAAATTGTATGCTAATCTTAAGAAGTGCGCTTTCATGTCTAGTCAAGTTGTATTCTTAGGATTTATCGTGTCATCTGAAGGTATGCGTGCAGACCCTGAAAAGGTCAAAGCGATAGTCAAGTGGCCAGAACCAAAGAACATTCATGAGGTGCGAAGCTTCCATGGCTTAACAACTTTCTACCGTCGGTTCATTAGAGTATTTAACACGATTATGGCTCCCATCACTAAATGCATGAAAAAGGGAGAGTTCGTGTGGACGAAAGCCACAGCCAAGGCTTTTAGGGAAATTAAGGGCAAAATGGTAGAAGCTCCTATCATGTGTTTACTTGATTTTTCTAAAGTTCTTGAGGCAGCGTGTGATGCATCAGGTGTTGGTATAGGTGGAGTGCTAAGCCAGGAGAGCCACCCAGTAGCCTATTTAAGCGAGAAACTGAATGAGGTGAAGCAAAAGTACTCCACTTATGACATTGAGTTCTATGCGGTAGTGCAGTCTCTTAGACATTGGCTTCACTATTTCCTACCGCAGGAATTCGTATTGTTTTCAGACCATCAGGCCTTAAGATACTTACATTCCCAAAAGAAACTTAATCCAAGGCATGCAAAATGGGTTTGCATTTCTTTAGGAATACTCGTTTGTCCTGAAACATAAGGCCGGGGTCGAAAATAAACTAGCAAATGCCCTTAGTAGAAGAGTGGCGTTGCTCAATTCTTTGAGTGTAGATGTCGTCGGTTTTGAGCAACTGAGAGATGAGTACCCCATGTGTATTGATTTTGGGAGTACCTATACATCACTCTCTAGTGATAAGCTTAGCACGGTTGAATTTGTTTTGAAAGATGGTTTCCTTTTTAAAGGAGATCGCTTTTGTATTCCCCGTACGTCCCTTCGTGATTTCCTCATTTGGGAGCTTCATTCAGGAGGGATAGCTGGCCACTTCGATCGAGACAAGACCATTGCCCTTGTTGAGGATCGTTTTTATTGGCGAAGTCTCAAGCGAGATGTAGCCAAAAGTTTAGGGTAGTGTCGTACATGTCAACATTGGGCTATATATGCCATTGCCAGTGCCGCATGCACCATGGCAAGACATTAGTATAGATTTCGTGCTTGGGCTTCCCAACACGATAAAAAAGCACGATTCCATTTTTGTCGTGGTGGATCGTTTTTCCAAGATGACGCATTTTCTTCCATGTTCCAAAACGTCAGATATGTCTCATATTGCTCGAGTCTTTTTCGATGGTGTGGTGTGTCTCCATGGTTTGCCTAAGACCATAGTGTCTGACCGTGATGTTAGATTTGTCAGTTATTTTTGAAAGACACTATGGCACATGATGGGTACACGTTTACAATTTTCTACTGCATATCATCCTCAAACAGATGGCCAAACTGAGGTAGTGAATAGAAGTCTTGGTAACCTATCATGATATCTGGTGGGTGAGCATGTTAACTTGGGACTTGGTACTACCTATAGCCGAGTTTGCTTATAATGGTTTTGTCAATAGGTCAACAGGTATTGAGTCCTTTTGAAATTGTCAATGGCTACAAGCCAAGAATGCCTGTAGATCTATTACCCATGTCTGTCACCCAAAGGTCTTCGGAGTCAGCCGACGCATTTGCACGACACATTCATGAGTTGCATACATATATTAGACAACAAAATTAATTGGAGCAATGATAGTTATAAATGTTCAGTTGACTCGCAGCGGAAGTTACAAGAATTTCAGGAAGGAGATTATGTAATGGTGAGGATAAGGCTAGAGCGGTTTCCTCAGGGGGGACCGCCAAAAAATTACTAGCTCGCAGTGCTAGACCATTCAAAGTATTGTACAGAATTGGGTCCAATGTGTATAGGATTGACCTTCTACCTGAAATGGGCGTTAATCCAACGTTTAATGTGGAAGATCTAGTCTTTTCTCCTAATCCTGCCATTGACACTTCTTCTCTTTCATGGCCATATTCTGAGTTTTCTTCACAACCTATTCCACCCCTTCCCTCACCAATTGAATGTAAGGAAGAAATTGAAGGGATTGTGGATGAAGAGATAGTATCCACGAGAGATGGAGGCTTCTAGAGATACCTTGTAAAATGGAAGAACAAGCTACCATTCGATTCTACATGGTTGGCAGAGGCGGAATTGCAAAGAATTGACCTAGACTTGCTAGAGAGAAACAAGAGCTTTACCTCTCCAGAGTCGAGTTTTCCTCACCCGAGGGGAGTTGATGAGGACATCAGACCCTTCAAGGTGTATCAGCGAAGGAAGTGAGCGTCTCATGCGTCTTTGTTGCTAGATGATGGTGAAGAGCATTGAAAGCCTGCGCATGTGGTTTGGCACGTAGAAGACCCCACAATGGGAAGGCACGTGTCTAGGAAGAACCTAGGAAGAGCATGGAGCATGAGTAGAAGAGGAGCCAAAAAGAAGACCCGACCGATGGTCATTGGGCGCTCGAAATTTGCCCGATTGGAAGATTTTCTCTTCGGATAGTTTTCACTGTCATCGGGCGCCGACCGCTGGTCATCGGGCGCCCAACTAATGGTCACTGGGCGCCCGAGATTCATAGTTTTTCCAAGTTTTGTTGCTGGACTGTTTGGGCTGCCATCGGGCGCCCAACGACCGCATGACTTGTTTTTTTTAAGTTCGTTTTTCATAAGTTATAGAGGTAGTTTGGTCTTTTACCTTTTTAGTTAATTGTTATATAAGGGGTTAAGCCCTAAAACAATTTTAGTTGATTGATTATTGAAAGGAAAAACCCTTTGATGGCTCCTTCTCCTCTCTTGGTGGATCTCTCTCTTCCTCTATTTCTCTCCTTCCCCTTTCTTCCAACTCTCTTCTTCTAAAGGTAATTCCTCTTTCTTCTCTCCTTCTTCTAAACCTATTTTCTCACACTCTCTACAACCCCAAAATCTGAGACTTGATCCCAAAACCCATTTTCTCAGATTTTAATTCCCTAATCCGAGAAATCCTTCGATCTCCCGAAGTAGTGAATCTCATTGCACGATTGGATCATAACCATGCAAGATCGGGAGGTTTCATCCCTCGCTGGATCCAATTCACGCGATACTTGAAATCCATACTATGTGGCTATGATGATGGATCATATTATTGCGTGTCCCTTTTGATTTTCTTAACTGTGATGATAAATGTTGAATGTTTTACTGTTATTGCTTATGTTATTCCGTTGGATTATCCATGATCACATGCATGCATTACAATTAGGCCGTCCTGCATCAAGAATTCTTCAAGAGAATTCACCTATCCATGGACCTTAGCGAGACCTTTGCCCTTATCTCAAGATTGAGGGGGCGGAGATGCTGAAAGACTTTAAACCTATAAGTTTGATTGGGAGCTTGTACAAAATTCTTTCCAAGGTATTAGCTTCTACATTAGAAAAAGTTCTGTCTAGTCATTTCAGATAATCAAGTTGACTGTTGTGGGTAGGCAAATTTTGGATAGTGCTTTAATTGCTCATGAATGTATCGTATCCAGGATCAAGGATGTGAAAAGCTGTTTAGTTTGCAAGCTTGATATCGAAAAAGCGTATGACCACGAGGATTGGGAATTTTTGAACTACATGCTCGAGAGGATAGGGTGTGGCCTCAAGTGGAGAGGTTAGATTCAGTCTTGTATTCAATCTCCTTTTTCGTCTTGATTAATGGGCCGCCGAATGGTTACTTCAAGGCTTCTCGCGGTATTACGCAAGGTGGTCCTTTATCCTCGCATCTTTTTGTCGTGGTCGGGGAGGCCTTTAGTAGGATGCTTTACAAAGCTAAGGAAAATGACTTTATTAATGGATTTCAAGTGGTGAATGCGGGGATGCAAGTTAGTCACCTCAAGTATGCAGATGACACAATTCTTTTTTTCGATGCGGCGGTTGATTTTTTTGTGGAAATTCTTTGATCGATTATAGTAAGTTTTGAGATGGTTTCCGGTTCAAAAATCAATATTTCCAAAAGTGAGGTTTCAGGGGTAGACATTTCTAAAGAAAGAGTCCGGGCTTTTGTGGATATATTTGGGTGAAGCGTCCCTTCCAACAACATACTTGGGGCTACCGCTATGTATAGGAAGACCGGCGAAGCACATGTGGGATTGCATTATTGAACGATGTGAGAGAAAATCTCTAAATGGCCATCTAGATACCTATCGATGGGTGGGAGAATGGTTATGATTAAATCTTCTATGTCGAACCTCCCGGTATATTTTATGTCACTTTTCAAATGCTTGAAATCCATCCTTAAGGTTTTGGAGAGACGAAGAAGGGATTTCTTGTGGGAAGGCTTGGGGGAGAAGTACAAATTTCACCTCTTGAAATGGGAGGAAGTTTGTAAACCAACGGTACAAGGAGGAGCAGGAATATTAAATCTAGAAGAGATGAATCTTGCTCTATTGGGGAAATGGGTCTGGAGGTTTGGGACGGAAGGAGAGGCTAGGAGGAGGGAGGTAGTAGGGAGAAAATATAGGGTTGAGGAAGGGGGGTGGTGGATGAAGGCTTCCTCCTTGTACCGATGTTCTTACTAGTGGAAATCGGTAGTGTCTTTGAAAGAAAGAGTGTGGGAAGGTATAAGCTTTCATCTGGGAGATGGGAAGAGAGTTAGATTTTGGTTGGATAGGTGGGTGGAAGAGAGGAGTTTGAGTGAGAGGTTCCGTTCCTTAGTCGGGCTTGCTAGGGAAGAGGGGGAGGTGGTGAGCAATTGTTTCTCTTCAAGAGGGGAGGAGGTCGCATGGATGCCCACTTTTAGAAGGGCTTTCACAGATGGGGAAGTTGAAGAGCTGTTTCAAATGCTTGAAATGTTACCAAAGTGCGCTTCATTGGTTTCAAAAGCGGATTCGTTGAGATGGTGCAAGTCCAAGACATGATCCTTCCCAGTTAGATCTTTCTATCGGTTCTTGTGTGCTCCTGTTGAAAATCACAAGATGGCGGCAATGGCTTTTCTGTGGCACTATGGTGCCCCTCTGAAGGTGGTGGCATTTGGATGGCTAGTAGGTAGGAATAAAGTGTTAACGGTAGATAATCTTTGTAAGCGAAATATGTCTCTCAAATGTTTGCGTGATGTGCTACAAGGATGCGGAATCTGTGGATCGCTTATTCATGCATTGCGTCTTTGCCAAAGATGTGTGGGGTCTTCTTCTCCAATTCTTTGGGGTTCTATGGGTGTTCTTGAAGACGATGGTCGAATTTCTTATTGCTTGGCATGGCGAGGGGATAGGGAAAGATCAGAAAAAGGTGTGGCGTTTAAGTTTTTTAGCAATTTTGTGGGCGTTATGGTGGAAAGGAATCATCGTTGCTTCAACAACAAAAAGAGTGGGCCGATGAAAGTGTTTAACAGGGCAATTATGAATTTGAAGGATTTTGGGGGGGGGGGGGGGGGGGGGGGGGGGGGGGCATAGATAGCTCTACCTTGGCCTTTTGCGTAATTAGGGGGAGTTTTGGTTCGGATCTCTGTTTCTTTGTATATTTGTATTCTTTGGCTTCGGCCTTTTATATATATATATATATATATATATATATATATATATATATATATATATATATATATATATATATATATATGTTGAGCGATAAGAAGGAATTTATTGAAGAAGGCTGAAGCCAGAATATACAAAAAGAGAAAAACCATCATCAACGTTAAAAAAAAATGGCATTAGTAGATAATCTCCAGAAGTTGTGTTTTGCTTTGAAGTGGTTTCGGGCCTAAATGTCAACGTCTCTAAATGTGAATTGTTAGGGATTCATGTGGACAGTGAAGATTTAATGTGCCTAGTAAATGTTTTCGGGTGCAGAGATGGAGCTTACCTATCTACTTATCTTGGGTTGCCTCTTTGTATAGGAAAGCTTGCAAAGCACATATGAGATAAGTCATCGAAAGAATTGAAAGAAAGTTATCTAGTTGGAAGCATCACTATCTTTCCTTAGGGGGCCGGTTAACTTTCATTAAAGCGGCTTTCTCTAATATGCCCGTCTAGTGTCTACTTTATTTCTCTTTTCAAATGCCCAAAATTAGTTTTGGATAGGCTTGATAAATTGAGGAGATACTTCTTGTGGAAAGGAACTGCAGAAAATAGGAAGTTTAATTTGTTAAAATGGGAAGATGTTTGCAAGCCAATAAATGAGGGAGGAGCTGGTTTGAAAGATTTGGGTGTCTTGAATGTTGCACTTCTTAGTAAATGGCATTGGAGGTTTGGTTTCAAAGTCGGAAAATTATGGGGGGAACTTTTAGTTTCCAGATATAGTACTCAGACGGGTGATTGGAGTATAAAGAATTCATCTCTCTATCGGGCTTCGAATGTTTGGAAGGCGATTGTGTCAACCGAACAAACGTTTCGTAGAGGAGTCTCTTTTTTGGTTGGAAAGGGAAAATGCATTTGTTTTTGGGTGAATTTTTTGTGTGGAGATCGACCATTGCTTGATCTCTTCCCTAGAATTGCTAATTTATCTTTGCACTGGTTCGTTTTTGTGGATAGTTGCTATTCTATATGTGGTGGGGTGGTGGTTTGGTCTTCTCTGTGTTGGAGGAACTTAACGGATGAGGAACTCGATGAATTAGTAAACTTGATTGATTTTTTGAAAATTGTCATCCCTTCGCCTCAAGATGAAGATTCGATGGTTTGGAAAGTGCATAGCTTGTGTATTTTCTTGGTCGATTCGTTCTACAATTTTATTTCCAAGCCGTCCAATTCCTCCTATCCCTTCCATCATTGGTTACATGGAGCTTCTCCTAGGGTTGCGTCCTTTGTTTGGCTTGTGGGAAGATCAGGAGTGTTAATTGTTAACCATTGATAATCTCTGAAAGAGATCCCTGATCCTTCCCAATATTTGTTTGATGTGCATGGGAGACGCAGAGTCAATCGATCATATTTTTATTCACTACCCTTTCATTTCTAGGATTTGAGAGCATTTCCTAGTCTTTCTCCATGTTTCTTGGGTGATGCCGAAGTCGGTTGATGATCTTCTGTGGGCCTGGCATGGGGGCAGAGTGGGGAGATCTCAAAAAGCATCTTGGAGGCTTACTGCAATGATAATCTTTTGGTTTATTTGGAAGAATCGAACTAGTCAGTGTTTTTAGAACAAGGGTTCCTCTATGTAAGAGGTTATATGTAGAGGTGGGCAACGATCCGGGCCGAGCCGAGTTAGCCCTAGTTTGGTTTGGCTTGTTTTTGTACCACCACAGTTTGTAGATCGGTTTGGTTTGGGTTTCGGGCCGACCCATGCGGCCCGAGTTTGGTTTGCTCCAGAAAAATCTGGTTCGAGCTGGGATCGGTTTGGTCAAAAATTTCGAACTGGGCCGGGTCGAGTTCAAACAGGCAGCGGTGCTTTTTTTCCTTGTTTATTTAATTAGAAAAGAATTTAAATAGTTAGAAAAAAAGTACAAACGTATCTTACTATATGATGTTTAACATCCTCCAAAGGAGCGCAACTTCAAAATAGACATGTAAGAGTATTTTCCAAACAAAAGTACACAAGCATAATTTTACAAGTGCAAGGAAACAGTGTGCATTCATGTATATGTATTATGAATTATCCATGTCATCATGTATATGTGTTATGTATTATCCATGTCATCATGTATATGTATTATCCATGCTGTCCATCTGTTTTACATATCATTTTAGGACATGATCCCAAAATGGAATCATATCCTAAGCTCAAGTGGATCACACCACAGGAAACAGTGTGCTTATAATCTACGAGCCGAATCAAACCGAGTTGAATCAAATCGAGCTTCGAGCCGAGCCGAGCTGGTACTGCCCTAGTTTGAGCTTGGTTTGTTTTTTCAAACGAGCTTTACTCAGACGCTTAGTTTGGTTTGAAGTTCCATTCAAACCAATCCAAGCCGAGCTTTTTCGAACCAATCTGAGCCGAGCTTTCGAGCTGGCTTGGTTTGTGCCCACCTCTAGTTATATGTAAAGTGGAGTTTGCTGTTTTGGAATGGGTTGCTTATGTCAAAGCGGCAAATCATGTTGATCTTTCATCCTTTTTTGTTTGGTTGCTTTGGGTTGTTTTCTTTTCCTGCCTTTGCACGGGCTTCTTCATAAATTTTTGTTATCTCTCAACAAAAAATTAAAAGAATAAAATTGTCTTGATACTAATCGTTGAGACTTTCTCGTTCAGACTTCAAGGAGGTGTTCTCTGATGCATATGTCCCAAATATTTGAAATGATTTGTTGAAGCTATTTGGTATAGTTGTGAGGCTATTAATTCCATATCGAACCATAAGTTGTCAATCTTAAATTCAGCAAATGAATTTTGTTAGTGTAACATTTTGTTCATTGTGGAATATTTGTTATGTGTTGACCTGCTGACATCATCACTCTGTTCAATAATGCTTGCTTAGATTTCCGTGATCTGATGACTTCAAGGATCATTGCCTGTAGTTATATGGTTTTGTGGAATGATTACCTGTTAGACAAGCCAATTTAGTTCATAAGAACTTTAAAGTCAACACTCACCTTGGACTCACTGAGAAACTGATTCTTTGCTGGTTTGCTTTTGGTTGAGTACTCGTGAGTTCTTTGAGTTAAAGAAAGCTTCTCCTATATTTTCATATTAGAGTTCTTCTGCATACTTGGTTTTTTAGCATTTTATTGCATTTTCTAGTAGTTAGTTAAAGATTTGGAGGCTTGATCAACTTTTTAAGTTCCTGATCCTTTTACTTCAAGGGGAAAAAAAATGATTCACATCATAAATCTTGCCACATTTTGGTTTTTCGAGTTCCAGGTTCCCAAGGTAAACAGATGCTGGATCATGCATCTACCTTACCAGGGTGTGTCCCAGGTTCAAGTTTTAAGTGGGTTCTCCTCTTGAAGTGGAAAGGGTGTGGGGGAAACCAAAGAAAGGGACCTTCAAATTCTGGTTCCCAAGCTAGATGGGACATGCTATGCCCAGAATACAACTGTGATAAGAATGGGAAGAATCCATTCTCTCTCACTTGTGATTTGGCGCATAAAAAACAGCTAACAGAAGACTGTTTAATGAAGTTCTGTTCTCTGCATTTTCCCAAACAGCAAGCTTATTCAGTATGCTTTTGAAGCCCTGTGAACTATGATTTGGTGATACAGCCAAACAAAGCATCCACCGCACTTGTTGGTCGACTCATCAAGTCTTTTTTTAAATTTTTTTTTAGAGTCTAGGGAATCTTGATGGACTCTCTTAATAATGACTGGGGATCAATTTTTGCTAGGGATATGGGATGGCTTTTTGTTGTAAAGATGGCATGATGGGTATGTGTCTTGCATGCCTTTTTTCTGTTTTGTGTTTTTTTTGCCCCTTTCTCTTGGCTTCCCTTTCTGCAAATCGACAAGATGGTCATTTGCATTTTTCCCCCTCTCATTCGGCCATTTTTTTGGAACTTGCAATAGTTTGACTTGAGGGAATGGAACTTATAATAGTTTGACGTGAGGGAGGGATCTTGTGTTTTTTTAATTACCGAAGGGGTGTATTAAATGGGTGCTATAGGAAGCATGAAAATGGACACCACTCTTAGAGATCTTGCATAGGAATTATTGATTTCAAGTCTCTGTAGCGTCCAACTATTGTGAAATATCAAATGGATCTTTTTTTTTTTTTTTTTTTTTTTTTTTTTTTTTTTTCTGTTTTCTGTTTTTGGCATCTTTTGATCATAAGCACGCTTCTACCTTGTTTGGCAATGCTATGGCATGCATTGGCAGTGTGCTCTGACCCTTGAAGGACTGAAATGTTATTTAAGTATCACAAAAGTTTCTGGCATTGAATCTGTGAAGTTTGTGTTTTAGTGTAGATCAACTAAAAAGCACGCACATCTCTAGACACTCACCAATTAAAGAAATCAATTGGTCTTATGTGCACAATTTATTTATTTGCGAGTATTCAGTTTTATGGTCATAACGCAAAGACTAACAACAGCTTCTGAGACAATGTTTGTTTTTAATGGTCTTTTGGAAACCTGTGGGTATCTTTCTGACCTAATTTTATATTTCCAGCCGGCAAACAGGTGCTTTGAATCGCATAATTGATCGTGGTAGCCGGGCAATTAATTTTATTCTTTCATCAATGGTATTCAATGTTGTCCCAACGGTTTTAGAGGTATGGTTCTTTGGGTTTTGTTGTTTTTAATTGACACCATTGTTAGATTATATTTCATTGATGCTTGGGGTTGCATTCCTTTGTGGTAAAATGGTTGTTATTAAAGCATCTTCATTAATACGCAAGATTGTGGTCCTTACATTTGTTTAGTGGTTTTTTACAAGAAGAAATTTAACATGTTTTCATCAGATATCTATGGTGTCAGGTATCCTTGCATACAACTATGGTGTCTCTTTTGCGTGGATCACATCCTTATCTGTTGCTGCGTATGTTGCTTTCACATTGACTGTGACGCAGGTAAGATGTTTATGGTGACCTCCCATCAATTCTCCATATAATTGTAAACTCTATTTGTTTCTCTATGCATGAATTGGTGTTTGCCAGCTAATTTTTTGCTGATAGTCATGTGGCCTGTTGATCTTCCCTAGAAGTTGAACGATTTCTTCTTCCTTTTTGGAAAGGCAGAAGTTTTAAGATTTAATTTATATGGTCTCTTTGTTTTGTTTTTCTTTTCTTTTTTTCTAGTGGCGAACTAAGTTTAGGCAGGCCATGAACAAAGCTGATAATGATGCAAGTTCAAGAGCAATTGACTCACTTATAAATTATGAGGTGAGTTTTGGCCAAAACTTTGTTATTTTGCCCTATACTTGTTCTCAACCAAATTCAGTTTCTGGTTTCCCATGTTGGATTTAATGGCTGTTTGGATGAACCCCAGAATGCTGACTGCAGCATTTCACATCCCCAAATCTGTATGTTTGGGAAGTTGTGCAGTTTGGTGCATCCCCAAAATTGGGATGGTGGTATGTGCTGGATACTTTTGTCTCCAAAAGGCACCTTGAAAGGTGTCTGTTATCATTCCATTGTAATTTTGGGCAGTTAAGCCATGCTCCCATCTGCATCCAAGGGACATCCCCTTTTTATGTGGTTCCTTTGTCATTCAATATGTCTTTCATTTTGCAGACTGTCAAGTATTTCAACAATGAGTCTTTTGAAGTTCAAAAATATGATGAGTTTTTAAAGAGTAAGTTGTTGCTACACCAGAGTTTTTTTCTTCTTCTTCTTCTTAATGTTTTGCTTCTCTATTAGTCACTCTATAGTTATCTTTTGATTTAAGTTTTAGCACTAATATCTTCTTGTAATGCATTATGGTACAATTGTTTTTGTTTTTTTTTCTTTTGATAATTTATAGCATGAGGGTGTCGATTGCTGAAAGTTGCTTCAGTCATGAATTTTTAGATGACTACCTTTGGGTGTGCATGTTCGTCTGAAATTTTTATCAGGACTCTATATACTCTTGATTAATTTGTTGATGCTGCATCCAATGGGTCTCTTTCACTTTGATGCCTTGAATTCCTCATTGTCATGCACCATTACCTTTGGGTGTGCATGTTCGTCTGAAATTTTTATCAGGACTCTATATACTCTTGATTAATTTGTTGATGCTGCATCCAATGTGTCTCTTTTCTGTAACCCACGTGCTCTTATACCCTGAAAAATTCTGTCGCTCTGTTGAACCCATCTTGGGTTTTTGGTGATGCAATCAATGTTGCAAAACTGGGACTGAATCTCACACACATCAGCTCTAGATCCAAAACTGTCTTAAAAAAATCACTGGCAGAAATGTAAAGAAGAGGAAATAAGGGGCTGTGAGCAGCAACTTAACAGCCTACCAGTTTAGTATTCCCCAAGAAACCGCCCCAAATTGTATTGGAATCTTTATTCAATCAATACCAATGGAAAAACACTTATATGCAGGACTTCGAGGCCTACTTATATGCTTGGGTATGTATAATTCCTTTCAGAGTTGAAACTACATTCCTATTGGTTGAAACATCTCATCTCCAAATAGTCCTTATCATCCAGCTACTAATAAAACCTTCTAAATCTAATTAAAAAAAACTATGAAGATACAGATCCAACTAAAACTAAATTCCATACGGTGTTGGTTGGATATATACACCATGCATAGGGTTGTTGTATACACAACTGCCATGGCCTGGGTGCTGTACAATTGTTGTATTTGGACTTTATGATGAAGGCCGAGGTCCACCATGTAGGCCCAAAACAGTATAATACACATGATTTAGAGGCCTATGTATAGGCTTGAGGAGATCGAATTCCTCTTTAGAGTTCAACTAAATACTGTTGGTTGATACACCTCATCTCCATTAGTCCTAATCACATTCAACTGCTAATAAAACCTGTGATCTACAAGAAGATACAACCCATCGAAAAGTGAGACTCCAAAAGGCATTAGAAGGATTTATGCACCATGAGTATGTGGTTTATATACAACTTATGGCCTGAGTTCTATACAGTTGGTGTATGTGGGATCAGCAACCACAAGTATGGATGTTTTAGACTTTTTGTGCACGAACTGATTCATGTGGACTTATAGGGTCCCCAATTCATCCAGTTGGCATATCAGTGTGATGCGGACACAAGATCATTTCAAGTTTACCAACGAAGAAAGCGCCCACCACAAACACCTTCCTTGTAGTTAGGCAATGATTGAGGAGCATTGAAGACCCTACGCACGTGATTTGGCACATAGAAGACACGTGTGTAGGATGGAAGAAGACCCGACTGAAGGAATGGAAAAATTTGTCACCGGGCGCCCGAAATTCTGAAATTTTGAAGTTTTCTTGCTGGACGTTTTTGGTCCTAGTCGGGCGCCCGACCAAATTGGTCACCGGGAACCCGACCACCACGCGAACTGTTTTTGGGACTTGTTTTTTTTACTTGATTTTTAGGAGTATTTTGGTACTTTTAAGTTTTCTTATTGCTTATTTAAGTGGGCTAAGCCCTAAAAACGAATTAGTTGATTATTAATGAAAAAGCAAACCTCTTTAGTGGCCTCTCTTCTCTATCTCTCATGGTGCTTCTTCTCTTTTCTTGATCTTCTTCTTCTAACTTCTTCTTGTGCCCCTCAAAATTCTTCAAGGTAATTATCTTCTTCGTTCTATTTTTCAGTTTTGCTAATCCTTCCTCGATCAAACTTTAAGAATCAATCTAAACCTTAAACCTCCAAATTCTCAAATCCCTAATCCGAGAAACTTCCTGATTCTTCGGACTAGTGATCTTCATTGATCGATTGGGTATGACCATGCAAGATCGGGAAGTCTCATCCCTCGCTGGATCCAACCTAAGTAATAATTGAATTTCATACTCCATGGCTGTGATGATGGCCCGCTCCATTGCATGTTTCCTTTATGATTTTCTCAGTTATGATGATTAATGCTAGAATTTTAGATTATTATTGCCTTTTATTTCCACTAAATAATTGTGTTTATAAACATGTATCATAATTAGGTTATCTTGCATCAAATTTGGTATCAGAGAATTGGCTTGCATGGTTTTGTCTAGATCGAGTTATCAAATTAGAGTTTTGATTTTTAGGCCTAATTTAGGAAAGTTCCATATTTAGAAAGTTTCTAACTTTCCAATTTTAGAAAGTTTCCTAATTTGAAAATTTTCCAGATTTGAGTTGTTTCTTGTCTTAATTTAATAGTGTCAGTTCATATTAGTTTTGCATTCATCGCATTTATCTTGTGAGTCATAACACCTAGTAGCCTAGTTGGGTAGAGTTTGGTTCAAGTTTTAATTGTATGCCTACGAGAAGAGGTAGAGGTTTCAGACTCCAACCCCCTATGAATAACGAGTAGTTATCTGAGCAACTTGTTCAATTGATTCAAAAGATAACCGCTCTAGAAGCAAGTCAAAAGCGTGAGTTTGCCCGCCTTGAGAACCAAATCACCACTACTATGACTAAGGTCGAGCAGCTAGAGGCGTCCCAAAGGGAAAACCCCGCTGTAGGGGATGATGCGCACTCCCAAGTGGGAGGAATCATTGAAGTACGCGCTGCCACACATGGGGGTAATGAGGATAGGGATCGTGGTAACGGTCGTGGTGTTTTGCGAGATGCACGAGCCACATATGATCATCAAGACCGCTATGATCTAGATGAGCGCGCGATGAAAAATGTGAGAGTTGAGGCCCCGAGTTTTGATGGGCGCCTAGATCCAAAGGCATTCCTTGACTGGGTTGTTGACATGGACCACTACTTTGAGTGGTATGGCATGTCAGAAAACTGTCAAATACGGTTTGCAAAGATGAAACTTGTGGGCCAGGCCAAGTTGTTTTGGACCAACACTGAGCGAAAGGTAAAAAGAATTGGTAGAGCTCCTATCACAGATTGTCATGAGATGAAAGAGAAGTTGAAGGAGAAGTATCTTCCTCTCTTATACCAACAAAAGCTCCTTGACCAGTGGCAATCCTTACGCCAAGGGTCAATGTCTGTCGCTGACTACATCGTCAAATTTGAGGAATTTATGATGCGATATGATATCCATGAGGACCCTCTAGTAACGCTCTTGCGTTTCAAGAGGGGCCTTCGAGCGGATCTTCAGCGCGAGCTTATGACTCGGCCCTTAACGGACTTGGATGAACCATATCAAGTTGTGCAGGAACTAGAGCAATACCTGAAAGCTCCTGTCATTAGACGTTTTGAGTCTCGAGACTCTAATGCTAGATTTGGTTCCAAGGGAACTAGGCCTAATGTTGGTAGTCAACCTAGAGCGCAGACCACTGTTCCGCCTAGGCCTAGGGAGGACAAGGGCAAAGGGGTTCTTGGTGTAGGTCCTAGTGGAGGTAGCCAAGTGAGGTGCTATGAATGTGGGAATCTCGGTCACATGTCCAATCAGCGTCCCACGAAGAACCGTGGGAAAGCTTTAGTGGTAGGCGAGTCCCACGAGGGTGTTGATGACTAGGGCGATTATGAAGTAGAAGAATATTACCCTGAAGGAGGTCTTACTGACGAAGATGGTGTAGATGAAGAAGCAACACTTGCAGTAGTCAGGCCTGTGCTAGCTCAGTCTAGGAGTAATGTTGATTGGCATCGGAACACTATCTTCTATACCTTACCAAGTGTGGAGGAAAAAATTGTAAGGTAATAGTGGACAGTGGAAGTTGTCAGAATGTGATTTCCGCTAACACTTTAGATCGTCTGAAGCTGAAATCCACACCTCATCCTGACCCATACAAAGTTTCTTAGGTTGACAAAACATCCCTTCCAGTCACCCATCAATGTTTAGTTCCTATCGAGTTTGGGTCATACAAGGAGTCCCTCTGGTGTGATGCGATACCTATGGATGTTGGACATATTATCCTAGGTAGGTCGTGGCTATTCGACAATGACGTCAGGATCTTTGGCTGCTCGAATGTGTGTATCTTCATGCATAACGGTAAAAAGATCAAACTTAATCCTATGCCACCTGACAGCACACTAGGGAAGGAGGAAGATGAGAAAGCGAGTGAGCCTAAGGAAGTGAGGAAATCCAAACCTAAGTCTCTTCACATAATGCGAGAGAATTTGAGAAAGAGACTAAGGAGGATTCCATGGTGTAGGCCCTTGTGGGAAGAGAGACTACACCTGAGGTTCCATCAGAGTTACCCCATGAGGTAACATCGGTTTTAAAGGAATACAGTGATGTATTTCCTGAGGATTTATCGAACAAGTTACCACCTATGAGGGATATTCAGCATGCCATTGACCTCGTCCCAGGGTCGACTCTACCGAACCTTCCTCACTACAGGATGAACCCTGCAGAACATGCAGAGTTGAAGAGGCAAATTGATGAGCTTCTGTAAAAGGGTTTTATCCAAGAGAGTATAAGCCCGTGTGCCGTGCAAGCATTGTTGACACCAAAGAAAGACGACACGTGGTGCATGTGTGTGGACAGCCATGCCATAAACAAAATTACCGTCAAGTATAGGTTTCCCATACCTAGACTTGATGATATGCTTGACATGATGGCGAGGTCCACCATATTCTCCAAAATTGATCTCAAGAGTAGATATCACTAAATCCGCATACGCCCAGGAGATGAGTGGAAAACGGCGTTCAAAACCAAGGATGGGTTGTACAAATGGATGGTCATGCCCTTCGGCTTGACTAACGCGCCCAGTACTTTTATGCGGGTGATGACACAAGTCTTGAGGCCGTTCATGGGAAAATTCCTAGTGGTGTACTTTGATGACATTCTTATTTACAGTACCACTAAGGAATCACACCTTGAACATTTGAAGCAAGTCTGTAGCGTTCTTAGGAATGAAAAGTTGTACGCTAATCTTAAGAAATGTGCGTTCATGTCTAGTCAAGTTGTGTTCTTAGGATTTATAGTGTCGTCAAAAGGAATTCGCGCAGACCCTAAAAAAGTCGGGGCCATAGTTGAGTGGCCTGAACCGAGGAACATTTGTGAGGTGCGAAGCTTTCATGGCTTAGCAACTTTTCATTGTCAGTTTATTAGAGGATTTAGCACGATCATGACTCCCATTACTGAATGCTTGAAAAAGGGAGAGTTCGTGTGTTCTAAAGCCGCAGTCAAGGCTTTTAAGGACATTAAGGGCAAAATGGTAGAAGGTCCTGTCATGCGACTACCTGACTTTTCCAAAGTCTTTGAAGTAGCGTGTGATGCGTCTGGTGTCGGTATAGGTGGAGTGTTAAGTCAAGAAGGACACCCAGTAGCCTATTTCAGTGAGAAACTGAATGAGGCAAAACAAAAGTATTCCACTTACGACAAAGAATTTTATGCAGTAGTGCAATCCCTGAGACATTGGCGACACTATCTCCTACCGCATGAATTCGTTTTGTTTTCTGACCACGAGGCTTTGAGATATTTACATTCTCAGAAGAAACTCAACCCAAGGCATGCTAAGTGGGTAGCGTTTCTTCAAGAATATTCGTTCGTCTTAAAACATAAGGCCGGGGTCGAAAACAAACCAGCGGATGCCCTTACTAGACGAGTGACGTTGCTCAATTCCTTGAGTGTAGAAGTAGTCGAATTTAAGTAAGTGAAAGATGAATACACCATATGTCCTGATTTTGAGGGTGCTTACGCGTTGCTCTCTAATGATCAGCGTAGTACGGGCGATTATATTCTTAAAGATGGTTTCCTTTTCAAAGGAGACCGACTTTGTATTCCCCATATGTCCCTTTGTGAATTTCTCGTCTTGGAGCTTCATTCAGGAGGGATAGCTGGCCATTTTGGTCGTGATAAAACCATTGCCCTCGTAGATGATCGTTTCTATTGGCCAAGTCTCAAGCGAGACATAGCCAAAGTTTTAGGGCAGTGTCGTACATGTCAGCTGGCAAAGCAACGCAAGCAAAACATTGGGCTATATATGCCATTGCCAGTGCCACATGCTCTGTGGCAAGACATTAGTATGGATTTCGTGTTGGGACTTCCTAAGACAATAAAAAAGCACGATTCCATTTTTGTTGTTGTGGACCATTTTTCCAAAATGGCGCATTTTCTCCCATGTTCTAAAGCTTCAGATGCTTCTCATATTGCTCGTATCTTTTTTGATGGTGTGGTGCGTCTCCATGGATTGCCTAAGACCATAGTGTCTGACCGGGATGTCAGATTTACCAGTTATTTTTGGAAGACACTATGGTACATTGTGGGTACTCGTTTACAATTTTCTACTGCCTACCACCCTCAAACAGATGGGCAAACAGATGTGGTAAATCGAAGTCTTGGAAATCTTCTACGTTGTCTAGTGGGTGAACATTTTAAGACTTGGGACCTAATTTCACCAACTGCTGAATTTGCTTAGAATGGGTTAGTAAATCGATCTACAGGGATGAGTCAATTTGAGATTGCTAGTGGGTATAAGCCTAGAATGCCAATAGATCTCTTACCCATGTCAGTCACCCAAAGGTCTTCTGAATCAGCCGTTGCATTTGCACGACATATCCAGGAATTGCATACGTATATTCGACAACGGATAAATAAAAGTAATGATAATTATAAAATTTCAGCTGATTCTCATCGTAGACTGCAAGGTTTCCAAGAAGGAGACTGTAATGGTGAGGATAAGGCCAGAGCAGTTCTCACAGGGTTCCACTAATAAATTACAAGCGCGTAGTGCTGGACCATTTAAGATATTGCAGAAAATTGGGTCCAATGCGTATCGGATCGACCTTCCATTTGAAATGGGCATTAACCCGACTTTTAATGTGGAAGATCTAATCCGTTCCCCTGACCCTACCATTGATCCATCATCTCATTCATGGCCCTTTTCTGATTTTGCTTCACAACCCCTTCCACCTCTTCCCCCACCTATTGTCCATAAAGAAGTAATTGAAGAAATCTTGGATGAGGAGATAGTATCTACGAGAGACGGAGGTTTCCAAAGATACCTTGTCAAGTAGAAGAATAAACCACCATCTGAATCTACGTGGTTAACTGAAGCGGAATTGCAGCGTGTTGATCCAGATTTACTAGAGCGCCACAAGAGTTTTAACTCGTCGGAGTCGAGTTTTTCTTACCCGAGGGGAGTTGATGTGGACACAAGATCATTTCAAGTTTACCAACGAAGAAAGTGCCCACCACAAACACCTTCCTTGTGGTTAGGCGATGATTGAGGAACATTGAAGACCCTACGCACGTGATTTGGCACATAGAAGACACGTGTGTAGGATGGAAGAAGACCCGGCTGAAGGAATGGAAGAATACCTGACTGAAGGTGGTTGGGCACCTGACCAAATTTGTCACCGGGCACCCGAAATTCTGAAATTTTGAAGTTTTCTTGCTGGACGTTTTTGGTCCTAGTTGGGCGCCCGACCATCGCGCGAACTGTTTTTGGGACTTGTTTTTTTTACTTGATTTTTAGGAGTATTTTAGTACTTTTAAGTTTTCTTACTGCTTATTTAAGTGAGCTAAGCCCTAAAAACGAATTAGTTGATTATTAATGAAAAATCAAACCTCTTTGGTGGCCTCTCTCTTCTTCTCTCTCTCTCTCTCTCTCATGGTGCTTCTTCTCTTTCCTTGATCTTCTTCTTCTAACTTCTTCTTGTGCCCCTCCAAATTCTTCAAGGTAATTATCTTCTTCGTTCTATTTTTCGGTTTTGCTAATCCTTCCTCGATCAAACTTTGAGAATCAATCTAAACTCTAAACCTCCAAATTCTCAAATCCCTAATCCGAGAAACTTCCTGATTCTTCGGACTAGTGATCTTCATTGATCGATTGGGTATGACCATGCAAGATCGGGAGGTCTCATCCCTCGCCGGATCCAACCTAATTAATAATTGAATTCCATACTCCATGGTTGTGATGATGGCCCGCTCCATTGCATGTTTCCTTTATGATTTTCTCAGTTATGATGATTAATGCTAGAATTTTAGATTATTATTGCCTTTTATTTCCGCTGAATAATTGTGTTTATAAACATGCATCATAATTAGGTCATCCTACATCACAGGGTCTCCTATCACACATGGTTAAGTGTGGCCAGCTTTGGTTCTCCTTCGATACACACTTGTCGTGGGAGGTTTGGATGCATCAATTCCTTAGTCTTTGAACAAAAATTGTAACAAAACAAATTGTAGAGAACTGGAAACAATGTACCAGAAGTGTAGCCATAAATTTCATAAAAGTAGGGATAACTACATGGAGTTTTTCCAAGCAAATCTAAGTCGTAGCACCTTCAGGTTTCTAAGAAATCATACCCATAGAATGACGATTCCTGTTTCAAGAAACATCAAGAGATCAAATTTTCATTCCTACAAAAATAAAATAAAAATCATAGTCTGTCTTGGAAGTACTTATCTATAGCTTTTTATAGCGAAGAAGACATTGTTTGGTAATTTAATGCAAAATGCTAAAGCATAATTGGAGCCTCTTGGAGGCCATTCTTGATTCATGTAAGCAGGGTTGTAGGATGACATCTCACCATCCTCCCCTTCCTTTTTCCACCATTCCTTGTATTTCCTTGTGTTTGGTATTTAGTTGCTTGATCCTTCTTACTAGGCACCACTTCCACTCAAATCGCGCTTTGTACTTGTGCTTCTGCTCCTGCTTCCAACCTGTTTACACTTGAAACATTTTGAAACAGACACTTCCCTGCTCTTGTGTTCAAATTTCTCAGCTCTTTGTGCAAATATAGTTTGGTTTTAATAAATTTTGAGTTTGGTATTAACAAATCTAAGTTACTATTAAAAAACAATCAAGGCACAGATGGTTACATATTTTAGTGAAGAAAACCTACAAATAAATTCTATTGGACTAATTTTCTGATGCAGGCCTAAGGCCCACCTGTGTTCTTCATCATATTGCTTGTCTTCCTGCTCTTCACACAGCTGCATATTCTGTGGGTCCTTGCTCTTGTAGCGACATTGTGGTGGCACGAATTGCTGACTACCACCATGCAAGAGTGTTCAGAACACACTTTGATGACTCTTAATAATGCCGTGTGATAGAACTGAGCGTGGGGATAAAGGCTGTAGTGTAGATCTGTTCAAAGGAATACGGGACGCAGGAGACCCTTCTGCTTGGAAGTTACTATCTCTAGCTGCCATCCTTTTACTCTGCCACTGCACTTTCAGTGCTATCGAGTGGGCCTTGCTCACATTGTTCGGCCTGACAACACCATTTCGTTTTATATATCCTTCCTCAGGGCACTACAGTGTAGCCTTCTCAACTAATTTGTGTCAAACTGTCAAATCATAGTTTTTTTTCGAGGAGTTAAGAAGTTTTTATTAAAAACATCCACCAGGAACCGGAATGGGCCTCCTGATTACCAGCTGTAGCTGAATCATAGTATTTTTGTTTGTACTCGTTGACAGTCAGATTTTAAGGTGGCCTGCAAATGAGCTGGCCTCATAGTCCATAGGTAGGAACCTCTCTTCATTCTTGCTTCATATCCTCCCAATTAGATCATCATCATCGTCATCGTCATTGTCATCATCGTCGTCGTCGTCATCTAAGCATTATCCCAACTAATTGGGGTTGGCTACATGAATCTTTTTCCACTTTTCCACTCTATAAAGGGCCATAACTTTAGCCAGACCATAGGTCATCAAGTCTTTTCTTACTACCTCCACCCACATCCTTTTGGACCTTCCCATTGCCCAACTCATTCTAACTGGCACAGATCTTGGTCTCTGTTGCACTTGCACTTGACCGCATCTAAGCCTACTTGCCCTCATCTTGTTGCCTATTGGTGCTACTACGAAAATCCCTCAAATGCATTTACTTCTAATTCTATCCTTGTCTTGCCACTCATCCATCTCAACATCCTCATTTCAGCTACACTCATCCTATGAACATGGTGTTCCATAACTGCCCATCATCCTGCCCCCTAAAGCATGGTTGGTTTTATAGCCATCCTATAAAATCTACCTTTCAGTTTGAGTTGTACACGACGATCACATAAACCTCTAGAGGCACATCTCCATTGCTTCCACCTTGCTTGAATTCTATGGCAACATCCTTCTCAATCACTCCACTCTCACGAATTACTGACCCAAGATATTGAAATTGGTCATTTGGGGAAACTGCTTGGTCAGCAATTTCAACTAATTCCTCATTTTTACTCCCGTTGTTACTAAAATGGCACTCCATATACTTTGTTTTAGTCCAGTTAGTTTTAAATCCTTTAGATTTTAAAGCACCCCTCCAAAAATCTTGCTTTGTGTTTATGCCCTCCACCGTCTTGTCAATCAAAACTATGTTATCTACAAACAATATACACCATGGGATCTCCTCCTGCTGATAACTTGTTAACTTGTCCATAATCAATGTGAAAAGGTTTGGTCTCAATGCCAATCCTTGGTGCAAGCCTCGGTAATTGGAAACTTACTTGTCTCTCCACTAGTGGTCCTCGCATTTGTTACCGCTCCCTCATACATATCCTTAATATGTCAATATATCCTCTTGGAACTCCTTTCTTTCCCAACACTCATCAGATTAACTCTCTAGGGACCTTCATATAAGCTTTCTGTAAGTCTGTAAAAACCATCTGGAGATCGTTTCTCCTCTCCCTATATGTCTTGATCAATTATCTGAGTAGGAAAATAGCTTCAATGGTAGACCTCCCTAGCATCAAACCAAACTGATTTTCTGGTATATTCGTCTCATGCCTCAGACTTTTCTCACATCCTCCAAATTAGATACAAGAGAATACTACTATACCACAATTCTGACTCAACACAATGCCATGTACCACCAATTCTTAACTGAGATCTTGAGCTTCAGCAAAACACAGCTGGATGTCTTTTGGTGTCTGTAATCATCAAAAGTAATTCTCCATCAACCTTATCTAGTTGCTGAAAGCATTGGGGGTCAAAACTTGCAGCTCTAAATTTTAAAATTTTATTTTTTTGGATTAAACTTTCTATTAAAGGGTGCTTGTTTTTCCATGTTTTGCCATTTTTATTTTAAGATAATTTTCTGCTTGTTACACTAGTTTTGTGTGAACTGACACTTGAACATGCTCAATGATTGATCTGATTATATGACACAAATATATGTCAGCTTCAGCCTCCATACTCCATGACAGAAATAGATATCTTACTTTTCTGAAATTCTTTCCAGAGCACTGTGTCATAGGGAATGTGTAATGGAGCACACTTTGCATGTTATTGATCTCTTTTTGGGGGAATGCCTTATTAAATTGCGATGGTACAACTATTAGACTGATTACTTCCTTTCATGCCATTCCTTTCATGTGGTACCATCATGTGTGTGCCTGAAATGGACATTTTTTCACCCTCTAGCATGTAATTCTATTTTTCTCACTTCGTTATTTTGCACTGAAGTAATGTCTGCAGCGAATGCTTGGGTTAAGAGTTTTTATAGGATTGCATAGAATTTGAAGTTTCCATGTGAGATAGTTTTCCATGTTTCATTATTTTGTTGAAGCTACATCCGATACCTTTGGCGGATTCTTATTTCACTCCACATCACTCTTTAATGAAACATGATCAAACTTTATAGTCTTGTTGGTATTTTAGTTCATGTTGGCTGATGCATGGTGGGTGTGCTGTTTTCAGGATACGAAGATGCTGCTTTGAAAACGCAAAGCAGTCTTGCATACTTAAACTTTGGTCAAAATGCTATATTTAGTACGGCTCTGTCAACAGCCATGGTATTGTGTTCCAATGGTATTATGAGTGGCACGATGACAGTTGGGGATTTGGTATGACTCCTTGGGCATGCTCATTAGACATTTCTGTTTTATATCTTGCAAATTTCATTCCATTACATATCCCTTTTCCTTGATTTTTCCTTGTTTACCATCTTTGTGAAAATTTAGAGCCCATTTGGCACTTAGAACTTTTCAAGAGTTCTAGAAAGCCTGATGTTTTGTGCGCATCTCAAGGCAAAACGGTTTAAAAAAATTATTCTGTGGGAAGAAAACTGCAAAATGGCAGAACTCATTGAGCTGTCAGTTTTCTTTTTGCCCTTCCGAAATAACTACATTCCCACTAACAAATATGCAGTAACTAGAAGTGGAATGCTGGTCATCAGGACTCCAGCCTAGTGTGCATTTGAGAAGGTTGTGACACGAAGATGTCCATGACGAGGGTGGATGAAACCACACCCTGGGGATCCTTTGATATCGTGCAAAATCCGTTTATTAGCATCATGATGAACTGTGTAAGGACTAAGGAGTATGCATGATGTCCATGATGAGAGTAGAGACCACGCCTCGGGGATCCTTTGAGATTGTGCAAGATCCATTTAACAGTATCAAGATGAACTGTGAAAGCACGCATAAACTGACTGATAACACCTTAAGCATAGGTTGTGTCAGGATGAGTAATCGTGAGATAGATCAGCTTCCAAACAATTTTTTGGTATATTCCCGGATCAGGAAGTAGGTCCCCATCCTTTAGACGAATCTTACAATTAGCACCGAGAGGCGTACACCGGTTCACATCCCAAATTGCTAGTATCATGAAGAACATTGAGGGTATATTTCCTTTTAGAAGGGACAATCCCTCGCTTGAATCAGGAGACTTCACACTGCAGATTTTGACTCACACCCAACTTAAACAAGTCTGTAACAATTTCAATGATTGAAAAGAAAAATGTCCTAAACAACTATGCCATAATTCAATCTGGGCAACATTATTATCTCTACTTTTTTTTGAAATATTGGTTGTTTTTCATAAAAGAGGGCTGAAACCCAAAAGAAAACGTATAGACATAACTATACAAGAACACCCACCAGAACCTTCTATATGACAAACAAACGAAAAGACCCAAAACTACACACCTGCCCAATCCTTTACATTTTGCATGGACAGTCCAAAGACTTGCACCGCACCTCGATTCTTATTATTAAAACATTGCGCATTTCTTTCCTACCATAAAGCCCATAGAGTCGCTAACAAACTTAATTTCCACACCTTTTTCCCTAATTTCCCTTCCCCACCACCATTGCCAAGAAAGAAGGAATTCTTTCATAGTGTTCGGGGCCAACCATAAGACCCCATAAAACTGAAAGAAGAAGCCCCACACCTCCGCCGCAAAAGCACAATAGATAAACAAATGATCGACTGATTCTGCGTCATTGAAGCACATCAAGCAAACATTCGGAAGATCATCTTCCTTTTGCAAAGATTGTCAACCGTTAACACTTTGTTCTTCCCGACAACCAAGCAAAAGCGGCCATGTTGGTGGGAGCACCATAATGCCAAAGGAAGGCCATTGGAGATATCCCTCTACCTTCAATTTCTGCATTCAGCAAAAAATAGCAAGATCTAACTGAGAAAGAACCTAACTTTGCCTAGAGCCACCTCAAACCATCCACCTCTGAAAGCACTGGAGAAATGGGATGGAGAATCTGAAGCAATTGAATCAGCTCTTTGAACTCCTCTTCCCGCAAATTTCTTCTAAAAAGAGGAAAAAGAATAACAGCTCCTTACTTTCTCTTCTAAAAAGAGGAAAAAGAATAACAGCTCCTTACTTTCACCCCACCCCCCCCCCCCCCCCCCCCCCACCCCCCCGCCTTCCGTAACTAGCCCCACCTATAAAGGAAACCTCTCTCCCAATATTGAATCTCTCACCCACCTATCCTCCCAGAACCTAACTCTCTTACCATTTCCCACATTAAAACCTATGGCCTCCCAAACTTTCTCTTTTAGAGACCCGATCGATTTCCACAAATAAGACGCTCGATAAAGCGAAGAGGCCTTAGTCCACCACCCCCCTTCCTCAACTCCATATTTTCTTACAACCACCTCCCTCCATCTAGCCTCTTCCTTCACCCCAAATCTCCACACCCATTTCCCCAGAAGCGTTAAGTTCATAACTTCTAACTTAGAAATCCCTGCGCCTCCTTGATCCTTTGGCTTGCAAACCTCTTCCCATTTTAGAAGGTGAAATTTATGATTCTCTCCCGCTCCTTTCCAAAGAAACACCTTTCTACGTCTTTCCAATGCATTAATAATAGATTTAGGGCATTTGAAAAGAGACATGAAATAGACCGGAAGATTTGACATAGAGGCTTTGATCATGATCAGCCTACACCCCAAAGATAAGCATTTAGACTTCCACTTTGACATTTTTCTTTCACATCTTTCTATAACTATGTCCCACATTTGCTTCACCGGTTTCCCTACACAAAGCGGCAGGCCCAAATACTTTGTCGGAAACGAGGCTGCCACACAACCAAGAACCTTAGCGAATCCCAAACTTTATCTTTAGAAATACCTACCCCTAAAATCTCGCTTTTGGCAATATTAACCTTCCAACCTCGAAACCACCTCGAAACTCACTATTATAGAGCGAAGGTTTTCCACAAAAAAACTTCTGCCTTGCACAACAAAAGGGTATCGTCCGCGTACTGAATATGGGAAATCTGAAACTCTGAATTATCCACCCCGAAACCTTTAATCAAACCAATATGAGTCCCTCTATCTAGCATTCTACTGAGAGCCTCCATAATTGTGTCAAATAGGAAGGAGAAAGGAGATCGCCTTGACGAATCCCCCGAGAAGTTGCAAAGAAGCCCCTTGGCGAGCCGTTCACAAGGATGGAAAATTTAGTCGATCTTATGCAAGATTGAATCCAAAATCTCCACTTCGGCCCACACCCCAACCTTCCCAACATATAGTCTAAAAAGGCCCAATCCACATGATCGTACGCCTTTTCAACATCAAGCTTGCATACTATACCTTCCTCTCCTTTTCTATGGCATGAGTCGAGACATTCATTGGTTAGAAGAGAACAGTCCACTATCTGTCTTCCGTCCACAAAGGTCCCTTGCAACTCTGAAATAACATTTCCCAACACCTTCCTAAACCTAGACACCAACACCTTTGCTAGAATCTTATAAGGACCCCCTAGCAAACTAATAGGGAGAAAATCTTTCAAACTTTCAGCTCCTTCCTTTTTTGGAATCATTATTACAAACGTTGCCCCTAGTTGCTTCGCAATAGTGCCCCTTTCAAAGAATTCTTGCATGAAGCCTATCACATCTCCTTTCACGCAGGACCAAAATATCTGAAAAAAACGCTATAGGGTAGCCATCCGGTCCTGGAGCTTTGTCGCCACCCAATTCTACCACTGCTTTCTTGATTTCATCTTCTGTGAAAGGAAGTTCTAATGAGGCCGCCTCTTCTTCCGAAATAGAGTCAAACTGCAAGTCATAAAGGGACGGCTTAGGGTCCCTTCATTTTGACATAAGGTCTTTGTAGTAACGGACTATAGAATCGCAGATTTGCTCTTTACCTTCTAGCCTCTGACCATCCACTACTAGAGAAGAAATCTTATTCACCCGAGCCCTAGCGCTAGCTATAGCATGAAAAAACTTGATGTTCTTATCCCCTACTTTCAACCAAATCGCCCTCGATCTATGTCTCCATTTAATCCCTTCCTCCCTCAACCTGGCATTATATTTTGCTCGATGAACTTCCCTCCGTGCCATTTCATCTTCCGATGAGAGTTCTTCCTCCTTTGAGTCCAGCTTTTGAATTTCTAAAAGCATATTGGACTTCTCCTCTTCTCGGCCATTGAAAACCTCTTTTTTCCACTCCCTTATTTTCTGCTTCAACAACTTCAGCTTTTGGAAAAGACTAGACCATGCACCCCCTTGAACTTAAAAGGATGACCACCACTCCATAATCTGATCCCTAAAGGCTTTAACTTCTAGCCACTCTAGTTCAAACCAAAACGGCCGAGGACCCTAATCTTCCTCTTCCACCTCCAAAAGAACTGGACAGTGGTCCGAAAAAGGCCTAGGTAATCCACGTTGAATAATCAACGGGTATTTCTCCGCCCATTCCCGTGAGATTAGAAATCTGTCAAGCCTTCTCTGAATTGGACGAGCCTGCCCATTTGACCACATGAATTTAACTCCACCCATCGGAAGATCAATCAACTCATTATCAAACACCCAATCAGAAAATTTCGTCATACTCCTAGAAATCCTACCCCCATTCGATTTCTCATGCACAACTCTAACAACGTTGAAATCTCCCCCTCACACACCAAGGAAGCTCCCATCTTTGACGACAAGAGTTTAATTCAGCCCAAAAATCATCTCGAAATTTTGGTTTGCATGGGCCATACACCGAGGTGAAGCACCATCTGAACCCCGATCCCTTATCTTTTAGCGCCACTGACACCGTATACTTCCCAATCCAGCTATCTTCTTTGCTCCAGATTGCCGAGTTCCAAATAATTATCATACCACCAGCCTTACCATTTGCGTCCATTGCTTTTCTTTCCCCCACCATATTGAGTCTGCCAATCGTTTATCTACATCCGAGCACTTAGTTTCCTGAAATGCTGCCAATTGAATCTTGTACCTCTTGCACATATCTTTCAGCTGCCCTCTTTTTTTAACACACCCTAGACCCCTTACGTTCCAAATCATAGCCTTCATTTTACACCTCAGTTGTCCCTACCTGGCTGCCCATTGTTGCACTTTCGTCGTTGTTAATCTTCCTGATTCCGACCCCTTCCCATTGCATCATTCCTGTGTCATTCCACTGCATCCGTTTTAGGATAATAGGTCTGCCCCGTTCTTCCACCCACTCAAAATAGGAAATGTAGTCTTCCAGTCGGTCCCCAAAATTGACTCCTAACCGCGCCATCTCCATCGTTACCAATTTTATTCACTTCATACCTTGGGCCATAGTAATCTTTGTAGCCTTTAACTGCAATTTTCCTATTCTGTAAGAATTGCCTTGTATCACAGCTAAGCTCTCGGTATCTGTCTTTTCTGGGTGATGAACAATAGCCAGGGGAGTAATCGTCACTGGATCAGTTACCTCATATAAACTAAATGCGAGAAGAGGTCTATGCTGCTCAGTCTCTTCTCTATCACTATAGGCATCATTATCCAACATTTCTCTGGTGGGATTCCCGCTCCTCTGCTGGTCCGAAGAAAGAATTTTCTGCGACGAATTGTCTATCGCAACGGGGCTCACTTCATATCTTTTGGCTATACTGACCACTGAGAACCTTGTTGCACCTTCTAGCAATTGTTCTTCCAGAGTTTGCTCTGTAGCAAATCTCGGAGAAGAATAGCAGAATTTTTAGGAGCAGGGCTGGCAGCATGGAGCAGGTGTTTGCGTTGGTTAAAAAAAATGCTTCAGATTGGGCAATTGCTTCTAAGGGTGTAGCTGCGGTTCCAGATTTCTGGGGCTGATCCCTCATCATTTGGGGGCCTTGTGTAGTTTTTGTATATTCCATTTTTCTTCGGCTTCTGCCTTTTTTCTCATATAAATTTTTTTTCTCATCGTCTCAAAATCTCGAAGAAGCCTCTGATGCAAGGGCACCATTAAAATTGCGATCAAGGGTCAGCTGCACCTGCGACGAAATGCCTTGTTTGGGCGCGTTGTCGCTTCGAAGAAACAACATACCTGGTATCGGGGTTTTGCAGAAGCAGTGGTTCTTTAGTGCCACGCATCAACTTGCATGTGTTATGACTAACCACTTCGTGCTCCCGTGTGGGCGTTTCCAACGAAGACACATGTAAAGCGGCAACCCGAGAAGACATCGCATTACACGGCCGCGCTATTTGCTCCATTGGAGAGATAAAATCTCCCTCATCGCCACATGTCTCACTCTCATTTGCTACCTCCACGACTTTTTCCCCCCATAATGACTTCCGTCAAAACACGTTTCCTCGTCGTCCTTTCCTGAGACACGTGTCGATGTGTTATCTGTTTCATCACCTGCCTCTAGTATGAAAGACCTACCCCCGCGACACCTATCTTCACTTTTCCAAAGGCTTCTTAGCTCACAACACCTATATCTTCCCTCATTTGGTGCTCTGCAGGAGCTTGGAAGTGAAACTCCTTCTCCCTGCAACTGGTGAGCTGATGTCTCACCCCCGTTAGGCGTTTGTGGCTGTGTTCCGCTATAGTTGACGATAAGAGCACCTTCATCTGCCAGCTTTCAATCGACCACTGTAGCTTCTTTGATCTCTGCGACAGGATTCAACACCTCTTCTTGCTCTTGGATCATGCCAACAAAAGGCTTTACATCCCCACTCCTTAGTCCGATTGACATTGGAAAATGCTGGAGTTTTTTTTTTTTTTTTCGTATATGGATCCTTGCGAAGCGCAGTCCGTGGCTACCATCAGTTCAACTGTCCAAGGCTACCACCGATCCAATACACGCACTGATTTCTTTTGAGGATATCGTCAATCCAGAATTCCAGCGAGATATACCATATCTAATACTAGTGTTCTTCCCATCCAATGATAGACCAATCTTCCCTTCCCATCCAAGGATAGACCAATCTTCCCATCTTTGATTTTTTTTTTTTTTATCAATTCACACCTTTTCAAATTACAGGTTGAGAAGATGATGTTCGCGTGTTCCTTGGATCCCATCGATACAAACATAGTGTTCTCACGAATAGTTTTTACGACTAGGTCTTCTTCCTCAACCCCACTGCAATTGCCGCATAACCACTAGAGGTGGGCACAAACCAAGCCAGCTCGAAAGCTCGGCTCGGATTGGTTTGAAAAAGCTCAGCTTGGATTGGTTCGAATGGAAGTTCAAACCAAACCAAGCCAATGAGTCAAGCTCGTTTGAAAAAACAAACCAAGCTCAAACTAGGGCAGTACCGGCTCGGCTCGGCTCGGCTCGGCTCAAAGTTCGATTTGATTCAGCTCGGTTTGATTCGGCTTGTAGCTTATAAGCACACTATTTCCTATGTTGTGATCCACTTTAGCTTTGGATATGATTCCATTTTGGGATCATGTCCTAAAATGATATGTAAAACAGATGGACAGCATGGATAATACATATACATGATGACATGGATAATACATAATACATATACATGATGACATGGATAATACATAATACATATACGCACACTGTTTCCTTGCACTTGTAAAATTATGCTTGTGTACTTTTGTTTGGAAAATACTCTTACATGTCTATTTTGAAGTTGCACTCCTTTGGAGGATGTTAAACATCATATAGTAAGATACGTTTGTACTTATTTTTTCTTAATTTTTTAAATTCTTTTCTAATTAAATAAACAAGGAAAAAAAGAGCTGCTGCCTGTTTCGAACTTGGCCTGGCTCGGTTTGAAATTTTCGACCAAACCGATCCTGGCTCGAACCAGATTTTTCTGGAGCAAACCAAACTCGGGCCACATGGGTCAGCCTGAAACCCAAATCGAACCGATCCACAAACTGTGGTGGTACAAAAACAAGCCAAACCAAACTAGGGCTAACTCGGCCCGGCCCGGATCGTTGCCCACCTCTAATAACCACTGCACTAAATTTGCCTCATTGAAACCTCCAACCACAGTTACGACGAAGCAATTCTCGAAAGTCTGTAAGGATTCTTTGAGGGCCTTCGGACTAATTGACACAACTGGCCCATCCGCTGTAAAATCCTTCCATACCCGTCTGTCTTCTAAATTCCGGTCTTTTTTCTGTTGGATTGATCATTTATTCCGGAGCGTTGAGCAGAGTCTTTGTATGACTGTCCTGAAGATGCACCTATCTCCTTTTTTGACATGCCCGCATTATCGGGAACCGACTTCAGTTCATCTTGCTTCGAAACTCTATTTGATCGAATCCACCCCTCTTTTCCTTTCCTTGATTCTGCCTTTTGATTTCTTTCCAGACCATATTTAGCTTTCTAAACCCTCAAAATCTTCCCCCCAAAACTTTCACCATTGATTTTCTGAATTGCTTTTTTCAATTCCTCTTAGGAACTCATTCGCACGAATGCAAATCCCCTGCTCTTTGAGGAATTTCTATGCCGAGGCACCACCACTTCCATGACCAGACCTACACGAGCAAATACTCTTTCGAAATTAATTGGCTTCCAAGATTCTGGAAACCCTTCTAGAAATATCGTTGGAAAATCTGAAAGGTGACAAGCATATTGCCCTTCAATCTTCGAATTTTTCCTTTTACCGAGAACTGTTTCCCATCTACCCCTCTTCCTCGTTCTTGACCGGCGATAAGTCATCCTCTGGGATTGACTCCAGCTATTTGTCTTGCCCTTTTTCCTTTTCCATCACCGCTCCCACCGACTCCTCCTTTGCAACGTTATCTCCGTTGCACACTCTTTCCTCCGCTACTAACTAGGGATTGTTAGCTGCCCTATGGAGAAAGCTCGCCCAGTGAGAATCACTCTCTGAGATTTCCATCGCCTTGTAACACTTGTTTATTGTGTCTCTACCAAGGGCATGGTTTTGAATATCGGTATTGGTGGTCGTATACGGCGTCGTGTATTGGTATCAAGCCTGTATTGTTATTTTCTACTAGAATTTGATCGATTTGCTGCTTTAATACGAAATAAAGGAAATATTTCATGATTTCATCTCAATTTGGTTTTTTCCATTATTTTTTTCGCTTTTTCTATTTTCATTGAAAATGCCCAAAAATTTAAGCGAAAATAGAAAAAACAAAAAAAAGGGAAAAAAACCAAATTGAGATGAAATCATGTAATATTTCATATATTTTGTATTATAACACCAAATCGATCTAATTCCAATAAAAAAATAACAAAAAGAATTTTTTTTTTTGTCATTTCCAAAACACACTGAAAAATTCCAACGAAAATAAAAAATAAAAATGGAAAAAACAATGAACACACTGAAAAATTCCAACGAAAATAAAAAATAAAAATGGAAAAAACACTAAATCAAGTTGAAATCATTCAACGTTTCATCACACCAAATCAATCGTATTCTAGTAAAGAAAGTTTTTTAGTTATATCCAGAAAATGCTGAAAAAATATAGCTTAAATAGAGAAAATAAAAATTGGAAAAAACACCAAATTGAGATGAAATCATGTAACATTTCATCTATTTGGTGTTATAGCACCAAACCGATTTAATTCCAATAAAAAAAAGGTTTGTTCTTTAACCTTTTTCTTCAATTTTTCCAAATTGGATACCTGGCCTTCAAATCTTCGAATTGATGCGTCAAACGTTGTTTCGATCTTTGAAAATACTGCAGTAAGTGATTTTCCTTCAAATTTTTAGATGATTGTTGATGAAAATATCCCTACCAACATTGTGAAAAGACAATATTACCCTTTCAAGCTTTGAAAACTTATTATGTGGTGATGTGGGAAAGTTCTATGGGCCCCCACCATTATGTATGTTTTATATCCACACCATCCATCCATTTTGCCAAATCATTTTAGGGCATGAGCGAAAAAAATGAGGCAGATCCAAAGCTCAAGTGGACCAAACCAGAAAGTAATGGGTGTAATGATGCCCATAGTTGAAACCACCGTGATGTTTATTTGATATTGAACCTGTTCATAAGGTCACACAGACTTGGATGAAGGGAAAACACAAATATTAGCTTGATCCTGAAACTTTTATGGCTCCCGGTAAGTTTTCAATGGTAGGTGTTCAATCCCCAATGTTTTTTGTGGTGTGGTCTGCTACAGCTTTGGATCTTCCTCATTTTTGGGCTCAAGCCCCAAAATGATTGGACAAAATGGATGGACGGCGTGGATATAACACATACATCATGGTAAGGCCCACATAACTTTCCCACATCAACATGGATTGACCTAGGTGCCGTGTTCTACACCAAGCAATCCTAAGTACCAGGGAAAGGTTTAGGTGTTACCGGGTAACACGTTAGTGGGTGTTGCCTTAACCGTTGGGCCCACATCAATGTATATGCTGTATATCCAAGCCGTCCATCAGCTTTTCCTGATCATTCTAGGGCATGGTCCCAAAAATGAAGTAGATCCAAATCTCAGTTGGGCCATACCATAGGAAAACAGTGGTGATTGAATGCCTACCATTAAAAACTTCCTAGGCCCACTGTAATATTTATTTGCCATCCAACCTTTGATTAGGTCACAGACCTGGATGAAGGGAAAACACAAATATCAGCTTCATTAAAAAATCATTTCTTTGAATTGCATGTTAATTTCACATAATTGCACTGTTTGGTATTACAACTTGCTATCATGGTACTGAAAAGATATCTGGAATTGAGCAGGTTATGGTTAATGGGCTTCTCTTTCAACTGTCTGTACCCCTCAACTTCCTCGGAAGTGTGTATCGCGAGACTAGGCAGAGTCTTATTGACATGAAATCAATGTTTCAATTGCTCGAGGTAATATTTGATGGCAGAGATTTCTTCGTCCTCCTCTTCTTCTTCTTCTTCTTCTTCTTCTTCTTCTTCTTCTTTCAGTGTTTTCTTGACTACATGTAATTAGTCAACTAGAAAGGAATTGAAACTAAAGTGAATAGATGTAGATACACACTTCTTCAGTGATAAATTCCTTCATGATTATCATACAGTAGAAAAGATAGGCCAAAGGATAAATAATAAAGCCCTGAAGAAGACTGTTGGATGTATCCAAGGTCCTACTAATGCTAGACCCGTAATCACTAACAATCTTCCACAATTGCAGAGATAACTCAATTTTATTTAAGAAGTTAATTGAATATGCATATATTCCAATGCATGGCTGAATAGATATATATATGTTTTGATCCACCCTAGTATATTTCTATGAAGAAGCTTCTAAAAGACCTATTATCTACTCTCCTAAGGCTCACAACAACTCCACTGTGTGCAAATAAAGGAAAAGGATCCATACCAGTTAAGGAAACTGTTTTGGGAAAATAAAAACTCGTTAATTCAATGTTCATATCCAACCATATGGACTGTTTACATACGGATTGTACAAACTCAACAAGAAAAGACTTATGTCTTGTATATTAAAAAGCATGTGGTTGAACTAGTGGTCTCTGCAGTCCTACTAGTCATTCTATAGAGCCATCCATTGGGTTTCTGGGTCCAATCAGATTCCTTATATGCATGATATGTCACACTCGTGTCAAGTGTCATCCACTTTGCACCTTCTATGCGACACACTTGTGATGTCACTGATGTGTGGCCTGGATGCATAAATTCCTCCTCAGCTAGGAAGAACTTGACCTTGTCAAGTTTATGGCTATGTATTCCTCAAATAGCTATCGGATGGTTTTCTGGGTCCAATCAGATTCCTTATATGCACTGATATGTCACACTCGTGTCAAGTGTCATATCAGGGACCTTCAAATTATGCATGTTTTGCTTGCAAAATCATGGTTTTTTTTGCTTTGGCTTTCGAATTTGGGGAAAACCAAAGAATTTGAGAAAAACCTGGAAATCTTCCGTTTTGATGCATTTTAATTGTGAGTAGCGTTTCAAAAATTCATATGGCACTTATAGGCAGACATACAGATTCACAACAATTTCTTGAATTATAAAAAAGTATTTTTTAATTAATAATGGAAATAATTTAAAATTATTTTTTAGAAAAGAAATTTATCAACCAAAATTTGATGATCTATGTATCTATTGACGTTTGTCGGCTGATCAACATATCAATCACACTCTTTTGTTTTTTGAAAATAAAATTATTTTTTATGAATAATTAATAAAAGTAAATTCATGTTGAGAAGACTCGGCTTTGGCTTTCGACGGAGAAAATGGATGTGGGAATGCATATTGTCAGCTAAATATTTGGTGTTGGTTGATGGATCACCTAAAGGGTAACAATGGTTCTCGAGAGATATTATAGGGAGCCACGCTATCGCCTTTGTCTTTTCATCATTGTCACCAAGGCTCTGAGCAAGATGATTATGAGGGTGAGGGAGGAGGGGCTGACTAAAGGTTTCAACATCAGTAGAAATGGGCTAAACGTGTCACATCTTCAGTTTGTTGACGATACACTTATATTTTTGTGATGTGGACAAGGAAAAGGTACTAAATCTCCGTTGTACTTTGCATGTTTTGAAGGTATCAGGCTTAAAGGTCAATTTAAGCAAAAGTGAGATGCTAGGGTTAAACATGGACGAATCATCTCTTAGAGAACTCATGGTTGTTGTGGATTGCAAGGCTGGATCTTTGCCATCAATGTACTTGGACGTCCCTCCATGTGTGTGCAGCCTGTCCAAAACGCTTAGGGATTGTGTAATCCTAGGAATGGAAAGAAGACTAACTACTTAGAAAGGAAAGGTTTTTTTAGGGGGTGGCGTCCTTAGACTGCAAAGGGTGACAAATGAAACATTGTTTTGCAGCAGAAAGTGATGCTTTTTGGAGGCAGGTCCTAGTGGAAGGATATGGTCTTCAGGTTGACGGTTGATGTATTTCAGAATCTACAAGATACAGAGCATAAGTATGCTGGAAAGACATTATATCCATTGTAAATCAAGTTCTAACGGGTGCTGTCAAGATTGGCTATGGTAGAAATACAACATTTTGGTTCGACAGGTAGTGCAATGGTATTGAGTTCGAGACTTCTTTCCCTCGCCTTTCCTTGTTTTGGCTAAGGAAGTAAATGTGGCAGAATGTTATGAGATAGTGGGTAGTCTCATTGTCTGGAATCTGGCTCTAAAGAAGAAACCTGAATGAGGCAGAAGAATCAACGTTTATGTAGATGTTGAGCCTGCTTTCTTCCATGGTGATAAATGAAGATATGGATGGCTTTCTTCTATGGAGATGATACTTGTCCAAGAAGTTTTCAGTCAAATCTGCAGCTTCAAAGATAACTTCAGAGGCCACTCTCTTAGCTTCAACTTCCTGAGGAGAAGTTTGGTTTCAAACTCTGGTTCGAACCGGTGTACGCGATGCTAATGTGCTTGGATGATCCACATCTTTGGGTTAGGCATTGACTGAGCATATTGAACTATCCATGTGGCTAGGAGCCCTCACAGCCTAGGCACAACGACACAATTATCAGGGCCGCGCTCTACCACTGAGCTAATTACAGGCCTCCCACAGGGAGGCCTACCATGCCAAAAGCGAGAGAAAGCCCATCCATCTCTTTCCTTTTTGTGCGACCATGTCGCCACACAAGAGGGGAATGGGGACGTAAAAAAGGCGATCCTATTTGTCTTTGCATGGCTCTTTGGCAGGGATCATATCCCAACTATCGATTGGATCGATCGGTTACAGTGTTGTAACAATGATAATAGTTAACAGGTGTTGTCTATGTTTGAGGGATATGGAATATGTTAATCCCATATTCATCCATTGTTGCTTTTGACAAGTAGCATGGGGCTGGGTTTTGAGGAAATTTAATATGGTATGGACCATGCCATCATCTATCTAGCAGCTAATCTATTTGTGGAGGATCAACCATTCAAGCAAGAGTAGACTCTTTGGCAGCTTTGCTTTGTGGCAGTTCTTTGGGCAATATGGAAGGAATTTAACAACTGCAAATTTGATGGAATATGCTCATTCGCATCTGATGTTTCATTTAGAGTCAAACTGTTTATTGTTGGGTGGAAGCGGCGGTCATAACCCTAATCTTTTATTGGGCAAGTTCTCCCTCTTGATCAGCTTTCTTTGTTTATTTTGTTGGGCTGTATTGACCTTTGAGCCTTTCTGTTTTTTAATAAAATATCTTCATTGCTGATGAAGAATATTTTGAAATTATTTTTTAGAGAACGCATTGTAGTATACATTTAGTGTAATCAATTGACACATATACAGTTAATGTGCTAACATATTGTGTACTGTCAGTTTATTTTTTTATTTAACTGTTTATTAATTGAATTATATGAACTCTTTTTTGTATATAAGTGCATCACTTTTGTCAAACAGCGCATAGTTTATGCGTTCTTGTTTTTTATAATGTTTTGAACTCAAAGTGTGTTATCATCTCTCTTTTAACATCTCCTGAAATTCATTCAAAAAATTCTATCATATTTCCGCAATGTTTCCCTGATGTTTCTCTTAGACGATGATACGTTCCCCAATACATGCTATATTTCCCTTGCAATACTGATATGTTTCCATATCCCAAGGCTGGGATACATGCATCGATACGGATACTGTGAACACTGGTTGGGATAAGGCTTAGGTGAAGATGATAACTGATATCAATTAATTCAAACCTTTACTGTTATTTTTAAACTTGTTCATCTCCTACTGGAACAAACTTGTCTCCTAGCTTTCTTTTCCAAGTCTGAGCTGAAGATGTCTATTCTGTAATTAGATGTATGTTCGTATGTGTTCTGGTACTAGAGTAGTTCTGTGTCTCCCCATGATGGGTATACTTGATTATGCGATCATCTTAAGCTTTTTTCCCAGTCATTCATCTTCCCAGATTAAAAATCGATGTGGAGGAACTAGTAATGATCTTTGCTTCTTGTCGTTATTGTTGAATCTACCTATTAATCATATTCCTTTCAAGGAAGTAAGGTTTTTTCTTGTTCTTCTGGATTGCATTGCAAACTCGTTGTATCTCCACCTTTTAAATTTGTATTTCGTCCCTTCAATTGTATATTTTGTTTGATTCATAAAGATTTTTTTTTTTTTTTTTTTTTTTGACAACTTTTGCAGGAGAAACCTGAAGTAAGAGATGCTCCTGACACCAAGCCTTTAGTGTTAAGTGGAGGAAGCATTCAATTTGACAATGTACACTTCGGGTAGATATAACTCTTTTATTTGACAGTTCATTTTGTTAGTCCTCTGGAATTCGCTAGTTTTCATTGCATTGCTTTATATTCAATTCTTGAAACATGTAAGGCTGCCTTTTATTATAATGAGTAGACCCACAAAAGATTTTAGCTATTTCTTACATGTGTTTGATAAGTCTTCTCAAAGAAGTGGTGGAAGGATAATAACCATGTAAAGATGACATTGACATTCCATTCTTGGACGCGACATTGCAAGATACCTTAGGTTTTCATATTCAATAATAACTTGTAGGATATAGCAATGTTGTCAAAATCATTATAGTATTGCAAATCGTAGTAGGGGTTGAATCGTATCGAATCGCAAATTGTAAGATTTTTTACAATTTTCTTTAAATAAATAAATAAATAAATAATATATATATATATATATATATATATATATATATATATATATATATATATATATATATATATATAAATCAGATTTTTTTTTTTTTTAATTTATCTATCTTCCTTTTGCCTTCAATGTGCACCAAGTGATACCATGTCGTGATAGCGTTAAAGGATTCTTATTCCTTTATTTTTTGTCTTCCAAGAAATTTCCCTAAAAAAATGTACAAGGGTCCTTTAATAATTTATGTTCTTGTTACCTTTCTCGTATGTAGAATCACGGTGGAAATTGGAAAAGAGGCCTTTGATATTGTAGACTGATGGAAAAAAGATATTTTGATTCTAAACATCATTCCATAATACATGTAAGTCAACATGATCATAAGAGTTTCAACACGAGATCATGGGTTTGAGTAACCATTGTCAGAATGGTCATAAGCATCTATAAAAATATTACAAATAAGTCATACATCAATTTGGTGTTTAACTAGTTAAGTATGAAATCACAAAAAAAAAAAAAAAAAAAAAGATTTAACATCGAACAGAATATATAACATCTAGTTTCTTATAAAGAATAAATAAAAATAATTTACCTTTTTTAAATGATTCTTAAAGCCCCCACCAATTTAAAAAACATAAAATGAAAGCCAATTGAAGCTTAAAATATAAGTGAACAAGTATAATTTGAATCATAAATCGGGATTTGAATCGTAAATCATAGGATTCAAATCATAGAATCGTAGGATTCATATAAAAAGGGATTCAAGGTTGGGATTCAAATTGTTTTGCTTAAGATTCGACTAAAATCGTACATCGTAAATCGTAGGATTTCAACAACATTGGGATATAGTACCATCTAGGGAGGTTAGTAATATATCTTTTGGACTATATAATAGTAGATTTGTCTCCACAACTTGTTGATCATTGCACGTAGCTGGTTTCTAATGAATACTTACATAAAAGGAATGTATTTCTTCCATCTTGTGGAAATCATGACTTCATAGGGTCTTCTATGGAGGTCTAACTTGCACTCTAGGTACCTTTATTGCAATGATGCAAAGGTGAGTCTGCGAGGAATTCTTAATCGTATCAAACACAACTCAACATCATTAAGCATGAAACATGCATAGAAGCACCGAGCCTTTAATATATGACCTTTGCCATCCAAAGTCTAACCTCGTGGGTATCAAGTATCTTGTATGTACACACGAAATCTTATGTTTTCAGCTTGGTGTGTCTGAAATTCATATGCCCTATGTCACGTCCCACATGGCTTGATGTTGGCTGCCCAATTCGACCCCAAACTTACCTATTCTCTCTCTCTCTCTCTCTCTCTCTCTCTCTCTCTCTCTTCCAATCTCTCCAATGGATATCACAAAAAATTCCCCCCCCGAAACTATCAATGGCCTAATTCGCTTCTTCATCCACATGTGTGAACTCCTAAACTTGAAGTCATACCGTTTACAACTCCTGCCCTTTCCAGAACGTTTTAACCCGTCATTTAAAAAGTGGATTCTTATTTCATTCTTAAAAATTATTTGAGTAAATTTTTCCATCCAAATATTAGTAGCACTTGAATCCCCTTTCTCTCGGCAGAGACAAAGCTTAGGTCTGGATGAGTTGGTTTTTTTTTTTTTTTACAGGTTTTCTGGGATGTGATTAAGCCAGACTTAACAGAGTTTTTCTCTGTTTTTTCTCCATTGACCATTGGCCTTGTGCTTTGGGAGCTTCTTTCATAGCCCTCATTTCGAAAATTGAAGGAGCCTCCCATCTCAAGGATTTCTGGGCAATAAGTTTGTTAGGGGGTCGTTGCAAAATCCATACCAAAGTTTTGGCTTCCTGACTTTGCCCTACCCTCTGAAGCTTAAGGTGAATGCATGGCCAACCGTCAAATTCTTGCTTGTGCTCTAGCACCCCATGAATGCATCGACTCTCGCCATCGATCAGGGAGGAGTGGAGTTATTTGCAAGCTCAATTTGGAGAAAGCCTTTGATCATGTTTATTGGACCTATTTGGACTACATATTGGGTTGTCTTGACTTTGGGTCGAGATGGTGCAATTGGATTAACATTTGTATGACTGTATCTCCTCTGCTAAGTTCTCTGGTTTTTTTTTTTTTTTTTTTGAAAAATAACAACAATTTATTGAAAAGCCCGCCAAAAGGTAGGAAACGAATACAAAGCTACACTAGCACGACAAAATAGGTAATAAAGTAATGGCCTTGGCTGTAGATACATGAGGGGCCCAACTCCTAATGAAACCTATGATTACCTTAATCACCCCGTCTACCATGGACCTTCCATCCTTGAAGCACTGCTCATTCCTCTCTTTCCAAACTGCCCAAAAACTAGTTAAAATGAGGAGCCTCCAAACCTTTTTACTCGCTTTCCCGCCACCTATATCATGCCACACCCACATGAGATTCTCCACTTATTCTGGCATTACCTGCATCATGTTAGCCTCGTGAAGGAAGAAGTCACACATTCCAAGCAAAGGTACAATGAATAAAGAGGTGGTTGATTGATTCCGCGTCCTACATGCACTTCAAGCTAATATTAGGAAGAATGAGAGACCTCCACTGAAGATTATCAATTGTCAAAATTCTCCTTCTGCCCAGCAACCACCCAAAAACCGCAACACGAGGGGGCCTCCATAGTGCCAATGGTGATAGGGATGTGGGGACCTGAGATACTGCCTGGATCGGGGAACAACGTGAAGAAAGATCCAACAGAGAATTTACTAGAACGATGCCCTTTCCAAATCATCGAGTCCTTCAATGGAGTAGGCGTGACGAGCCTAAGATACTCCAAAAGAACAAAAAAATTCCTCTGCCTCATCGTCCATCAAATTCCTGTGACAAGGACACCAGATCATAGATCCGCCACATAAGGAATAGCACCAAGATAAAGTGATCTGGAGTGAGCAATGCTAATCTCAGGAAAACATCCTGGAGAGCACTTTCACCATGCCAAACATCCAACCAAAAGCGAATATGATTCCCATTCCCAAGGGTGAAACCAATGCCCCTCCTAACCAGGTATTCTGCAGATGCTATTGCCTTCTAGATGTTGGAGGACCGATAGAGAGAAGAACTTTTGACAAACCAACCTCCCTCTGACACACCATATTTACTAATAACGATCTCCCTCCAGAGCCTACCCAATTTCGTGCCAAGCCTCCAGTGCCACTTACTAAGAAGTGCTATATTCATGAGTTGTTAGTCTCTTATCCCTGCACCCCGTTCTAAAAACGGCTTGCAAATGACCTTCCATTTAAGGAGATGAAACTTCGGGCCCTCAAAATTCCCTTTCCAAAGGAAGTCCCTTCTCATCTTCTCTAATCGGTCTAGCATAGAATGGGGGCATTTAAAGAGATGAAATAAACAATCATGTTCGAGAAGGCCGTTTTAATGAGCGCCAATCTCCCTCCCAACGATAGATACCTACACTTCCAACTTATTAGTTTCCTTTCAAACACCTTGTCCCACAGGTGTAAAAGAGGCTTGCCTATGAAAAGGGGCAAACCAAAGGGCAAGGAACCTTTCCTACAGCCAAAGACATTCGCCATCCAACCTAGCTCTTCGTCAGTAACGTGTACCACCAACATTAATCCTTAGATCCGAAACCGCCTCTAAACAGACGATAATTTTGCTAAGTTTATCCATGACGTTCACATCCGCATCGCAAAATAAGATAGTAGCATCTGCAAACCGGAGGTGACTAATGGTGTGGCCATCTTCGGAAATTCTGAAACCGTTAAGAAGAGCATTCTCCTTCCCCTTCAATAACATCTTGCTAAGCACCTCTCCGATAACCATAAAAAGGTAGGGTGATAACGGGCCCCCTTGCCTCCAACCCCTAGATGCCTTGAAGAACCCTTTGGGTGAGCCATTGACCAAAACCGAGAAGGAAGCTGTCTGCACACAGGATCGCATCCAATCTCTCCACTTGTGACCATAACCCAGCTGACCCAGCATGTAGTCTTAATAAATCCCAATCAACATGGTCATAAGCATTTTCCAAATCTAGATTACACACCAACCCACTCACATTTTGCCTATATCTTGAGTCTATACACTCGTGAGCTATGAGTGCCGTGTCCAGGATCTGTCTTCCCATGACAAAACCCCCTTAGTTAGGCTTATAGGGTGAGAGTCTTGCAATTGCTCCGCGCCTTGAATCTTAGGAATCAGAACTATAAAAGAAGCCCCGACATCTATAGATAACCTAATGTGCTAAAAATTCGGAAAAAATAAAAAATAAAAAATAAAAATTCATGATGTCCTTTTCTACCAGATTCCAAAATATGTGAAAGAAGGCTATTGGATAGCCATCAAGGCCGGGAGCTTTGTCACCACAAAGCGAATTAATCATTGCCTTGACCTCTTCAACTATGAATTGCTCTTCAAGAGATGAAGCCTCCGTCTCCGATATCTTGTCATAAGATAGATTGTCAAGTCTCGGCCTATGCCAATGCTCGCCAGATAACAAGTTGCTATAAAAAGTGACTATCGAATCACATATTTTCTTTTGATCCACCGACCTCTCTCCATCAAGAATCAAGTTAATAATGCGACTTCATCTAGCCCGAGCACTCACAATGCTACGAAAGCATTGAGTGTTTTTGTCTCCCACCTTAAGCCACACCGCTCAGGATTGTTGCCGCCACTTAATCTCCTCCGCTTTAGCATGGTTCGTGTAGTTTAGATGGAGAGCAGCCCTCTTGTCCTAAGCCTCTGACATTACAGGATAAAACAATCATTGATCACTAGCTTTACCCGACCTTCCCCTCTTTCCTCCATTAACTCTTCGAGCTGAGTCATAATTAATCGAAGATTCTAAGCTGAGGAGTTCCCTCCATCCCCTCGAAGACTTCTTAGTCTTTGAAATATGGACCTGATCCTGAAATTGGACAGCTCTGCTTCTGACAAAATGGAAGAAGTCCCTGACGTCGTCGTCGCATGCTCCATTGGACATACCAATCAGGCCTCCAACCCTTTGGAGCACATCTTTCATCCATCTATACTGCTCCTTGGTAATCACAACTCTCCCAGGGCTGAGAACTCTATCCTCCACCACCGCTAGTTCCGTCTGATTGACCGTACCTGTAGAGTCCCTCACAGTTGTCGCATGAAGAGAGGTGATGATCACCACGTTTTTGAGCAGAAAGATCACTAACTGCATAAAGATCACTCATTTGCCCATGGGCCTATGTTTTGTTGCCTATGCCATATTTTAGAAGATGATCTCCTTGAAAGATTCTTTTCCTTCTCTTTATTGATCTACATGTGTTTGTGCACAGACCAATTTAAAGAAGAAGTTCTTTTATGAAAGCTCTCTGATCAAACACACCCAGTCTATCTTTCTTTCTTATCCTTCTCTATTCCTTATGTTCTTACATTTTGCTTTAGATATCATAAAAAATAAAAGAACAACAAAAAAAATCTCCCTAGTTCTTAGTTCCGCAACTTCTAAAACTGGATGGAGTTCCTATATTCAGTTGTATAGATTGGATTTCTGCTCAATCATATTCAAAAATGTTAATTTTATGAAAAATGTTAATTTGTTTTAGATGCTTAAATAATAAATACTGTTGCTCAATATATTCATTTATTTGTTTAATGGATGAATGTCCTAATAGGGATCTTTGGACTGAAAATATGGCCTGATTTTTCTTTTTCATTTCAGTACTTTTGCATAACTTTTATTGTGCCCATCTATGGATTATGTTATAAGCTTTGTTTGTTGTCAACACATTTTGCTTTCTTTCTTATTTCAGATACCTAACAGAACGAAAGATTCTTGATGGAGTATCTTTTGTTGTACCAGCAGGAACAAGCGTAGCTATTGTTGGAACTAGTGGCAGTGGTAAGATTTAAGAGGTCTTACAATTCATATTTGATTTGGTCACGTATCAACCTTGTTTAAAGTTTTGTATCTTAGCCTCCAGTTCCATCTTTAAGTATTCTTGTCTGTGATTCATCTTTTTTCGGTCTATTATTCATGTCGAACTGTTTCGAAGCTCATATTGATTAGAAGTGATTTATTAGTATAATGATGTTAGTTAAAAGCAGTGTTCGCATTGTCGACTAAATGTCGATATTATCGCCGATAATATCGGTGTCGCTGGACAGGCGACACCGAAACCCCAGATTTTCGTTTCTCTCCCGATTATCGGCGATATCAACGAAATATCGGCGAAATCGTTGACGATTTGGGATTATCGCAGAGAATTTCGACGGTAACCTCTTTTCCCGAGAAATAGGTAAAAATCAGAAAAAAAAAAAATGGAAAATTGCTTGGATTTCGCTGTTTTTGTCAAAAAGTGAAGAGTGATCTCATACCTGGTTGATCGGAACACAAATCTCAGAAGAGGGCCTCGATCAACGGCGTGAACAATACAAAGAGATCTCCCGATTTTTCTGCAAACGCCTAGATCGACAAAGGTAAGAAAAACTCGGCGAAATTACCTTTTCTTTTTTTATTGGAAGCTCGAAATATCTGCGAAACATCAGGGATTTGGGATTTCGAAGCCCTCCCTCGAAAACCCTCTTTCTTCGGTGAGAATTCCCTCACAACCGAAATTTCAGCGTTTTGTTTCGTTTTTTTGTTTTTTGTTTTTGTTTTTTTGTTTTTAATTGAGGGGACGCACAGGGCCGGACGCGGATTAGCTACTGACAGGTTGAGTAGCGACGTCACCAATTTATGTGGGCCCCACCGTGATGTATGTGTTGTATCTACACCGTCCATCCATTTGGAGAGATCATTTTAGGGCATGAAACAAAGATCGAGGCAGATCCAAAGCTCAAGTGGACCCCACCAAAGAAAACAGTGGGGACAGTGACACGACCGTTGAAACCTTTCTAAGGCCCACCATGGTGTTTATTTGAGATCCAACCTGTTCATCAGTTCACACAGAGATGTAAGAAGGGAAAACACAAATATCAGCTTAATCGAAAACTTCTGTGGCTCCAAGAAGTTTTTAATGGTAGGAGATTAATTCCCACCGTTTTCTTTGGTGAGATCCACTTCAGATTTGGATCTGCCTCATTCTTTGGATCATGCCCTAAAATGATCTCTCCAACTGGATGGACGGTGTGGATACAACACATACATTACAGTGGGTCCCACAGAAGTTGGTGACGTCACTTCAGTAGCGAGATGGCTACTCAACCTGTCATTATAGCTAATCCGCGTCCTGCGGGGCCTTCGAGATGCTTCTCGCAATTTCGCGACTTAAGGTCGCCAAGTTTTGTGGACCCCACCATGATATATCTTCTATATCCATACCGTCCATCCATTGGGCGAGATAATTTTATTTCATTAGCCCAAATATGAGGCATAGACAAATCTCAAGTGGACCTACCGCAGATAACAGTGGGACAGTGACACCACCGTTGAAACCTTCCTAGGCCCACCACGTTGTTTATTTGAGATCCAACATGTTCATAAGTTCACACATACATGGATGAAGGGAAAGCCATCAATATCAGCTTGATCGACAACTTATGTGGCCTCGATGAAGCTTTTAATGGTAGGCGTTCAATCCCCACTGTTTTCTGTAGTGGGGTCCAGTTGAGCTTTGGATCTGCCTCATTCTTTGGCTCATGCCATAAAAGGATCTATCCAAATGGATGGACGGTTTAGATATAACACATACATCATGGTGGGGTCCACAGAACTTGTGACGTCCGTCACTTTTTTTCTACTCGTGATTCGTGTACCGAGTAAACTCTTTTGGACCCAGCGTGAATGGATTTGACTTATCCACGCCGTCTATCTGTTTTCCAGCTCATTTTAGGGTTAATCCCAAATTTTAAGCATCTCCAAAGCTCAAGTTGACCGCACCAAAGGAAACACTTAGAATAATGATTCCACTGTTGAAAACTTCCTAGGCCCCACAATGATGTTTATTTGTCATCAAAACCGTTCATGGCAAGATAAACCCATGGATGAAGGTAAACTGGTAAAGCCTAAAAATCAGCTTGATCCAAAACTTCTGTGGACTCCAGAAATTTTTCAATGGTATATGTTCAATTTAAACTGTTTCTTGTGGTGTGGCCTATTTGAGGTTTGGATATGCTTCGTTTTTTATATAAAGCCCTGAAATTATAGGATAAAATAGATAGATAGAGTGGATAAAGTGCATAAATCATGGTGATGGGCCATATAGAGTTTGCTCAGTATCTGTACTGAATTATTCAGTACGTGAGGTCATGTGTGGGCGACTCGTTTCCATAGCTTGATGCTCTATGGGGCCCACTGTAATGTTTTTCTTCCATCCAATCTCTTGATTAGGCCACACAGACTTGGATGAAGTGAAAACACAATTATCAGCTTGATAAAAAACTTTCATGGCCCATAAAAAGTTTTTAATGGTAGGCTTCAATCACTACTGTTCCCTTTGGTGGGGTCCACTTGAGATTTGAATTTACCTTTTTTTTGGACCTTGTACTAACTTAATGTTCTGAAACGGATGAATGGAGTGGATTTGGCACAACAATAAAATTGAGCCCCACACAGTAAAGAGAACACGATGTTGCTTAGGTAACATTGTCCATCCTGGCCCAACTTATTAATATTGTTGGCCCTAGCTTATGCTCAATCACAAGTTCATTTTTGCAATTATTGTATAGTCACTGAATTTGCATTACATAAACTCATTTTAGTTACTGTTGAAATGAATTCTTACCGTAACGCATATTTTTTTGGGCCCCATTGAATGAAAACTTATTATTTAATGCATTCTTTTTGCAGTTTTTTTATTCCTGGATATGCAAATATGTGTATTTAGGCATTTCTTGAAGTTTCACAGAAAAATTCCACAATTTTCATCATGTTTCCCCCATTTTCCCCACATTTCCAGTTATCGGCGATATTATCGACGATAACGATATAATATCTTTATCTCTGGCCAGCGAAACCTGTAGCGATACCGACAATGCGAACACTGGTTAAAAGGATGTTTCCATATGGAGATGACTTGTGGGATCCTTACTATATGTATGTTATATGAGCTTTAGTAGTATGCATGTTCTATGAGCCTTTTTTTTCCTCATTCAACAGCTCCTTAACATTTTTCCCAAGTTATCTACCTGGTATTAACCAGTCCAACATCTGGATAAAGCATTTGTCTTGTTCATTGTTCTCTATCTTTGTGTGACGGATGAATGTGCTCTTGGTGTCCATGTCTTTGGATATTCTATCTCATGCTAGTCATCGTTTCTAAGATTGGTTTCATCGTGTTTATTTTCATCCCAATGTATCACCTTAAGGTCTTCTATTAATGTCTTGATATGGTTCCATTATCTTTCGGGATAACACTCCTTTCCTAGGGGAGTGTTATCTGGCTAGGATTGGTCCGCGTTGTAATTTCTTCTTCTTTTTTTTCTTTTTTTGCTTTTGGTCCTTGTATACTTGTGGCTTTGCCACCTTATAAATAAATTGTCATCCTTCCAAAAAAAAAAAAAAAAAAGTCCCTTTCATAGGACTTCTTTGCAATTATCTGGTGTTCATTGTTTGATGCATAAGATCCCTCTAGTGCCATGGTTCCACAGAACAATGGGAATAAAATGAGTTCTATTCTAGTAATTGAGGCTCTATTATACCAATACCCAAAAGAAATGTTTACAGACAATGCAAAACTCGTAAGTCTAATCCAAATAGGAAACCTAATATAGTTAGTACTTTCTAATCCTAGAGGCTCTTGAAATCATTAGTCTAAACCAAATTTGAAATTAGAAACTCTCTCTAAATAAAAATATACCCTTAATAAAACTGAAAAATGCACTTAAGCACAAACTCTAATCTAGTAAAATTATACAAATAGCAAAAATGATAAATATCTGTGATTTCGCTACTAAAATTAAAGCCCTAAAAGTTGTATTGAAATGGAGTTTGTTAAAATAACTCAACAAAATATAGCTCTTGTTGAGCAGATATCTTAGGATACCTGGCAAATTGGACACCCAAAAACTTCAAGTTGTCCTATCATGACCGCATTGTTCTCCTTTGACTAACCAATAATGTGCTCTTGGGAGTTTGTTTCCAATTTATTGTTGCTTCTTCTTCTTCCTTTGTTGCTCTAGCTCTTTTTGAAAGGTAGTTTATTTATGAGATGGTCAGGACATAAAGAATTACAACAAAAATTACAAAGCTTCCCAATCCTGTCCAGCGAAGCTACTTCTGAATAGTTTAATGGACACTGATGCCCATTCCATGACACTCAAGCTTTACCACACCTCCCTTGCAAATGGGCAATGCATGAAGAGATGTCTGGTTGTCTCCTCGCTTCACCAGCACAAGCATAGATGATGTATAAACCGCTCTTCCTCAAGTTGTCAATCGTTAACATCCTGTTCTAGCTCACTAACCACATGAAGGCCACCACCTTTGAAGGAGCACCATAGGACCAATGAAATGAGGTATGCACTCGATCGATTTCGTGAGAAGCACCACTTGGCAATTTGTAGAGAGATTTTAAAATTGCACCTAAACTCACACTTATGGTGCGTGCGCTTTGTGGAAGCTCAAAGAGCGAAGCTAAGAACTACGGCTAAGTCATAATGGGGGGGTGATTAGGACCTTTTAAAATTCATGCCTTAATTAAAACTAATTATGCAATTAAATTGAATTAAAACAATTAACACTTAAGCTTCTAAGCCAAGTGGGTCTAATCACATACACTACAAAGGATCTTATAATTAAGCAACTAGACTATTAGTGAAAATACATATTGTGTGTGAATTTGCTTATCAAGTGCCTAACATACATTCCATTCAAACATTCATATAATCTATAATTAAATTAACAATGTGCTCAAATACAATCACAAGCACAAGTATGTATAGTGGTTCGATTTCCTTACTCCACTCCCGGCATCCACACTCTTCCCTCGAGTGCACCGGATTTCACTATAACAGAAGTTTTAAATCAGGTTCACCTCTCAACGTATACAAGAGGTTTTACAACAGGTTCACCTCTCAACCCAGGTGTTTACAGATTCCACCTAATCTTTCGGTTTTACACAAGAACCTACAATGGTTTCTCAGGTTAACCAATAACATTTGTCCTAATCCAAGGATCCACGTACACTCCTGCGGAAGGCTCCCCTTGAAGACTTGATTTAGCCCCTACACAAGGGCCTAGGTCTTAATCCAAGAATCTATCGAGTTTGGCAATTCAAACTCTCATACTCACTTCTATCCAGGAAAGAACATGTAAAGACCCCTACACTCGACAACTTACTTGTCGGATTGAGCCTCTTTTGATGCGCCTTCTTGAGTCGCTTCTTCTAGTTTTCCCGTGATTGAATCAATTCCTCATGCTCTCCCGATCTTTGATGTTGAATGCTCCAACTCCCTTGATCGGCTACCTTGAATATGATCCGCCTTTGAGGTGACTAAGGTGGTGGGAGGTTGGTTAAATTCTCTACAACTAGTGGGAAGTTGATTGCCTAGAGGAATTCACATAATAGGTCTCTTTAAGGAGTTTGGACAATGGTTTGCGTATTATCTTTGTGTCTAACTCCCTGAAAAATGAGAGAGATCGAGTTCATCTCCATTTGAGCTTTGAATGCTCTAGCTTGTGATGAATCACAAGGGATATGATTTGAATATCCTAAGATTAGAGCTTAATTGTATTTGCAATAGTGGTGGCTTCTGATGCACTAAAAACCCATCAAAATGCCTAAAGCCCGAATGCCATATATATAGAGTTGTAGTTCTAACGGCCATAAAACGGGCAAAACGGCTATTTGTCAGCCGATCGAATTTAACTGTGGCTCAAGGTATGTCTGCTGTCTAGTTTTAGCCACTTTCAACCTGCCAATCCAAACTTATGGAGAAACACCAGAAGTCTTATGGGCTTCGAGGACGACATCTCGCACTTCAATAGGAGAAACACCTTTTTCCCTTGCATTTGGCATAGAAGCGGTCGTCCTAGTCGAAGTCAAAATATCTACTCATCGCGTAGAACTTTATAATTCAATGGGGAATGAAGAATCCTTGAAATTCCACCTAGATCTCTTAGAAGAAAGGAGGGACGCATCTCGACTTCGAGCAACAGCTAACCAACAAAGGATAACTCGACATCATAATTCGAAGGTCAAGCCTAGAACCTTTCAGGTCGGCGATTTAGTGCTTAGACAGAATTTAGGATCAACTATTCGGTCATTCGACCAAGTACTTATTATTTGGAAGACATGCGAGGAAAAGCCTTACGTCGCCCTTGGCACGTGGAACACCTGCTTCGTTATTATCCATAAGCATTCATGTATCAAACACATGAATCATTTCTCAATAAAGACAAATTCCATTCTAGTTTGTTGCCCGAAGAGAATATCAATCATTCTCTTAACTAGGACTTCTGCTCGTGATTAGCAGAGCCAAAGACTCAGTCAATAGATAAGTCTATCTCTATGTGGACACAACTACCAAAGTTTTCCTTGACTGAGCACAGTTCATTTTCATGAACTGAACATTCATAAAGAAATCAAATCAAGCAATCATTCAACTAGCAATGAAATTCAATTCAAACTTCCAAAATGTTTCAAACAAGGAAAGAGAGAGAATGTTCAAGACAAGTAAAGTTTAATTTTTCGTCGCCTGCTCTGGCATATCTTTGACTGTTGGAGGAGCTTGACTTTCAACTTCAGGTCCGGCTTCAGGGATTCCCATAGCTTCAGTAGCCCCTGTTATCATGGTAACTTCACGAGCAGTAGCTTCTCTTTCTTCAGTGATGACCCTATCCGCGATGCTCTCGAATTCCCCCAAGACTCCTGGGGCAATTAGTCGAATGACTTTCAAGGCAAAAGTCACGACCATCGTCATAGGACTCATAGCGCTCTTCTTCGTAAAGCTGCGAGCTTCGGAATTTTCGAACAGTTCGTGGACCTTCTGTGACCAACGCAAGTAAAGCTACTCTCTCTTTCACCCAATCTTCTTTCTCTGCAATCGACGCCAATAGAGTTGCTTGCTTTTTTCCCAATCCTCCTTGGATTGTCTGAGTTGCGACTCCAGATCAGCGTTCCTTTGTTCCAACGCTATCTTATCTTGATGGAAAATCTCGCTCTCTCTCAATCTTCTCCTTTATTTCACCAAGACGAGCATGCTGCCGATCCAACTCTTAGTATCGATCGGTTAGCACTTGAATCTTTTTTATGAGGATGTTCTTTTCCTCATTGGCTTTTTCAATCAACAAGCCTTCATAAGATTGTCTCTCCCTTAAACCGCTTGCTCCAAAAGCTTTATATTTTCCTCTCCCTCCTTTATCACATGACGAGCAGACATAATGTCACGCCTCATCCTCACGATAAGGTCCAAGCACTACGCAAAGCAAAGATGCAAGTTATTGAGGATAAAAGTAACTTCAGATATATGAAATATTACGAATTTTCTCACCTAAGTAGCCTTCAACCCAGCGTTCAAAGTGAGCTCTTCAAGGCTAGGCTCAGGAAGAGGACCAAGGGCGCGGGGGGGTGACATGGTCGAAGAGAAATTTACAAATCGGGTGCAAGTGACCCGAGATGACAAAAGTCCCTACACCGGAAGGCTGAGCCACGACCAGCTTTCTGCCAGCAGCCCTTGAATGAGCAGATCTTTCACGAGCAAGAGCAGTCTCGCGACCCTCCCCCTGCGATGAAGAACCAGGTTCTGGTCTGGACTCCCTCACAGGGGTATAAGTGAGATCAACGACCGGTTGCGCTCGAGGAACAGGAGGAACAACCGGAGCAAATGCCACTACTACAACAGTATCAGTAAGAGTAGGTGGAGGCCCAGAAGGATGGTTTGATAATATTTGGTGAGAGCTTTGAGCAGCCTCATTTTCTCGCCCTGCTGGTTGTGACGGACCAGCTACCGTTTTATTTTGCCTCTTTGGAGCAGAACCCTTCAAGGGAGGAAGACTTCCTCTCTTCTGAGCTCCGCCACTGCTCGTCATCTCCTCTTCAGAAACGAGACCGGATTCAACTGAGCCTTGAAAGTCTTAGAGTAGACTTGATGTCTCTCACGTCCTTCGACAATCTGTAGACTTTGACTATCTTCTCGTTGATCCCTCCTCTCAAGCTAGGCATTTTTCCGATCAGAACGCCTACAACATAATCAACAAATTAAAAGAATGAATTGCAGCAATATTCACACAGAAGCAAAAAGTTACCAACCTTCGCAAAAAAAGCGATGAACTTTATGTGCGCCAGGAGTCGAACCCTCATCAGATTCCCAGTTTCTAGAAATAAAATATCACTGTCTCTTCCATCTAGGGTAATTGGAATAGGGTTTCCCAAGTACAAAATTCTCACAGTGCCAGTACGCTAGGTAATACCAGCCTTCACAAGAGGGGGCTTTCTTCAGTTGAAACATCTTCAGGAATTCATCGGCAGAAAGTTCATCGTTCCCAGATTGTTTCCAAAGAACATATGCACTTATTACCTCCCTCCATCCGTTCACTATGAATTGTCCAGGAGCTATTTTATAGATGTGAAGAACTTCCCGGATAAATGGATGAAGGGGAAGACGCACACCAACCACAAAAAAATACTTGTAAATGGCAACATACCCCGGTGGAGAAGAATCAGCGGTTTCACCCTCCTGTGGTAATCAGAAAGAAATTGAGTTTGGGACTCAATTCTTTACCCGGATTTCCTCTAACTCCTCTTCCTTCATACGGGTAGGGTATCCAAACGCAAAGTACTTTCCAGCGGTTACTCGTTCATTATTGGAGGAAGAAGATTCCGAAGTTTCTTCCCCCAACGGAACCACTTTGGTATTAGAACCCCTCACTATTGAAGAGAAAGAAAACTCGAAAGAAAGTAAAAACGGAAGAAGAAATGGTAGAAAATACCTCAGAGGAGGTCTCGCCAGGAGGAAACGTGGAAGAAGAAGGAGAAAACTTTCGCCAGGAGAAAAGAAATCCCAGGTGTATGGAAAAATGCCAGACGTACAAATATATATACGCAACCATTCCCCCGACGATTTGAGCAACACTTGGCATCCCTTCGTTTGGCACGACAGTCAAACAGGCACGCGCATTAATTTTCAAACACGTGGCAAATGCTGCTTTGCTCCCCTCGATCAAAAAGCTGGCACTCATTAAATGTAGACGTCTGATCATATATGGCCGCTCTTCTTTGGAAAACACGTCAGGCGGTTACATGCGGAATTCGAAACAACACAAGTCTCTTGCTTAGTCGCTCTAAGTAGGAGACTTGGGGCATCTGTTATAGAATAAAATTGGTCGAAGTCTACGGTTCTTATAGGTAACAAGCAGCCCTCAATCATCAACTAGTTTTACTTGACCGACATGCGAGTGCCTTCATTCTGGAACTAAGGACCCGCGAGCAGACCAACAGGAGATATGTTATTCAGCGAACAAGAGTGGACACGTCCCAATTCCTCAAGATTATTCGAGCAGACCTGCTCGCTAGTCGATTATCTGAGATATGGTTCGTCTCTGAGCAGACCTGGTCGCTAGTCGGTTGTCTAGAACATATCATGAGCCGTAGTCCCAGCAACTCATATAGTTCAGAAGTTGGCCCAAATTACAGATCCACTTTGATCTGTTTATACATGTCTGTTCCATCAATACAAGATCAGAGGGATCTACATCAAGTAACGTGATTGTCTGGACTTCTAACCTGTATAGAATTGGATAAGATAACCTCTTATCCCATGAAATCAGGGAGATCTTAACCATATACGTAACATATTATTCCAACAGGATCTCTATAAATAGGGTTTCTTATTTACAAAAACGGTACGCGATTTCTTAGCCCACGTTTCACACTTCATCTTTGCTAAAGCTTATCATTGACTTAAGTATCAGAGGGCTAATGGCCAAGCGTTGGCCACCCTTAGTTTTTATCTGTGATTTCAGGAGAGTTGAAGGAAGCCATCTTTGGAGGATTGTGAATTATAAGAGGGAGAAACCTTCTTACTCCAAGCCTGTTACTTGTAACCAGTTTTCGACGTTAACATTCATGATCATCTTTACACTTTGAAGGAAGAGGCTAATAGATATCAAGTTCATACCACATGCCCCGTAGAGTCAAGTAATAATCTTTAAACGATTTAAACTCTTGTTGGAACCGGCCAATATCTGAAATAAGTTGGAACACTCTTGAGAAGTTTTGAGCCTCAGAGAACATATCATAAAGGGTGTCCCAAATGCCCTTACCGTACATAGAAATATAACAGAGTTATTCACGGAAGGCTCCATATTGTTCAACAACCAAGCGATAAGTTAATAATTTTCCTTTGTCCAAGTCTTGTAATTGGCATCTGAAGCACTTAGAGGATCATCCAATATATACAATAGCTTCTCACGAGCCCCCAAGAAGACTTTTACGGATTGCGCCAATTGAAGATAGTTGTTACCATTTAACTTAACGGAAGTAATTTGAAAAGGGGTGGATTCAAGAGAACCCATGCCAAGATAGGGGGACCCTTTGTCTTCCATAAGAACGGTGGGATCCAAGGGGATGAAAAACAAGCCCCAAACAAACAGAAATCTTCAAAAAACGGCTCAAATTACTCAGATCTGACACAAACAAGGGACAAGAGGCATGGCCACACCTCTATTTAGGGTTAAAAACCATCCAAATCTCCATACGAACCAAAAAAAACCTCCATGGTTAGCTTAGGAAAGGGATTTAGGTCCATCTTGAGGAGAGAAACTGGAGAAAATCTTACCGATTTGAGAAAAATCGAAGAAAATGTGATTTGGTGGCCCGACTTCCAAATCTCCCTATTTTGGCCAAAACACCATCAAAGAAGCTCCCAAAAATTCTCAAAACATCATGACAAAATTCTCTAAAATCGAGATCTATCAAACCCCTAAACTTTCAACTCAAACGGGGTCCATGAATCTATACAACGTTGACGTCAGTCGTACGGCTGCTGACGTCAACAAGCTGACGTGTCGCCTCTCAACTTTGTCTGATGCGGAAAAGGCTTTGATACCAAGTAGAAGGTTAGAGAGGAGATAATGAAGAAAGAGAGAGAAGAGAAGTAGAAGGGAAGAAGAGGAGAGAGAGAGAGAGTCTTGGAGAATGTCTTGGGTCTCTTGTCCCTAACACCAACTCTTATTACAAATAAAGTTACAGTGTTCTGCAGGAACATGAGAAAAAGTACACATGCAGAAATACAAGAGGCTAAAATATAATCTCTACATCTTCCATAAATGATTTAATCTTGTTTGTGCAAGCTCTAACACTAGCTATAGCATGGAAGAACTCTATGTTTTTATCTCCTTTTAGCCATGTTGCCCTGGACCTTTTTCACCATTTAATCTTTTCATCCTGCATATTTTGCCTAATAGACCTCCCACCATGCTCTCTCCTCCATCAATCCCCCCATCTCTTCTTTTAAATCCAACCTTTGCAATTCCTGAAGAAGGCTGGATGTTTCCTCCTCCCGACCTTGCAAGTGGACCATTTTCCAATCACATATTTTCTTTTTAAGCAACTTCAATTTTTGGAAAAGGGAGAAACCCGCACCCCCATAAATCGGAAAGGATGACCACCACTTTGATACCCTCTCTGCAAAACCTTCCAACTCTAACCAAGCCAACCCAAATATGAAAGGATGTGGGCCCCAATTCTCCTCATCCACCTCGAGCAAAACCAGACAATGATCTAAGAAAGATCTGGCAAGCCACTCTGATGAATCAATGGGAACTTCTCTACCCATTCTGTAGAGATAAGGAATCTATCTAACCCAAGGTATTCTGTAATGATAACGGTGGCCATAACGGCCACCACTGTTCCCTTAACGATACGGGTCATAATGGTTGTTACGGCCCCTGTAACGGCCGTTACGATCTCTTTTTTTATTGGAAGGAAAAACCCAAAAAACTTGTATTTGCTCTGTAATGTTGAAAAAAAAAATCCAAAAAACTTGTATTTGCCCTATAACAAATCATTACGGGGCTATTATGGCCTTTACAAGGGGCGTAACGGACCGTTAACAGCAGTTACTGGTCATTTTTTCCACAATGGTTGTTATGACCGTTTTGAACCCATAACGTGAAACAGTTGCCACCATTACCTTTACATAACGGCCTTTGCGGCACACCATGATCTAAACTTGACTTGGTAGGCTCGACTCGCCCATTCAACCAAGTAAATTTAACGCCTCCCATTGGAAGGTCAAGCAACTCATTTTTTAAAATCTAGTCGGAGAATGTTCTCATGCTTTTAGTAGACCAGCCCCCATTTGACTTCTCGTGAAGGAATCTAATGACGTTGAAGTCCCCTCCTAAAACCCATGGTAAGCCCCATCTGTTCTGACATATATCCAATTCCTCTCATAGTTCACCACAAAGTTTTGGCTTACAAGGCCCATAGACTGTTGTAAATATCCAAGTGAAACCCGACAAGATTTCTTTCTAAACAACAAATACTGAGAATTCTCTTGCTGAACTGTCCTCTTTGCTCCAAATCATTAAATTCCAAATCACCAACATACCTCCTACCGATCTTATTGCGTATGTAGCTACCCAATCTTTATGTTGCCCCCACCGTAACAAATTTATTAACCTCTGATCTACTTCTTTCAATTTAGTTTTTTGAAATGTTGATTGCCAATTCGATTTTGTACCTCCTGCACATATCCTTTATTTGACGCCATTTCTAAACGCAGCCCATGCCCCTGACATTCCACATCATGATCTTCATTGACAACCAGAAAGACCCTATAGAATCCCTCACACTTCTGTTCTCTGTACCAGTTCCTTTATGCAGAATATTGTCGTCCAAATGCACCTTTTTCGTTAAAGCTGGATTGAATCTGTTTCGGAACTAACCACCTCCCCCTTTCCTCTACAAATTTGAAATAGGCTACATAATCCTATAGTCTATCTCCAAAACTTACCCCCACTAAATGAGCCATCTCCATTGTCACAAGCTTGATTCTTTTCATTCCTTGCACCATAGACCTTCCTATTATGCAACTAACTTAATTCTTGAATCACTGGGATTGCAATCTAATCTATTCGATCTGACCGACTGTTGCTCGAACTGCCCACATTTTTTATTGCCTCGCAACAGCCAAAGGAGTCATTATAACAAGGGTCCCAAGGTCTTCCGCCTTCGAAGTCAACCCGACAGCCACGATATGACCGCTTTTAGTCATGTTTAAAGCGATGGGGCACTGATCTACGAATGTGACCAATTCTCGAAGAAAGGGATCATTCTCCATCTCTGCGCCTGAAAGCACTTGAGATGCTTCTGCAAACTCCGTACTTGACGAGAGCTTTGTCTTCTCCCATTCCCGGACTCTGATTTGAGATGGAGCTTCCACCACGTTTAGAAGCAAGGTCTGAAAGCATTCTTCTTCAAGGCATGGATGCACACTTCCCAGAGCTTGACGACCCACCTCCTCCTTGCAAAGTGAAGTCGAAAACCCAGAGAAAAAACTCCTTTGGGGGGCCATCTCATTTTCCAACGAGTTCTCCTGAGACGGGCCTCTTGGGAGTTCTACCTGGGCGCCTTCAAAAGAAATGATTTTAGGGATCGAATCAATGCACATGTCAGTACTTTTAGTAAAGTCCACGCGTGTGGGTTTGCGTAAGAACTCTGATGCATGTGGTCGAGTATCAGCTTTGGTACTCGATCTTTTTTTGAAAAAATCTTTCGCCACATCGTCGATAACTACAGCCGCCCCGCCCATTACACTTGTCTCCTTTTCATTAAGTGATTTAGGTGCATGATGTACGTTTCCTTCCTAGCTCTCGACATGTGTAGCCACCGAAACTTCTTTAGCTCCACACATCAACGTCTCGTCCCATTCTACTGAACAACTTTTTCAAAACCAATTGCCTTTCGATACCGTTCTTCGGCCCCTTTCAGAGTCTCGTGGGAGCACTCCACCGGTAATCCTTCGATGAGAGCCGCGGACGCCATTAACGAATCTCTCCCAGCTACTTCCTCATAGAGCTATTGCTTCTTTTGCTCCTGGATCACTATTGTTTTTACTTTGACCTCATCAACCCTTGAATAATCTGATTCGGAAAAGGGAATAGCTTTTTCTTTCCAATCTTTAATCGTGCAAAACACAATTCCTCGCTATCCTTCGTTCGTCTATCGATCTTTGTAATCTCCCCGATACAAGCTCCTATTTCTTTGAAAATATCATCGATCCAGAACTTGAGCGGTATATTCCATATTTGGTACCAATGTTCTTCCCAGCCGAAAACTGACCAACTCTCCCATGCTTGAATCTCTGCAATCAGATCATTCGGAGAAGATACAGCAGCTGTGAAAACCACTCCAACGTGTTCTTCTCTTCCCAACAGTACCAGCATCATGCCAACTTGAAAGTTTTTTATCACTGTCTTCTAAAGAGAGATCTTTACATTTTTCTGTAAATCATTCCACCATTTGTTCTGTGATCCCCAATTTCATAGTGACAACAAAAGAAAACTCGAAAGTTTTCACCTCCAGCACTTGTTGTGGATACTCACAACTGGTCCTTCAAAAGATGACTCCCTCCAAACCCACTTTTCTTCTGGGTTTTTTGTTTGCTCTGTAGCTAAAGGCTCTTTTTCCATCTTTTGAGAAACCACATCCTTGTAGGATTTCCTTTCCACACGACAAAGTAGTTTCTGAACTCAAACCCCTGATTGATTACCTTTCTTCCCTTCCGTCTTTGAGTCCTTCACCGTAGGTGTAGATCTTCCAATGGTGAACCCACCCTTTTGTTTTCTATTCTTCCTTTCTGGACCGTATTTAGCTTTCTGGACTTTGAGCTTAATCCCCTTTTTGGAGTTTTGAGAAGATATCCAAGGGCCACCAAATGAAAATTGGACACCAGATTTGAGTTTTAATCAATTGAGCCAGATTGAAAATCATTGTTATTGTTGCTAAATGCATCTCTCACCCTCTATGGTGCATCTGATCAACATGGAAACCTGTATCTGGAAAAAAAATTGACATAGTCAATCTAGTTGGAGTGGCTTTCATTACCGAAACCACATATTGCTGAGCCATGTCTTCATACCCCACTCATAAGTTTGGAGTACATTCACAGTTTTAGTTGCAAGGCCTGCAGTCTATGTTACATGATCTTTCGAAACAGAAGTAGTGCCCGTCACAAGAATCTGACATTCATGAGTACACAACACGCTAAGATTCTTCTCCTAACCAGATCCAGCCATTTAGACACCTAAACATAAAGGAATCCTCTAACCAGATGGTTCTCAACTGAATTCTTTGTATTGAAGAAGGGAAAAGTAAATCTTGTACTCTGAATTTAAAACATAGAACAAACTGTTAGAGAATCCTCTTGAAAAGGTAAACCACTTGTACAAAAGATAATATTGTCAGGTTATCTTTGAGAAGATAAGGTCAAAGGGATTCCTAATAAAAGAACAATGACAGGGCACAACTGGGTGCTAGAATAGAGTAGTCAATAGAAGTTCTAATCACTTGATTCATTTTCATAACCACTTTTCAACTAGATTGTTTAAAATAAGAATGGAAAATTCAACATATTGGGTAAGGATGCTATAAACCGTACAGGTCTTGGTCATTTCCCATCAAGGAATGAAGATTGCTTTGGTGTAGGAAGAGTTGAAGGTAAACATTTAAAACTTTCATCATCATCATAATCTAAGCATTCTCCCAACTAGTTGGGGTTGGCTAAAACATTTAAAACTTTATATGCTTTTTTACCGATTGAACTTTAAAATTTTCCTTTATGTTTAATGTCTTCTTTCCTTATTTATTTTTAGATTAATGAGAGTAAGACTACTGTTCTCTCATGTCAAAGGAAATGATAAACACTTCGCAAGCGTTGTTTTGTTTCTTTTAGTTGGAGTGTAAGGGATTGTACAGATGCACCCAAATATGTGGCATACTGTGATCACTATGGCAAAACTTCAGCTGGTTAATAACTCAAGTATCATATAACTCCTTACTAAGAAAGGAAATTTGGTTATTGAGGAGCTATACCATGCTCTATTGGAAAGGAGCCTCCCCATTTCTATTTCTCTTTTAAATTACATAAATATACTCTGGAGTACCTGAACCCTATTTTTTGTTGTTTGGCAAATCTGACACTCCGTGTTAGCAGTGGATTCTTATTTCTGACACATTTACTGGTGTCTATGTAACATGGCTTGCAGTTATTTGTTTAGCAAACAATGGCACAATAATCAGTTTGGTTACATCTAACATTCTTCTTACTGAAGAATTAAATTTGTATTCATATGATGTTTTACATACCCAAGATTATCTTTGAATGGTTTTCCTTCATTTGGATATGTTCTCCCTCAGTTCAGGAGTGCCATTAGTTGATTCATCATTTCATGTGCATGCAGGTAAATCAACCATACTCAGATTGCTCTACAGGTTTTTTGACTCTCACTCTGGAACTGTAAGAAACAATGACCTTATCCTTTTTCCATCAATCTTATCCTTTCTTTTCTTTTCTTTTTTTGCATTATTGTTTCTGATATTGTTCTTTTAATATTACAATTTTAGTTGCATATGATCTAGCTTATATTTTATTTTCAAATCTTTCATCCTTTAGTGATATGCTATTTGATTCTGTGCAATTAAAACCCTACAACCATTGATCTGCTTACCTAATTGTTCAGAATCTTACAATCCTTTTTGGAGTACATGTAGAGATACATTTTGGTATGCCTTTTCTTATTTCTTGAAGTTTTTACTCTTGAATATTTAAATTCGCATTTGGCTAGAGATGAAGACTACCGTAACATATGTAATGAGGCTCAATCTCTATCTTCTTAATGGTCAAGAAATATGTATTGAAACTATATGAAATACATATAACTCATCAAGGCAATGTAATTGAAGAGCCTACACATAAACAAGGATGGGAAAACCCTTCTTTAGGACAGGGTATTGGACAAATCAGTGGCTTCTCATGGAATGGGATTAATGGAAATGCCTAACATTGAAGCTAGCTCATAGATTCCACCTTCATCATCATCATAATCTTGTTCTAGCTATTTGTGGTCGCCTCACAGGTCTTTTTTCTCCAATCATTCATAGCCGTATGCTCGGTAGTGAACAAGCCTTCATACCTCATCACCATGATCCAAGTTATTCTAGGTCTTCCCATCCCTTTTTAGGACCTTCAAGTCAATCACAGTTCTCCCATCAATCTGTCACCGGGCTTCCATGCACATGACCCCACCATCTTACTATGCTCTCCATTAATTTCTCTTATTGCCTTATTGGGACTATCCTAGTTTGCTTCAGGTAATCTCATTCATATTTCCTATCCTTGTCTTCCTGCACACCTCTGCTCATGTTCTTCTTCTAACTACCAAACAGTCTGCACCATAACTCATTCATATTTCCTATCCTTGTCTTCCTGCACACCTCTGCTCATGTTTTTCTTCTAACTACCGAACAGTCTGCCCCATAATGTATTGCCTATCGAATATTTGTCTTAAAATATTCCCGTAAGTTTCATAGGCATGTGAGCATCACATAGCACTATAGAGGCAGTCTCCACTTCATGCCCCAAGCCCTAGTTCTATTCAAAACATTCTCATCATTCTCTCCATCCTTGGATAATGGAGCCGAGTTAAAACAATTTGCTTTGAGGAATCTTTTAACCAATGATTTACCAAACTCTTCCCTCTATAACTATTCCTATTAAAGTTGCATCGTAATACTCCGTCATACTTCTTTTGACTTTTAGCCACTAGACCCTAGGCACGTCTTCCAAACCTCCAATTTAGAAATTGCCCCTATTATCTCGTCGATGAACATTACATCATCTGCAAACAACATATACCAAAGGGGGCTTCATCCTGGACTCTAGCCGTCAATTCACCTATAAAAAGAACAAAAAGGTCAAGCTTAATTTTGACCCTTTGTGAAGGCTTATTACAAGTGGGAGTTCATGAGTCACACAAACTTTTGTAGGTGTCAGAGCCACTGCTCTACAAATGCCCAGTAAGGAGACTCGATCCAGGCCATGCCTTAAGAGAGCAGGAACACTACCTACTTGACTGTCGAGCTGGGTGTTGACTGGCCCCCAATGGTCACCCGATAGGAAAAAGTAGCCCAATTTTCTCCTTTTGAGAATCTTATGCGGAGGGCCTGGTAAAGGCAAACTGAAATCTTCCTTTTACCATCACTGATAGCAATACCAATCTTGTAACTACCTTGTGAGCCTTTTCAAGCTACTATCCATTTTGAGTTTTCACATCCCTAGACTCGGCACACTCCACTTTTCAACATTCTTTGGAGGACTAATACCCGATCAGTAACCACCTTCCAACAAAATCAGCTGATGAGATACCCTGAGTTGCCAAGAGATGATGGATCTTTGACAAACTTTTATCCTTTGATTCTGTTTGTTGCCAAAGATATGCCTCGTCTTCTCTCTCCAAAGACTCCACATGATGGTAAAAGGAAGCAAGCTCCATAGTTTCTGCTCATGGTTGGAATGTGCTGGGGGCCACCCTTTAAAGAAGTCGGCAGCCATACAGTGTAACATCTGCAAAATGCCAGAGTTTGTAGAATAAAAAACCTCTCTTGCTTAATCATGATGGTTAAAAAGATGGTCGACTGATTCCTTCATCTTCCAATAAATGAAACACATTCTTGGAAGTGAAAATTTAGATGTTTAGCTTGGTCTGCTTTTGTAGCTTTCTGTGTTGTTCTTTTGGTTGTTGTAATGAAATTACAATACTATTTGTCGGGGGGACTAATGCAAATAGCTGGAACAAGGCAATGATAATGAAGGTGGTAGGCAGATTAGAAACTGACGCAGTTTGGGTGATGGATGTAGTGTTTGCACTCTTTTCTCTTATCTTTATGAATTATTTTGAAAATGGAAGTATCATTACCTGTGACCTTTTGGAGTTATATCAGGTTAACTGCAGTAAAATTATCAATGTATCTAATGACACAAATGGTCAGTATAATTGACTATTCAAAACCAAAGAAATTTCCATTGATGGTGATATTGAGCTCTATTTCTTTATAGCCGTTGCCATTTTCGTTATAGCTGTTACCATTGATGGTGAAATTGAATTGTCTTCCAACTATTTCTTACCTTCATTTATATTGCCACTTGCAAGCTAAGATTTCTAACAGTGATAAACAGCTAATATTGTTTCCTACACTTGACCTTTTATAAACAAATCTTTGACAGATAAGAATAGATGGTCAAGATATACGGGGTGTGACACTTGAGAGTCTTCGGAAGTCTATTGGTGTTGTACCTCAGGATACTGTAAGTTTGTACGATGGTGATAAATTGTTTTTTATGATCCTTATTGAATATGTAAGCTGTAGCACCATACGCTTCCTAATTCTGCTATTCATACTAGTTTGTAGATGATTTATCCAGGAAAGGTTAGGCAGCTGTATAACAACCTTCGTGCTTGACCATTGTTGATCAGGTACTTTTCAATGACACCATATTTCATAACATTCACTACGGTAAATTATCAGCTACCGAAGAGGAGGTTCGTTGGTTGAACTCTTTTTTTTTTTTTCCTTCTAATTTTATCAACTGTATGAAATGATGCCTAAACCATTTGGTTTCCATTCCATTGTTCAGGTGTTCAATGCTGCTCGACGTGCAGCTATACATGATACTATCATGAATTTCCCTGAGAAATATTCAACCATAGTTGGAGAACGAGGACTTAAGGTAAGACATTGTTACCTTTTGAAAGATACTCTGTGCGCGCGCGCATGTGTGTGTGTGTGTGTGTGTGTGTGTTCATGTGTCATCATCTTCGTCGTCGTTGTCATCTAAGCCTTGTCCCAATTAATTAGGCTTTGCTACATGAATCCTATCCTGCCATTCCATTCTATCAAAGGCCATACCTGCACTGAGACCATAGGTCATCAAGCCTTTTCTTCCTACCTCCATCCACGTCCTTTTGGCCCTCCCCTTGCCCTATTGGAGCCTTCAACTTGTACAAACTCATTGCTTCAGCATTGCTAGGCAAGTGGCTTTGGCATTTCGGTTTGAAAGAAGACGGTGCAGACAAGTGATTGTTTGCAAGTATAGAACCTAGGAAGGTGGGTGGTGGAACAAAAGATTCCTTGTTGTATAGGGCCACAAAGCTTTGGAAGGTGGTCACTAGCATGGGATCAAGTATAAGGGGAACTTTGCGTTCTCTTTGGGGGATGTGTAACACCTCGAAATTTCGGCTCTCGTGGACAACACAATGGGCCGAGTTCCCGGGTGTTAACTTGAAATGTGTTAAGGATATATTTCCACACATTTATCTTTATTTCCTACATTCATGACATTCATAGCAAAATGACGGAATTCAATGTTCTTATTCAAAATTTTTCTATTCTAACGTTATCAACATAATGCTCTTAAATCATACAAATTACATAATATTCCACTTTCTAGTCTTCATGGGAGGCTCATTACAAGTTACATGAAAATAAATCTACTCTACAAAGATAATAAACATAATTCATCTTTAAGCCGCTTCGGCTTCATCGTCCCTCATTGACCATCATGAAACTTCATACTCTTCAAGCTGTAAGTCGAATTCATCTAATGGATCGTCACCTGCAACAAGCTGGTGGTGTTTTGAAACACCGTCCCAAGAGGGAGTGAGTTGCTTGCAATCAACTCAGTGAGGGCTACCCCCTAAGATTAGCACAATAATATCCAACCATAATCATACCCAACCAAAACATACATGATAAAATCTTATTTAATGCAATGCATGATATGCATGCTCTAACTAAGGCACCCTGACCAGATGAGACAGGAATACAGCCACTCCCACTAGCCACTAGTCACCAGAGGTTCTGAGCATGGGACGGACCTTAGTCACTCTTCCACTGGCCCCCAAAAACCCAACTAGCGAAACGGGCCTCATACACACTTTCTCTAACGCCTGAGGGGCTGACCCACCAAGTCGGGTCCAGTGAATGCATGATTAGTTCCACTTTTAATTAAGTAGTTTAACATCCAGCCAATTCCATGATGTTAACGATTAATGATCACTCCTTACCCCAATCAGCTCAAAGAAGCTTAAGGTCACCATGGGGGGCTCGTCATCCAGCATAGGCCGACAGCTCGGGCTTAGTGTCCCATACCACCAACCCTGGCTCATGAAACTTCTCATATACATCAATCACATTCCTCAAAGGGTCCATCATAGGTAACGTATCAAACAAGGATTCCTTGGCACGTATCCAACAATGCACACGATAATGTCAAACTCAACATCATGGCATATACAACCAACAACACATACATGGTAATGCCAACACTAAATATTCAACATCAAGGCATGTTCATTCAATAATACACATGGTAATGCCAACTCTTTCTACAACCGATAAGGCATATTTATTCAATAATACACATGGTCGGCAGCAACGGATGTTGTTGCTACAGCGTCAGAGAAGAAGATAGATGGTCCGTCCGTCTCGCGCAAAACGGTCAAACGCGGTTGACCGCCTGGCAAACTGTGTGCATTGCACATGCGGGTCCCACCTAAATGTTTATATGAAATCCACTCCATCCAGCAAGTAGGCCACATAATTTTAGGGGCTGGTACCAAAATTGGAACAGATCTGAGGTCAGGTGGTCCAATTATGATCAAATTTCTGATTAGGGCATTTGTAGGATGATCGGGGGGCTGAAATTCGACGTGTACGGTTAAAATATACTCAAAAGATCATATATGAAGTTTTGCATGAAGTTGATCGTAAAAAATCATAATACTTAAAAATGACAATTTAACTTAAGTTTAACTAATGGCATTCTGACAAACGTGAGATTTTCGAAATCCGATCTTTCTACGACGTTTACGAGATTATTCTAAGCAACTTTTGTAAAGGGTCCCTTATCAAATCTCCTACAGATGGTCCATTGTTTTCAAAACAAGGTAAACGCTCGATATTAAATAAAAAAAATCAAAATAAAGTTTTAAAGATTTTCAAATAAATCCCAAAAATCTGAGGCGTTACAATCCACCCCCCTTGAAAACAAACTTCGTCCCTGAAGTTTCCTAAGCGTTGATTGTGGGCAATCTCCATCTATTTTTCTATGTCTCTAGCTACCCTGATCTTACTCTGGGTTAGTTGCGGTCACGCTCCACCCCCGTTAAAAATAAGGTTCCGTCATCGGGGTTGATTCTTTGAATTCCTAGTCTGGCATGCTTCCACTGTGCACTTTGATTCCTAGATGGTTCTCTAGATATCAAGGAATCCCTTAAACCAAATCAATCATCTAATGCCTATATGTCTTGGATCTGGGAGCGCTGCTAAAATAAAAACGTGGGGGGAGATGGTTAGGTTACGTAATTGTCGGGGATGGTTGGTCATTAATGGGACGATTGATTGAGAGTTTTCGAGGATAGCCCTGAGCTTGATTAGGTCGGCATGATCGAAGAGGCAAGCGAAAGGGTAGATAGACGAGCATGTAACTAGGCGAATGAGAAATCCTCGATGGTCGTTGAATTGCTAAGGTGCAACACAAGACAAGATTATTGGTACCGTAGTTTAACTCATGTTATGGTCTAGACGGCCTAGTTTCTATGACCTACGGGTGCTTATACGTCTACTCCATTCTAGTCATCATACAGGCATCAAACATACGTACATCTAGGAGAATGCACAAATATCCTTAAGTTAGAACAGAGATGCGGTTCATATAGTGTCGGCATTACGAGCGAATGGTTCAAGTATATTAGAATCCGATACTTAGATCTTCTACTCACAGTTGAGCATTGGGTTCATTAGTATCTATTCAAAATTCCGAGTGTTGACCCTCAAGATTTGAACTTGGGTCCAATCGTTTACACATCATATAAGGTACGGTTCCGAACTTCCGTGTGGCCGATTAGCCTGACATCGTGGGGACCTTTGTGTATTCTCCCAAATGGCATAAAGTAATCAACAAGCTCATACAAAATAAAATCCATCATTACAACAAATCAGAACATTACAAGGTCCTATTTACTTTCGTCACCAAACATTCCAACTGTCTAAGTGAGGTTGGTAGGTGGAACTTTATGGTTGTGATATCCTACCTAAGGCAACTGAGTTGGACTGAAAATTTATAGAGACGTATAATAGGATGCCAAGGAACACTTATAAGGGTGTGTAGGCTTGCGAAAAACAATACTAATTAAGGGATCCTCAGGGTTTCAAGGCTAAGGTAACTAGGGTGGCATCGAATCTGGAGCGCAGGACCTACAAGTGCTCCTAGAATTATTTCTCTCAAATCGAACGTCGGTTTCACCTGAAATTTAGTAGGTAGGCTGTAGGTTAGGTGGGGAACAACCCTGATTTTTCTCAAGTCAAGATTCCTACGATAACACATGTTTCTACCCTAATCTAGTCCGAAAAATGCAGCAGGTCAGCAGGGTTTTGTGCAATATTTTCTCTGCTGTTGGAATTTTTCCTGATTTATACATCTATCGGATTGGTCTAAAATTTTATGAGAGTGATGGGGAACAAGTTAGAAGTCTCTAGAAAAATTTACGAAAATTTTCTAAGTAGAAGTATGATTTCTAATAGTGGTACTATTGTTGGTTCGGGACATTTAGCCTAACCGTGAAAATTAGAAATAAAATAGCTAACCTGTATAATTTGAGGGGGACAAATCACTCAATTCAGCGACTCACTGAACTAAATATGGGGAATGGATGAGAGCCCCAATCTATAAACAAAATTGGGAATGATCTTCCCAAAATCCCTAAAAATTTATTTCTACATTTATCGGCTACCGTAACAATCTCAAGGGGGCCTAAGTGTGAGTTTCTACATTCATAACATTACATACAATCATTCATGGATGTTCCTAGGTTAATTCATTACTAGTTGTAGGGGCCTAAATCCTAGGGTGAATTCATTATGCGATGGGTTGGGCTTCACGCCCAAAGGTCCCGCTTATGCTCTGATACCAACTTGTAACACCCCGAAATTTCAGCTCTTGTGGACAACACGATGGGCCGAGCTCCCGGGTGTTAACTGAAATGTGTTAAGGATATATTTCCACACATTTATCTTTATTTCCTACATTCATGACATTCATAGCAAAATGACGAAATTCAATATTTTTATTCGAAGTTTTTCTACTCTACGTTATCAACATAATGCTCTTAAATCATACAAATTATATAATATTCCACTTTCTAGTCTCCATGGGAGGCTTATTACAAGTTACATGAAAATAAATCTACTCTACAAAGATAATAAACATAATTCATCTTCAAGCCGCTTTGGCTTCATCGTCCGTCATTGACCTCCATAAAACTTCATACTCTTCAACCTGTAAGTCGGGTTCATCTAATGGATCGTCACCTGCAACAAGTTGGTGGTGTTTTGAAACACCGTCCCACAAGGGAGTGAGTTGCTTGCAATCAACTCAGTGAGGGCTACCCCCTACGATTAGCACAATAATATCCAACCATAATCATACCCAACCAAAACATACATGATAAAATCTTATATAATGCAGTGCATGATATGCATGCTCTGACTAAGGACACCCTAACCAGATGAGACAGGAATACACCCACTCCCACTAGCCACTAGTCACCAGAGGTTCTGAGCATGGGACGGACCTTAGTCACTCTTCCACTAGCCCCCAAAAACCCAACTAATGAAACGGACCTCATGCACACTTTCTCTAACGCCCGAGGGGCTGACCCACCAAGTCGGGTCCAGTGAATACATGATTAGTTCCACCTTTAATTAAGTAGTTTAACATACAGCCAATTCAATGATGTTAACGACTAATGATCACTCCTTACCCCAATCAGCTCAAAGAAGCTCAAGGTCACCGTGAGGGGCTCGTCACCTAGCATAGACCGACAGTTCAGGCTTAGTGTCGCATACCACCTACCCTGGCTCATGAAACTTCTCATATACATCAATCACATTCCTCAAAGGGTCCATCATAGGTAATGTATCAAACAAGGATCCCTTGGCACGTATCTAACAATGCACACGGTAGTGTCAAACTCAACATCATGGCATATACAACCAACAACACATACATGGTAATGCCAACACTAAATATTCAACGTCAAGGCATGTTCATTCAATAATACACATGGTAATGCCAACTCTTGCTACAACCGATAAGGCATATTTATTCAAAAATACCCACATGGTCATGCCAACATAACAAGGCCTCGTACGGGCTTCATCTCTTTACATCAAATGGTTACATCAGTATGGGGTCAAGGGGTGTTCATTAACGTAACATCCATATACAAAATCCCAAATCATACAACACATCAATCATCATGTTGATCATGAGCATATAACAAACATAAATTAAGCATAGTCTCCACATAAGCATATAAATCATCATGGTTCCTTTTCCAAACATCTAAGCATAAATCATAGTTCACATACATCAAAATTCAGAGTACACATCAAGGAATACCATACAAATCATAATCACATGAAGAGATTTCAACAAGAACGTTTTCAAGAAATCACATAACAAAACCTTTGTGTTTAAGTATGTAATCGACAAGAAACACGATATTATTGTAGCTAGGCTTAAAGGAAATCATCGCCTCTAAGTTTAGATGATTTGAAACATTATTAGAGTTTTGTAATCTCTCTTAGATCCAAACCTAACCTGTTTAACGAGATTCAAGTGATTAGAGTGTAATATAACCGAGTTTTACGAGTCAGATCGACTTAGGGTTGCATATAGACCTAGGGTTAGGATTTTTTTAAACTAGGTTTATAGAACAAAATCAAGGGTGGGGTCCACTTACCTGCTTGGCAATGGTGAGGCTAACGAAACCTGGCGAAATCGGCTTTTCTCTCTCCTCCTTTCCTCTCCTTTCCTCTCCTTCCTTCTTGTTCTTCTCTCTCTCTCCTTCTTCTCTGGATTATAAACTTAACAACAGCAGCGAGAGGTGAAGCAGCAGCACTCACGGAGTCTCCTCTCTCTCTCTCTCTCCTCATGGTTTCTCTTTCTCTCAAGCATCTCTCTCTCACTCAATCGTCTCTCTACGTTTCTTGTAGGGCGCAGGAGCAAACGAACGGACAAGGTTTTATAACCCTAGCAGACGGTGAAGAAGTAGTGACTACGGTGGATCCGGTTTCCCGATTTGATTAGGAGGGATGAATGGCCGGTTTCTTTGGGGTTATTCGCACTTGGAAACCATTAGAAGGGTAGGTGGGGTCCACAGTAGGGTCTGGAGACAATCCTAGGCACCCATGCAAAACGGGGAACTGGATCTCATGAATCTTGGTTTTCCTTTATATAGAACGGTGGGTTGAAGTGGCCCGTAAAAGGGGGTGGTTGAACAAATGGCCACAACCGACTGAAGATAGGTAGCGTAGGAGCCTGATGGACGGTTTGGATTTTTCTGCGGGGTCCAATATGATGGACGGTGTGAGGTGCGTCAGTCGGCAACAACGGACGTTGCTGCTGCAGTGTCAGAGAAGACAACGGACGGTCCGTCCGTCTCGCGCGATACGGTCAAACGCAGTTTGACCGCCTGGCAAACCGTGTGCATCGCACACGCAGGTCCCACCTAAATGTTTATATGAAATCCACTCCATCCAACAGGTAGGCCACATAATTTTAGGGGCTGGTACCAAAATTGGAACAGATCTGAGGTCAGGTGGTCTACTTATGATCAAATTTCTGATTAGGGCATTTGTAGGATGATCGGAGGGCTGAAATTCGACGTGTACAGTTAAAATATACTCAAAAGATCATATATGAAGTTTTGCATGAAGTTGATTGTCAAAAATCATAATACTTAAAAATGACAATTTAACTTAACTAATGGCATTATGAAAAACGTGAGATTTTCGAAATCAGATCTTTCTACGACGTTTACGGGATTATTCTAAGCAACTTTTGTAGAGGGTCCTTTATCGGATCTCCTACGAATGGTCTGTTGTTTTCAAAACAAGGTAAACGCTTAATATTAAATAATAAAAAAAATAAAAATAAAGTTCTAAAGATTTTCAAATAAATCCCAAAAATCTGGGGCGTTACAGGATGAGAAGAGGATTTGTTTCTGGAAGGATGTGTAGACGGGGAGAAGAGCCTTAAAGAAGAGTTTCTGACATTATCCAAGTTAGGTCCGGATGCAGATATCCCCATAGCTCGATGTTATTCTGTGTCTGGTTATGTAGCAGTCTGGACCCCTCATGTCAAAGGAACCTATCAGGCACGGAAGTGGCTAACTTCATCCAACTTTTGGAGCGTCTTCATAGCTATCACCCATTTTTTTGTAAGAGAGATTGAATGGTGTGGAATGTGGGGAGAGATCAGGTCAGTTTTCGGTTCGTTCGTTGTACAATATGATGCATAGCGTCCTACAGTATTTTTCCTCCATTCGTTTGGCATTTTCTTTGATCTTACAATCTTCTTGAACAACTTTAACAACTAAAATAGCACATTATCTCCCATACACTTCCAAACCTTTATTGGTATACCATATGGTCCAAGGGCCTTTTCTATTTTCATTTTCTCGAAGCTTCTTTCACTTCAAATATCCTAATCCTTAGAATGTATCTATGGTCTCCGACATCCTTTGAGTTTATAGTTCTATTTCTATGCACTTAGAGTGGTTGTCATTTAGCGAGTTCTGAAAAATAGCATCTCCACCTTTCGTTAATCTCATTTTCCTTTACTAGTACCCACTGTTTATTGCTCTTAATGCATCTAACATGATCTAGGTCCTTACCCTTCCTCTCTCTAATTTTTGCGAGTACGAGGACATCTTTCTCACCTTTGCCTCTCCAATCTGTTGTGAGATCATTATAAGTCTCAAGTTTAGCCTCACTTACTACTTTCTTAGCAATCTTTTTGGCATTTATGTGTTGTTCAAAATTTCATCATCTATATTCCCTTGTCAGCCTTTAAAACATGAACAATTCTCGTGAATAGCTTTTTGTACATCGTCATTCCACCACCAAATTTCCTTTTATGTTTGGCTTTCCGCTCTAGATATTCCTAAAACATCTTTTGTCACGTTCTTAATGCACTCAGCCATCTCATTCCACATAACATTTACTTCTTCCTCGACATTCCACTTTCCTTTTTCCATTGATTTATTTCTGAATAACATTATCTCATTATATGTACAACTTTATCCTTTAAATCTTAATCTACCACTATCCCCACACCATTTTTATTATTGTTCTTTCCTATGTACCACAGTTTATATACATCAATTTCTCTAGTTTTTGCCCCTTTCTACTCGGTCTCTTGAACACATGCTATGTTAATTCTCCTTCTTTTGATTGTATCTACTAACTCCATACTCTTAGTTAACAATGTTCCTATATCCATGCGCACTAGCTTCTTTACCCATGCGCATCCAGAATGGCGTGGGAATCCTTGCCTACTAATATCAACCAGGTGTTGTTGCAACATATCACTTTCAGGGGACGCCCTAGCCAACCCTTTCCCATTTCTCACTACACCTGGGTTTTGATGCAACACATTGTGTAACGCCCCGAAACCCCAAGGGTCGAGTACAAACTCGATCCCCGGCATCCCAGGAGTTACTAATGCGTATGCAATGCGTGTCATTCAAGTATTTGGCCAATATGGCATCAAATCATAGTGATAGGTCAAGCTAGGAAATGAAATAGGGACGTACCAGCAAATAAGTAAGTTAAACAGCAATGTACGAAGGGATCCACTCAACCTGTCTGATTGGGCCTCTTCTAGCTTGCTAGCTCATGAGGGACCTGCACCAATGAAAGTGCCTGGATGGTGTTTTAGAACACCGTCCCAAAGTGGGAGTGAGTCATCAACTCAGTGGTTCCATTTCCCTAAGTTACTCAAAGCACAAATGTAATCAAACGTAGGTAATGAAACAACATACGTATACAGTAGTCATAAGCATAGTATGTAATAAAACGAACATTCATACATAGCAGTCAAAAGCATAAGCATAGAACCTTTCTAGTCACAACCGATAGTGAGTGGCACCACCACTCACCCGCACAGACTCAAGTCACCAATGAATGGGGCACCACCCCACCAGTCGCACAATCACATCTTATAATCTTAATGCATGAATGCATGAAGTGCAAATGCATGCCCGGACACCGGTTTTTAGTCACAGCCGCCAGTGAGTGGCACCACCACCTCACCCGCACAGACAATACATGCCATGCCGAACTATGTATGATTAGCCGAGTTATTAGTTATTCCGGTTTAACATCCAGCCGGTTGGCGAAACCACTGTACCATTATTCTATCACCAGGCCAAACTGGGACCATCTGGCTCCCTGCGTGGCGAATGCATCTCATCGCCAGTAACCCCTCGATCCAAGTATGGTTAGGCAGTGGCCCGTCAGCCATGCCCAAGCCAAAGCAGAAGGGTCGTCACCCAACCACTAATATAAATAATTAACTTAGAAGTGTGGGCTTGTTATTCAAATTAACAATAATGCCCGGGTTGTTCAAGTAGGGCTCTGGCACGAAACAATCGGCCGGGTATTTGACAGGGCTGCTCGAACAACCCTGTGCTCAATGGTCACTACGGGGAGGCACCACCCCAGCGTAGGCCGACAGCTCGGGCATAGGTCCCATACCACCATCCCCGGCTCATGAGACTTGGGGATCGATCGCCGTACAATTTTAAGTGGGCCCATCCAGTGGTGACAATGGTACTTAGGTTCGAATAGAAGCGATAGGTTACACACAATACGCCCAACCCGGAGTCGGGCTGACACCTTCGACTGAGACGAAGACGGGGGGGTCGGCCTTAGGCGCCCGTGGCCCGCGTGGTCCTCACACCACAGCCGATCACCCGCATTCTACCTCCGTCGACGGTTTCAGTCCCAAAGGGGCAATCGGCCTCATGCAGCCGCCCCTAATTCTCATCCATTTGCCGAGTTAGACAAATCATAGGAAAACACTTCATCACAGCAAATTGTTGTATACATCAAGCATAATTTAAGAACATGAGACATAAATATGAACGTAAAAGTGATTCTAGCATACGTGATAGCCTTAAAGAATTCTACGCAAGCAAATTTCAACACATAGTCATCATATAGGCATACTTCTAACATCTCAACAACAATGACAGCAAAATTAATCAAAAATTTGGACATTAACTACATTTGAAGGCATTTGGTGCTAGGCAACCTAGAAGTAAATGGTCCGCACCTTAAATCTCTTGGTTACTTTCAAGAAATCCTGCAAAATGAGGGCTACATGTTAGAGAGTTGAGGATGGAACTTAAGAGAGGCTGATGGGGGTTGAAGGATTTACTCCTAACTCACCTTTAGGGTTGACGGAATGAACTAGTGGTGAAGGTCGGGCCCAAGTGTGTTCATATCTTAGAAAAGGCGAATTTACGGGGCGTTACAATCTACCCCCCTTAAAAACCAATTTCGCCCCCGAAATTGTTTAGGTTCACATTTAACGATCTTATCTGACGATACACCGGTGCTAGATCCGATGGTTTAGCTCGTGCTCATTGTTGGGTTTATCCCCAGTATTCTGATCTACTTATACGACTGAGCCTATTTTCTGAATGCTAACTGTTCTCCTTATACAAGTCTGGCTACTAACGTCTCGAGAGGACAAGTCGGGTCCTACTTAGTGATTTACCCTATGTTTCGATCCTGGGACTGGGGGCTATGGGCCCACACGCTTCCGCTGCGCCACTCTGATGGGCTCATGTCATAATGCCTGAGTTTATATGCATGCAAGGACGTATGCTAACTACACTGGCCTGACTTATGCGGTCTACCCCCCTTAAAAAAAAAAAATCTTGAACGATCGGGTTAGTACGGAGAAACGGTGGTGATAGGCCTGATTCTGGTACGTCGATCCTCTACCTGGCTAGGGCAGAAAGTTCATTGTATCCCTTCCAATCCTGGTGGATCCCGGTCTTCTGCTCAGCCACAGCAGTGAGTCCTTTGGTAATCGCCCAGGATCAGGAATTGGATCAGACCGCGAATACCTCGCTTAAGCATGGTTCCGTAAATCCGTTGTTTGGTCACCCTAGGCGTTCGGAGGGGGTTGAAGGAAGGTTTGGGCCTCTTGGTGGGAAATGAAAGAGGGTTGGGGCTCTCTTTAAGAGAGTGTTGGGGCAAAGATGAGAGGGTTTAGCAAGGGTAGGAAAAAATGGGGTGAAAAATGGGAGAGAGAAGTGAAAATGAGAGGAAAAAGAAAAAAATCAGTTTTAAGGTCAAGGAGGTCCGGTGGCATGGCACCCTACAGTGTGCGATGGCACCCTATAGGTCTGGAAAACTTTGTTAGCATCGTATCAAACTACTCCATCGACACTAATTCGCATCATGTGCACACAATTATCAACATACAGGCTGAAAATAGAGGCATTTCATAGCATCCAAAATCAAAGCAAACAATGACAATAGTTCATTCATGAAATAGAGAGATCTCAACAACCTATCATCAAATCTAGACATTCCCGAATGCCTAATCAAGGCATTGACCACATAACGATGTTTGATACTAAGCAACCCTAGGGTCTTAGTTTCTATGTTCGAGTGGATCATGCTAGTCAAGTAGGGGCGTGATCCTAAGGTATAATGTCTCTAATCTCAGAGTGCTATCTCGGTTAGCGGGTTCATTGTGATAGGTCCATACTCCACGGCCCGACTCAATCTATCACCTGCTCTGATACCATCTTTGTAACGCCCCGAAACCCCAAGGGTCGAGTACAAACTCGATCCCCGGCATCCCAGGAGTTACTAATGCGTATGCAATGCGTGTCATTCAAGTATTTGGCCAATATAGCATCAAATCATAGTGATAGGTCAAGCTAGGAAATGAAATAGGGACGTACCAGCAAATAAGTAAGTTAAACAGCAATGTACGAAGGGATCCACTCAACCTGTCTGATTGGGCCTCTTCTAGCTTGCTAGCTCATGAGGGACCTGCACCAATGAAAGTGCCTGGATGGTGTTTTAGAACACCGTCCCAAAGTGGGAGTGAGTCATCAACTCAGTGGTTCCATTTCCCTAAGTTACTCAAAGCACAAATGTAATCAAACGTAGGTAATGAAACAACATACGTATACAGTAGTCATAAGCATAGTATGTAATAAAACGAACATTCATACATAGCAGTCAAAAGCATAAGCATAGAACCTTTCTAGTCACAACCGATAGTGAGTGGCACCACCACTCACCCGCACAGACTCAAGTCACCAATGAATGGGGCACCACCCCACCAGTCGCACAATCACATCTTATAATCTTAATGCATGAATGCATGAAGTGCAAATGCATGCCCGGACACCGGTTTTTAGTCACAGCCGCCAGTGAGTGGCACCACCACCTCACCCGCACAGACAATACATGCCATGCCGAACTATGTATGATTAGCCGAGTTATTAGTTATTCCGGTTTAACATCCAGCCGGTTGGCGAAACCACTGTACCATTATTCTATCACCAGGCCAAACTGGGACCATCTGGCTCCCTGCGTGGCGAATGCATCTCATCGCCAGTAACCCCTCGATCCAAGTATGGTTAGGCAGTGGCCCGTCAGCCATGCCCAAGCCAAAGCAGAAGGGTCGTCACCCAACCACTAATATAAATAATTAACTTAGAAGTGTGGGCTTGTTATTCAAATTAACAATAATGCCCGGGTTGTTCAAGTAGGGCTCTGGCACGAAACAATCGGCCGGGTATTTGACAGGGCTGCTCGAACAACCCTGTGCTCAATGGTCACTACGGGGAGGCACCACCCCAGCGTAGGCCGACAGCTCGGGCATAGGTCCCATACCACCATCCCCGGCTCATGAGACTTGGGGATCGATCGCCGTACAATTTTAAGTGGGCCCATCCAGTGGTGACAATGGTACTTAGGTTCGAATAGAAGCGATAGGTTACACACAATACGCCCAACCCGGAGTCGGGCTGACACCTTCGACTGAGACGAAGACGGGGGGGTCGGCCTTAGGCGCCCGTGGCCCGCGTGGTCCTCACACCACAGCCGATCACCCGCATTCTACCTCCGTCGACGGTTTCAGTCCCAAAGGGGCAATCGGCCTCATGCAGCCGCCCCTAATTCTCATCCATTTGCCGAGTTAGACAAATCATAGGAAAACACTTCATCACAGCAAATTGTTGTATACATCAAGCATAATTTAAGAACATGAGACATAAATATGAACGTAAAAGTGATTCTAGCATACATGATAGCCTTAAAGAATTCTACGCAAGCAAATTTCAACACATAGTCATCATATAGGCATACTTCTAACATCTCAACAACAATGACAGCAAAATTAATCAAAAATTTGGACATTAACTACATTTGAAGGCATTTGGTGCTAGGCAACCTAGAAGTAAATGGTCCGCACCTTAAATCTCTTGGTTACTTTCAAGAAATCCTGCAAAATGAGGGCTACATGTTAGAGAGTTGAGGATGGAACTTAAGAGAGGCTGATGGGGGTTGAAGGATTTACTCCTAACTCACCTTTAGGGTTGACGGAATGAACTAGTGGTGAAGGTCGGGCCCAAGTGTGTTCATATCTTAGAAAAGGCGAATTTACGGGGCGTTACACATTGCTTACAGGGAAGGCCCGAGCATGAGTTTGGGATTTCATATTGTTCGGATTCATGATGGAAGTTATGGCATAAGTTTGGCATCGGCTGCCAGATGGATGCAACCCTCCTCTATCCGACCATCAGATGGAACACCTGATGTTAGTCTTAGGGCCCAAAATTCATATGCATCATCCGTGTCAAGCTTAGGGCCCAAAAAAGAAGCCTGATCCATAATTCAGGTGGGACACACCATAAGGAAACAATGAACAGGAAAACATCCGCCCTTCCAAGTGTTTCCCTTGGTGTGGCCCGCTTGAATCATGGATGGGGATGATTTTTAAGTTTGAGACCTAAACTGGGGTGATGCATCTCTGATGGTTGGAGCAGATGTCATATCCACAATATAATGGGCCCCTGGAAAATCAAGGGTGGATTACCTCCTACCAACTATTTCTTATCATGTGACCCACATGAATGACGGATCAGACTGATTTTTGGGCCCTAGGCTAACATCAGGTGACTCATCTGATGGTTGGCTCAAATGTATGTGAGAAATAAATCAGGGTAGGCCCACTCCAAGCAGACCGCATGGATGCATTCGTGTGGTACTGCTCACAGGTGAGCATTTCACACATGCACATGCATGCACGAGCACATACACAAACACACAACGCATAATTAGTTGGGATAAGATTTAGAAGATGATATATACCATATATAACATGAGTAGCTCTGGACATTTTTGCTCCTATAATTAGTCGTGGGGATGGGAAAATCTTTGGGGTTTTTTCATCAATGTAGCCCGTCAACCCAAGGGCAGTTTTGTCCTTTCAACTCCTTGGGAGTAGCCCACACCCACTTCCCTTCCCAAGACATAGCGTTAAAGAGCCCATGTGACAGGTTATGGCCTTATGGGGGGTCCAATATGATGAATCTGTAACATCCACATTGTACATTTGTTGTGTTGGATCATGGTAGGATGGCAGCCCAAAAACGAGACAAATTTAAAGCTGTTGTGGGTCACGGCAATGGAAAAAGTAAGATGAGTCGCCCACCGTTGAAACCCTTCTCTTGTTCTCTCTCTGTGTAGCTCGTATGTGTGTGGCTGCACCTTTTCCCCAAATCAAAACTATGGACATTAACATTGTTAGATAGTAGCAATCTGTTGGGTATATGAATGGTTATGATTTCTCTGAAGAGAGGGAGGGAAGGAGTTTCACACCCTATCATTCGAGTGAGGGAGGTATCATTAGACACATTTTTAATTTTCTCTATCACTACAAAGATTGTCCTTCTGGGATGGAGGGATTCACATCATGCCCAAAAACAATGGTATTCTACTTCCATCAATGGCAATTTGATCATGCTAGGTACCATATAAGCATTTTTAATTATCTCTATCATGCCAGGGTTTGAGAAATTTTGTGACATTCGGCTATTAACCATGCTGCTTTCTTACAGTTAAGTGGTGGAGAAAAGCAGCGTGTAGCACTTGCCCGTACTTTCTTGAAGGGACCTTCTATTCTGTAAGTGATTCTTGTTCTTGTACTCTCTATCTATCTATCTATCTCGATGTTGATGGGAATCCAGCAATCATTTCAAGGTCTGAATTTCCAAAAGCTCTTTTTGAAAGGAGAGGTGCATGATGATGATGATGATACTAGAGCTAAAGAGAAGTGCATCATGATGATGATGCTAGAGCTAAGGAGACACCGTTCTTCCTTAAAAGCCATTCTGATCAGGCTTTGCACTTCGCGATTCATTAGCACTAGAGTTTCCTTGTTTCAAAGCCAGCAAGAGAAATGGCAATCCCGTTCAACCTTTCTGGAACATTAAAAAAGATTCATTGAAATGGGAAGAGATTTCAAATGTTGCTCGGGATAAATAAAAAGCGTCCATGGTTCTGATCTGATGAAGATGCCCATTTAATAATGTTATGAGTTGCCTTGTACTATTAGTGGGCTCTGAGAGTGCAAAGTAAAGAAGCCCTTTGTGAAGGGATCTGGATTTTGCCTTGACCGAGCCTTTACCTCCAAAGGACCGGCAAAGACCATTTAGTCTCTCCCTCGTCTCAAAAGAGACCAAGAGTAATTCTATCAGAATTGAGCCTGTAAAAACCAATACTGTCTTTCCTTCAAGACTTGTCAAATGCTTTCCATTTAGCATCAGATTTTAACACCCTTACACTGGAAGTGGTTACTTGTTTCCAATCCGTAAGGAGATCATGGGCGACCACCCCTGGAATTCAACGATTCCAATGCCCCCATCGAACGAGGAGCCCATTAACAGTCTCCCTAAAGGTCTCCATGGATCTCTCTCCATCTTCAGAAGTTTTTCCATTCCTTGTCTTCCATATCTCCTAAATGATAGCAAAGAGAATCATTCTCAACAAGATCTGCCCTCTAGTACAGAAAGCACTGTGAGACCAACGACCATTAACATCACCATTTTTTTCTGTTCTACCTTTCTCAAAATTGTAATTGAAATACTGAAAGACATTATGGTGAATGAGGACCAATCGCCTACAACCCATTTCTACACCCATTTTGCCCTTGAAAATAGATGATATTTTAAATAGCAAAATTGGAAACAGAAGTTTTGAAGGAAAAAGATTAAAAATGTTGCAGTGTACACCCACCTGTAGGCAATCATTCCACTGTGAATATTAGTTCATAGAAGAATAAGAAGAAGAAGAAAATCATATCTAAACTGTTGTAAAGGCGGAACAGGATTCATGTAGCCGACGCTAATTAGTTGGGATATGGCAATGATGATGATGATGATGATGACTGTATCCAGCTAAACTGATGTGAATCAAAATTACAAACAGTATATTGAGGGTTATTAAGCAAGATGAGAAATGATGGGACTCTTTCACAGATTATCAGGGTTATTAAGCAATTAAATGGAAAACTTAAGGTTCAAGAAATCTCATTTTTGCACCTGCTTGATAATATCAGCATATATCCATGAGGTTTTTCATGAAAATGCTGAATTTATTTAGTCATGACCATTGTAATCTTCATTTCTGGTGCTAGGCTGTGTGATGAAGCTACAAGTGCTCTTGATAGTACAACAGAAGCAGAGATACTGAGTGCATTGAAGTCTCTAGCAAACAATCGAACTTCGATCTTTGTTGCTCATCGGCTTACGACTGCAATGCAATGCGATAAGGTTTGGATTCTCTGCACAGAAAATTATGAGAATGTGTTTGTTTTGTGGGATGTGTAATGTGACTTATGTCTTCTAAAAGAAAATCTCAATGCCTTACTTTTTCCAGAGAAAAAATACACACTATTTTTATTGGATGCTCTAAATGCCCTTACTTCTTTTTAAGCTAGATTAACCCATAACTGCAATGTCTTGCTTTGTCCATATTTCTCACAATTTGTTGATTCCTGTGCCCTCTCTCTTATTGGGTTTTTCAGATCATTGTTTTGGAGAATGGCAAGGTAGTAGAACAGGGCCCACATGAAGTTCTCTTGTCGAGGGCAGGTAGATATGCCCAGCTATGGGGACAGCAAAATAATAGTGATGGAATTGACATAACCATCAAATCAGATATGTGATGCATCTAGACAAAATAACACTGATGCGATTGACATAAACCATCAAAGCAGAAATGTGAGGCATCTAGAATTTCAATAAGCTGCGTCCCAATCGTTTACATATACCTTGTAGAACAGTTCTTTTTTTTTCAGTTATTTGTAACAAGGTTTTAATTTTGTACGAAAATGTATTATTTTTTTCCCTGAGCTCATTCTGACGGTATTGTATTGAGGGGTGAATCGGTATATCCAGCCTTTTTCTGTGCTCTCTCGAACACCAGTGACCTCCAAAGCATGGCCAGCACCCGGGAGGTCATCCTCAGGCCTGCCCCCTAACTCAGGAGACCATGGTGGCCTCCTCCCTTCAAGCTCACCCAACCATTGGAGCTTCTCATTCCCCCCCATCTGGAGGTGATCCACTCCAACGAGTCATTAAAGGCAGCTGGGGGCCTACCTCAAGCGGTCGACCAACGGCATCCCCTGTGACCCATTCGAGGGAATACTTTGTGGTATTGTATTGCAATTTTAACATTGGGGATCTGGTCTCAACTTATCAAACAAACAATCATTTGTACACGGTTATAGAGAATAGATGATGCCATGGAAGGAAGTTTTATAAGATATTAGAGCATATTAATTTAGAGATTTTATGTTTATAAACTGTATTAATCATAGAAGACTTTTTTCATAGGAAGAGATGATCACGTAGTGTTGGCAATATTTCAAAAGACACTGAAATTTAAATTTTCAAAAGAAAAAAAAATACATATTTTAAAATCTTAGAAAGGATCCCTGTCTAGTTTACATGTTCCAAAAAAAAAAAAAAAAGTGCGACCTATGGTAACAATTCTACCTCTGATTTGTGTTATGTGATTGCTACAGTAGTCCGATATCGATCTTCCAATGTAGAAAGTCTTTCCCCGATCTAATTCGCAAAAAGTTGTCAGCATATGCCTGAGGTAGGGTTGTGCATGTGCACTTGAGAGGTGCCCAAAAGATGGGCCCCACACGTGGACCTGTGATGGAGGAGAGATGATTCTCCCTTGTGTACTTCTCGTTTACTTCCTTTTTCTTGTGCACTATACTTTCCTAGGGGTGGGGATGTCCAAAGCTCTCCATTGCACTATTTCCTTTGGGATGGGCTTTCTTTTCGATGAGGAATCATGGTTTTAAATGAAGCATTAGTTATGGTATACCTTACAAACTTTATTGTGCCCTAAGCCATCAAAAGTTTGTATATTCATCCGTCCAATGCCAAATACCTCCAGGTCCTCTCACTGTCCAGTGGTGTCTACTCTTGACCAAAATTCCATGCTGGTTTAAGAGGTGGACCTTGAGATCTCAACCATGAGATGTCTCATCAAGAAAGATAAATCACTTTTAACAATTAAAATAAAAGTTCAAGTTCAAGAGTTAAAAATTTTCAATTAAACATTTGAAACCTTTTGAGGGTCAATCCCATGAGAAAACAGGTCCATGAACCAATGGATCCCTTTTTGAATCCTGTGGACCATGGCCGCATCCTTAATGCATGTACCTAACCACACTTGTATGTCAGCTATAAATGTAACCTTATAAGTTAAGCTAAAGCATAATATATTAAGTGCTCGTATTCTCCGTATGACCTCAAGTCTTAAGGATTAGTTAAAGCTAGTGCATAATCAAGTTAATTAGACCTGGGCATTATGGAAATTGTAGAGAAAATGTGCATTTGGATATAATGGCCTCTAGCCAAGGGAGAATTGTGTTTCATCAATCTTGGTATACAATTCTTGATTTTTTTAATTCTCGATTTAGCAATTACCACATTTAATTATGTCATCAATGGTAAGACTAAACAAATTGTCATCAATATACATAATCATAATAATCATTATTGGCTTTCCAAGGTACATAATATCAATACACAGTACTCTCACTTCCGAAGTTACTGATAGAAATATAGAGTGCTATTGAGGTATGATCATGCACGACCATAGTTTATTAAGCTTACAATGCTACACCTTTTTCTCTCTCGAGCATGTATGCAAGACGTAAGAGCCATCATGAAGATCAACTGGCATGACAATTAGGCTGATACACTCATCACCACTGAGATGAATGGATGGCTAATGCTCTAACATACTGTAAAGGTGTGGCCCTACCTGATGAGTGGAGTACGTGGTGATCTTTGTGATGGGCCCAACTTTGCACAGTTCGAATGTGTGATGCTACTTGAAAATTAGCATGCTAAGCATACCGTGGTCTGTATGTTTTCACCTTCATATAGGGGGCTACATGTACCTTAATAAGCTATTGAAGTCTATAAAGGCCTGTTTAGTTGTTCTGGAATTCTGTCCCAGGTTTTTATGTTTCCTGGGGAAGATTAGAATACTATTTTCTTGGGAAATGATTATACTTTGTTTAGTTGATACACCAGGCTTCGTAGGGAATCTGGAAAATGTCTAAAATTCTCAGGTTTTCCATTCACCATTCGGTTGGAGCATGTTTTTGAGAAGTTTGCCAATGGAATTCTTGGGAAATGTCAAAACCAACATGCGAGTGTAAACCAATGACTATTCTTGTAAAAAAGGAGAGAAAAAAAACACTAGCAACCAAACACCCAACAAGTTAGTTAATAAATAGGGAGAGGGAGTTCATTTTTAGATTCGTCTCAATTGATTTGCAGGAGCTGATCCAGTGCCAGAAGGGAGGGCATCTTGCTGCCTCCCAATGTGCACTTGTGAAAGTTGCATCTATGATTGAAACTGGACACCCGGCACCAGGTCTGCCATTGGCTTGCCGCTAATGAAAATTCCTTGGATTGGCCTACCGTCGCCATCCAATAAATGGAACCTTTGTCACTGAATCTGAGCTGTTGCGGACTTTTGTGCTCGCCCATTTGCATGATTAGGATTGTTAAAGTGGTGCCTTTGCAATCTGGCCCTTCTACCATTTGACCCATCAAATGAAAGGTTCTGATCTAGTCCATGTACACCACGTGCTGCAATGATATGACGCTGCCTCTTGAGAGAAAAGCCTCCAAATTCACATGGTACACTAGATGTTGAATTGCTTTTTAGTGAAAGTCGAGGAGCCCTTCTAAACAAGCTGGATGCCATACTGACAGGCCCCCTAGGGAACCCTTGCAGAATAAGCTTCTCCTACAAGGACTTGTAGAGGAACTGGCCTCTGAAAACACGAACGGTTAGAGAAAGGTGTAGCAACAGTTTAAGACATTTAACAATGTCTGGGAGATTCCTGGGCGAACCATCACATTCAAAGTTTGGATCATGAATCACAAACCCCACTCATACAAACTGAACGTGAAGAGTATAACCCTTCAGAGGAAGCACTACATAGTAACTCATCATTACCGGTCACATGCTTTTATTCCATCATTAACTAGTTCAGCACCATAACTGAAGAGGAAGAAAAGCAAAGGTGGCACCACTCAATGCTAATTGGTCCACCAATAATTCGGCCCATCATGCACCCATTGAAACAGGTTTAGTCACCTACATTTTCCTATTGAAAATACATCTTCAGCCATCCCATGGGCTCAAGGGCCCACTGCTCAGGTTGGACCAATCAGAGGGGAAATCAGCAGCAACTGGAAAAGGATGGTGGTCCACTGAAGGTAAAATGGAAGGGTAACCCAAATCTCTCTTTTGTACAAAGCCAATGGATACAAGAGAAGACGGACAGTCGAAATATCAGCAACTGGTTATGAAGAGATTCGCCTGAAATGGTCACTTCTGAGACGAGGATGATGCCATGAACAATCCCCAGCTGAACATATTATATATATATATATATATATAGACACACACACACACACACACACACACACACCATATTCAAATTGGCTATCATGAAAATGGAGCCTCAAACCAACACCCTTTTTTTTCTGAAACAAATCCACAGCAACGATAACAGAAGCGATACAGAACCTGAAATTCCAATGCTGGAATCAGAACGCATGAGAGAACATGAGGTTGATGTACCTTCAGAAGAAAGACCACCATCTCCTGCTCCTGTTCTCCCTATGCTCTGGGGATCCAGCAGAGCTCCCTGACGATCTAGGAAGCGGCTGGCGCTCTGGTCCTCCAAAACCACATGGGGCTTGCCTGTTGGCGACAGGGTTCCGGAACCACAGAACCAAAGCAATACCAACAATACTGACAATTGGGGCTGCAGCAAGAAAAAGCCACCTGTGTCTCCTACCACCCTCTCCATCTGAGCTACCCACAGCACGGCCCATTTCGCTAAAATTCCCCTGCTCCACTCTTCTGTAGGTAGATTCATTCGCTTCTACGGCCCCAGCATCATTGGAGATATCAGATGAACTGTCGTCCTCACTTGGATCCTGCTGTGGCCAAATCTCATGGATTTCAGTTCTAATGCCCGAGTTGCGTTTCCCCTCCTCGTAATCCTTGTCATCCGTTGGGAGCTCATATCGGCAAACTGGGCATGAATTCCTCGTACTCAACCATGGCAAGATACAGGAAGGGTGGTAGAGGTGTGAGCAGGGCAGCTGGCTGGCCTCACTATCTATGGCCAGAGGATCCTTACAGACCGCACAGATCAAGCCACCATGCTTCTCGTGTTCCTCTTCGATGATGACACGTGGCAGGCTCCCCACAAAAGATGCAGCTGCTGGAGGGGCCCCACGCCTTGAAGCATCAGTTTCTGCAAGCTGCTCGAGCAGTTCTTCAAACCCTCTCGTGTCAAGGTAGTCGCCGGCATTCCCGACGTACTCCGAATCCTCCAAGTTAGCAAAGATGTTAGGCATATAATATGTGCCCCTACTTTCCTGCATTCTCAAGCGGATTCTACCACTATTCCCAGGAAATCGAAGCTGAATCTGGTAGTCCATGTGGCCGCTACTTACGTCAGTGATGTTATTATCTCCAATCTGACCATCCACCCTTGGACTTTGAGCCGCATCTTCTTCAGCATCAACCTCTTCCCATTCACCATCTTCGTCTTCATCATCCAAATTCCACCGGTCCATGCCCACATGCATCGGGTCGATGTCCGTATCGCTATCCATGCTGCTCCCATCATCTGCTTGCATGAACATTTCCCTTTCTAGCAAACTGTGCGCATCCACCGAAGCATCTGATTCCCCTCCATATGCACTGAAAGAAAAGCCATCACTCTCACCAGTGAATGGGCCATACCCGCCAAAACTGATGTTGGAGTCACTCTCACCAAAAAGAGAATCCAAATTATCTACACCCTCGCTTTCATTGTCAGAGAGCGGCGCCCTCCGCCATCTCCTAGACCTGCTCTGAGGCGTATGAGAGGTTGAACGCTGCAGTACTGCCAAAGCAGCATCACCATCTGGTTGGATGTCAGGCTCTGGGATAGATGTCGTGATGGTATTTTGATTTTGCCTGACCAGATTAATCAGGTGAGAGAACTGCTGCGAGAACAGATCCTCGATCGACTCAGAACTCCTGTACCTGGATCGCCCCCTACGCAGCCTTCTCGTATGAGAGTCCCGGACAGTTGCCTCGAGATCATTGAAAAACATACCTTTACATTCCCTGCATATGCACATTGCTTCAGAACCCTCGTTCTCCTCATTATCCTGCAGAAAGATTCTTCTGCATAGGATGCAATGTGCCTCATGATGGTCCGGATGGTGAACTGTACTGTCATTCGCCAACGCATGATCTGCTGACTGAAGGGACCCTTGAGCTATCCATTGTGATTCTGAATCCATATGGAAATCTTCTGGAAAATAATTAGATATTAGAAACAAAGGCTTGATTTGTTTAGACAGAGAAACAAAAATGTATAGCATGAAACAAGTACCAAGTAACCAAGAATTGGAATACCCTAAAAGTGGAAGCTGAAACAAGTTGGGAAAGAGACTGCTCGGGCAAGCAGGTTGGACGGACTTAATTAGCCTGCCAAAAAAATAGAGGATTATGACTAGAGTGGAATGATACATCAGATTGATACATGGAAATTCACTGTGCACAGTCGCCACTTTTGATGGACTAGCGTTTAGAGATATTGAATAATGTTCCAGCAAGACTGATCAATAGACTAAAATCTGCATTTTCAATTCAAAGCAACTGAACTGATCCCGCCATTGACAGTATTAAGGGGAAAAGCAAATTGTCAGTGATAAACCTAAAATAAAAATACTCGAAATCTGTCAGAAATGTGGCCTTAAAAGTCATTTCCTACATGAAGGAAAGACTGTGTTGTGAGTTTGTTACACCATATGGGTGCATGAGAAACATTTTCTGAAAAAAGAAAGAACGAACGAACGAAAGAAAGAAAGAAAAAAGAGGAAAAGAGGATGCCATGGCCCCAAATGCAGTTGCTTGATGCTTCTTTTTGAGCAATGATATCAATTTTTTGCCCTCTTAGTGTGAACTGAAACAACAGTATAATTGGTCAGCTGATAAAATTCTAGACCACAAATAAATACAGGAACAACAGTCGCAGTCCATGGAACCCAATCACTTGTTTAGAAGTTCAGCTTCCATCCCAAGTTTTGGTGACCAGGTGGCAAGATCCAATGCAGAAGATCACGGTGGTTATAGGACCACGGGACCCACTTTTCTTTTCTTTTTTCCAGTTAAAATGCAGATCTGGTAGCCTGGCTGGTGGGGAAGCCATTTCTGCTAGCCTGTGGTTCTACTGTGACCACCTCAAGTTCGTGGAAATTGGTGCCTCACCAGCCAGCAATACCCACCTTAGTTGCATACTTCTCTAGATGGAGGAATTGGTTTCCCATCAGCCAGTGAACTTCCCAGCCCAAGTCAAGTGTTGGGGTAAATTTCCTTCCTCTTTCACTTTGATCCAATGTTTTAAATAGCAGTAGTGTGTAGTATAGCGTTCAGCCCTCTGTAGTGTGTAGCGTAAGTAGTGTAGCATAAACTATATGATACTTCTATTTTTTAATTTATAAATAAGAAAAATATGATAAATAGTAAGAAAAAAATAGATATATATATATATATATATATATATATATATATATATATATATATATATATATATATATATATATATATATATATATAATGCCTAAAAGATGATTCATTTTTTCAAGCATGTCCAAACAAGTTATTAATTATCATTTATCAAAAGCCAATCCACATATATATAATAAATCAAATCATTATCACATCAACAACTTTCAAAGAAAACCACTTCAATTAATAATGTCTAATAGAAACCACAAGTCACAAGTATGAAAAGAAATTAAAATCCCACAGGTTGAGAGTATTAAGTATAAAATACAAAATACGATTATATATATATATATATATATATATATATATATATATATAGAGAGAGAGAGAGAGAGAGGGGAATGCTCACTTGCGCACTTCTCGTGAGAGAACTCGTGAGCACTTTTTCTTGGCTCATCACACATGATGTGATCCCAAAATCTGAGCCGTCCATGTGACGCAGCACCCCAAAAAACCTCTAGGGCCCATCTTTCAACTTGTTCCAGAACTTTGGTGGGCCATGAAAGAAGGAAACAATTTCCTCCCTTGATTTGCCTCTTGCTTTCTGCTGCGGCCCACCACAGTTTTGGATCAGGTTGAAAGATGGGCCCTAGGGGTTTTTTGGGGTGCTGCATCACATGGACGGCTCAGATTTTGGGCTCACATCATGTGCGATGAGCCATGAAAAAGTGCTCATGAGTCTCTCTCACGAGAAGTGCCCAGGTGAGCATCTCTCTCTCTCTCTCTCTCTCTCTCTCTCTCTCTCTCTCTCTCTCTCTCTCTCTCTCTCTATCTATATATATATATATATATATATATATATATATATATATATATATATAGCGTACTCTACGACACTACATACACTATGCATACATTACGACCCTCGTAGCGCACACTACAGGGGATTTACGCTATGTAGCGTCATAGCTACACTATGGACGCTATTTAAAACACTGGTTTGATATAGTTTCTCTTCAAGTTCTTCTCTTCCTTGTTGGTTTGAGAAAATTGTCTTTGGGTTGTTTGGAAACCACCTTCCAGCTATGTAAAACTTATCTTGTTTGATGATGAGGAAGTAGGTAGTGGCAGATGGTTTCAGTTCAAATAGGACTGTTTGGAAGCAAGCACAGTTCTGTCACAGTCAAGCTAACCCAGACTGCTGTTGTTTGTCAAGCACCTAGGACAGAAGCATCCATCGCATGTGACACATGTGCACGCTTCTACTTTTGGCAAACATGTGGTTCTTGAAAATGTATAATAGCACATGTGGGAGATGCGGAGTGCTTGAACATGCACAGTGGAACACGTGGGAACTTGATGATGGTAGTACATTGGCACATTTACAGCAACTGACTATACCCAGCATGCACCGTAACAGGGGTAACCAAGTCCCAAGCATTTGTAGAAACAAGAAAACCTCTCCAACAGTAAAAGAACAGAAACTAGGTGTGTTTGTTTTTCGTGGATTCTGTGAGGTCCAACATGTGACGAATGAATAGACAAGGTCTTGAACCTGACAAGCCTGACCAAGATTGAACTCTTTTTTTTTTTAACATTGATGATATATTAAAACTGAAGCCGAAGAATAAAAATATACAAAAATACAAAGGTACAACAGCCTCCAACCCAAGCTCCCCCAAAAGAAACAGAAAGCAGGATTGACCTATGCGCCGGTCCACTTATTTAGTTGCTAAAGCAGCGTTGGTTTCTTTCCCACCATAAAGCCCATAAAATCTTACCTTTTTCCTCTCTTTTCCTATCCCCCGGCCGTGCCAAGCAATGAGAAATTCAACAATTGTCTTCTGGAACACACATAAGACCCCGAAGAATTAGAGAAGAAGACCCCACACCTCTTTGGCAAATATGCAATGCATAAATAAATGATCCACAGATTCCGCATCTTTGTAGCACATCAAGCAAACATTTTGGAGATACATATTCCGTTTACAAAGATTATCTATCGTTAGCACTTTATTCCTGCCTACTAGCTAACCAAAAGCCGCCACCTTTAGAGGAGCATTGTAATGCTAGAGAAAAGCCGTTGCCGACACGTCATGATTATCATCAGACGCACACAGGATCGATAGAGTGATCTAACTGAGAAAGATCCTATCTTGGACTTGAACCATCTCAAGGAATCCGCTTCTGAAACAAGAGGAGAAAACTTTGATAACATCTCAATCAATTGAACCAACTCTTCAAATTCCCCGTCTGAAAGATTCCTCCTAAAATTAGGCATCCATGTGACCTCCTCCCCGCTTATAGAATAACAATTAGTCACCACCTCCCCTTCTTCCCTCGCAAGCCCTACTAAAGATGGAAACCTCTCACCCAACCTCACATCTCCCACAAAACATATCTAACCCACTTCCCATCCCCCAAATGAAAGCCTATACCTTCCCACACTTTCTCTTTCAAGGCCGCTACTGATTTCCACAAGTAAGAACATCGATACAAGGATGAAGCCTTCATCCACCACCCCCCTCCCTGAACCCCGTATTTTTTCTCTATAATCATCCTCCATCTAGCCTCTCCTTCCGACCCAAACCTCCATACCCATTTCCCTAATAGCACTAGATTCATCTCTTCTAACTTTAAGATTCCCGCACCTCCTTGATCCGTTGGTTTACAAACTTTATCCCATTTTAAAAGGTGGAATTTGTGCTTTTCCCCTGACCCTTCCCATAAGAAATCCCTTCTTCATTTCTCCAATGTTTCTAAAATAGATTTTGGGCATTTGAAGAGAGATATAAAATAGACCGGGAGATTCAACATAGATGACTTAATCATAAACATCCTTCCAGCCCGGATGCCCTCTTTGCCTTTGAAATCAATTTAATGTGTTTTTTGGAGGAAATAAATGTCCATAGTTATTGAGGAAAAGCTGAGTAATGGAAATCGGTTTCCACGCTACTTTTTCTCAAACAAAGGACAAGCACGACTTCCATGGAAGCTGCTTTGATTTCCAAGGTTTTCCAGTGTAGAGTATTGGCTAGTACAAAGATGCTATTGGAACTACCCAACTACATATGCTATTGCTGTATTGGCCAATACAAATTGGAGCATACAAACATAAATACAATTGAAATGCTACCATTGGCTATTAGATTCAAATTTTTTTTATCGTATTACTGATCTTTTCAATACCCAGACGTATCAGGTCAGGTTGCCGTTATAGGCCATTGTCATTCGATGAATTGCACTATTCCATAAATGATAGAAAACACATTGCAATCTACACTCGATCTATCTTAAAAATGGTCACTTACAAAAGTTGCACATGAAGTGACACCCAATGCATTCAAACAAGCAAATGTGTCACTCGTGCAGTAGGACATCTCAGTGACGCAAAACATGGGTCCCTTCTTGAAGGTCACCAGCCTCAAAAAAATCAGGCTGGTCCACTCACCAGGTGGTCAATGCTAGTATGTCGAATCATACTGTCAGCACGTCTGATTTAAACCGCCCATTGTTTCATACAAGGTGACCCATCTTATGAGTGGAACAGTCTGATTTCTTAACCATGTGACCTTGTGGGGCCCAAATTTTCCACAGCACAGATGTCCTGCACACGTTCCACATTGGCACACGTTCCACAAACATCTCAGTATAGTTCATGATTTCCACACAACAGAATCTGCTGAAACAACAGAGAAAAAAAAAAAAAAAAGGATCAAATCACAATACAACAAGATGCAAGAACATATTGATACAAACTTAAATTATCATACTTTAAACTAAAAATTAAAAAATCACATCAAATTCGTGAAATAAAAAACTTCAAATCGACAGAGGACGAAACCAAAACGGGAATTTACCAAAAGAAGAGAGATCGGCGCTCCAATTCTCCCTGATCAGCAAAGGTTTTCCAGTCTCCAGCCCCTTTTCGGCCATTAAAGAGCTTATGAAGAACGGGATCTTGAATTGCAGCTTGCGACCGCAGAAAGATCGAAAATCCCCACAAAAGGAACAGAATCGAATGTAAAATCGAGAAATCTAGGAGAGCGAGAGAGAGAGAGAGAGAGCGAGGATTTGAGATCAGAGAGATCTAGATTTTCTAGAAATGACAGATTAGGGTTTTGCGAATTAGGGTTTTTGGAGAGAGATTTGTAGGGGAAAAGGGGATTCTGGTTGAGGATTCAAGAGGATGCGATATTCTGCAGAGAGAGAGAGAGAGAGAGAAAGAGGGGATCCAGTGGGAGTGCGTCTTACCTTATTACGGTGCACATTCAATAGTGGGCCCACCTACGATCAACGTAGACCATCAGTTGGAGGTATATACCCTAAAAATTCCCCATGGGATTATTAGAGCCGTTAAGAGCCCAAAAAATGGACGCTGCGAACATTTTACTCGAGCCGTCCGTGTTGCGTGCCCTAATGCCAATGAATCTAGCCATCCAATCAAGATATTTTTTAGGCCAGATTCCATTCAAGGTGTGCCCACTCTATCCAATTGTCGTCATTTGTCATTGGTCTACAACGTGGGGCCCACAGACGAAATTGAGCCGTGAAATTGACTGAAGAATCGTACAGAATCGCCTCCTTATATTCATGGGATCAGATCTTCATTCCGGCTGCGGTGTGGTCCGGATGTAGGAAGCGGATTGCGTGGCACACCACGCCACCTCTCTCTCATGATAAGTGTTCAATCCCTCTATGTTGTGTGGTCGACTTGAGCTTTAGATCAGCGTCGGCTTAATGGCCTAAAATGATCTAACCAAATGGATGGACGGTTTGGATGTAACACATATATCATTACAGGAAGAATATTGCGTCCTTCCTCAGAATGGACGCAAACAATCTGTGGAGGGGCCCACCGTGATGTATCGGTTTATCCACTCCGTCCATTCATTTTATAAGATCATGTTAGAATGTGGACCCAAAATCGAGGCAGATCCAACGCTCAAGTGGGGCATACCAAATAGTGAGCTGAACTCGGCTAACTATTTGTTGTGGCCCACTTGAGCGTTGGATCTGCCTCGGTTTTGAGCCCGTATCCTAACAGATCTTATAAAATAAATGGATGGAGTGGATGAACAGATAGATCATGGTGGCCCCTCCACAGCTCGGTATGTACGCTTGAGGGAGGACGCAATCCGACTCATTACAGGACTACAGAACTTTGCAACGTCACGCAGTCGGTGGTGTCTCGGCTCACCACCATTTTAAAATGATTGTGACTCTTCCCCGTACGCCGATCACGTGGCATAGTTGTAAGGTAAAGGAGACCACTCCAATGGCTGAACCAAGTATAGATGGAGCTTAAAATAAAAATCACACCGACAAAATGACGGTAGCCCATCTGATTTTTCACACGTAGACATCGATTGATTGACGACTAGTATTGACTTTAGAGGGTGAATGGGCATACATATGATCCATCCAGTGTTTCTCATAATTTGAATAGTCCAGATGGCCTTCTATGAGTGCCACATGCTAGAAGAATGTCACTACCATTTTTAAAACGGTGGTCCACTATCATAGGAGTCTTTGTACCGGTGGTTGAAAAGCCATTGGCCCCACCATTATATATGTATTGTTGAAATAGTTTGTTTTAAAATATTTTGAAAAAAGTTAAAAAATATGATTTTTTGGTTTTGTCCCAGTATTGAATGGGAGAGAAAAATTACCTCTTTATAAGTAGGGTGTTGTGCACCTTATTTATGGTGGAAGAGAGGGAGTATGGTGGCTTGCGTGTTCCGCGCACAGGCACGGACTCAATCTCGAGCTCGGGCTTGGTGCGAGGGCATGTGAGGCAGTGTGGCTGTAGAGGCGCTAGTAGCTGCACTTGGCACTTCCCCAACAAGCAGAAACAGCTAGCCATTGAGTCTAAACAGCCAGCATGTAGGTGTGTAACTCTCATATGCATAATAGTCAGAACTGCCAAAAATGGCTAATTTCTCACAACAGCCAGAAAACTGCTAGTGTCATTATAGGCTCTGGACCAAAACTGTCAACCACCCTTGCCTATATAAATCGGACAGGTCTAGTTCATTCCAACACAACAATTGCAATCACAACAATCTCTACTAAACCAGCACTCATCTGATTCTATTAGCCTCTCGGTTTGGTTGATACAAACTAAGCCACGTAGACCAACGTAGTGGTCTACTGCTGTAAGAAGAAGACCGTCATTCCTTTTCTCTCTTTCTTTTCATCATTTACTAGATAGTATTACTGAGTTTCATAATGGTTCCTTCGTTTCTTGCTGAACGCAGAACCACATAAAGCTCGTCGTATCCTGGAAGCAATCCGCCTACAACCTATTAGCAGACTCAAAATAATTTGAATAGGGGCGAATTACGCTTTAAGGACAGCATGCTTTTTCATGTGCTTCAACCTATCCTTATTTCTCGATTTTTTTCAAATTGATTTATTTTCTGATATCATAAATTCTCAACAATCTTAAAGCGTAATTTTCTGATATGGAAACCGAATGAGTATCATCAATCAAGTTAATGAACCGGAATCTAATTCGTCTGGACTGGTTCGATGGAACCAATTTCACCAGATGGCAGGATAAGATAAAGTTCCAGCTTACGGCGTTGAAGATATTCTATATCTTAGACTCGAACTTGAAGCCGCTTCCTCAAGCAACTGATGAAGACACGATTGAGCAGATCAACGCACGTATCAAAAGAGAAAGAGATAATCTACTGTGTCGAGGACACATCCTGAACATGCTATTTGATCGTCTGTATGATCAATACACCAAAATCGAGTCTGCCAAAGAAATTTGGACCGCTCTCGAGTTCAAATTCAAGGCCTAAAGAAGAAGGTACGAACAAATATCTCATAGCTAGCTATTTCGACTACACCATGGTAAATAACAAATCGCCGTTAGCCAAAATCGGAGAATTACAGCTAATTGTTAGCAAAATTAGTGCCCTAAAAATTGATATCCCTGGATCTTTCAAAGTCAGAGCTATTATTGCAAAATTGCCCCCGAATTGGACAGAATACAGGAAGAAACTGTTACATAAAACCGATGATTATTCACTGGAACAAATCCAGAAACATCTCCGAATAGATGAAGAATCCTGAAATCATGAAAAGAAAAATGGAAATGAAAATTTCTCAGTCCAAAGTACAAGCAGTAGAAAGTACCCAAAACAAGAATCCCAAGAAAAATGGTTCCCTGAAACCCAATAAAGGGAAATTTAAGAACCACAGAAGAAGAAAGGAAAGTTCAAAAGCCATTGCCATGTCTATGGGAAATCGGGCATTACGCTCGAGTATGCCGACTTCGAAAATCGAAGAATGAGGCAAGTACAGTTGAAGAAGACATAGTTGTCATGATCACTGAGGTAAACATGATCCAAGGCAAAGTACCCGGTTGGTGGTATGATATAGCTGCCACAGTCTATGTAAGCCATAACAGATCAGCCTTTAAAACTTATGAGGACATTACTGATGGTTAAGAGGTCCAAATGGATAATGAAGTCTAATCGAAGGTCGTAGGCAAAAGAACCATGGAACTAGTCTTTACCTCTGGAAAGAAAGTGATTCTAACTAATGTACTCCATGTCCCTAACATGAGACGAAACTTAGTTCCTGGGAATCTTCTGAAAAATCTGGAATACGAGTAGTATTTAAGTCAGGAAAACTGATTCGGTCAAAGAACGGGAACTTCGTTGATAAGGGATATGCTTATAATGGGATGATAAAGTTTTCCTTGAATGAAAGTATCTATTCTGCATATATGAATGAATCTATAGCATTGTGACATGGTAGATTAGCACACATAGGTTATAGTACCTTAAAATTCATGTTTAAGAATGGCTTAATCTCATACACAGATAGTCAAAATGACAAATGTAAAGTGTGCACAAAGTCCAAATTTACAAAGAAACATTTTTCCTAGTGTTGAGAGATCATCTTAAATATTGGACCTAATACACACTCATATATGTAATCAGTTAAATGGCATTCTTACATGTGGAGGAAAAAGATACTTTATAACCTTCATCGATAATTGCTCTAAGATATGTACATGTATACCTTCTAAAGAATAAAGATAAGCACTCAGCATGTTCAAGATATATAAAGCAGAAGTGGAAAATCAACTAAACAAGAAAATAAAAGTTTTTCGTAAGCGACAGAGGAGAAGAGTATTTTTCAAATAAATTCTCTAACTTCTGTAAAGAACATGGCATAATACACCAATGCATTGTATCGTACACACCACAACAGAATGATATAGCTGAACGAAAGAATAGAACCTTAGTAGAAATGGTCAACTCAATGCTAACACAAGCATAGTTGCCACTAGAACTTTAGGGAGAAGCACTTCTCGCAGCGTGCCACATCCTAAATAGGGTTCCTTCTAAAAGGTTTAACACTTCACCATATGAGGTATGGAAAGGTAGAAAACCTAATCTAAGATATCTTAAAGTGTGAGGGTGCCTCGCGTATTGTAGAAAACCTGATCCCAAAAGAACTAAATTAAGATTCAGAGCTATTAAGTGGGCCTTTGTAGGGTATGCACAAAATAGCAAAGCATATAGACTCTTAGACTTAGAATCTAATGCAATCATAGAGTCTAGATATGTTGAGTTCTTTGAAAACTCGCTATCCTTAGAGTCAAAGGATAATGAAATCCAAACTCCAACAGAGAAACCTATGGTAGAAGCTCAACAAGAAGTTGAAGCTCTAATAGAACTACGTACGAGTCAAAGGGTAAGAGTAGAAAAGAGTCTTGATCCTGAACAGATAGACTCTCAGCATATCTCTTTTTATCTCGTAGAAGGAGATAGAGAGAATGTTATTAGAAATATACCTATAGTTATGACTATAGAAAATGATCCAACAACCTATAGAGAAGCTGTAACTTCTAGAGATTCAACTTTTTGAAAAGAGGCTATCAATGATGAGATGAACTCGATTATGTCAAATCAAACCTGGGAACTGGTAAATCTACCTCTAGCTTCTAAACTCATAGGGTGTAAGTGGGTATTTAGATAAAAAAATATCACACTGATGGAACTATTCAAACCTTTAAAGCTAGACTAATAGCTAAAGGATTTAGACAAAAAGAAGGAATAGATTATTTTGACACATACTTACATGTGGCAAGAATAATATCTATTAGAATTATGTTTACTATAGCATCCATACATCAGCTGTATATTCATCAGATGGATATAAAGACTGCTTTCCTGAATGGAGACCTCGACGATGAGGTATACAGGTAACAACCTGAAGGGTTCATTCTATCGGGAAATGAGAAGAAAGTTTGTAAATTAATTAAATTATTATATGGGCTAAAATAAGCACTTAAACAATGGCATGAGAAGTTTGATTCTAAAATACTTTCCCATGGTTTCATGCATAATATAGCAGACAAATGCATATATTCTAAAACAAGTAGTAACTATATAATTGTTGTTTGTTTATACGTTGATAACATGTTAATAATAAGTAATAAGATGGAAGGTGTAACTGAAACAAAGAAGTTTCTGTCTTCCGTATTTAAAATGAAGGATCTTGGACAAGTTGATATCATTCTATGTATTAAAGTAAAAACTCTTAGTGGGGGTTATGCGCTATGTCAATCTCATTATCAAGTTTAAACACTTGAATATTAAAGAAGCGAAAACCCCATTCGATCAAAGTATCAAGTTAAATGAAAATACTGGAAGAACAGTTGCACAATTAGAGTATGCGAGTGTAATAAGAAGTCTAATGTATGCAATGCAATGCACTAGACCAGACATCGCATATGTTGTGAGTAAACTAAATAGGTTTACTAGTAATCCTAATGTAGAACACTGGAAGGCAATAGGAATGGTACTTGGTTATTTAAAAGCAACCAAAGACTTAGGGTTATTTTACTCAGAATTTTCAGCTGTACTGGAATGATATACCGATGCAAGTTAGATATCGAGTGCAGGTGACAACAAATCCACTACTAGATGGGTTTTCACCTTAAGAGGATGCAGCTATATCTTGGGGATCCAAGAAACAAACCTACATAACTCACTCAACTATGGAGTCTGAGTTCATAGCCCTTGCTGCAACAGGTAAAGAGGCTGAGTGGCTAAGGGATCTTCTTTTAAAAGTTTCATTCTATGCAAAGCCAATACCGGCTGTTTCGCTACATTGCGATAGTGAAGCCACATTAGCTAGAGCCTACAGCGGCACATATAATGAAAAATTCAAACATATAAGTCTGAAACATGACTATGTAAGACAACTGATTCAAGATGGAATCATTACAATTTCTTATATAAAGTTAAGTAATAACTTAGCTGATCATTTTACTAAACTTCTAACGAGAGAGGTAGTAAGGACAACATTCAGAGGGATGGGGTTGAAACTCTTTTCAAAAGATTTCATCAGTGATAAAAACCCAACCTAAAGTTAAAAAATCTCTATATGAGGGTTCAATGAGTAAAAACAAGTCACTGATACATGAAAAGTTTCAGCACTAAATTATAAATATATACCTCATCCAGGATTATAGTACTGGCCGTTACAGATAGAGGATTGAGTCTTAGAAACTCTTAATGCAGTCCAGTCTTAAGGACAAGTGTCTGAAAGCAACAGAGACACTGGAAGGACTTCACATATATGAACGTAGAGGTGGTGCCGCCTCTCATGAGAATGAGAGTTTTTCTCTGGATCGTTCATGAAACGGGATAAGCACAAGGCCATTAAATATGCTGAGCAAGAATTGTGAGAACTCAAATAACACTTAAAAAGTATGCATATAGTATTTTCGGTCCTGCTATTTAAAAAATAACTGGTTCAAAACTGCGGCTACTAGTAATTTTGATAGGTCTTTGAAATACTTACACTAAGGAAGGATTCAAATCGAAAGATATCTTTCTTTACGTATATAATCTTTTATACTCTGGCAGATATCGTTTTTTCTGTTTTAAATTATTTTAAACCAAGTGAGGGATTGTTGAAATAGTTTATTTTAAAACATTTTGAAAAAAGTTGAAAAAAATGATTTTTTGGTTTTGTCCCATATCGGATGAGAGAAAGAATTTTTACCTCTTATAAGTACGGTGTTATGCACCTTATTTATGGTGGAAGAGAGGGAGTATGGTGGCTTGCGTGTTCCAGTGCGAAGCACTGGAACACCGCGCACAGCGCACAGGCTCAGGCTCGGTCTTGGTCTCGAATTCGGACTCGGTCTCAGTCTCAAGCAAGGGCTCGAGCTCGGTCGCGACCTCGCGGACCGGAACCAGACTAGTGCGACAGAGGCTAGGTAGTAGGTCAGGTGGTTGGGTTCAGAACAGAGGAGGTGCTGTGGGTGGAAAGTCTAACAGAGAGATCCTCTTTGCTTTTTATAGAGAGCTGCAGGGTTATTTAAAGGGACATGTGTAACTGCTCATGCAAGTAACGCTCCAGACCATACAGTAACAACTGCATGTGGTTAGCCCAACAGTCAGGAACTGACTAGTCATTGAGTCTAAATAGCCATCATGCAGGTGTGTAACTCCCATATGCATAACAGTCCAAAAATTGCAAAAAACGGCTAGTTTCTCATAACAGCCAAAAAATGGCTAGTGCCATTATGGCTTTGGACGAAAACTATTAGCCACCCTTGTCTATATAAACCGAATAGATCTGGTTCATTCCAACACAACAACTGCAATCACAACCATCTCTACTGAACCAACACCCATCTGATTCTATTAGCCTCTCGGTTTGGTTGATACAAACCAAGCCACTTAGACCAGCGTAGTGGTCTACTGCTGTAAGAAGAAGACCGTCATTCCTTTTCTCTCTTTCTTTTCATCATCTGTCAGATAGTGTTACTGAGTTCCATAATGGTTCCTTCGTTTCTTGCTGAACGTAGAACCACATAAGGCTCGTCGTATCTTGGAAGCAATGCGCATACAACCTATCAGCAAACTCAAAATAATTTGAGTAGGGGCAAATTACGCTTTAAGGACAGCGTGTTTTTTCACGTGCTTCGGCCTGTCCTTAGATTTATTTAATAAAATGCACTCAAATAAACCTAAACCAAAGTTGTTAAATGACCCTTAGATTTATTTAATGTATTTTTAGATTTCTTTGAAGTGTTTTGTCTTAGATGATGGGTTATATATGTTTATTGTAGTTTTTTTTTATGATAGGCCTCACGCTAAAATTGTCTTAACATTGTAGGTCAATGGAAAATAGAGGCCTCATGGCTTATTGTGTGCCATGCTTGGTGGATGATATGCCTCAATCACGACATAGTGTAGACATCGACTTAGAAGTGAAAATTGGTATGGATGATTCAAGCATGGATGACAAGGTACTAAATCCAAAAATTGATATGGATTTTAAAATAGAGAAAGATACATATGATTTATACAATAGTTGTGGAAGAAAAGTCAGTTTAAATGTTTCGGAAGCATAAGTATAAATAAAAGTAAAATGATAGATGTATTAAAAATGAGAGATTTTAGTTCGTTCCAAAGAAGATAAACGTTCATTTGATAAACATGATGTTAATGTGAAGCATCATCGGGATGAAACAAGAACAAGTTGTGAGGCACATATGAAAATTAGATTAAGAGTTGATGGTAAATATCATGTTATTGATCTTAAGATTGATTATAATTATATTCTTGCATCTCCTGAAAAATCCCATTTGCTAAGATCATAAAGAAAAATTGCTCAAGTTGTAGTTGCCAATAATTGTGATGATTGAAGTATAAAGATAAAAGCAATATTTGATTTCACAACTAGACAAGTTGGTGATCGACAGAATGTCGGGTATAATTTGATAGATTATAAGAATCATTTACAGACGAAAAGGGTGAACACAATGAAAAAAATTGATGATGAAAGTCTGTAGGTATTTTTTAATAGAAAGTAAGTTGAAGATCCAATGTTCTTTTATTCTATTCAATTTGATGTTGAAGACTATATCACCAATATTTTTTTAGGTAGATGGGAGAATAATTTTAGATTATAAGCAGTTTTGAAGACGCGATTTGCTTCGACACAACGTATAAAACAAATGAATATGGACGGCCATTTGTATCATTCATCAATGTTAATCATCACAGACAGACAATTATCTTTAGGGATTGCACTCCTTTACGATGAAACCATCGATTTTTTCAGATGGTTGTTTAAAACTTTCTGCGATGTAACGTGTGGAAGAAAGCCTCAAATCATTCTCACAGATCATGAAGGCTATGTCAAATGCAATTAAGACAGAGTTACCATGAACGGTTCATCGTATTTGTGTGTGACATATGTTTCAGAAAGCATGCAAACACCTAAGTCATCTATTTAGTTCTTCCAAGTCGTTTGGCAATGATTTTAACAGATTTATATATGATTTTGTTGATGAACATAAATTTCTTCAAGCGTGGGGGAATGAATGATCAAGAAATATAATCTTATAGATAATTTATGGTTACAACAATTATTCAATGAAAAAGAGAAGTGTGCATTAATATGTGGAAAGAATACTATATGTGTAGATATAAAGTGCAACACACCGTATTTTCCCCTATTTTACTTTTATTTTTATTCATTTTTTTTAGTCGTTGATCTCGAGATAGTCATATCTAATCAACTATAGGGAATCTAAGGCGGGCCTATTTATAAAAGTTGCTCAAATTAACTTCTAAAATGGTCCAGAATGGCTGGATTTTGTTAAACTCACCGTTTTCGAAAAATTACGAAAATGACTACTACTAAAACCCCCACCATTTAAGTAACCCAGTTTCCACAATCATTTTTAAGCCTAAACTTAGTGTATGGCCTATCTAACACAAAATAACCGTACACGTCGAAATTCAGCTCCTCGATCATTGTGCAAATGCCCTAATCAGAAATTGGACCCTAGATGACCCACCTTAACTCGGATCTGTCTTAAATTTCTGACCAACGGTTAATTTTACCTTGCCGACTTGATGGACGGAGGAGATTACCCAGACCCACCTTAGTAGACCACGTGTGTAGAGGGCAGCGGTGGCACGTGGTTTCCATACCGCGTGCGCACGACGCGCCAACCCCCCCTCCGTCTTCTTTGTTCCGCATCAACTAGCGGACGACAGTTGTCCAGTCTGTGGGCTCAATGCTGGCCCTCCAGTGGACCCCACTGCCAAATCCACTCCGTCCATTTGAACCATCGTCCAGCCAACCGTAGTCTGTCGAAAAATCATCGTCGACCGTCACCTGTACGGCCCGCTCCAAATCACCGTTCGATAGAAGAATGATCAAAATCTAATCCATTACTCTGCATGGACACACGAGACTACCTCTAAAGCCTTTTTGCGGACCCTATCTTCACTTTGGATGGTCCTCATGCGTAAGGAACCGGTGTGTAGAGAGATCCAAGCTTCCCGTCGTCATTTCCTTATGAAGTACGGAACCAGAACCTAGAAGCTTCCTCCGAACTTTAATCAGAGCTGTATAAAACCTTCTTTTCATCTCTGCCGCCTCCATGATCGTCAGAGAGAGAGAGAGAGAAGCCGTCAGAGAGAGAGAAAGAGAAGCCGTGAGGAGAGAGAGAGAAGAGAGAGGAGTAAGAGAAAGAGAGATAGGAAGGACAGCTGCTGCTTGACAGTTGCTGTCGGATGGTTGCCGTTGGACGGCTGCTGCTGGACTCCGTCCAAGGAAGGAGAAGGAGGAGGAAAGAAGAAGAAAGAGAAAAGAAGAAGAAAGAGAGGTAGTGAAGAAATCTCGAGCCAAACCGAGTCGAACCGAGCCAAACCGAGTTGACTCAGCTGGACATCCAGGATTTCTAAGAGGTAGGCCCCATTTTCTATGATATTTGTCCCTTATAGACAGCCTACACTTTAACGTTTTGATGGACCTAACCTTAGATGTCCATAATAGTGTATATCATGCTGAAACAATTCCTAGTTGCGTGTTTTTACAATTATAATAGGGTTAAGATCCAGAGGAGGTGAACATTGTCAATAGATCATATCATTGAATTCTAAGGTGAGGATTTCTTTTTTTAAGCCTCATTACAACAATATCGCATGGTATGTCGAATTGTGTCTTATTGTTATAGTTTGTTGTATGTTACTTGAAAACATGAATGATTGTGAATCCTCTATGAAACCGTGTATTGATGAATATATTTGACATTAATTGCTGAAATTTCGTTTTAAATAGATTGTATGTCAGATGTGAGGGTTAACGGAAGAATGATGATTGATTCACATGTATATATGAGATTATGTATGCAACATGCTTCAATATGCCTGTTCACATGTATATATGAGATTATATATGTACCATGCTTCAACATGTTTGTTCCCATGTATAAGGTTGAGATTATGATTCATGTGTGAGGAATGGTTATATGTATGGATGTTGTCCTAATGGAAGCCCTTGCCTCATGGATAGTATAACTGTATATGTGGAAAATGATGGATTTGTAAGAAGCCCATGAGATGTATTTTGGCAAGACCATGATTGTGATGTTAATGAAGTGCCACGGATCATGTGAATGAGTAAATGATGGACTCTTGAGTCAGATATAAGTGTTTTGGGTGCCATGTGTCTTATATTGACTAAGATGTGTACGCCTTTTCGTGGTTGGCCCCTATTGAGAGGAAACGGCTATTCTACGTCATGACGGACCATGGATGGGGTATAGAGCGACCTTGGGATGGGAACATCTCTAAGACTACTGGATGATAAGCTATTTAAATAAATGTGGAACTAAATCATGCATTCATCGCTTGCTAGTGAAAGTGTGCATGGGCCCGTTTCACTAACTGATTTTGGTGTATGAGAAGAGTGGAGTGATACCTATCCTAACTAGAACCCCTGGTTGCTAGTGACTGGTGAGAAGAGTTGAGTGATCCCGTCTCATTGGTCAGGGTGCCTGAACCAGAGCATGCATTTCATGCATAGCATTAATCAAGATATTTCTTTTTGCAGTGTTTTGATTGATATATGCATTGTTTGGACATTATTGTAATAGTCTTAATTGGTGATCCTTACTGAGTTGATCGCGGGCAACTCACATCCTCCTAGGACGGTGTTTTTAAAACACCAGCAGACATTGCAGGTGACGATCCGTTAGGTGAGCCCGATCTGCAGGGTGACGAATATGAAGGCTCGTGGCAGCAAATGGCGAATGATGAAGCCTACGTAGATTGATGATGACCTATTTATTGCTTTTAGTAGAGAAAAGTTAATTATTTGAATTCGAAATAAGTTCATTTTATGCGGACATTTAAATGAACATTTTGTTAGACATGTTTTATATTTGATTTTGAACTTAGAGTAGAAACTTAGGGAATAAGATCTTTATTTCCCAGTCATTTTGTTTGAATGCCATGAATGTATATAAGTACTATATGTGTGTATGGAATAATGCTGTTAACACACAGGAGTTAACACCCGAAACTCGATAGATCGTGTTGTCCACGAGAGTCGAAATTCGAGGCGTTACATAAAGTACACACAATGTTGCAAAAGTTTGAATAAAATTTTGAAGAGATACTTACATCCTGGCCAAAATATAATCAGATTTTTTGAGCATTTTGAACAATTGATTAATGATATATGAAATGCAGAGTTAAAAGTCAATTTTAAAATGACTCAAAGTTCACAAATTGTGGTGTTTCCTGTTAGTATCCTGAAGCATGCAGCTAATGTATACACAGCAACCATTTTCAAATTATTTCACGCAGAGTTTAGCGATAGTCTTGATCAAACTATGAAAAAATTATATGAGTCTGATATGATAAGAAAATTAAAAGCTTTGAATAGAAGAAATCATAGTATTCACATTGTTACCGTTAACTCAATGGAAGAGTCCATCACTTGTAGCTATAGAAATTTTGAATTCATGAGTATTTTGTATTCACATACAATAAAAGCTACGAATCAGACCCTCATAACTGTTCCAGCTAAATATATCTTGAAAAGGTAGATTCGAGAAGCTGCTTCAATTTCATTCTCCTCACTAAGTAGTGGATTTGGCTAGGATGACGACAATAAGAAATTCCAGTCCCCACGTTACAACAGTTTGGTTTGCAATTTTATGAAGTTGGCAACAATAGGTTATGAAAGTGAATAAGCACTTGAATGCACTTCCAATCATTTAGAATAGATGTTACAAGATTTGAAAAAGATATTGAAAGAAAACGAGAATAAGAAAGGACCCTCACCACATGTGATGAGCATCAATAATGAAATAGGTGGTCAAGCTGATTGGGTAAAATTGGAGGTTGATGATGTGCAATAAAAAGACGAAATCATTAAAGTTAAAAAGAAGCTCATGAAAAAGTATTGAATAATTACAATATGAAAAGAAAAAGCGTTGAAATCATCAAAATTAAAGAAAAAGCTCATGAAATTAAAAGAAATGAAAATTATTGTGGTAGATGTAGAATTAAGGGTGGATTAGAGAAATGAATATCAAAGAGACATCAACAGAAAGGGCAGAGAGATACACCAAATTCAGTTCATCTCAATAAACATCTTGCACTAGTACGCTCCAATGTTCAATCTTCATTTGCACAAGTAGCATTTTAATTACCTTAAGAATAACAAAAAATTATTTTATTTTATAGTAAAGTTGAATTTTTTGATGAACTTGATATTTACTTTTATTTAATGTTAGGGATACAATAATATTATTGGGCCACTCCCCACGACCATGTGCTTTATACCGAAAACACAAATTCAGCCACAACTCTCTCATTCTTGGTGTCAACCACAACTGTCTTCTTTCAAGGATCAACCACAGCCATCTGTCCAACATCAATTTTATTCAAATTTTCATATGCTTGATAATTTCAACTTTATTCAATTACTTCAGGTAATGAATAACATTTAAGTAAAGTTGATATAATATGGTTTTGTAGAAGGCAAATGTATGCATATGAATTTTGTTAACTTAGGTGTTTTATTAATTAAAAAAATAGTTGTTCATCAAATCGAACTTTGATTTCATTGATTGTCTTATATCTTAATGATATTAACTTGAAATTTATGGAATGTTGACTGCGAAGTATCCTATTAAACATGGTGCATTCCAACAGTCCATGGTACGAATGATGTAGGGATCGTTAAGCTCTTAATTTATACATATTATAACCCCTATTACATCACATTTTATGCATGATTTCCATGTTTAAAAGACTATCTAATGCATGTTTTGTAATTATAGGAATGAAAGAGGGACTTCACCTAATTCATGCTTAAAAGACTACATTTAGAAGTCATTTAGAGATAACTAAAGGTGGGCCAAAGAAGAAAGAAAGAAACAAGGAGAAGAGAGGAAAGAGAGGAAGAAAATGAAGCCACAATGGGCTAGACCGGTCCTGAGCGGTTGTCCAAGGAGGCCACGACCGGTCAAGTCCGATCAGGCCATATGCAGCCCACTTTACATCACGCTGGAGCAACCACCAGATGGGTCCGACCGGTCAAGATCGGTCGACCAGCTCTTTGTAAACCAGCCAGCAACTGCTTGAACTCACTGGACTGATCCCTAGATCGGTTGACCATGTATAAACGACTGGAATTTGAATTCTTTTAGAAACTTGTTCTTCAAGCTCTGAAAATTGTTGCGCTGCATTAAATGGTTACACAATTTTGGAAGATTCTGAGGCAGTGGAGTTTCATTATTATAAAAGGACACCTAGGGTTCGTTCCTAAGGCATCATAGAAGGCTTGGGAATTAGTGGGAGTTGAAGAAAATTGTCGTGGAGCGTTTACAACTCTCTCAAATCCAGTTTTTCATGTTTTCTAATTATTTTCCATTGTTTTTAGTTAAAGCATGATGATGCTCGGCTAAAGCCTCTTAGCTAAGGCTAAGAGGTGAAGCTTGTAGCTAGTTCTCATATAGAATTCGTTTGATTTAATTACTTTATTTAAAGTTTGGATTTTTAAGTTTAGTTTGAATAAAGTTGGTATTTTTTTATGTTTTATAAGAGTTCATGTGCTTTGGATATGAATTTCTTACAATTCTTTAAGATGGCTATGTTTGGGATTAATTAGATTTAAATTGTAGTAACCCTAGAGCATTCCATAGTCCCTTAGCATGAATGTTACTTTGAAGGCTACATGTTTGAATTCTATGTGCTTCATTAGAACTAGAATCTTATTTTCTGACTTAAGTGAGATTGTTTGTGTTTGAATGCTTAATCTTCTAACTAGATGAGAGATAGAACTTCAAATCTAGTTGTGTTTATGTCTGGATGAATGAATTCACAAGGGACTACTATAAGTGGATCCTTGAGGCCTTAGTTTTATTAATTATCAGAATTTTCTAAAAGTTATTGTTTTACTTAGTTTTTCTTAATTAAATTCTAAAATTGCTAAATTTGAAGTTGCTAGAATGGTTTGAATTGGTTTACCCTAGTTCTGTAGATCGACATCGGTCTTACCGAGTTATTACTACATCACAAGCCTTGCACTTGAGGCGAGCGAATAGGGACATGTAATGACTTAACCATAGATGCATGTATAATCAGGTTAAGGAGATTCAAATAATAAAATTAATCAACTAACTATTTTCAATCATAAGAATTAAGAAAATCCAACACAGAGATAGATCGATCCATCAGGATAAGGCCCTTTCGCATAAAATCATGTAAAATCGTAAAAAATGGAGGACCTAGGGATATGAGGATATCCCAAATCTAGCATAAGTCAATCCACAGTCAAGTTTAGATCTGATTTTCATGGCTAGTCATCTCTCTTTTCTGTTCATACCAAAATGAAAAGAATCAGAGAAGATCGAAAGAGATGGAGAAGAGATGAAAGAAAGTACGAATTATGAAAAACGGATAATTCTTACTTTTTCCTATACCTTGAAGTACTAGAAAGAAGGAAAATATGAAAATCATGGTAGGAATCCTCAACACCCAAGGGCCAATTTTAAAATCCTAATCTCTTTGGTAAAAGAGGAAGAAAGCATAGGAATTTCTATTAATTCAATAATAAAAAAGTAAGGTTCTAACAATGTATATATAAGCTACGAAAAGAAAAAAGTGCACTAAAGCGTCCTAAAAATCAGAAAAAAACATAAAAACGCCTAAAACTAAACCATAGCACTAAAGTGCCTAAAATAAGAAAAAAAAAACATGAAAAATGCCTAAAGACTAACACCCATGCGACAGAGTGTGAAATATGCCCCATAGTCCTATGATCATGCTGCTCTTACGGTCCCATACTCTTAGTGGGTCAAAAAATGAGCCTGATGGACCTAGCATCCTTCCACATCAACTCATCCACTCCAACACTAGATCTGCGACGTTTCCTCCTTTGGTACACTCTAAAAGGCAAGGAAGCAATAGTTCAATACTTTGAACCAGGGGAACAACGAGCTTTATGACAATAAAATATGGTAAGGTTCATTTATATTGACATAGGGAGGGCGTGATTAGGTCAATCATCGTCTACCTAATTAGATAAATACCTTGAGTTCACAAGGCCTCCGAGAATCCTCTACCAGACTTCCTTAAATACACGAGGGAAAGTAAGAGAAAATAGAAAATAAATCCAAGTAAATTCGTAATAATAAATTGAATGCAAATTAACGTGACTACAAGGCTTTAAATAAGAAACTAAATCATAGGAAGAAGTTTCAAACTTCAACTCAAGCAAAAACACCTAAAAAATGCAACTTACTATAAATAATAAACTTACTATTTATAGAAGTCTCTAAATCCTACTAGAACTCATGGTTTTCGGCCAAAAATAGAAAGTTTTCAAACGGGCCCAACCATGTTGTTCTACTAATTATTCTAAGCCCTTTTCATGTTGGGCACAAACTCTAAAACCTATAGATTAAAAGTTATGATCGAATTAAAACTTACTATAAATAGTAAAATTGAAATAAAACTACCCTAATGACCATCGATCTGGTTGAATCTCGCGATTCCAGCATGGGCAACCTGACATAATGGGTTAGGTTACTAAAGTAGCTCGAGCTACGCTAAAATCATATATTATACGCCGCGAAACTCATCCTGGATCACGAGATACGACCATTGAATTTAAATGTGGGTTACTTTCTTTTATTTTTTGCAGGTATTTCTTTAAAGTAAGATTGGTGTGTTGTTATGAACTGGTACTCTTCATGTGGGTGACGTTCATTTTGAATCATGTGTCTCAGGAGGGTAATTCGATTGTGGATGTGCTTCTGATGATAGGAAGTTTAAGCAACAGCAACTACTTTGTTATGTGCCTCGGGAGGGAAATTCGGTTGTGCCAAGGATCATTGTTGAAGTCAAAAGGTGCTCATATTTTTTGCCTATTTTAAAAGCTCAGATTGGCTATGTTTGTTCTTTGTTTATATATCAAATGTACATTTTGCATACGTGTCTTATACAATAGGTGGGGTCTATTTTCTTTTGTTGGGCCTTAGTTCATATACATTTTGTGCTTTTAGGTGCATTATACAATATATGAGAAAGGTGATGCCCATTTCTTTTTTGTGGGGCCCACTTAAATTCATGTACATTTTGTGCTATTTAAGTGTATTATACGATAGGTGAGGCCTGTTTCTTTTTGTGGGGTCTCTCGAATTCATGTACAATAATTTTGATAATTAATGAAATTATATATTAACATTCTACTTATGGATGCAATGGAATGCCGTCCACATATTGAAATTCCACATTTGAGATGTGATAATAACGAAGGAAATTGAAGTCATGCAAGTGACAAGTTTGAAGATTGTAGGAGGATCTTGAAATGAGTTGGCGCTTACTTCTAATGTTGTACAAACACGAATTGCTCATGTAGTGAATATCACATGTACAAGCTTAAGATCTTGAATGGAATGAAACCCACTTTGGTTATTCACTTTATTACTTTGTTGTTCCCTGGGATTAGTTTGAATTCCCTCTAATGAAATGGACCCACTAATTTATAGTCCCACATCCGTGTCGACATAGGACTTTCTAAGTATTGAAAAGCATTTTTTAAGTATTATTTTATCCATAGATTGATTTTTTTTTTCTTTCACCTTCTCTTTATTGTTGTGCACTTCTTTGTCGAGTATATGGGACAACGGATTGAATTTTTTTTAGGAAAAGATTAGCTAAACCAACCAACATTTTGAAGTCCATATAACATACAACCCCACATTGCCCAAAGGCTCCTCCGGTGTACACAGCTTTCAAACCATATCAATGTGTGTGGCAAGACCCACCAAGCTCATTGATCTTGTGAAACCCATACACATCCTCAAGTGTTACAGAATTACACTTTCAACCATCACATCACAATCTCAAAAAGGTAACTCCATCACACACCACCATTCCCTGCCATGTCCTCATGTGTAATCCTATTATTCTTACATTCTTAAGTTAACCAAGTCACACTCTCCACCAACAAATTCATACTCTCAAGTGTAACCCAATCACATACTCCATTAACCCCATCATACCTAAAGTGTAACCACATCACTTTACTTTGTAGACCACTACACATCCTTAAGGTAATCTAATTACAATCTTCAGCAACCAACTCACATTTTAAAGTGTAACAGCATCACACACTCCCTCATCCCACACACCCTCAGGTGTAACCCCACACTTTGGTTAAAACCTGTTCACATCCTAAAGTGTTATCCACCTGTTCACATCCTAAAGTGTTATCCAATTACACTCTCTACCAAACAATTTACATTCTCAACTATAACCATATTACATACTTTAGCATCCCAATCATACCTTCAAGTGTAACCCCATCACTCTTTCTTCAAATATCTTCACATTCTTAATTCTAATCCAAATATACACTCCTCTGACCACATCACATTCTTAAGTGTAACCAAATCACACTCGCCTCCATATTCACCACATCTTTAAATGCAATTGCATCACACTTCTTAAAGTGCACATCATATCTTCAAGTGTATACCAATACACTCTCCACCATCCACATCACATTCTAAAAATGAACCCCAACACGTATACACCACCTTTCCCATCACACCGCCAAGTGTAACCTCACCCCTCTGCCTTGAAATCCCTTTACATCCTAATGTGTAACCCAATTATACTCTCAACAAACCACATCACAATATAAAAGGTAACCTCATCACACACTCTATCATCCTCATCACACCCTCAAGTATAACTCCATCACTCACACTATCCTACAACCTTATCATATCCTCTAGTCTAACATCATCAACACACCATCCAACAACCCTATCACATTCTCGAGTGCAAACACACCACACTGTCACACAACCCTATCATATCCTCACGTGCAAACTCATCACATTGTAGCTAGAACTATATTACATTATAATATTGTGCAACCTCATCACAGACTCCATCAATCGTATCACATTCTCAAGTGTAACCACATCACACCGTCACACAACCATATTACATCCTCAAGAGCCACAAGACCCTACTCCATCACACTAACCCAAAACAACATAACATTGTTCAGAGTAACCTGATCACACTGCCTTTCAATCATTGCAACCACTGGCGAAAGACAATAATTTTTATATATATTTCGATTGGAACCTGTATTTTTTTATAATTTGAAACGTGATGAATGTTGCAGTTACAATTGAAAATGAATATTAAACAAAAATTAGAATTAAAAATGAATATTAAACAAAAATGAAACCTAATAAACATATATAATATTTATAACAATAGATTGAAAATGGTCCAAATACATACAAATAATAAAAATCCTCAACTGTTAGATTGAACTGTTAGTGCACTTTTCCGTGGCATACTAGTGCACCTTATTTATCAATTATGTAGGTTAGTAAGTCTAGTGTCGGTTGAGCTTAAAGAAGATGAAGGACCAAAGACTCAAAGCAGACCTGCTGCATCAAAGAAAAAGAAACAGGTAAAAGAGATGCCTTGATGAGCCTTGAACCTTGAACCTTAACCTTAACCAAAATCCAAACCTCTAGATGACCTTAATCCATTTAGGCATACTTGTAGTCATCTTAGATTGGCCATAGGTATCCCAAAAGACCACCCAAAGAATGGCCAAAGAGGTTGCCTCTGTTGCTATAAAACACGACTCAAAACAGCAAGCATAATGACCGGTCATGACCCCTGGCCGACCGGTCGTCAAACCTCAAGAAGGGACAGTAAGCTGTTGGACTCTCTGGCCTAAAAATGACTGGTCATGACCGATCAGCTGGGCAGGTCTGATCGGTCGTCCGACCGGTCGTGACCGACCTAGAGTGGACAACAAGCAAAAACTGTTTGTCTAGGCCTTATCTAACCGGTCGCCCGACCGGTCAAGGACCCTGCCCGACCAGTCGTGTTGAGGGCCGACCGGTCAACTACTAGCCATTTTAAGCCATTTTCTATCCGTTGTAGCTTTATTTATAAAACAGTTTGGCTCAATTTTTGGGAAATAGAGAGAGATATTAGTGCATTTGAAGCCACCTTAATTGCCCATACCATTAGGCTCCAATCCTAAGCATTTCAAGCCATCTTCCTTGTGTTTAATCACAAGATAAAGCATTCAAAGCTTATTGAAGATGTTCTTACTCTCTTGATCTTTAAATGTTTTAGGCACCTAAACCATATACAGATCTTTTGTCTAAACCCCTTTAAAGATCTTATGAGGTGAAATTCTTCTAGGCAACTAACTCCTACTAGTTGTAGAGAATTCACACCATCTCCTATCACCTTAGGCATCTTAAGAGCATCACATGCAAGGTGATTGATCAAGTAGAGCCGAGGCATTGGTGACATAGCGGGAACACGATTGGGGAAGCATTCGGGGAGCTAATTGAAGCATAAGAGAGCGAAGATCAAGCAACCTAAGAAGGCTATGAATAATGGGTTCATCTGACAGGCAAGTTGTCAATTTGAGAGTCTGGTTGCACTCCTTCCTCGTTAAGGATTGAGTGTGAGAGTTTGAATTTACAAATTCGATCAAGTCTCCGTAGGGAGCCTCCAATGGGAGCATATGCTAGGTTCTAGGATTATAACTGAAGGGTAGGGAGGATCCTTGTCAAACTCTTGGGTTAGATGGAATTCGCAAACATCCAGGTTGAGAGGTGAACCGGTAAAACCTTCGTCATAGGTTGGGAGGAACCTTGTTAAGCTCATCGGTAGGGTGGAATTATTTAAACACCTAGGTTAGGAGGAACTTCATTTAAACTTCCTAGTAAATGCTGGTGTGCTCAAGGGATGGGTACTTTAACCAGGAGTGGAGTAGACCCAAAGTCGAACCACTATACATACGACATTGTTTTAATAGCTCCGCAAGCTTCCTCACGTAAAGGGTATGGTGTCGTGTTAGACTACTGACGCAATTTCATGAACCATATCTATAACTCCATATGTGGCTTAGGAGAAAGGGTTCCAGATGTGAGAATTTGTAGAAAAATTCTTAGGTCCCTCTCACAGAAATTTAACTCCAAAGTCATTGCCTTAAAAGAGTATAGAGACATAAGTAATATGAAAGTATAAGAACTCTTAGGTTCCCTACAAACTCATGAACTGCACTTTAAGGCTCTCTAAGAAAAAAATTGCTTTCAAGACTTCACATAGGAACTCATATAGGTAAAAACAAATTGAGAGTGAGTCTTCTGAAGATAGTGATGATGAGGAGGAAGAAGAATTGAATAAGAAATTTAAGAGATTTCTCAAATTTGAGAAAATGGAGAAGTTATGACAAAAAATGTGAGAAATTTAAAGGGAAAATCATCTAAATCCGTCCTATGTTACAACTGTGATAAATATGTCATGTTGCTAATATATGCCCAAGTAAGCCTAGAAAAGGCAAGAAGGCTATGACAGCAATATGGAATGACGCAGATGAGTCAAAATCTGAATCTAGTGACTCCATTAGTGACGGAGATAAAAAATCAGTGAGAATTCTCATGGCCTCCACCACTACCTTTCTTCCCCTAATCTAAGAGAGGATCCCGACCATTATTCCTTATAGGAGGAGTTCCCAACCCTTCCTCATTTGCTGAATTTCATGAGATGATTGAGGAAAATAAGTTACCCTTAAGATGAACAAAATTAGAAATAGTTGGTAATGGTAGTTAGAATCTATATACTATAGATAAATCTGAGAATTTTAGCCTTATTTGTGTGCTTAGGGGTAGATCGGAGGATTCAAGCCTCATTAGTTCAGTTTGATAGTTTAATTTATGCTTCCATTTGGTATACTTACTTGTTAAACTGTCATCTTGCTTAGATTAGCATAATCTTACTGAATTATGTGATTAATGTATGCCAATCTATGCCTTTGTCATGTATGCCTTCATGTTTATCTAGAATGATCAATTATGCATGATCACCCATGCTTGTATATGTATATTTTCTTATTGATCATATTTCATGCATGCTCCATGTTTTAATGTTCATGCACTCTTATACTCTCCTAGTTAGGATGTTTATATAATTATATATGCGACACTCTAATCACTACTTTCCTTTTATTAATTGGTGTATCATTAAGAGGGAGAGATTGGTTTGTCAATTGTTGACAAAAAATGGGAGAAAGATCAACTCCCATAAAAACAGTTTCTTATTGTAGACACCCCACCTTCGGCTACACTGTTGGTAGAGATAGCTGGATGAATGGAGGACCATACCCCCAAATCCCAAGTCCAAACTCAGCCAAACTCACCCTTGTAAGCCCCATTCCATAGCCCAGTTCAAGCCTGAACCCAGTCAACCCAATCCTAAACACCACCCTGAAAAACCCCCCATAAGAAAAGCCAGTCAAAAAATCCAAAAAAAAGGTTAAACTCACTGAGTCAACCCGCTGAGTTAACCCACTGAATCAACCCGTCGAGTCAAAACACCGAGTCAAAACACCGAGTCAACCCGTCGAGTCAACCCGTCGAGTCAAATCACCGAGTCGACCCGCTGAGTCAACTCACTGACTCGACCCAGCGAGTCAAACAGCAGCCCCGAGGAAGCAACCGTACATCGCTGGAAACCGAGGAGCGGCCGTACGGGCGGCCCATAGCAGGCCGCCCGAGATAAATTACGGAAAGTGCCACTCTCCGCTGCTATAAATACCCCCCTCCCTTTCTCATTTCAACATCCCTTCGAGTCCAGTGAAGTCCTGTCTGTCCCGAGCCCCTCTCCAATCCTTAGCCCATTTTTCCACCAAGGAGAGCCTAGCCCTGGTCCAGCCCAGCCTGACCACTGGTCCAAGTCTCCCAAGCCATCCAAGTCCTGATCCAGCCACTCGAAGCCAACCCTTGCGACACCTCCGTCCATCCAGCTACTCTTTTCCAGCATCATCTCATTCGCATCTAGCATAAGTGCAACATTTACTTTTCTTCCAACCCCCCTGCTTCACTACAAGCACCTTGATTATTCAAGCATACCGCATATGTCTTAAATTAAGCACCTGTCAGTTCGAGCGTATGCTCTGAGCTTGCCCGTTGTTGGAACCTGCCCATCAGAAACTCTTACTGTTCAGACCTGCATTCACGTACATATCACTATAAGCACTTTGAATATTCAAGCACACAGCATGCATCATCTCGCATAAAGCACCTGTCAGTTCGAGCGTACGCTCTGGGCTTGCCCGTTGTTGGAACCTGCCCATCAGAAACTCTTACTGTTCAGACCCGCATTCATGCATCATGTCATCCATGAGAATATACGAGGATTAAACTAGACTTTCAAGTATTCGATCGATTCTGTGAAGTAGAGACCGTACTTCGGTACGGGCAGTGTGTGGGGTGCTTAACCTCTTCCCACCCTGTAACTGTGATCCCTTACCTTGAATCTCTGGCCGCAGATCAACAGGAGTCATTTTAAAGGGAGGAATCTTCGGATTCCCTTCTCTAACGTTTCTACGGGGTTTAGCCGACTGTAGATTCAAAGTAACTGGCTAGTGGCGACTCTGGTCTTATATAAACTCACTTAAACATATCCAGCTTAACACGACAACCGAACAAAGCCCTCGAGAACGAGGCAAGCCAGTGGCACAAACGGCGATTTCGCACTCACGCATCCTCCTCTCCTTCTTTTCCCGAAAGGGGAAGGGACGAGAATGTCGTGTGGGAGCGCGCAAACGGCGAGGGTCCACAGAATGGCGACTCTGCTGGGGATGAGCTAGTCCCACTAGTCGTGATCCGACTTGAAAAACAGAATCCTTCCCGTACTTGAAAGTCACTAATCCTCATACAATCTCATCTGCATAGCATTCTACCCAAAAAAAAAAAACAGAAAATCCCAAAACCCAAAAAGAGTAGAGTACAGTCCTCACCATTGCGCCTCCTCGGGCTCAACGTACGCGGAGACAACTTCCCTACCGCAGCATAATCCGCACTTGGGCTCAACAAGCCATGTCCGACCACGAAGAAGAAACTCATCTCCTTCCTGCTCTTGAGATGACCGAAGCGCAACCTCCAGCGCAACAGCCTATTGATAATACGCCAATCATACAAGAATTGGCACAAGGAGTGAGAGCAATGCAAGAAATGCTCTTGCAATTCATGCAAGCACAAGCCACCGCAGCAGCCAACAATCAAGTTGGCCCAGTTCAGCAGTCTCAGCAACCATGCCGGGTCCTCCCGGCCTCCAGTTCAAATCAAGCACAACCATCGGAGTCTGCCCAAGACTACCGACAGCAGCCATCTCAGCCCTTCGCTATGGGGCATCCTTCTCAATATCTTCCTGCGACGACAAGGCCATCTCAGAGCACTTCCGTTGCAGGAACATCCAGTCAGCTTCCAGTCAATCTTGCAAACAACAATCTCAGTAGATCTCAGCATGTCCCCGCCGATGGGACACCTTTTCAATTTCAGCACATCCCCGCCGAGGGGATTTCAATTCAATTTCCAGCAGCAGGGACAGCACTGGCGAATGCCCACAATGGGGGTCAGTGTCAAGCCCACATCAATCAGCGGACAGTGGCGAATACCCAACAAGGGGGTCACTTCCCAGCATCTCAGCCTCCTACAAACAGGAGCACTTTTCAATTCCAGCACATCCCCGCCGATGGGATTCCAGTTAATTTCCAGCAATCTTCAATTCAGCAAAATCCAGTTAATTTTCAGCAATCTTCAATTCAGCAAAATCCAGTCAATTTCCAGCAAGTTCCAGTTCAACCTTCAATACAGTCTCCAGTTCAGTTACCATCATTTCAAGCACAAGTTCATCAGAATCCAGTTCAGTCATCAAATCAATTTCAACAACCCGCGGTTGCTTTTCAGCAAGCCCATAGGTTCGAAGACATCGACCACTATACCGAAGAAGAACGTGCCTTACTCCAGGAGGCACCAGTCGCTCGAACAGATCACTCAGGACTGGACGAGTTGCAGGAGCAGTTCCAGATCTTGCAAAATCAGCTTCAGCGACAACAAGGAATTGATCTACCTTCGACCAAGTTTAGAGACTTGTGTCCTTTCCCAGATGCTCAGGTACCTCAAAACTTTGAGGTTCCAAAATTCAAATGATACGATGGCAGCGGTTGTCCCACAGCACATCTCAAGGCCTTCTGTGGAGAGCTGAGTGCAATCTCAGGAAATGAAGGGGCCCTCATACGTTTGTTCCAAAAGTCTCTGAAGGGCGACGCCCTAGATTGGTACACCTCACTGGACTGCCACCGCATCAGGACGTGGGAACAGCTTTCCCAGGCTTTCGTCGACAGATTTGCATACAATCTCAACATGGCACCCAGAAGAGCCGACCTCGCGGCTCTCAGGCAAAGGAATGATGAAACGCTATCAGCTTATGTGGGATGTTGGCGAGCTATGGCAGCCAGAATGCGGACACCCATCGACGACGAAGAACAAATCTCCATGATTGTTCATTCAACATATCCAGGCATATCCGGATATCTCATCTCGCATCCATATGCGAATTTCTCACAATTGATCCGTGCTGGAGAGCAAGTTGAAGCAGGGATCCGGGCTGGGACGATCTCCCCATGGCCTCATCAAGCCACTCCAGTAAAGAGGAACAGAGTGGAAGGAAGACCTATCGAGCACAGGAATGGAAACCGCAGTGGTTCTCCTCCCCGCCCAACAGAGGTAAACAACATCAACACCACTGCTCAAGGAAATCAACATGCTCCCCCACAGGGACGTCAACAGTATCAGCAGAATCAAGTTCAGCATCAGCCTCAGCGGTATCAACCACAACCGAATCCTCAGCCACAACCACCTCGACAACAACAGCAGTTCAGAGGAAACGGTCAATACTCATATCAAAATAGGCAAAACTACAGGGAGTCCAGGAAATTTACTCCCCTCTCTCAACCACTCAGTCAAGTCATGGCTACTCTGGTGCAGAAGCAATTACTTACTCTAATGGCACCTAGGCCTCCTCCTCATCCTCTGCCACCGAATTACCGAGAAAATGAGTATTGTGCCTACCATTAAGGGCGTGGCCATGCCACTGATCGATGCTTCACTTTGAAGAACGCCATACAAGATCTGATTGATGACCGCAAGTCATCTTGGTCCCTGGAACTCCTGCAGCAGCTTCCACCAACATTCTTCAGAATCCTCTGCCTCAACATCAGACGGACCCCAGTTCATCTCGAGGTCCCACCGTCAACAGTATAGAAGAAGAAGAACGCCTCGATCGCTTCTTCTCCCTCATCCAATCAATTCATGCTTACACTTATGGGCCGACAAGTCCTCCTCCGATCATGCAAGGGGCAAGTCCCTTTCCTCCTCCAGTCCTCGAGCCAGTAGTACTCAAAGGAGCACTTTCATATGATGTGCCAGTTGTGCAAGGGGCATCTTACGGCCCCTCATGTTGGGAACCAGTCGTCCTGGAAGGAGCACAATCATACATTGAGCCCACATACGAACCTGTCATCTTGCAAGGGGCAACTCCAGAACAATCCAATCCGCAATGGAAGGATTATACTCATCAACAGCAAGAGCCCGTTGTCTTGGAAGGAGCTCCTCCAATTGAGCCAGTCATATTGCAAGGGGCAAATCCCGGAGGCGTGTCAATCACACTACGACAGCTGGGACGAACAGAGAAACCTCCTGCCATATCAAGAGGACCAGTATTCATTCCATGGGAGCCTCCTGCCCCAGGAACAGTCAAGCCAGGACCACGACCTTATGTGATCTATGAAGACAAGCCTCGATATTACCCCTTCAGCACAGGCAACAATGTAGTTCTCAAGGCAAAAGCTCCATACGAGGAAGATCTAGTACCCACACCAACACCGTTGCAAGAACCGGTGGTCCTAGAAGGCAAAAGGGAGGAAAACTACAAAGAGGTTCCATGGCACTATCCAGAATGTGCGGAAGTGGGGAACATGAATCCCAATGGGCGTTGCATCCAAAGAGATAATCAGAACAGAGGAGATCCCAAAGGCGCCCTTTCAGGCCTCGGCAACAAAAATGAAGCCGCATACGATGTGGCGACTCAGCTAAAGTCGATCCCTGCTCAAATCTCAGTATGGGAGCTACTCTGCACATCTCGCATACACCGAGAAATGTTTGCCAAGACCTTGAACGATGCTCACGTCTCCTCTGATACGGCACCAGAAATGATAGCTTTGATGATTGGACAACTCCTGGCTCCGCGCGCCATCATCTTCACAGATAATGAGTTGCCACCAGAGGGACGTGATCATGGGCGATCCCTCAACATAGCCTTACGATACAAAGACCTCTGTGTTCCGCTGGTCCTTATCGATAATGGCTCAAGCTTAAATGTCTGCCCACTCAAGACTGCAGAATGTCTGGGAATCAGTCCTTCTTCATTTCGACCCAGCACCATATGCGTCAGAGCATTCGACAACACCCGCCGATCAGTGGAAGGGGAGGTCGGCATAGAGGTACAGATAGGTCCGGAAGTCTCCACCATCACATTCCAAATCCTGGATATATCAGCCTCTTTCAACATGCTACTCGGACGACCTTGGCTGCACAAGGTTGGAGCTGTGCCATCAACCCTGCATCAACGAGTGAAGTACATCTGTGGAAATCAAGTGATCTCTATCCATGCAGAGAAGGAGCTCATCATTCCTTCCAATGCTGCTGCCACTGAACCAGACATCCCGGTCATCGATATCCAGCACTCTGAGGAAGACATCCCATTTCATAGTTTCGAATTCGAGACTGTGAACTCTATCGCCAATCCAGAACCGATAAGGGTGGACCGTGTCTTTTCACCTGCAGAGCGTCTGAGCCTCAAATACCGAATGAAGAATCACTTCAAGTCCAGAAAGGTACCGCTGATATATAACCAACGCAAATGGGGACTCGGATACAGGTCAATCTTCATGGACAAAGGAAGGAAGAAATTTCGGTGCTCGCCCATCCAATTCGTCAAGCCAGGAGAACCTTGCAAAGATCCAGGAGGGAATCAACCGACTGCACTACACAAAGGCCTCCCGATGAGCCTAGTTTGGGCCACGTGGCCCCCCATTTGATGGGATCAGATTCTCGAACCATCTAAGCCTCCAGAAGAAGAAGGAAATGATGAAGACGAAGAAGGAAGTCAAATACAGCAGCTTCAGGACCAGGTTACTCTGACACCTGCTCCCAACCAGGGGCACAACTTGCCCACTTCTCTCAACCAGGGGCACAACCTGCCCACTTCAATCAGCCAGGGGCACAACCTGCCCACTTCAATCAGCAAGGGGCATAACTTGCCCATCTCAGCACCAATTAGCAAGGGGCACGACTTGCCCATCTCTGCAAAGTCAACTTCATCAATCATCAGCCAGGGGCAGAAGCAGCCCATCCATTGGACCAAGAAAGGGAAGTGGCCAGTCCTAGATTGGTCTGATGTCCAGATTCCAAACTTGTGTCTAGACGTGGAACCAAACGAACTGCAATGCGAAGAAAGTGATCCGGGAGGGACTGAGTGCGACTCAGATCTCGAACCCGACCAGCGAGAAGTCATGGTCATTGGGCCAGACCATGATTCTTCGCCCAAATCATCAACCCCCACCTCTCCAGGGGAGGAAGTGTGGGGTCCTGAATGGTCATCTGTTCCCCTAACTTTTAAATCAGCCAAAGAGCAATCTGAGGGCTCTGGCTTCCAAAAAAATGCCTGTTTAAGCAGCGACCGGAACTTTGGAACAAGTTGGGCTCAATCATGGTCTGCAATGCCTGCTTGTTCAAAGTCCCACGAATTTCGAAAATCCAAAAAAATCAAAAACTTTCAAAAGCCAAAAACATCTAGCATTTCAATTTCAGAAAAATCTCAAAAACCAAAAAATATTTCTTTTCCTGCATTCAATAGTGTGCCAAGTTCGTCTAAAGAGTCGCATGAGTTTGAAGTCGAATCATACGATTTCGACATCGAATTAGACTTCGAGCTCATGGGTCTGGACGAAGCTCGGGATGAGGAAGATGATGATCCGGCTCCCGAACTAGAGGATCTCCTCAAAAAGTTCGAATCTAAAGCCAATGTTGTAGCCGATGATTTTGAGGTAGTAAACTTGGGGACACCTGAGATCCCTAGGGAAGTACGCATCGGAAAATCATTGCCACCTGAGATGAAACAGAAAATGATAGAGTTCCTAACTCCAAGATTGTCCAACTTCGCATTCTCATATGAAGACATGCCGGGGCTCGATGAAGAGCTCGTTGTACACCATCTGCCGACCAAGGCAGATATGAAGCCAGTGAAGCAGAAACTTCGAAGAATGAAGCCAGAATGGGCTCTGAAAGTCCGAGATGAAGTCATCAAGCAGTACAACGCGGGATTCTTGGTAGTCTCCAACTACCCTGAATGGCTCGCCAACATCGTACCAGTACCAAAGAAGGACGGCAAGGTTCGAATGTGCATCGACTTCCGAGATCTCAACAAAGCCAGTCCTAAAGATGACTTCCCTTTGCCACTTATCGACACTCTGGTCGACAACACTGCTGGATACAAGATCTTCTCATTCATGGACGGATTCTCAGGTTACAATCAGATCAAGATGGCCATCGAAGATCGTGAGAAGACATAGTTCATCACTCCCTGGGGAACCTTCTGTTACAGGGTAATGTCGTTCGGACTGAAGAACGCAGGAGCAACATATTAGCGAGCAATGACAGCATTATTCCATGACATGATGAACAAAGAGCTTGAAGTATATGTGGACGACATGATCGTCAAATCTCACACAATTGAAGGACACTTTGAAGATTTGAAGAAGCTATTCAACAGATTAGAGAAGTACAAGCTCCGCCTCAACCCACAGAAATGTGTCTTCGGTGCAATGGGAGGCAAACTCCTCGGCTTTATAGTGAGCGAGGACGGCATCAGGGTCGACGAGACCAAAACCAGAGCAATCATCGAGATGCCCCCTCCTAGAACAGAGAAAGAAATCCGTGGCTTCCTTGGCAGAATTCAATACATCAGTCGCTTCATCGCACAGCTCACACCTATTTGTGAGCCCATTTTCAAGCTCCTTCGGAAGAACGTTCCAAAAGAATGGAATGATGATTGCCAAGTCGCCTTCGACCGCATCAAGAAATATCTCATGAATCCTCCAGTCCTAGTGCCGCCCACTCCTGGACGACCACTATTGTTATACATCTCGGTAGCAGCAGAAGCCATTGGCTGTGTCCTCGGCCAGCACGACGAGACCGGGAAGAAGGAACAAGCAATATACTATTTGAGCCGAAAGTTCACCGACTACGAGACCAGGTATTCCCGGATCGAGAAGACTTGCCTCGCCCTAGTCTGGGCAACTCAGCGACTCCGTCAATACATGATTGCATTCCCTATTCTCCTCCTCGCTCGCATGGATCCGCTCAAGTACCTGTTCGAGAAACAGGCACTCACTGGGAGAATAGCTAAATGGCAGCTACTCTTGTCTGAGTTCGACATCACCTATGTCACTCAAAAGGCAATCAAGGGGCAGGCCCTCGCCGATCATCTTGCGGCTCACTTTCTCCTGGACTATCAGCCGCTCAAGACGTTCTTTCCTGATGAAGATCTCTTGCTTATTGAAGAAGAAGAAAAGAAGAAAAGAGATGAGTGGACGCTATTCTTCGACGGCGCAGCAAACTCTAAAGGGAGTGGTATTGGAGCAATTCTCTACTCTCCAGATGATGTCCCTATTCCTATCTCGAGGTGCATAGCATTCGAGTGCACCAACAACATGGCAGAGTATGAAGCATGCATCGCTGGCTTAAGGGAAGCCATAATCTTGAGCGTCAAGAAGCTACGAGTGTTCGGAGACTCACAGCTTATCATCAATCAGACCAATGGCGAATGGAAGACCAAAGACGAGAAGTTGATACCATATCATGTGTATCTTGACAATCTGATCGAAGAATTCAGGGAAATCACCTTCTCATACATGCCCAGAGCCAAGAACCAGTTTACAGATGCTCTCGCCACGCTTGCATCAATGCTCGAGATCCCGAAAGGAGCTTCAGAATGGGAGCTCACAGTCGAAATTCAAGATGAACCTGCTTTTTGCCTGCAAATAGAAGAAGCCGAAGCTGTCCCTGACAAACCCTGGTATGCTGACATCAAGCAATATCTCGAAACCCAGGAGTATCCAGAATCAGCAACAGCAACAGATCGCCGAACCATTCAGCGTTTGGCCGGCCAGTTCACCATCAGTGGCGAAGTTCTTTACAAGCGATCCTATAATCACATCCTCCTTCGATGCATCGACGAAACAGAAGCTGCAAAGATCATGGAAGAAATACACGAAGGAATCTGTGGCCCACACATGAACGGGCACATGATGGCAAAGAAGATTTTACGACTCGGCTACTATTGGCTCACCATGGAGACAGACTGTTGCCAGCACGTCAGAAAATGCTTCAAGTGTCAGGAGCATGCGAATCAAATCCATGCCCCCTCATCAGAATTATACAGCCTGACTACCCCCTGGCCCTTCTCCATGTGGGGGCTCGACATCATCGGCAAGATCAGTCCCAAAGCATCAAATGGTCATGAGTACATACTTGTGGCAGTCGACTACTTCACCAAGTGGGTAGAGGCAGCCTCCTACACCACAATTGCAGCATCTCAGATGATCAAATTCATGAAGAACAACATCATATGCCAGTATGGAATCCCTAATGCCATCATCACAGATAATGGGACCCCGTTCGTCAATAAGAAGATGGATGACTTCCTCAGAAAATTCAAGATCCAACGTCATCGATCAAGCCCCTACCGTCCCCAGATGAATGGTGGGGTAGAAGCCGCAAACAAGACAATCGTCAGGATACTTGAGAAGATGGTCGTGACCTATCGAGATTGGTCAGATATGCTCCCATATGCACTTTGGGCCTATCGAACGTCTGTACGGTCTGCTACGGGCGTTACTCCTTTCGAGCTTACTTATGGAATGGAAGCAGTTCTACCAGTCGAGGTGGAAATACCATCACTACGGGTGTTATTAGAAAGCGGAATTGAAGAAGGAGAATGGCAACGGGCCAGATTCGATCAGTTGCAGCTAGCAGATGAAAAACGCATGCGTGCACTAAGTCATTCACAATGCTACCAGAAAAGGATTGCTCGGGCTTACAACAAGAGAGTCCGAAAAAGAAGTTTCAAGGTAGGCGACATGGTCATGAAGAAGATTCTACCGTCGCACCTTCCGGATCCCAGAGGAAAGTTCAAACCCTCATGGGACGGGCCACTGATCATCAGAGAAGTACTTCCCGGAGGCGCCCTCAGACTCACCAGTATGAGAGGGGTGGATCTTCCTGAGCCAACCAACGCCGACAACGTGAAGATCTTTCACGGGTAAGCCATTCTGACCTTATCAAAAGTTACTTTAATAGAGCTGAAGTCAAGAGGTTGAAGCTAAGACCTCTGAGAAATCATTTCCGTCCACCAACAAGTGTTTTAAATAAGGGATTCAAAAAGAGAAAAATACAAAAAAAAAAAAGAGGGGGGAAAACACAAAAAAGGGGTAGATTCAAAAGGAAAAGACAAAGAAAAAAAAGAGAGAAAAAGAATACAAAAAAAAAGAAGAAAAGAGAAAGAAAAAGGGAAGCCAAAGCAAGGCACCCAAGAAAAAATCAGTCCAAGAAGAAACACAGTCATCCATCCATTCATCTCAGAGGAATCTTTAGCTAAGACCAACAGCTCTATCATCGTAACTTAGGATAAGGGCTGAAAGACTGCCATCGGCCGGCAACGACGGATTCCCGACCTCTAACCGCCGCAGTTATCCAAGGATGCAGAAAAAAAAAAGAAAAAGAAAAAAAATGTGTGCCTAAACAAAGAGGGCGGAGTAAAAATCCGAAAGGGCGCTCCGAGTAAAAACAGTGGGCATACAGCAGACTTGGTGAAAACCTGAAAGGGCGCCAAGGGTAAAAACAGCATAGCTGCCAAGGGGCAGGCAAGATCAAACACCCGGGACGTGGTGAAAACCCGAAAGGGCGCCAGGGGAAAAAATGACGGGAATAAGGCCGGCTGTGGTGAAAAATCGAAAGAGCGCTGCAGGCAAAAATGGCTCGAATAAAAAAAAAGGAAAAAAAAAATGCAGGGATTAAGAAGTCAGACAATCCAGATCGGTTCGAGCAGTTCAAGAACAAGAAGAAGTGCAGTTAGGAGCGAAGAGCTCTACAAATTCTGACAATCTCAGGGAGCAAGAGTTTCCATTGCCTACATCTCTAAGGAACCAAAGGATCAAGAAAGTTACATCTCGAGACATCGGTCAAATCATTGACTAAGCCCCAGTTCTGATTCCTATATCTCGACACAAAATCTAGACACACACTCACAAGACAACTCATGGCACAGTAGATTTTCAAACAGTTTTCTTTTCAATTAAATGCATCATATTTCTTTTACACATATCATATCATCTTTTTCAAAAAAAAAAAAAAGAATACAAAAATACATCATCATCAATCATGTATGCAAAAAAAAGGAATGTGCAAGTGGCCAACACAATCAATCTCTACCCTCCTCCTCGGCCACACCAGGTAAGTCCTCTGACTCATAAAAAGATAGCCTCTCTCTCAACCTGCTCACCTCCATACGCAGGTAATGCGCCTCATCGCGCTCAAGGGTACGGATCGCTGTCTCCTCATCAGACAACCTCTGATCGACAGCCAATCTCCTCGACATCATCTCACAATGATACCGAAGTGCAGAGATCTCAAATAGCAGATGGCCATGAGTGGCCAAAAGGAAGCCAGGATCGATAAACGGGCGCTCCTCAAAGGGTTCATATGAACCGGAGGAAGAGCCAGCATCTCCAAGGATATCCTGCTCATCCTCGTCAACAGTCTGGTGCCAACAAGGGATACGTCGATACAAAGACTGCTCAGCAACCCAGTAATGATATGAGGCGGTCGCCATCGAAAAAGTCCGCAGCTCAAAACCAAGAAAATCAGCAGTCAAGTAACTCGCCCAAGAACAATCAATCCGGGTCCTAAAGTTAGAGGATCTGGATGGAAGTGCTCGACGCCCGATACCTGTGAAAGCGAAAAGAGGAACATCCTGCTCATATCCAAACTGCCGCAGGAACCGGATAGGGTGATAAGAGAAGTAAGATCGAAAGCCTACCAACATCAGAGGAAGGCGGTGTGCATCGCAAAGCACTGGAGGAAGTGAAAGCCAAGATGACTCCCAACGAACGTTCCAGTCACGAAGCTCAACAAACATCCTGCGATACAAGGGCTCGCTCATCCTAGCTGTATGAGGAAGAAACTCCATGATATAACGCATAATGTCAGAGCTAGGAATGCCAGAAAGGGGTACAGGAACGGTCAAAGAAAGACGCTCCCATAGCCAGACCTGATCACAGAAAGGAAAATAAGTTCAGCTAAAGCAAAGCAATCCCCAACAAAGCAAGAAGGAAAAAAGGTGTAGAAAGGATACCTGCAGAAAGGCACAACAGCCGCGAAGGACACGAGTGCGGCCCAGGGCGCAGTCGGTCAGCCCATTAAACAGCTCGGCCAAGATAAGAGAAATGATCCCCTGCCGTCGGATAGCTCGGCTCATCACCTCAAAAAGCAGAGGAGTCTGGGACCTGCGCCATCCTGAGAACAGCACCTCAGCTATCAAGCAGAACATCAGTGCGTTCCGAGCAAAGGTAGAACCGGCCACACCCCAAGGACCCGAAAAAAGATCATATAGTAAGTCCAAGGAGAACACTACAGCATCCTGGCCGGCAGCTGCAGGATGAACAAGATAAGAAATCCCGAACCAGTTCTGCGGTGTAGCAGTCTTCGGCGATGTCTTCGGCGAGAAATACTGAGTATAATCCAAGGGTAGGCCTGTCAAGCGTGCAAGCTCCTCCAAAGAAGGCCCCATCTCCATATCGTTGAATGCAAACAAGTTCAATGAAGGGACACAATCAATCAATGCAGCTCCGAGCATCCTCCAATCAATATCAACTCTAGCAATATGAACCAGACTGCCGAAGCCATAGGACTCTAACTCCCGAATCTCATAAGCTGACAAGCTGTCAAGCCAAACAAGCAGTCGTGGCGAGCAAGAAGGACGAGGAAGCAGCTGACAAGTCCTCACTGATACCCCCTCCAGCACAAAAGGCCCAGAAGTCAATAATGGCTCATCAAGGATCGGAAGGTCAACGGGCGAAGGAGAAGGAAAAGCTAGAACCTCTGCAGACTCGACAACCCCTGACCTGTCCCCAGTAACGGCTATGTCTGATATAGTCGCATCACTATCGAAAACTGTCACAACCTCAGCCGCACGGGAAGACTCGCCCACCTCATGGACGGAGTGCGCAAAGGACCGATGACCAAGAGAAGGACAATGCTCCCCATCAAAAGGACTATAAGTGAAGATCACACCGCACATCGTGGCATCCTGGCTAATCTGACCATCGAAGAATACATCTGAACCATCAAAAAGGGTCCCGGCAACCCCGATCGAAGAATCAACGAACAAATCTGGACCTGCGGCCCCCTCTAACAGGAAATCATGAATCCAATCATCATCCTGGCCGATCAAAGGGATCATCGAGGCATCCACACCGTCCATCATCAGGGGGGCATCATCAATGATCACATCAAGTCCACCCAGGCAAGTGTGCCGCACATCCTGGCCCTCATCAAGAGCATCCAAACCATCAAAGGTACCATCTGAGCCATCCATACCATCCAAGCATGAGATCAGCCCATCTATTTCCATCATACCCCCATCACCACCATCCATCACATCATCCATGGGACCCACATTCAAGGGATGCATAGCCTCACCTATGTCCCATCCCATCATCCTATCCATACCATCCATTCCTCCCATAATGAAGGTCCCATTCAAATCAGAAATTTCAACCATCCCACCATTAATGGGGCCATTCAAGGCTCCACCAACCACCATCCCTAACCCCTCATCAATGCCCCCATTTAATGCTCCATCTCCACCATCGATCAAAGGCACTTCATCATCTTTAAAGCCTTCATCAAGTGCTGAAGTGTGGGACCCACTGACCTCTCCCACAATGGCCCCCAAGCCATCATCAATGGCTGCCCAAGAAAGGATCAACAAAGAACAAGACAAAAAGAGAAGGAAAGAAGGGACAAAATGTAGATTCATGGCTGGAATTGAATGATCCAGTGCAGAGGATGAGGGGACAAGAGAAAAGGACAGCAGGGAATGTTCGAGCACGAGCCAGCCCAGGCCGCTCAAGAGACAAGCCCTGGGCGGCCTTCCCTGGGCCGCCCGTACGGACGCGGTTCCTCTCTCTCCGCGGGATTGGCTCCAGGGTTCTTGGTAGGTGAGGCTGACAGTCCACGTCAGCAGATGGCGCTCCATGGGCCGCCCAAGGCTCCGGTCCACTTCAGATTTCGACTGAGGCTGATCAAGACCATATAAAAGGTGCCCCACCGGTGCAATCACGAAGCAATGCAGTCAGAACATGGCTGATCAAGTCAAAGAGAAGGAAAAGTGATCAAGTGGGGCCACAAGCAATCCAAGTCATTCAAAGACTAGATCATCATGATCTAAACCATTGAAGGACCTGCATGAGCCATCAAACAACAAGATCAGAGGTCTGATCATCAAAAGAAGGGCCAGAATCCAAGATCTAATCATCAAGTGGGCCCACAAAGTCAAGTCAAGCAATCCGAGACGTTCAAGCCATCATCCACACCATGAGAAGCCTTCTTAGCCCCACAAATCATCAAAAGAGGTGCCCCAAAGTAAAGCCAAGGTCTCAAGTGGGCCCACAAGGCCAAATCTATCAATCTGAACCATTCAAGGGCTAAATCATCAGGATCCAAACCATTGGAAAGCTTACACAGGTCATGGAGCAACAAGATCAAAGGTTCGATCATCAAAAGAAGGGCCAGAATCCAAGATCTAATCATCAAGTGGGCCCACAAGGCCTAGTCAAGCAATCTGAACTGTTCAAGTCATCATCCATGCAGTTAAGAAGCCTCATCTTCCGCAAATCATTAGAGAACGAGTCAGAAGTAAAAGCATCCAGACATCATCAAGAAATTTGAGACAAATCAAAGATTATATATTCATTCAAAAGAGCTTGATACAAAAGAAGATAAAAGCAAAAAGTACAAGGCCATACAAAGCAGAGTACCCGAGCAGGCTACAAGTCGCCAACATAATCATCATCGTCCCTCCTCGCGTCCCGCTCCCGACGATAAAGATCCATCAAAGGAGCAGTCACCGAACCTCCAGCATACCTGCGACGGCCACCGGGAACATAAAGCGAAGGAAGCAGAGGCCCCTGGCCGAACAACAGATACCACTCATCATAATCACGATCCGGGATGGTGAAACGAAATCCGGGCTGGCCCACGAGAGCCTCAACTCTCTCATCAACCGGCATCCGAGCAGCTGGAGGAGGCGCAAAACAAGGGACCCGAGCCACCCCAGTGACTTGCCGAAGCAATCTCTCCCCCAAATACCACTGAAAAGATTCAGCGTCGGAAAGCATGATACGGAGACATGAAGCATCGTATGCCTCCACACGCTGAGGGGTATAATAGAGAGGGAAACTGGCATACGGCATCCGAGCGAGCTGCAGCAAATGAGGTCACCACGATCAGTTACGGTACGACACGAGGGGTAGGGAAAGCAAGATACTTACGTCCTCAACGGTCAGCCCGTCTATGTCAGCACGCCAATTGTCCCCGGGAACTCGGGAGTTCCGCTGACGGTTTTGCTGGCGCCAGTACATGTGGCGATACTGAGAGGGCTCAATATCATCCCGCATCCTCGGCGCGAGATGGGGAAAATGGTCATAAAAGCAGGTCTGGACAAAAGCACGTCTAATGATCAGAGAAAGAAAGAAGGCGAAAGCCCTTCAAGAAAGGTGAAAGAAGAGATACCTCAATGACAGGCCAGAAGCCTGTGAAGGACCGGCTATGCCGACAGGTCTTGTCCAAACCTTAAAAGATATGGGTCAAGATAGCCCCATTCCAGTTATAGGGATGATGAAGATCCTCGACTAAACGAAGAAATTTAGGATCAACTCTCTCATTTGCATGGCAGAAAAGAAAGGATCCAAAAGCATAAGTGATCATGGCCCGGGCTTTGTGGAGGGCCTCTCGCTCGGTGGTGGGGATGACGGAGGCAAAATTGTTGTAGAACCATCGCATCTTCACTTGATGGCCTTGGAATTCACCCTCGGGTGGGACGTCACCGACAAGCCGTAACCAGTCGGTGGAAGTGAGAGGAGCCAGAGAGCTGACTTGAGGAACAATTGTTCCATGAAACGAGAAGCCTATTTGCATGTAAATGTCCAAGGGGGTTATTCCCCATTCCCCACAAGGGAGCTGGAAGGTGTGGGTCTCATCCCGCCACCTCTCGCAAAGGGCCGCGAGCATCATGCGGTTAGCATCGTCATTATGGAAACGTAAGGTGAGGAGGCCAGCAAAAGGAGTACCATCCAGTACTCGTTCAAGCAAGGGTTGTGGACCCTTCACCCAGTCGTCTCAGCGATCCCTGGTACCTCGACCTTTGATAGCGGGAAGAGGTTGATGCTCCATAGCTAAGGAACACATGTGGTCCCCTCGGCGGACAATGAAGGCAGGATCATCTTCATCAATCACTCGGTGACCCCTGGTACCATCCGCCATTGAATCCTACAAGCTTGGCAAGGTAGGTCCCTACCCATTACCCATTAAAATCCAAATTATCATCCAAGAAACCCATGGGATTGGACTCACATTCAAATGCAAAATTTAAAGTCCAACTCCATGTGTCACTTAGGATGTGTGTTGGGCCCTTGGGAAAAAGTAAGGCCCACCTTAAAAAAGGTTGCATGGCATGCCTTAGGCAAGAAAAAGTCCATCATCCAAGGACACATTTTAGACAACAAATGCACTCAAGTGCCATGAGATCAACAAAGGATGAGAATCCCACTTCACATGATAAATCCCTCTTCAAAGTCCATATGTGGCCAAGGATTGATCCACTTTTATGCCAAGGCCATGGTTCTCACTTAAGATGTTTCCATCTTTTTAACACATGGACATGGACAAGTGGGGGATAGAAAGGAAGTGGCCCCCCAAGGACAACCCAAATGCCTCATCTCAATGGATTGGAGAGAGCACATAGCCCACTTTGAAGAATATGAGGACCCATTCATGAGTCAACCATGGGCAACCTTATGTGCCTCATCTTGATGAAAGTTTTGGCTATGAGAATACAACATGGCAGCCCACCCACAAACATATGGAATCAAAGAGGCCAATGGTAAAAATTTTGATGCACATAGCCCACATGAGGAGTCAAAGTTGGAAATGCCCATGTAAAGGCAAGTTTGGGCAACTTATGTGCACCAATTTCTTTACCAAAAAGGGAGACCATTTGAGCACAAGAGGGCATGGCTTGATAAGTCACCCAACCATCATGAAAATGGATAAGAATGGTACACATAGCCCACTTGAAGATCAAAATCCGAAATGTCCCAAGGCATGGGACAAAAATGGGCAACTTATGGGTATCATTCTTTCCCACAAATTCAAAGAAAAACCACTCATATTTAAAATGATGGTGGAATGACCCACCAAGCCCCAAAGAAAGGATCAAGGAGCTATGGTTGTATGGATAGCTCACTTGAGGATCATCCATTCGAGATTGATAACATTAGAGGGAAACTCTTGAGAACCACATTCCTACCACAAAGAAAACCATTTGAACTTAGTGAGATTGTGGGAACAACTCACTCATGGGACTTGTAGATGGTCAAGTAGCTCAAGTCTTCCATCCATCAAAAGAGAAAAAGCATGAAAAGAAAAATCCTACATGAACAAAGTGTAGTGGGGCACACATGGTTCAAAGAAGTGCCCAAGTTTCAATGAAGGCCCAAAAGCCCATCCACATGAAAAACTCCAAGGAGCCCACTACACCTTGTACAAGGATGTACATCATAATCAAGACATAGTGGAAGACTTGAGCCACTTGTCCATAAAGGCCCAATTAGAAAATCTAGCCCACTTGAGATCCAAATGAAGAATGGGCTAGTCATCTTGGTCCATACATATGCGAAGAAAGATGGGGTCACCCAAAGTGAGCCCCATGAGCCCAAAACTTGAGATGGGTCTTACCATGCCCATGGGCCCAAGTCTTGGAAAGAAGATGGAAAAGAAAAAGAAAGCTCCAAAAGAAATGATAAGAACAAGAAAGCATGAGGGAGCCCAAAATGAAGCATTGGGCCCATCAAATACACCAAGGGCCATGACTTCACTTTGAGCCCATTTGATACATATGAAAAGAGGCCCAACTCCCATGAAAAAGATAGAGTATTTTGCCATGAACACTTGGTGACATGGCAAAATCACCCTTTACATATACATGAGGGGAGTGTGAAAAGAAGAAAGAAAAAAAATGAAGTGGAGAGCTTGCAATGTCCTTCTCCATGCACCACCTTTGAACAAGACTTGAGATCTAGAAAAAGGCCAAGAATGCTTGGGCCCACCTTCACACCTCTTGGAATAGCTACATGGAAAAAGAAAAGAGTCATGAGAAGAGATAATGAAGAAGGAAAAGGATAAGAAAAGAGAAAGGAAGTGGTCCATACCTTTACCACTCACCAAAGAGGGACCACCTTGTTGTCCCAAAACTTCTCTAAGGCCCACTACTTGAAAAGAGCAAGGGACCACCAAAGAAGAGAGAGAAAACTTGAAAAAAGAGAGAATATGAGAGAGAGAAGAGAGAGATTGCACGTTGAGGGGGGCAAGGGTGCCCCATGTTATATAGAAAAGGGGAGGGCACCCTTTTACCCAGCCCACTGAAGAGACCAGAAGGCGGAGACCGTCCGGGCGGCCCATGGGAGGCCGTCCTAGCCCCTACCTATGTGAGATGACTTCTCACCCCCTCTCCTTGGGAAGAACTCCTCCTTGATAAGGGTGGTTGCAAGTGAATCTTGTACCTCCATGTAAGAATGAAGTGATGGAAGAGAATGGTGAGAAAAAAAGGAAGAAATCTCACCAAAATCTCATCTCATGAGAAATGGGTGAGAAATTGGGTTGATGATGTGGAAAAGTACCATAGAATTTTCAAAGAAAAGAAAGAAAAATTTGACTTGGTCAAACAATGATCCCAACCATCCAAGGATACGACCTGATGATCCGAACCATTCCAAGAAGAATTCCCATAATCTCTAACCTGGATTGCTGCTCGCTTGTACAGATTTTGGTCCGAAGACCTTAAACTACGTCGGGATCGACATCCCGAGAGATTTTCAATAAAAGCAGGTATCGGTCTTGATCGCTCGAATTAAGATCCGACGACACCGAGTACTTTAAAAAAAATGTCTTTCCTGTTTTGTGCAATACTGGTCCGAAGACCTTAAACTACGTCGGGATCAACATCCCGAGGGATTTTAATAAAAACCAGCATCGATCCCAGTCTTTAAGACCAACATCAGATGATCTGGATCATTTCAAAAAACAAAAAATATATCACCAGCCCCTCTTTTAAAGTTTTTGGGTCCGAAGACCTTAAACTACGTCGGGATCAATATCCCGAGGGATTTTCAATAAAAGCCGGTATCGGTCTTGATCAAGATCCGCTGACACCGGACATTTTTCAAAAACAAAAAAAAAATGTGTTTGCCCCCTTTTGTACAGTTTTTGGTCCGAAGACCTTAAACTACGTCGGGAACAAAATCCCGAGAGATTTCCAATAAAAACCAGTGTCAATCCTGACCGTTCAAATTAAGATTTTATGACCTGGAACAGTTTTCAAAAAACCACAAAAAAGAATGTATTTTCAGCATGTACATATTTACGGTCCGAAGGCCTTAAACTACACTGGGATTAGTTTCTCGGGGGACCTCTCTCGCTTTTAACAAAAACCGGCATCGATCCCAGCCATTCGAGCCAGGATCTGATAACCCGGAACATTTCAAAAATACCAAAATATTTTAAAAGCTTTCCACAAAAACCAGCATCAATCTCAATCATTCGAGCTGAAATCTGGAACTTTTTCCAAAAAACACAAAAAAAAGAAAAATGATTCACCAAAAATTTCAACTGCACAAATTCATCTCCAGTGGTCCGAAGACCTAAAACTACACTGGGATTAACTTCTCGGGGGCTTTCTTTCCTAACCTGTTCCAGGCATGGCTGACACTTGATCGTACGGGTGCCTGGAATCTTTTAAACAGGTAAGGGCTGAGGCGGGCAGAACTCCGCAATCCTGTTCGTGTTGAACGCACCATGATAGACAACCTTGATTTGGAAGTCGCTGTTGAATCTGACGGATGTTCCCTGTTCCTAAAACTCATGAAGGGGATTAAGGCTGTTGGGAGGTGGAGCTCACCCTCACGGAATTGTGAGCAACGTAAGACCCCAAACTGGATTGACTAAAGGAAATGTGAGGATGTGGCTCATTTTGTGGCCGAAGGAGTCCGTCGGACGATACGTGGTCTATGTGCATTGCACATGAGGAACAGGTAACTTTGTGGGTGTGTTAACTGAAAACCCTCAAAATCCCCTCATCCGAAGTTGTAAAACTACGGCACTTAACTGTGTGAGACTCGTCTTGCTCGCTGACGTAAAATGGATCGGGTGCCTTACCAGCAGTAGAAGCTGGAAGTGGATGAAAATTCCACACTTTTTCCTGCATTTCAGAAAAATCACAAAATACAAAAATATTGCAAAATCACCTCTTCAAAAATCACAAAAATATTTCCCTTGCTTTCAATCAAAATATTGTCAAAAATCACAAAAATATTTCCCTTGCTTTCAATCAAAATATTGTCAAAAAATCACAAAAATATTTCCCTTGCTTTCAATAAAAAAAAATCTGCAAAAATCACAAAAATTGTCAGTATCCCCAGCACTACACTTCAGGAGTCTTGAACTCCACTCTCTTCACAATTTGGGATGACGGATCCAATCGCCCGCAAATTGGAATCTTGACCAAAACGGGCAACTAAACACCATCTCAATCACACGCATGCCCAGAAGAACATCTTGAAGTCGGATAACATCCTCGTAATTCTCATTGGCAAAGAAACAGCATATTGGGACGATGGACCTGATCGATCACGGGTCGGGATCTTGACCAACCCGCTGACCAAACGCCCGTACAAAAAGAAAAACCCCAGGGAAGCACAACCCTGCAAGCAATAAGCTCAAAGTTCTCTGCACCCACAGCAAAAGCAAAATCATCAAACGAGAAGAGAATGAGCCAAATCATGCATTCATCATGCATCTCCCAGCATCAGCATCCATCGCATTAATCATCACGTTTACCTGCTTTCAAAATAAAAGTCGGTTAGCCAAAGACCCCACAGGCATCCCTAGTGGAGGCACGTGCAGACCCGATTTCCATTTCAAAAGACAAAAAATGTTCCTATTTGCAAATAAAAACCCCACGGAGTATCACTCCCCAGAGTGAGTATCTTTTCAAAAACCTAAAAATATTTTTCCCAGTAGAGCGTTCTGCCTCCAAAACACCAGGAGATCTTCCATATCTCTGGGTAGGAGCCAACGCAAAAATCAAATAAGATCCGATGTCTCGCGGTTTCCCCGGAGACCATCGGATCCAATGCACTCAAAGTACGGTCGAACTGAATTCCAGTGTCAGTGCGGTCGTACCACATGCCAAGATACAAAAAAGATGAAAGCCAAAAGGCTCGGTCACAGAAACCATTTGAACAGGTGGAAACGATGAATTGTAACCCAAGTATCAAAATCAGTAGATTGGGTGGAAAGAGTTCACCCGCACATACCTAGGCGTGGATGCCTGAAGTACCTTGACTGAGTCCAAGTCGGCGTAGTAGAATCCCGTAAGACCATCTGACGCAGGGCGTCTAACCACTTTGACAGTCAAGCGAAACAAGTACTCCTGGAGTGATCTGGGAAAACATCAAACATCACACAAACAGTCTCAGGGTCAGCAACCTCGTAAGACTACGGACGCAGAGGCTCTGCTGTACCTTTCCGATGTTAGTACCGATCGGGAATGGAAGGGTTGCGATTGGGTACCCAGATTGCAGCAAACTGCAGGGACAATCGCAACGTTTTCTCCAAACTCCCGCAGTATGTGCGAGTTATCAATTTCTAGACAATCAACTGACTCAGATACAAAGGACAACAAAGATTCCAGACCACAATCAAGGAAAGAATGAATTGCAAACCAAGCATCGAAATCAGCAGATCGGGTGGAAAGAGTCCACCCGCACATACCTAGGCGTGGATGCCTGAAGTACCTTGACTGAGTCCAAGTCGGCGTAGTAGAATCCCGTAAGACTATCTGACGCAGGGCGTCTAACCACTTTGACAGTCAAGCGAAACAAGTACTCCTGGAGTGATCTGGGAAAACATCAAACATCACACAATCAGTCTCAGGGTCAGCATCCTCGTAAGACTGTCGACGCAGAGGCTCTGTTGTACCTTTCCGATGTTAGTACCGATCAGGAATGGAAGGGTTGCGATTGGGTACCCAGGTTGCAGCGCATGCAGGGACAATCGCAACGTTTTCTCCAAACTCCCACGGTATGTGCGAGTGATCGGTTTCCAAACGATCAACTGACATAGGTGCAAAAGCAAGCAAAGATTTCAGAACATGATCTATGAATGACCGGGTCAGAAGTGGGGTGTCCACTCGCTTTGGCATTCGGTTGCACGCAACCTCTGCCAAAGAGGGGCATCTGTGGACACCCCACCTTCGGCTACACTGTTGGTAGAGATAGCTGGATGAATGGAGGACCATACCCCCAAATCCCAAGTCCAAACTCAGCCAAACTCACCCTTGTAAGCCCCATTCCATAGCCCAGTTCAAGCCTGAACCCAGTCAACCCAATCCTAAACACCACCCTGAAAAACCCCCCATAAGAAAAGCCAGTCAAAAAATCCCAAAAAAAAAGGGTCAAACTCACTGAGTCAACCCGCTGAGTTAACCCGCTGAGTCAACCCGTCGAGTCAAAACACCGAGTCAACCCGTCGAGTCAACCCGTCGAGTCAAATCACCGAGTCGACCCTCTAAGTCAACTCACTGAGTCGACCCAGCGAGTCAAACAGCAGCCCCGAGGAAGCAACCGTACATCGCTGGAAACCGAGGAGCAGCCGTACGGGCGGCCCATAGCAGGCCGCCCGAGATAAATTACGGAAAGTGCCACTCTCCGCTGCTATAAATACCCCCCTCCCCTTCTCATTTCAACATCCCTTCGAGTCCAGTGAAGTCCTGTCTGTCCCGAGCCCCTCTCCAATCCTTAGCCCATTTTTCCACCAAGGAGAGCCCGAGTGAGGAGAGCCTAACCCTGGTCCAGCCCAGCCTGACCACTGGTCCAAGTCTCCCAAGCCATCCAAGTCCTAATCCAGCCACTCGAAGCCAACCCTTGCGACACCTCCGTCCATCCAACTACTCTTTTCCAGCATCATCTCATTCGCATCTAGCATAAGTGCAACATTTACTTTTCTTCCAACCCCCCTGCTTCACTACAAGCACCTTGATTATTCAAGCACACCGCATATGTCTTAAATTAAGCACCTGTCAGTTCGAGCGTATGCTCTGAGCTTGCCCGTTGTTGGAACCTGCCCATCAGAAACTCTTACTGTTCAGACCTGCATTCACGTACATATCACTCTAAGCACTTTGAATATTCAAGCACACAGCATGCATCATCTCGCATAAAGCACCTGTCAGTTCGAGCGTACGCTCTGGGCTTGCCCGTTGTTGGAACCTGCCCATCAGAAACTCTTACTGTTCAGACCCGCATTCATGCATCATGTCATCCATGAGAATATACGAGGATTAAACTAGACTTTCAAGTATTCGATCGATTCTGTGAAGTAGAGACCGTACTTCGGTATGGGCAGTGTGTGGGGTGCTTAACCTCTTCCCACCCTGTAACCGTGATCCCTTACCTTGAATCTCTGGCCGCAGATCAACAGGAGTCATTTTAAAGGGAAGAATCTTCGGATTCTCTTCTCTAACGTTTCTACGGGGTATAGCCGACTGTAGATTCAAAGTAACTGGCTAGTGGCGACTCTGGTCTTATATAAACTCACTTAAACATATCCAGCTTAACACGACAACCGAACAAAGCCCTCGAGAACGAGGCAAGCTAGTGGCACAAACGGCGATTTCGCACTCACGCATCCTCCTCTCCTTCTTTTCCCGAAAGGGGAAGGGACGAGAATGTCGTGTGGGAGCACGCAAACGGCGAGGGTCCACACTTATGTCTTATGTTGCAAAGATTGACAGATAATATATGGGGAAGCAATTGAAGAGGAGCTTTCGCTTAGCTTTTTTCATATCAAGAGTCTGTATTTTATTCGAATATCAATGTAATCTTGTTCATGTATTTTATTTTGGTAGGTTAGGTTTTTATTGCGTAATTGATAAATGAGAAGATTGTTAATGTATTTTTTTATAGCATACTAGTACACCTTATTTGTCAATTACATACGTCAGTGAGTCTAGGTGTTAGTTGAGCCCGAAGAAGATGAAGGCTGAAGACTCAAATGGATCAGTTGCATTAAGGAAGAAGGAACATGTAAATGACATGCCTTGGTGATCCAAAACCCTTGAACCAAACAAAAATCAAACTTCTAGATGACTTGACCACATAGGGAAACCCTAGGTCATCTTCTTTAGCCTTAGAACTCTTTGAAAAACATAACAAGTTTGGCTAATAAAATAGGTGCAAGCTGTTGTAAACAAATCGCACAAAACAATAGTTTATGACCGGTCGCAAACTAGGTGTGACCACCAGAGGCCAGAAATGGGACAGCAAAGAAAGCCTGATCCCAGGCCTAATTAGACTGGTCGACTAGTCCATGCGATCGGTCGACGGTATTAGGCAACCGATCGCAACTGGTCTCATTTGGGACAATAAGAAAGACACTAGTCTTAGGCCTAATTAGACCGGTAGTCACCTTTCGAGCGACCGGTCGATGACCTTGTGCGATTGGTCGCTATAGAGCGTCGACTGGTCGACAGTTAAACGTTTGTTATCATTTTTCATCTGTTGAAGATTTATCTATATAAAGATAGTCAATTTTTTAGGTTGGCGAGAGAGATTTGAGAGCATTAGAAGCCACCCTCATTGCCCACATCATTAGGCTTTAATCCTACCATACCCGAGTCATCTTCCTTGTGAATCATTACAAGATGGAGTATTCAAAGCTCATATAAAGATAAACTTGTTCTCTCTTGATCTCTAGATGTTTTAGACACCTACACCATATGTATATCCTTAGTCTAAATCTCTCTATAGATCCAATTAGGTGGAATTCCTTTAGGCAACCAAATCCTACTAGTTATAGAGAATTCACCATCATTTCCTAATACCTTGGGCATCTCTTTGGAGGATCGCATGCAAGGTAGTTGATCAGTGGAGCTGAGGCATTAGCAACGCATCGGTAACAAAATCGGGGGAGCAACGGGGAGTTAATTAAAATAATGGAGAGCAGAGATCAAGCAACCCAAGTGGCATTGAACAAAGGGCTCAATCGACAAGTAAGTTGTCATTGTAAGAGTCCAGTTGCACTCTTTCTTTGTGGATGATTGAGTGTGAGAGTTTGGAATCAAAATCAACAAAGTTTCCAATGGGAACCTCCAGCAGGAGTGTACATTAGGTTCTTAGATTGGAACTGAAGGGTTGGGAGGAACCTTGTTAAACTCCTGAGTTAAATAAAATCCGTAAACATCTTGGTTAAGATATGAACCAATAAAATATCCATCATAAGTTGGGAGAAACTTTGTTAAACTCCCCGGTAGGGTGGAATCGATTTAAAACACCTAAGTTGGGAGGAACCTGATTTAAACTCTTTAGTAAAATCTAGTGTGCTTAAGGGATGAGTACAGTAACAGAGAGTAGAGTAGGGAAATCGAACCACTATATATGCTTGTGTTTGAGATTGTCATTTGAGTCATTTCTATTATAGCATTGTCTATTTAATTGTTAATTGTATGAATGTTGAAATGAAATGTATGTTGTGCATTGATGGGTAGATTCTCACACACATCTTATAGTTTAATTTCTAAACTAGTTGTTTAGGTAATTATACCATTAGTAGTCTAAATAATTGCACATTGATTAGAAGTTTAACTTGTTGCATCATCATAATCTATGTGCTTGGGCTAGTTTGTTTAATTGTTTATCTTTTGTAGCCTTTGTGATTGGACCCATTATGCTTGGAAGCTAAGTATTCTTGCTTAACTAGTTAATTAGGCAAGATGTACTTTAAAGAATTTTAAAACGGTCCTAATCACCCCTTCTCCATGACTTAGTTGTAGTTCTAAGTGTAATGCCCCGAAATTTTTAGAATTTATTTAAAATTTTTCAAGATTTTATCCCATTTTATTTTACACAAAATATCGGGTGTTTACTTTGTTTTAAAAATAATGGATTATCCGTGAAAGTTTTGATAGATGTCCCTTTACAAAAAAAAACTCTTAGAATAATGCCATGAACGACGTAGAATGGTTGGATATCGTAAAATGCATATTTTTTCAATAATTATGAAAATGTTATTAAGTTAAATAAGTGATTTTTAAGTATAATAGATTTCGATGAATAGTTTGATGTTAAACTTTAAATATATGCTATTAGATATATTTTAACCGTGCACGTTAAGTTTCAGCCTTCCGATCATTGTAGAAATGCCTCGATCAGAAATCAGGTTGTGGACGGCCCACGTGAACTTAGATTTGTCCCATTTTTTGTGTCATGACCTAAAATTATCATACTGGCCTAGTGGATGGACTAAATTTTTCACAAACATCATGGTGGGACCCACATGCACTGTGTGCACGGTGCAAAAAATGAGCCAAAGACGGCTCGTCCGTCTTCATCCGTGCGCTAGCACCACTGCCCACGCCATCGTCCATCCGTGGGCCACGAGGACACGATCTGAACCGTCCATTGTCTCTGTGCCTGTCTTAAATATACTCCCATGTAGTTTCATTAACAACGATCAACCATACTCTAAGATCCAAATTTCCTATCAAACCTTACCTTGCAAGATCTTCTAATTTGAGCAATTCGTGTTGTATGAGCAACTAGGATTCCATTTATAGGATTTAGAGAGTCCCTCTTAGCTAGCCAACGTGATCTTTTGTATTGATAATGAAAATTTCTAACGTTGAGAAGAATCCTCCACCAAATCCTTCTACCATCAAACGACCATTCAAATGAGTGCAAAGCTCGAATTTGTGAACCCCACAAGCCTCATTGGACTCACCAGACCCTCTAGTGGTGTAGGATCATCTGGTAAACCCTTTAGTCAGAAGTTGTCATTTTCACTCTCTCTTCCTTATTTTGCACGAGAGTCGTTCATCTATTTGTGAACCCCATCTCAGGATCCATCACATCCATTTTGTAGCCTCTATACCTCATACCCCACATGAAACCACTCATACATCCATCATGTCTATACTTTCCAAATCCAACCCGAAACCCCACTTAACCACATTGTATTGCATCTGCACAAATGTAGCCGTGTGTAGCCTCTCTTTGCCCTAGAATCTGACCCTCTCCTCTATCAAATCACTCTTCCAACACCAGAGATGCCCTAGCCACGTTTAGAAACGAGAGAGAGAGAGAGAGGGCTACAAGCTGTCTTTCCTCCAGTGTGTCAGTGACATTTCCATCTTCTACGGCTTCCAAACCAATTGATATGAGAAGTGAGGACCTTCCTTTGAGCTTAAATACAATAATATTCTATATTTTGTTATTTATGTGTGTTGTTTTGATGTCTTGAGTAATGATTGTGTGAGACTGATGTTTACTATCTTAAACGTGATTTAAATATGATTATTAAGTAAGTTTATCACTGAATTTTCATTATCTCACTTTGTCACGCGTGTATGGATGCTTAGATGAGAAGACATGTGTATATTGATGTCTAGGAAAGAGCCATATGAAAGCTATACTTGAATTTATGCTTTTCATGTGCTAATGATGTATTAGATGATCCACTAATGAGTGTACAAGATTTTTCTATGTGGTGTTACATTAGTGCACATTCCATAACCCCTTATTGATGAAACCGTATGATGAAAGAGATGGAGCCGTGAGAGGTGTCCATGATGAGTAATAAGCCTTGGCATGGCCTTGAGAATGCCTTGATCGATTAATAAGGGATCCATGTGTATTCATGATATTTGTAATAAATCCATATCCAATATACAGAGTTTGTGTTTCCTGCCTTCTTATGGTTAGCCGTTAGAAAGAAGTGGTTACCCTAGGCCATGACTGAATCATAGACTAGGGTGAGGGATGGACATTAATCTTAATCGCCGTCTTATGAGCCGGGGTTGGTGATATGGACATTAAGCCCTAGCTGTCGGCCTATGCTGGGTTGTTTACAACTCAAAATAATGACCCTTGAGTTCTTTAATATGGCTGGATGGTAAATTACTTAACTAAAGACGGAACAAATCCATGCATTCACTAAGGCTTGACTTGGTGGGCCAGCCCCTCTGGGTGTCACTGAGGAATTGTATTGGGGGTTTCCCGCTTCTTACCATGTGCTATTTAGTCGAAGTATATTTGGGGTTTTTTAATTTCATTAGTTGGGTTACTTACCTTTGGTGACTAGTGGCTAGGATGAAGTGTAACTAGGGTGTCCTGCTTAACGTTTTATAATTCTAGCTAGTGTGCCTTAGCCAGAGCATGCATCTCATGCATTGCATTAACAAGACTTAACTTGTATGTTTTAATTGATTGATTATGATTATCATCATGCCTACATTTATCTTTGTATTACTGTTATTATTGTGTTCATCTTGGAGGGATGGACCTCACTATGATAATGATTAAAGCTATCCAAACATATCCTAGATAATACAAGTGAAGATCCCATAGTTGAACCCGAGCTCCAAGGAGAGGACCATGATAGATCATGGTAATAGATGGTGGATGACAAAGTCGGGATGACTTATATAAAGTTTCCTTTTACATTGAGTTTTAGTGTTGTTTATTTACTTCATTATGAATTTGTAATAAGTCTTCTTAATGAAGGCACGTATGGATATTTTGTTTGGTTTGGATTCAAGAACTTTGTGATGGTAATGTAGTTTAAAATTCCATGGAATAAAATATTTACTTTTCCACAATTGTACTTGAATGTCATACTCATCTGAATATATGAGAATTAAAAGGACCTAGTGGGTTTGACCTTGACACATTCCAGTTAGTGATTGGGAATTCGACCCATCGTGACATGCACGAAAGTCGAAATCTCGAGGTGTTACACTAAGCTCCGCTCTAATAGCTTCCGCATACTTAGCGTCTACAAGTGTGAGTGATAAACGCAATTTCACTTCTGGGCTGAAGTGGTTAACATAGCATGCTATATAGTGAATTAGTCACAATCCACAACGCTAGACTTCAAGGTTGCATAGGAAGTTTGGACATGTAAGGACATTGATAATTCAAGCTTAAGGATCTTCAGGTATCCATCATATGTCCACGTGTAGAGTAGACAAAGGACAAAATTGGATCCCAAATCTATTTAGTGCATCTTTCTTGGGTATGAGAAAGGTGTCAAGGGCTATAAGCTTTAGGATTCAGACTCATAAAAGGTGGTTATTAACAGAGTTGGGTACCACTTGTAGATTAACACGTGGCAGCCTAAGTTGCGTTCTTTCTTAGGAGTTATCTTACATTGAGTTAGTTTTTCCTACGTTGCGTAAAAGGATCTAGCATGTGTAGCTGCCTCATATGTTGAATGGTCATCTGATCGGTACCATACGTAGATTTTATCTTATGCGTGTTGGGATTAGACACCTCTACTCTTCATGGATGGAGGGCCGGTCGGTCATGATGGAGCCAAGACAGAACTTTGCTGGAGCTATTTTTGGGCATTTGACCGGCCGGTAGTCTACTTGTTAGACTTGGTTTGTTGCGCGGTTTATTGCGCAAGGAGTTTCTAATTTTGGTTTTCCCCTATTTAAGGGGATGTAATCCGGGATTAGAGTTGCCGCCGGTGGGCCAAGGGATTGAGAGAGTTCTGGGGCAAGAGAAAGAGCTAGGAGGAATCTTGGAGTTCTCGGGGATGAGGGAAAGGGATGGGTTTGTCCTTCTTATGTGAGAATTAGCTTTGTTAGCTTAGGATTTCTCTTGTGGGCTGTGATCTGGGTTGTATTTCTTCTATATCTTGTAACTTCTGATATCATGGTGGATTGGTGTCTCTTTGTGCCGTGGTTTTTTACCCGTGAGGGGTTTTTCCATGTAAAATTCAAATTGCTTCTTGTGTGTGTCGATTTGCTTGTGTGATTGCCATTGTGGTGTGTTCCTCGCATGCTTTGATTGCTTTCGCTGCGGGGCTCCTAACCCCAATAAATGGTCTATTGTGTCACACTCAAAAGGCTAACCTATTAGGTAGAGTAACCCCAGGATATATGAAGACAAACCCCACCCCCCTCCCAACCGATGTCGGACAAACCAACAATCCCCCTCCCCACAATGGAACTTGGGGCGTACAACACACATGCACGGGGCCTCCCCCTCCTTTCCGCTCACGTGGGCCTGGGGCATGGACCGGGTGGATAACCTAAGCTTTTGATACCACTGTTGTGTCACACCCAAAAGGCTAACCTATTAGGTGGAGTAACCACAGGATATATGAAGACAAACCCCGCCGCCCTCTCAACCGATGTGGGACAAACCAACAATGTGGGCCACTGTAAGAAACTTATGATTCATAGATGATTGGGACTATCACTATCTATAGATGTATTTTAGAACATGCAAAGGAAAATTTTCAATGGCTTGGATTGAACTCCAAATATCGAAGATTAAGATCATCACCAGAGTATGATTATGAGAAAAGGACTTTAGTGTCGACAGTTGAAAATGACATATCAATGCGTATCAAGGGACTTTAATAACAGATCCAACTGGTGGTGACAGTCCCTGGAGCATGAGTCTTGACAGAAACTTTTAAACGATGACATGCGCAAGGAGCAAGGCCGCTCTACACATGGAACATATTCGAGTCAATCCATACCATCCAAATGAATAATCATAGATCAATTAATGGACAGTCTTAGTTATCTGATTGGTAACTGTGCCCCATTAATGGTTAAAATAAATAGGATCAATGGTGGAAATTCAAATAATTTTTTTAAAACTTTTTGTTTACTAAAATTGTATTAAAAACAGGACAAGATTGTCCGATAAATATGCCGTTCTGGATTTGCCTCTTCCGACGTTGGTCTACAATGTATCACGTGTACATTCGAATCGTGTGTACATCCCAAATCTTTGATAAGACATCAATGTTAAAGACCAACAAGGACATTGTAGGGAAGTCAGAAACAAATGGTGATGCAGAAATATCATTGGTGCAGGTGAAGCCAGTTGAGTAGGTTACTGAAGGTGAGATTCAGCAAGGGCAAGAAATTGAGAAAAATGATAAATAAAATACCTAGGAAAGTATAGCTAGGAACAAGGAGAGATGAATCATTAGAGCCCCGATTCGATGCAGGTTCGAGAATATGGTATTGTTTGCATTGTTCACATGGAGTGAAGATCCATCCACCTTTCAAGATGACAAATCTAGAAAGGATGGTACCAAGTGGATGTTAACCATAGCGGAGGAGATAGAATCTCTACACAAGAATCAGACATAGGAGTTAGTGAAACTTTTCAAAGGTCATAGGGCTATAGGTTGCAAGTGGTTTTCAGGGATATCTTGGAATACTCTCTCTCTCTCTCTCTCTCTCTCTCTCTCTCTCTCTCTTGCACAATCATACACGCATTAGGATATTCCGCGCACTTGGAAAAGAGAGGGGACGCGACCTTACCAATCGCGATACGACTCGATAGTGGATAGGCAGAAACATACAATACGAACTACATGCATGCTATGCGAAGCTTTGAAATTCTTTTGCCTTGAAGATGAAGGGAAGAATGTTCCCGTTGAGAATCGCCTGTTTGGCACCTATGAAGGCGCCGAACATTTCTCCTTACGGTAGCCTTTCTCATGTACACATCAGTGTTTGTAAATGATTTATCATAAAATGTCTATTTACTCAGAAATAACCAGAGATTCTGGTATTGAATGATTCCCTAGCAAGTCGCTAGTTTGTTAGAACGTATAAAAAATCAACTGCTCGTCAGCAGTCTTTTTTTCCTGTGTTTCTTTATTCTGGGGGAAATTCTGAGTATAGAGACATTCATAGACAATCATAAGCAATCACAAAGTGTACACAAGAGAGAAATATCGCAAGGCGAATTTTATTCCAGAGATTCTGAGATCTTTTACATTCCAGGCTGTGATACTAATCACGAGCCTTTAATTACATCAACGGTTGATCACCCTTGATTGGAAGGCAAAAGACTAATCCGCCGGGGATTATGGTCTTGAGTTCATGGTTCTATAGACCTTTGTTTTCTTATTATGGACTGAGCCACATTTATTAGACAAGCCGGATGTATATGTCCCATTTTCTTTCGGATTGTCCGGGTTGAGAGACTGTCAGGATTCGAGTGGTGCAACTTTGGGCCCGCGCCTGTTACTATGAACAGGTGACCGCTGGAATACACGATCCTCGAATGTTGGTCGGCATAACCTAAGGCCCGTGCCCGTATTTTTATGACGGGTGACCTTAGGGGAGCACTCCGCAACGTTCCCGAACGAGGTTTTTAATCGAGTGGTGCAACTCTAGGCCCGCGCCTATTACTGTGAACAGGTGATCGCTGGAATACATGAACATCGAAATGTTGGTCGGCATAACCTAAAGCCCGCGCTTGTTACTGTGAACAGGTGACCTTAGGAAAGCAATCCTCAACTGCCTCATCAGCTTAACCGACGGACCTGTTGTCGATGGGTAGGGCATCGACTGTCTTTTTTATAGTGGCAATCCATAGCAGGATGTTTCAAGCTTAGTTAGAGCTCCTTTGTTTGTGGTTTCTCGTAGTAAACATAACCCCTTAGGTTTAGCCTCGGACCTTTATTGGGATGAATGAAGCTTTGTACAGTAAAGTAAATGTGTTCCTTCTAGAGTCGGGCGACTCGTCTTCGAGAACATTCTTTCTTCTGAGTATTTTTCCAATTATCTGTTTGGGATCAAATAGGCTTTATCGAGCCAAGATCTTTTGAGGATGTCAATTCAATAGGTTGGATCGGCTGTTTCCGATGCCTGCAAATGGCTAAGTATGGAGTCCGATGGGTACCCACATATGCCAATTCCTTATGAATAATGGGGTCGGTGCCTCGTAAATGCTTAACTTGGCTGTTGGATAGCCTGAGTACTTTAGCCTTGCCTCAGCGTCTTTGAGATTGCGGTTGATTTCATCTGGCATCAGTCACTTTTCAAACTAATCAGGGCACTTCCCAGGGTTGAAAATGACTAAGTAGTGGACCTGTTTGCGGTCTAATCAGGGTATTCGGTGAATATTACCGATAACCATCTTTGAACAGGGATGGATTATGTCCACGAGGATCATGGTGCGATCGCGTTTCGATTCGCTCAGCAGAAGTCGATTTCTAGGCCAACAGGGCACTTCCCAGGGTTGAAAAACGACTAAGTAGTAGACTTGTTTGCGGTCTGATCAGGGAAATCGGTGAATATCATCGATGAACATCTTTGAACAGGGGTGGATTATGTTCACGAGGATTGCGGTGCGATCGCGTTTCGATTCGCTTGGCGTAAGTCAGTTTCCGGGCCAACATGGCAATTCCCAGGGCTGAAAATGACTAAGTAGCGGGCCTGGCGACCGCTTGATTAGGGTATTCGAGGGTCCTGAGATTGGATAAACTCATCGCGGTGCATGATTATGGTGTATCATGTCATATAGAAGAAAAGTTTCCCTCTTGGGCTTGGTCCAATTCTGCCCGATTCTTCTTGATTTCGGCCGTTTTCGACTCTTTCAGAGGGATTTCTGGAGCTGCCAAATTAGCTAAGTGTTGGTCATTTTAGACCAAAACATTGATTTGGGCCATTTATCATTGACCGTTGGAGAATCTGATTCGGGGGATGGATAGATCTCATCGAGATGCATCTAGAAGAAGCGGTTTCATCAAAATTCGATCCCAGACGAAAGCGGGCCACACGACGGAAGGCCCACCCCTCCAACCAGCGTCCAGGCGCATGGAGGGGGGATATGCAGGCACATGTGGCGTTGCAACCGATGGTGAGCGTATGTGGTGGGGAGTTGGGCGCATGTGCCCATCTCCCAGGCGCATGTGGTGATTTTCCGGTCGCATGTGCCCATCCTACATGTAAAATAGGTGAAAGGAAGGTGTTCTGGGCGCATGTGGTAGTGCATATGCGCCTGGCCCCAAATGGTGGGCGCATGTCATTTCAGACTTGGTGGAATTTCAGGATTTTTCGGCCAGAAAAGCCAGCGCATGTGGGAGAAAAGCCAGCGCATGTTCCCAGCACTTAGAAAAATTCAGGATTTCTCTCTGAACTTGGGATTCCGGTGAAGAAATCCCTTTCCGGTGAGGGATTCTGGCGAGGGAATCCACTCTGGCCAAGGCATCCGGCGAGGGGAAACAAAGCGGGCGCATGTGGTGCTTACATCACTCTGAGGTCCGGGGGAGATGATCTCGCGCTGATGGAATGAAGTGACATCGCTATTTATAGGGAGGTAATCGGGTTTGGGTCTGGCTCGACAGGTATTTCCCGGCGCATGTGGCAAAAAAACAGGTCAGGCGCATGTGGCAGAAAAAAGTCAAGCGCATGTGGTGGATCCGGGCGCACGTCCTTTTCCGGCGCATTTTCCAGCGCATTTCAGAAAAGTATTCAATTCACTTCCTTTCATCAATAGGGTGTAGGCGCATGTGGTGGGAAGCCAGACGCATGTCCTTTGCCTGCGCTTTTCCCACTACTTAGCCAGATTTTAAGATTCCAGCACTTAGAAAATTTCAGGATTTCAGCTCCAACGGGAGACCTCCAAAGGATAGCTACCTTTTCTAGACATGCACTCACTGTTCCCAAGCCACTTTTAGGCTAGGATTGACCTCTTGAATGAACGGGATGAAGTGTGGAAGTCCAGATGTTGCCAATTTTAGTACTTCATTCCTAATTTGGAGCCTCCGGGTCGGCTTGTCGTATAGGAATGTTGTTTCGGTGAGCGCGCGCATGGAAATACGCACCGTAATGACTTCAAACTTGCTATTTAAAGGTTTTGGGGCGCTCCGGATCATTTGGCGGTGAAGCGCATGTCCAGTTCTGCTCTGAAATGGAAGTTGTAGGCTTATGAACCCTTTTTAGTCAGCTCCGAGTAGGGACGAAACGCATTTCGAGGTGCGCAGGTAAATATATGCATCGGATGACTTCGAAACTTACAAGTTAAGGGTTTTAGAACATTCCGGACCATTTGGCGATGAAGTGCATGTCCAGTTTCGCCCCAAAATGCTATTTACGAATTTTGGTCGCTATCGAGCGATTAGGGTCGCACTGGTGTTTTCAGGGCTTTTCCGGCCTCAAAACTGATCCAAATCATTGTCAATGGACCACGGGATATTCTTTTACAATGGGTGCAAATTTGAGCCCCAACAATAACAATATACATAAATTACACACATTATGCTGGATCATAATATGTATCAGTAACATGCATATACTTTTGTTAAATGCATTATGCTGAAATCACACTTTCCATATTGGCCCTTGGGTGCAATGGCTGATGCCCCTATCTTCATGTAGCACCCATGTAAGGCTAATCAGATGTTAAATATTCTAATTGTTTTATGCTTCTCTGTTCACAATTAAATAATTAGTTTGAATGGTCTAGATTTCCATGCCTATAGTTGATGAGTAACTATCGGAAGGGAATTGTGTATTGCTAAGTAAACTCTATAGCGCCACCATAGATATATTTATCTTATCCACGCTGTCCATACAATTTTTTTAAAGTCATGAGCACAAAATTGAAACATATCCAAATCCCAGGAGGACCACACCATAGGAAACAGTGGGGATAACGTCCACCATTGAAACCTTCACAGGGCCTATAGTGATGTTTATTTGTCATCCAACCTATTTATAAGGTTACAAATATATCAGCTGCATAAAAAATTCACTGTTTTGGGCTCAGGGTAGGCATTCAATTCACACTGTTTACTGTCATGTAGTCCACTTAAGCTTTGGTATGCTTTAATTTTGGGCTTATGCCCTAAATGATTTGGAAAAATCGATGGACGGCGTGGATAAGACACATACATCACGGTGGGCCCTATAGAGTTTACTCAGTACGTTAATGTGCTGAGTACGCAATCGGCTTCCATTTCCCTATTGGGATTTGAAGCCTCAAATCTCCAAGCGCGAAGGCCACAGACCGGTTGTCCGACCAGTCGGTCACGGTGGAGATAAAGACATTAGGTTTCTGGACCCTTTTTGGGCATTGTCGACCGGTTGGCAGGGGTCATCGGCAGGTCGACAGGTTTCCTATTTGGACTTGGTTTCTTACGCGGTTTTTGCACAAGCAGTTTCTAATTCCGATTTTCTCCTATTTAAGGAGATGTAATTCGGGATTAGGGTTGTCGCCAATGAGCCAAGGTTTCCTAGAGTGATTGAAAGGGTTCTAGAGCAAGAGAAAGAGCTAGGAGGAAGCTTGGAGTTCTACTGAGTTGAGGGAAATGACTGTGTTTGTCCTTCTTATGTGAGAATTAGCTCTGTTAGCTTGGGATTTCTCTTGTAGGCTGTGATTCGGGTTAGGGGTGCACATGGAACTGGTGGAACCGGTAAACCGGACCGGAACCGGTTAGTTCGGTTCGGTTCTGTCCGGTTTTGAAGCGCATTGGTTCCGGTTCCGATTCTGAAAATCAAAGAACTGGTTAGTTTGGTTCGGTTCTTGGTTTGATGTTTTGTAGAACCGAACCGAACCTAGAATTGAACCCTGAAACCGAACCTTAGAAACGAACTTTGGGTGTTCAACGCTCATTGTTTCATGTTGAGTAGTCCACTAAAAATTTGGATCTATTTGACTTTTTTTAATGTGGCCCACCTAAACATTGCTTAACAATGAGAATGGACGGTGTGGATCTAACAAACACATTACATTGCATCAAGGAATCCAATGCAATTGGGCTGGATTATAAAAAGCCCAGAACCGTGAAACTGAACCAGAACTAAACCGGTTTTTATGGTCCGGTTCCAGTTTGGTTCTAGGGTGCTAACGGTTCGGGTTTGGTTTCGAATTTTTTGGAACCGTTGGGAATGGTTCGATTTCGGTTTCACCCCTAAAATCGACCGAATCGAACCGTGTGCACCCCTAATTCGGGTTGTGCTTCTTCTATCTCTTGTAACTTCTGATATCATAGTTGATTGATGTCACTTTGTGCCGTTGTTTTTTTACCTGTAAGGGGTTTTTCCACGTAAAATTCAGATTACCTTTTGTGTGCATCAATTTGTTTATATGATTGCTATTGTGGTGTGTTCCTCGCTGCTTTGATTGCTTCTGCTATAGGGCTCCTAACCCCAACATTCACATGCGTACGTTGAACCATCACAGGGCTCTCGCTGGTCGAGTTCAATTCCATTCGACAGCCAGCAGTCCATATAGGCGCTCGAAACCATGATTTTACAATCGCTTCCTCTTATCTCGTTCGGGGAGATGTATGATCACGAGGAAACTGATCGAATATGTGACTAGGAATTCTCCAAGTCGTTCGTTGCTGCTTGACAAAAAATCAAAATGCTAGCCAGCCAACTCGTGGCCATGTGAACAAGGAAAAAAAAGAAAAAAGAAAAAAGAAAGAAAGAAAAAAAAGCAGCAGTCAAGACAAAGGGCGCTGACGTGGATTTCATAGACGGACTCTGTTTAGCCACCGACGGCTTCAGTACCAATCAGTGACGTCACCAAGTTCTGTGCGCCCCACCATGATGTATGTGTTTTATCCACACCGTCCATTCGTTTTTAGAGATCATTTTATGACATGATTCAAAGAATGAGGCAGATCCAAATCTCAAGTGGGCCCCACTACAGAAAACAAGGGAATTGAACGCCTACCATTAAAAACTTCTTGGATGCTACAAAAGTTTTCGATCAAGCTGATATTTTTGTTTTACCTTCGTCCTTGTCTTTGGATCATGACCTAACATGATCTCTTGATCTCTCCAGATGGATGGACGGTGTGGATATAACACATACATCATGGCGGGCCTAGAACTTGGTGACGTCACTTCAATTGCGAGATTGCTACTGAAGCGGTCAGTTGCTAATCCGCGTCATTATATGACACTGCCAGTAGCTTTGTGGTCCCACTATGATGCATGTGTTTTCGCCCATCCATTTTCCCAGCTGATTTTAGGGAATAAGCCCAAAATCGATGCAAATCCAGCCCAAAATCGATGCAAATCCAAATCTCAAGTGGACCACACCACAGGAAATATTGATGATTGAATGGCCACCGTTAAAAATTTCTCAGGGGCGGCGAAAGTTATGGATCAAGCTGATATTTGTGTTTTCACTTCATCCATGTCTTTTTGACGTAATCAAAAGGTTGGATGGCAAATAAAAACTACAGCGGGCCCAGGAAGTTTTTAACGGTAGGCGTTCAGTAACCACTGTTTTCATGTGGTGTGGTCCATCTAAGATTTAGATATGTCTCATTTTTGGTATTTTATCCTAAAATAATAATTCAAAATAGATGGACGGTGTGGATAAAACACGTACACCATTGTGGGGCCCGCAGAGAACCGTCTAGTAGAGACGTCGCTAGGCTTTCTCAGTATGCAATCCGCGTCAAGTACAACAGCGACCTCAAGATTGAACGGCTAGGATCTTGCGTGGAATATACCGGGGCAAACCTAGTGCACCATCCATGGACGATTCGGAATCTCTGGATCACCAAACCAGGGGCCTCACGTTTAGGGAGAGTTGAATCAGGGCCTTTTGCCCGATGCATGAGGGCCCCACACTGCAGTTGCAGGGTTGTTTACGTGGCGGGGTCAACTGGTACTAAAACTATAGATACGGCTTCGGTGGATCTGTGGGGTCCACCCTGATGTATTTGTCTTATATCTATGCCGTCCATCCGTTTCTCCATCTTATGCTAGGATATGAGCCAAAACATAAAGCATATCGAACTCTCAGGTGGACCACACTACAAGAAGAAGCGTTGATTGAACGCTCACCATTAAAAACTTATTGGGCGCCGCGAGAATGTTTATTTTCAATCCAACTTGTTGATAAGGTCAAAAATACCCTCACAACTATCAGCTTGATCCAAAACTTTTGTGGCCCCGAGAGGTTTTTAATTGTCAATCAACACTATTTCATGTAATGTGGTCTACCTGAGATTTGGATCTTATGAAGTTTTGGTACCATACCCTAAAATGATCTGAAAAAACGGATGGACGGAGTGGTATAAGAAACATACATCCATGTAGGCCCCACAGTCAGATATCCATCGAAGCTGCGTACATTAAAACGATGGACGCGGGTTGTCTAGGTGACCCGAACAGCAGCCAGTAAGCTGGTGTAAAAGCTCTATGGGTCCCACCATGATGTGTTTTATCCACACTAGCAATCCATTTTTCCAGCTCATTTTAAGGCATAAGACCAAAATTGAGGCAGATTAAAATCTCAAGTGGACCACACCACAGGAAACAGTGAAGAGAATGATGTCCACCGTTGAAACCTTCCTAGGCACACAGTGATGTTTATTTGTCATCCAACCTGTTCATAAGATCAAAAAGAGTTGGATGAATGGAAAACAGAAATATCAGCTTGATCCAAAACTTCTGTGGCCCCCAAAAATTTTCCTATGGTAAATGTTCAATCCTCACTTTTCTTATAGTGTGATCCATTTGAGCTTTGTATCTGCCTAATTTTTTTCTCATGCCTTAAAATGATCTGGAAAAATTTATGGACGGTGTAGATAAAACACATACATTATGGTTGGAGCGACAGAGCTTTGACGCCAGCTTGCTGGCTGTTGTTGGGGTCATCAGCCAACCCGCGCGGTAAAACGATTGGGCTGCCAGCGCGACAACACGCCATCCAGCTTCTTGGCCACCGAAACTGCGTTTATCCAGATTTAAAAGAGGAATTACCAGATACTCTGACGGAGTATATACTAGATCATACACTTTCATACATAACTGTGAATGTCGTATGCCTTTGCTCAATCGACACCGTCCAAACGATAGACCCATTAATTAATAATTACATAACGTAGAGGAAAAATATTCGAACTTCTTTTTGTGAACGTTTGGTAACGAATTAAAATGAACGGGAGTCCCCTACAACACTCGTTTTAGGTGACGCATAAAACACCCGAGCTTTGGCGAGGCCAATATGTTATATAATTAAAATCTAATCCGTCCATCAGTCAGAAACGCTTATTTTCACCGTAGATACAGAATATCAGCAAGCTAAAAGACTTATCGAGGATAAACCAATACAAACAACGTAAAATTTCACATAAAACCTCTAAGTCAAGGCGGTGTGGCCCACCTGACTTTTTGATCATGCTGGTGCTTGTATCTTCACTTCATCCTGTTGATTTACCCCTGATTAACCAGTTTGACGAAAGATACAAACCATAGTTGCTCCACGCATAACTGGATAAGCCTATAATTTAATGTTCCAATCCACATTATTCCCTATGGTGTGGTCCCCTTGAGTCATGGCTCTAGCTGATCTTTGGTTCCAAAGCGTAGCTTCTAAGATGTAACTTGGTGGACAGAGTGGATTTTACATCTACAACATGGTGGGGTCCACACTGCGTGGGCCCAATTAAATGATATGATAGTTCACGATCGTCCCACCACAGGAAACAGTGGGATTGAACGTCCACCGTTGAATCTTGATGGACTATGTTGGATCAGGCTAATATATCTATTTTCAGTTATCGAAGACGGGATAGCCTTATGAACGGTTTGGATGACATATAAAAGCACAAGGAAGGTTTTAACAATGGGCATTTCCATTCTCACTGTTGCCAATGTGTGGCCCGCCTGAGTTTTGGATCTTCTCCATTTTTGTTCTCCTCTCCTATTGTGAGCCTTCTGAATTAATGGACGGATAGGATTTCACACTTCCATTGCATTGGGTACCACGTAGCTTCCCCTGCAGGAACTGGGGCAAATCGACGGTCCAGATGGATGTGTCGTACGTAGGTGTATAATCCACCAGCCTATCATATGATTATTCAAATATATATACAGTCGATTATCGTCCTCTTACGTTTCTCTTACCGGCGGGAAATGAAATCCCCGTCGCAGAGAAGCGGCTTCGAGGCCGGCTCTCTCCTTCTTTCACCTCCTCTCCGCCTATTCCCATTAGAAAGACTCAATTTCCGGTCCATCCCATCTCAAAATCGACTCCAGAAGCCCCTGACCGTCCGATACTGCCGTAATCCTACCGAGAATTCCGATACCCCGACCAAATCCCACCGTTCATTCGCCACAAACCGCCGGAATATCCTCATCACCCCTTTCCTGGTCGTTGGATCTTCTTTCCTTCATTCAATCATCGCCCATGCTGAAGACAAGCCTCCGGAGCCTGTCACTATGGCGGTGCCGACATCCGCTGCAGCTGTGGCAGCAGATGAGAAGACGGCGGAGGATGCGATAATTTCTAGGGTTTATGACTCCACGGTGATGGGAGAGCCTCTGGTGGTGGGAAAGGATAAGAGGAGGGTCTGGGAGAAGCTGATGAATTGTCGGGTCGTGTATCTTGGGGAGGCAGAGCAGGTTCCGGTTAGGGAAGATAAGGAATTGGAGCTGGAGATTGTGAGGAACTTGAGTTGCAGGTGTTTGGAGCAGCAGCGGCCCATCTCTGTTGCAATCGAAGCCTTTCCGTGCAATCTGCAGGAGCAGCTAGATCAATTCGTGGATGGAAGGTCAGATTTGTTACTAGCAAAGTCCAACGATTTATTTTTCTGATTCATTTCATTTTGTCCTGTTGATGAAGCTCGATACACGAATCTGTTTTTCCTTTAAATAAATAAATAAATAAATAAATATATAAGGAGTAGCCCTCAAGTCCAACTGGTCACCCAGCAGATAACTTCGAACCTGTGATGTGTGTGCAAAATCCAACCCGTCTAATAGGTTGGCCCTATTATGATTATCACCTTCAGTAAAAATCAGCAACAATCCACTTTTCAAGTGGACCATACTTGTAATTTTCTATTTATCAACAGATGCAAATTGTTTCCTATGTTGTGGTCCACCCAATTAGCGGATAGGGCTGATTTTTGAATTAGGCAATCCTCATGGTTGGGCCAACCTATTTGAGGGGTTGGATGTCATGTGCTCTTAGCTGGTTGAAAATAATTGGCTGGGTGGACCATAACTTGTGGTCCAACCGGTTGGACTTGAGAGTTACTCATATGTGTGTACACGCATCAAGAATTGTGGGCTCCACCATGATGTGTGAGGGACATCCATCCCATTGATCAGATGCACCCTCCCATGGTGAGCCATGGGCCTAAAAATCAGGCTAATCCATGACTTAGGTGGGCCACATCACATACAACAGTTGATAGTGGGGATGCCCGTCCATTGAAACCTTCCTAATTGAATATAGGGTCCAGTGAGATGTGGTTTAGACATCCAACCCATCCATTGTGTGTGTACCACTTGGATGAGCAGGCACGCCAAATTTCAGGTTATTCCAAAACTTAGGTGGGCCCCATTAAGGGGGCCGTTTGGATGGGAGTAAATGGAGGTAAATGGGTGGAATTGGGAGTAAATGGAGGTAAATGGTATTTGGGTAGTGTTTATATGGAAATAAATGCAGGTAAATGAAATGAAATCGGAGTAAACGTGTAGGTAAATGAAATCCTCCTTACGAGATAGGATTTGGAAGTAAATGGGGTGAAATGCCTTTTTGAGCTCCCTTGGAGATTGCACTTGTAAACAAAGGTGCCTCTATGCAGCTCCCTTGGAGAGTGCACTTGTAAACAAAGGTGCCTCTATGCACATGTCCGCCATAAACGTGTCATGCTAATGATATTCCCCAATAATCCAAATATTGGCCACATCACTAAAATCACACCAAAATAATGATCCAAACCATCCAAAGGATGGGCATTTAAATGGACGGTTAAAAAATGTTCGCAAGTTGCTTGTTTGTGATCTTTACAATTGTGGCCTACCCAAGGCTCAAAATTTCCTCAATTTTTGTTGAACTATGTATTTCAATGAGCTTGTTACAATAATTCCATTAAATATCACATATGTACACTAAGTTGGGATATTAAAGCTGATTTAGGATATCACATGTACTCCTGTGAATATATTTAAAAATTCAAATGCATTCCAATTCCTCCCATCCAAACAGAATATTTCGATTTCAAATGCATTTCATTTACTCAATCCAAACACAACCGTGTAAAGCCATTTACTCCCAATTCAATTACCTCCAAATCCATTTCCTATTTACTTCCATTTACAAGCTCCCAAATGAGCCCTAAGTGCTTTTAGATGTTTTAGGCATGATTTCCCAGGGTTTCAAATGGTATGGACCACCTAAGTTTCTGATATGGCTGATTTTTGGCACATCCCATAACCTAAAGGGGACCTACCAAATGAAGGGCATGGATGTTCATCACACATCACGGTGGGCTCCACAGAGCCCCGCAGAGAGAGTGGTCCAACTAGCAGATAACATCCAACGTATTAAGTGCCTGTGACATCCAACTCTTCCAATCCAACTCTTCCAATAGGTATGTCCCAGCATGAAGATTCGTCCCTTCGTTCTGGTTTGGATAAAGTTTCCTAACTTAGGTTGGTCCCATCATCAAGATTCATCCCTTCATTCTGGTTTGGACAAAGTTTCCTAACTTTCCAACCAGCGGATAACAGCCAACCTATTAAGTGCATCTGTGCATGTGACATCCAACTCTTCCAATAGGTTGGTCCCACCATGAAGATTCATCCCTTCGTTCTGGTTTGGACAAAGTTTCCTAACTTAGGTTGGTCCCATCATGAAGATTCATCCCTTCATTCTGGTTTGGACAAAGTTTTCTAACTTTCCAACCAGTGGATAACATCCAAACTATTAAGTGCATGTGACATCGAATTCTTCCAGTAGGTTGGTCCCACCATGAAGATTCATCGCTTCGTTCTGGTTTTGACAAAGTTTCCTAACTTATCTAATTATGAGAGATACATTAGATCTATTGCTGATGCAATTCGTTCTGGTTTGGACAAAGTTAACTTATCTAATGAGAGATGCATTAGATCTATTGCTGATGCAATTGGTAAGGTAGTTAAGATTGATCCTTCAACCCCAGATGCTTCTCATACAGATGTGGCTAGTGTTTGTGTGGAGTTAAAATTTGGAGGAGTCTCTTTGAGGAATATGAATTGTTTTACATGTGAAGTTTAGATGGATCTCTATTGAGTATAGGAACCAGCTTTTTTTTTTCTTTCTTTCTCCTGCTTTTGATGTTGTCTTTATGGCCATTCTTCAGATCAGTGTTCGCAGTATCGGTATCGCGTTACGTTTCGCACCCTTGGGATACAGATACATATTGCGTATCGATGGGAAATATCGGCTGTATCGCGGAATGTATTGCACTTTTTGGGAAACATGGGGAAACATTGGAAAATTGATTGAATTTTTCAATGAAACTTCAGGGATTGTTAAAATGGACCTCAATACACACATTTAAATCAGAATATGTTAAAAAAAAGTCCACATAAAGGAGTTCCTTTGTAAAAGGATCCTAAGCTATGCGCTATCTGACTGAACTGAAGCAACCATTGTATAAATTGATTCCATAACATATACAAATGTTACAAGACATTAATGTAAACACAATCAATACATTGACAAAGTCAAATAAGCAAGAGAGCTGAGAAATATACCTATGGATGCAACTGACTACTGCTTAGACCCACATAGAGTTGCGTGGTGGCTCGTAATCATCGTCCCCCTACGCCCTTACAATGTTGATTTGGATCCATCCATCATTACTCTCAATTTGGGAGGAATTGGAAAATTTCGAAGTTCCCCCAAATTGGGCCACATACACTCGAATCATGAAATTGGAGTATGTGAGATTTATTAGTTTTTACATAATAATTTTTAATTTGACTTACAAGTGGATTGACAACTATTCCAAAAGAAATTTTGAAAAAAATTCATAATTAATTATTTTTTAATTAATTAGTAATTAAATATTTTCGATTTTGGGGAAAAATGTTGCCAATCAATAGATCAGCACTCCTACATCCTTTAAATGCTGTTTTTAATCCAGCATTGCAAATAATTTGGGAGGAATTGAGAAATTTTGAAATTTCCCCAATTTCCCCCAAATCGGGCCGCATACACTTGAATCATGAAATTGGAGTGTATGTGATGTATAATTACTAACATAATAACTATTATTCTGACTTACAAGTGGATTTACAACTGTTACAAAAAGAAAATCCGAAATTTTTTCATAATTAAGTATTTTTTAATTAATTAGTAATTAAACAATTAATTAAATATTTTCGATTTTGGGGGAAAATGCTGCCAATCAATAGATCAACCCCCCTACATCCTTAAAATGTTGTTTTCAATCCAACATTGCAGGTAATTTGGGAGGAATTGGGAAATTTTGAATTTTCCCAAATTTCCCCCAAATTTGCCCCATATCTCAAATCTCGAAATCGAAGGTTGAAATACTTGATTTTTCGTGCAAAACATGAAGAATTAAGTACTTCAACTCATTTAAAACAAGTTGTAGTCGAATTGAACGAAAATAAAACGAGATTGGAAGAAAAAATCCTAACCGAGTTCAATAGTGGGCCACCTTTGGATTTCCTTCGAAAGCAACCGTATCCTTTGAGATTCTTGTAATTGAAGCTCCATAATCTTCCCAAAATCAACTTAAGTAGGAGAAATTTGAGAAAAAATAGGCCTCCAGACGTTTTTTCTTCAAAAAATTCAAAAAAACCAAGCTGCTCCCACGTTCCAGATGTTCTGGACAATATCTGGACGATATCGTCCAGGTATCGACGATATCTGGATTCGCGTGAAGGAAAATTGACGATATCAAGCCGATACATCGTGCGATATCGATACAAACTGCGATATTATCGATATCGCACGATATATCGTGCGATACCAAGGAATTTGACAATTTTTTTGTTATTACTCAGCCGATATGTATCGGTGAGCACCGATATCGATAATATCGGCCGATATATCGGCCGATATTATCGATACAGTAAACACTGCTTCAGATTGGTGCAAGATTTATGACGAAAACCTGGAACATATGGTTTGATCTGAGGCAGATAAACATGGCAAGGCTAAGGAATCGGTTATGCCATGGGTTTTGAAGTCCACTCCTTCAGATCAACACCCAAGCCAAGAAACGGTTGTTGATCATGATCCTCTAGCGACTCATCAATCTGATGGAGTCCAGTGATTGGTGTTGAACATCTTGTTAATGACAGTGCAATTGTAGATTTTGATAGAGATCTTGTTGTCAATGATCACCCTCCAGTTAATTCTGCTTATGTGGTTTATCCTTCTGCTACTGGGTATCGCTAATGATCCTGTTGGTTTTTCTTTGTCTAGTCAAGATCTTGCTATTAGTCCTATTCAAGATCTTAGTATTTCTTTATCTGGTTAGGTTCTTGCTATTGATCTCTTTTTGGTAGATTTGGAGTGGATGTTCCTTTAGGAGGTTTTGATCAGATGTATACCGATAATGCTTTGGGGACTTCTATTGCTGATAATGTTAATCATTGGCATTGTGCTTCAGATGATCTATATCTGATGTTAAGGTTTATAGGTGTCATATTGATTGAATCATATAACGAATCATGGAGCGATTATAAGCCTTTCAAATATTAGAAAATGTGGGCCACCCACTCGGATTTCCTCTCGGTGGTTAGGGAGAATTGGATTCAGGAGTGTTAGGGGATTGGATTTGAAAGTTGTGGCAATCAAGTTACATCATATGAAGTAATGTTTAAAACATTGGAATTCTATTGTTTTTGGGGATGTTTTGTAGTAAGTGAAGAATTGCGAGCATGCTTTTCTCAAATTGAGGGCCCTATTTTTTGTGGATCCCTCTCTAAAAAATGGTGATGTTGTGTCCATTGCTCGTTTTGCTTTGAACTAGGCTGGCATCGTAATGCAGGGGCATTTTCACATTGAGCTCGAGTGGGCCTATGTGAGGCGGGGGCACGCTTGGGGGGGGGGGGGGGGGCGACCCGTGTGAGGCGGGACCCATGTGAAGTGGGGCCCACGAAGGAGGGTTCGGCCAAGGGCCTAACCTGGTTTGGGCTATGAGATAAAGGGATTGATTCGCTAGGCTCTATCAGTTCGAGCTTTTAGAGCAAGTGGTTAGTTGTCCTATGTCAAAGTGGTAACAGAGCTAGGTTGGTCTCATGTTTGAGACTCCTCATCGGGGGTGATTAATGTAGGGGCATTTTCACACCGGGCTCAAGTGGGGCAGCCTGTGTGAGGTGGGGGCACACTCGAGGTGGGGTGACCTGTGTGAGGCAGGTGGACCGTGTGAGGTGGGACCCATGCAAGGTGGGGCCCATGTAGGAGGGTACGGCTGAGGGCCTGGCCTGGGCTATGAGAGAAAGGGATTGATTTGCCACACTCTATCAGTTCAAGATTTTAGAGCAAGTGGTTAGTTGTCCCATGTCACACCGGATATCAGGTGTAAATTGGTTAAAGGAGGGAGATCGTAACTCCAAATTTTTTCATACGACGCTCTAAATCTAACAAAAATCGGAACACAATATGAAGAATTAAAAATTCTAGTGGAGAATGGTTAGAAGACAAATGTTATTGAGGAAGTAGATCCGGTTTTACTAGTGTCTTCTTTGGGCTGAATATATGGTGATTGATGAGTGTTTTGGATTGTATCCCGGTCTTAGTGACTCTCGAAGATAACATTATGTTACCTAGACATCCTGAGGATTCTGTAATCAAAGAGGCTGTTCACAACATTCTAGTTGATAGCTTGGTCTGGATGGTTTCTCCGGTCATTTCTTTTCCTATTGTTGGCTCCGATGTCTGTCATGCAATTCGAAACCTTTTCTCTATAAGCCAAATTCCTAAAGCGTTTACTTCTTCTTCTATTGTTCTTATTCTGAAGGTGAATGAGCTTGTTTCTTTTAGTGACTTAGGCCTCATTAGGCTTTGCAATGTTGCTTATGAAGTTACTTCTAAATTGTTTATGACTCATTTAGGGAAGGTACTTTTGAAGATTGTTTCGTTGGAGCAGGAGGCATTTATTTGAGGTAGATGCACCTTTGAAAATATTTTATTGGTGCAGGAACTTCTTTAGCATATAAACTGTAAGGTTCATGGTTCGACATTAGTGCTCGCAATTGAAGAGGGATGTTCTGAAGTTCGTGTAGAGATGCCATATATGCCAAGCAGCCAAGGGGCAGTCATCTATGTTCCCTTACCTATACTAGACACACCATGGGAGGATTTGTTTGTGGACTTTGTGTTGGGTCTTTTGCACAAGGTATCCCAAAACGGATACCGATACGTATCGGAAACGGCCCGGCCTGTTACGAGATACGGGGTAAAAAACAGGGGGCATATCGGTTGATACATCCCGTATCCGTATTAGTAACGGTGGGCATCGTTATGCCCAACGATACCGCTACGGGACACCTTATTGAGTTCTGCACCTCAATGAGTTGATGGATTTTGTATTTCTAGTTGTTAACAAGTTCTCTAAGATGGTGCACTTTATTTCGTGCAAGAAAATAATGGACATAACAAGCATAGCCAATTTTTTTTTTTAATAAATTTCATACAGTTGCATGGTCTACTTAAGACGATTACTTCAGATTGTGAGACCAAATTCTTTGTCACTTTTGGAGGACTTTGTGTCTGTGGAGCCGATTTGATAGTTGATACATTATTACAATACAACAACGTGTACCCAATGTTTTAAGTAGCGAATAGCATGTAGCATAGCGTTCACCCTTTTAAAGCATGAGGCATAAGCTACATTACGTGTAGCATAAGCTACATGCTACTTCTTGATTTTTAATCAAGGTTGCGCTTAGTTGCACCAATTTCATGATATTTTGGACCAAATTAGACTGATTAATAATAAAATTTAACAATATTTCATAATATTTGGTGCAGCTAAACTCAACCTAAAATAATATAGGGTAATGATTAAGCGTAAATGTAAAGAAAGCAACGAAACTGATTTAATACTGTTGATTATATTATTTTTACTAAAAGCATTGAAAAATTAATTAATTTTATTGAAAATAGAAAAATAAAACAAATCATTAAAAAACATTAATTGATTTTAATGTTGTAGTGAAAAATAAATTGTAATGTGAGGTACATAGCATGCAACGTATGCAAATTATCATGTAGCCTAGGCTACACGTGACTTAAGCTATTTTCATGAGTTACGTAGTGTTAATGCTAAGCTACGCTACGTAGCGTAAGCTGCATGCTACATACTGTAGCTATTTAAAACATGGTACGTACCATCCCCAGAGGGACGACTAGATGGAGGTGTTGAACTGAACATTCTGGAGCATGATACAGTCTCTCTTTAGTTATAAGCTTAAGTAGTCGGGATTCTTCCTTGCTCAGGCTGAGTTCACTTTCAATGACATGACGAAGAGGTTTATGGGCAAGTCTCCTTTCGTAATAGTGTATGTTTGTGTTCCTAATCATACATTGGATATTGTGTTGTTATTGAATTGCTAGGGATGCGCATCACCATAGACAACATAGCTGAGAAGATCATAAAAATGCATGCGGATGTCAAGAAGAAGCTGGAAGAATCCAATGTGTCTCCTTTTGTAATAGTGTATGGTTGTGTTCCTAATCATACATTGGATATTGTGTTGTTATTGAAATTGCTAGGGATGAGCATCGCCATAGACAACATAGCTGAGAAGATCATAAAAATGCATGCGGATGTCAAGAAGAAGCTGGAAGAATCCAATGCCTAGTACAAGAGAGATGCTGACAAGCTGAGGCACTTCAAGGTGTTCCAAGAAGGTAACATGGTGATGGTTATCATGAGGAAAGCTTTTTTTTCGTTGGGAATGCACAACAAGCCGAAAACAAGAAGATTGATTGTTCAAGATACTCTAGAAGATTAATGATAACACATTTGTTGATCTCCTTGAGGACTTGGTGAACCTTGGATGCTCAATGTTGTATCTTTCTATAAATAGAACTTTAAGGTGAGGTGGAGAGATAACTCAATCTTCTCATGTTCTTCTTCTCTTCTTCTTATTTCTCATTGTATCAGAGAATTGCGGATCCTTATTACTCGCCTTTTCCTTCTCTATTCTTCCTTTCCTCCTTAAACCCTATTCCTTTCTCCTCTTTCCTCTCAGATTCTGAAGATCCACCATCAGATTTCTGCTTCTTCTTGTGACATGGTGAAAGAGAGGGAGGTTTTCTCTATCACCATCCTATAGATACAAGCTTAATGCATCATTGATGCATCTAGAAGAGACTTCTCCACCCGCCGAAGTATTCTCAAGCTTCTATCTGTAACGGAATCCAGTTCCGGTAGGTTTTCCGACCCCAGATCTTAGTTGAAAGCTCTCCAAAACCGTCGGATTTCAAAGCCGACATTACTTCCGGCTACATATCTAAGTCTAGTCTCCAGTAAAGTCGTCGGGAATCCCTTTATGATCTTCTATTGCTCCTAGAGCCACCGAATCCAAGCCGGAAAGTGTCTAACGCCGCCAAAAAACCTTTGGGGAGTTCCTATTGCTTTTGGAATCAATCACCACCTTCTTTGCTGTCGTTAGAATCCCTTTTCGACACCTCTGCTGTTGCTGGAAGCCATTTGTGGGCCTCCTATTGCTGCCGGAGTCCCCGGATCTGAAACAGAAACCCTTTGACGTTGTCGAAATCTGGTCATACTGCTTTTACATACGCCTTTTATTTGTTCAGAAGATCAGTTAGCATATGTCTTTACAAAAGTCACATCAGCAGTATGCCGTAAGACCATTATCAAGCTTGGCATGAATGATATCCATGTACCAACTTAAGGGGGAGTGTTGGTGTACACAGATTTATGTACACACGTGGAGTAGTACCGTATATGAGAATTAGGATTAGGATTAGATCTAGTAATCCTATTTCCTTAGCTTTATCTCTTGTTTAAAGTCTCCTATTGTAAATCAGACTCTTTGTATCTTTTCAATAAATAGAACTTTAAGGTGAGGGGGAGAGATAACTCACTCTTCTCACATTCTTCTTCTCTTCTTCTTATTCATCAATGGCCATAACTTGCAATGGGTTGTTGGATTTGAATCATTTGATCATATAATACGTCGTTGGAAAGCTATCAACAAGCTCTACATCCTGGCCAACTAACTAGGGTTCATTTGCCCGAACGACTTCACAAAATTAAATCGTTTGTGGGTCAAATTTGAGTATAAATAAAAAATACTATTTTTAGTAAGTTATGTTTTTGTTATTTTTAGGGTTTTGAGAGCCCGTTTACAGTCCAAAGTTATCCAAGGGTTGTTTATGTGTTTGGGTTAGTTTTGACTTTTTTCACTATTTTTAGTAAGTTTTACCATTTCAGGAAAGTAGTTTAAATTGAGTCGAATTAGGGAGTTGTGGGCATCTTTGCTTATACGAGCCATGTCAAGTGCGTTGCAAAAACAAGTAATTCAATAAGATTAGGTTTATTCTTGTTTTGAGATATATTCCTCTCCTTGCGCCTTGTGGATTCAAGGACCATCAACAGGGAGAAGACACTGATCTTATTCCTTTTCTCCATGCACCAGCTGTGTTATGATGCCACTTCATGGCATTCCCTTCTGGTCGTTAGCCCCATGCCAGCATTCAACTTTGGGCTTGTTGATGCCTTCCCAGTTGATAGAGTGCATTTTATGTCCATGAAGATAGGATCATCTCACAGTACTTATAAACTATTATTTAGAATCATTTAAACACATATGCATCTATGCTGAGTTGAGCCTTGACAGTAGGAATGCATTCCGAAAACAGGGAGAATAACACGCTCAAAACTTTACCATCCTTGTTTTGGTTCCTTATAATCTTGGGTATTTACTTTCACATAGAAGCTCATTGTTTATTTATTTATTGACTTGCATATATTTGGTACCTGCCCCAACCAAGAGTGATTATAATCATATTATTTTTTATGAAATATTATTGCTGTTACCATTATTATTATTTAGAAGGGGAAAACCCGAACAAGATAAGGTGCACAGTTTTCCCAATACATCAAGAGTTCTTAGACAAGAAATCTGTGAAATTTTGTTCGGAATGTTCTCTTATTTTTCTGAAGAATTTCTGAGACATGCTTTTCTTTTTTTCTTTTCTCAATAAACTGCTCGGTGATATGAATGTGAGATAAAATTTTCTCAGTAGCCAACCCCAATTAGTTGGGATGACGCTTGATGATGATAATGATAACGTTTTCTCAATGTCCTAACTATGTTTTTATGAATAATCAAGAAGATTCTTTAGATATTCTCTTTAGACTTAGAAAATTGTTGTGGAAGATTCTTTAGATATTCTCTTTAGACCTAGAAATTTGTTGTATAATGTTTGAATTCCCATTATAAAGCCAATATTACATGACAGGATTGATGGTGAAAGCTTAAGGTCTTATACCACACATTGGCCACCACAACGCTGGCAGGAGTACGAACCTCTTTTAAGTTATTGCCGTGATACTAGAGTCCGACTTATTGCTTGTGGTACTCCGCTTGAGGTATTTCTTATCAGCAGCTAGTAGCATAGATTTATGGACAGTTGTCCAGCACGTGTACCTCAGTTTGAAAAATAAAAAAGTAAAGGGAGCTGAAGGAAATGATAGCAAAAATTTCTTCTTCTGCAAGCCTTGACTTGGTTGTCTATTTCTATTCATCAGCAGATCACATTTTTGTAGGCAAGAAGACACCTGCACAATCTCATGCAAAGATTGGAATGTCTCTTATATGTAAAAAGAAAAAGAAACTAAATTCCTTATTTCTTTCATGTTAGGGAAATAGTTTTGCTTAAAAAGAGAAAAGGACTTCAAGATCTTTACGTAACTCATGGTTTTTTGTATTTGATTTTGGTGAAAAAAAGAAAAAAAAGAACAAAATAAATGAAGCAGATCTGGCATTTTCCCCATTGGATAGTTGCTGTTGTTGTACTTTTTAGGATTCGAAGTGCAAATAGTTGGGTGTACATTTATTTTAATAAGTTACAAATGTAATGCAAGTTGACCTATGATCTAACTAAAGTTTTGGCCCTTGATAGAGTGGAATGTCAGAAAAGGATTCATGTAGCTGACCCCAATTAGTTGGGATCAGGTTTAGATGATGATGATGATGATGATGATGAAATGTAACACAAGTAAATTAATTCCATATTAAAGAAAGCATGTTTATATGGTCACAGACGTAGGTTTTTTTGGAAAGATTACTATCTTTTCTTGGCAAAAGTCAGTATCTTCTGTCATTATTGAAACCAATCTTTCTATTCATTTAAATTTAATTTTTTGCAGTTAGGACTTAGGATTTACTATCTAGTACTATTCTTTTTCAGAAGTTATCCAAAACCATGATGATATTATGACTCTGTATAACCTGAAATAAGACTGGATTTTTTTTTCCCTGCCAATTTAGAAAAAAGCATGCTATAATAATAAGAGACATATATGACAGTAGCTAACACTGATAAATATAATGATAAATATAAGCCAAGTCAGGTCTAGACTTGCCTGTTGACTGCCATTTCAGGCCTGTACAAAAGGTCTGGCCCTTCAAAGCTCATGGGGCAACCCGGTCACCGATGGTCCTATTCATGAGCTTGAACAAGGAACTCTCAAGTATTTGGGCTCCGAAGCAACTGGATGATATGTTCCAATGACTCCAAGCAAGAAATATGTAACCTGTTTGATAATTGATACAAGATATGGCATGTTCTCCATGATCCCATAGAACGACATTGAATCACACAGGTTGATATATCTGAACATTTTCCAGGACATCTTTGGTAAGGCCGAGTATCCACCTTTGATGGTTTCTTTTGTAATCTGTGTCATTTATCGAGATCCTTCAATGTGTCCCTCGTATATTCCCCACGCTAGAATTGTATTGTGAAAAGCCACTTCAAAACAATCTTGACCTCATATTTGGGAAGGATAGTTTCTTTCAATCTGGGTGTCTTCAGTCGTATGATCCATTCTAGAGTAAGGATCATCAAATGTCAACATTCACTCTACGCTGGTGTCTTCAATTCCCATTTAAACTTCAATTCCCATAGATATGACTTGATCTTCTTGTTCCTATTTCCCCTCAAGGGACCGTTGTTATTCTTCTTCCTTGAATATGAGCTCTGGAAACTGTTCTTCTAGTCTGGATCTTTCCACAAGGAGATTGTCTCAACTGGCAACAAAAATATTGCACATGACGCACTTCGCTCAAACCCCATTCATCCACAGCTCACATGTGATACTATCTAGCCTTTAGGATGCTTTTATTTCTTTCTTTGGTGCCAAACACACCCTCCATGCTTCTGGGTACTCCTTGTGTACTAGATTGAATAGTAGTGGTCTTGATTACTGCAATGAAGGATGTTCATAGGAAATTATTGGTAATCTTTGTTGCTTGTATCGCTTTTCAATTTCATGAATGTAAGGTTTGATGTGTGGCAGTTGTGACAAAAATTACATGATATTTTAAATAGACATTAAGATTTACTCTTGCCTTTATTTTTTAACCAAAAGAAAAAAGAAAAAAAAACATTTGTTTAATTGTGATTATCATATATGTAACTAGGATGCTGACATGATGCAAGGTGTTGGATGTTTAAAAGTCACATTTGCCTACATATCCGCAAAATTATGCTAAATAAACGTTATCTTTTGTTTTTGTATATTACTATTGTTTATATGCAAAAAATCTCTGAAGTAAAAAAGAAATACAATAACCTAAATTAATTATTTATTTGAATTTCCAAGGTATTAAAAAAATGGTTAGGTAATAGAAACAGCACAGGCTGTTACGTGATATGGGCCCATGCCAGAAATTTTGGATTGTTATGATCCGTTATGAGTCTGCATAATATAAGTCGCCTTTCGTTTTTTTTTTTTTTCCTTTCAGAACTACCCAAAATTTCCTCCACTTTTTAACTTATTTTTCTTTTTGGGACTATTTTAGCCCATTTTCTACTGATTTGTGCAATCCTTGAAGATAAAAACATAACATTCAGGCCAATTTGAAAAAAAATGAAAGATCCAAGGCCAAATTTGGGAAAATTGAAAAAATAAGTAAAAAAAATCCATTTTTTTGTTTTTTTTCCTACTTCAAATTTATTGATTCAATATTAAATTACCAAATCGATCTGGATTTGTGTTAGATTTGGCCATGTTTATATAATTCTTCATTTTTTCGGTGTGTTTTTGCTGGTTTTTATACAAATTTCAAAATTTTTATTATAAATCAATGTTTTTCATCACCTTTTTTTTTTTTTTTTTGGGTGAATGGTGATTGGTGACCTTTTTTTTTTTTTTTTCCTTAAATTTCTTAAGGGGGATGATGCCAAATGCTTAGGGATATGCATTACTAGGATAAAACCCACGGATTGCACGAATTTCGGCTAGTTTTTATGGCATTTAAGTGGTCCAAAATCAGCTTGACACTATTCATCCGGATTTAGTTTTAATTTTTCTTCAAAGTTCTTGCGGAAAATAGTGTCAAATGGTTATGGATATGCATTAGTGGGATGAGTTCCTCAGATTGCATAAATTTTGGGTTATTTTGGGGACATTCAAGTGGTCCCAAAGCAGCCCGACATTATTCATCTGAATTTATTTATTTATTTCTCAAATTTCGTAAGGGAAGTGGCGTCAAATGATTAGGGATATGTATTAGTGGGATGAATGCCACGGATTGCATGAATTTCGACCCTTTTTGGGAGGCATTCGAGTGGTTATATAAATATAAACATATAATCATCTCATTATTAGATTCATGCTCATAAAATCTTGTTTTATATTGAATCATTGATAATTGGATATTTAGAAAATTAAATATAAGAGTTTTGAAGTTAGTATAAGCCTCTTAGTTTAATAATATCATCAAACAGCCCGAGACAACATGCTTACCAAAGAATGGCCTATTACACTATCATAAACACATTCAAAACTAGAAAAGAATACATATTTGGACTCCTTCCATTTTTTGAATTCTTCTAATATATATATATATATATATATCTATTATCTTATTTCTTTAAAAAATCAACCGTCACGGGGACCTTAATGACCATTATGACTCATAAGGTAACGATTCAACGTTTGGTCATTACACCTACCATTACTATTATTAAATACCTTGATTATTACTTGTACGCAAAAAATCTAATAACTAAAAAATAACGGCAATAAACTAAACTACAATATCTTTTAGAATAGTCTTCTTGATTTAGTTATAGTCCTAGTTGGTCTTGCTTGTTTCATAGGCCTGTTAGGACATACATGTTCTCGAAAGTAGAGCTACTCAAATGAGAAGAAAGAGATTATTTTGAGTTCTTGCGATTGGAATCTGTAAAATGACTCTTCTAAATGTTAGGTTTGTGACCATGGTTTCGAAAAATGGTTATGTTACGTAACCATATTGGCAATCCTTATTACATGGTACAGTGCGAACTGTGTGGACTTTAAAAAAGGGCCATAATGCTCCCCCATCAGCTAATATGGGGCGTATCGGCACTGTTGCACACTAGGCGTAAAAGTGCATCAATTATGCCTGTTGGACCCATTTCATTTCATTTATTTTTTCCACTTCTTTCACATCTTTTCCCCAAAAAAAAAGAAAAAAAGTGCAAGAGTTGTTTGTTGGATTTGACCACATTGTTGCTTAAATACAAGATCAAAAGAGGGGATTTGAGTGTGATTTGAAGGTCCTGAAGTAGTTTTGGTCCATGTTGGAAAAAATTGAAAATTTGATAAACCACTAGTTTCCCTTCTTTTTTTTTTTTTCTTTTTTTTTTTTTTTCCGGTTAGATTTAAACATAATAGTCCTTAATGTCATGCTTGATTTGTGTTCGATTGGGGCCTATTTCAAGGCTCTTAGGAGGATGAATAGTAACTATGTAGTATTGTCAAAATCCTACGATTTACGATTTACGATATACAATTTTAGTCGAATCTTAAGCAAAACGATTTGAATCGCAACCTTGAATCCCTTTTTACACGAATCCTACGATTCTATGATTTGAATCCTATGATTTACGATTCAAATTATACATGTTCTCTTCTATTTTAAACTTCACTTGGTTTTCATTTTATGTTTTTAAATTGGTGGAGGCTTTAAGAATCATTTAGAAAAGATAAATTATTTTATTTGTTCTTTATAAGAGATCAAAAGATATATATTCTCTTCAACATTAGATCATGTAGCCTTTTTTTTTTTTTGTGATTTCCTACTTCCTAATTGGTCGAAACACCAAATTGATGTATGACTAATGCAGGACAATGGGCCTATCTATGTGATGCAGAATGATTCAAAAATGAATAATTAAATTAAATATACTCAAATCACATGTGTGGAAATCCAAATAAGCAATTAAACATGAACTACAACCATAAACTACAAGCAAATAGTGCAGGAACTATGAAATCTCAAAGGCCGGGACCTATGGAAGGTAGAACTTTCATGTTCGAGCATCGGGTTAATCCTAAATTCAAAGATGGGGCTCTAGGGTTCCTAGAGTATGGCTGAAAATTAAGGATTGAGGTGGATTAGGGTTAGGGTTTGGATAATTTGAGAATTGGGGATTTAGGGTTTTAGGCTATGGGAAAGGGAAAATTCGGATTTGGATGTGATGAGGTGGTCAGATTTGGGAAGCAACGTAGGAATAGGCTAGGTTAGATAAAAACGGATGGGAATAGGTTAGGGTTTTGAGGAAAACTAAGAAAAAATGGTTGTGGGCCTATTCCGAATGGAAATGGTTCAAAGGTTGGAGGGTTTTCAGCTTGGATTCAAAGAAAACTCAAAAGATCTTTTAATAGAATGGAAAACGCAATCAACTTACCTATATTTGAAGAGAAGAAGAAGATAAAAGAGATAGGAAGAAGATAATCAGCATAACACCGTTGGCATTGCACCAAAAGGGGCTCCAATCCCTGGAGGATCAAGCTCATCTCAAGCTAGAAGAGGGTTTTTCTCAAAATTCATAAACTTTCATTAATCAAATAGGGTTTCTCATGAAGCATATATAAAGGTATGAAATAGAAAAGTGCACTAAAGTGCCTAACAAAACAAAAAATGAACAAAAAAAGCCTAAACAAACAAGTCCAAGAAAAGTGCACTAAAGTGCCTACAATATAAAAAAAAGAAGACAAAACATTGCTTAAAACAAATAAATCCGCGCGTTGGCCTATTGTTGTACTCCACTCACGTGCTCCTCAAATGTCATCGAACCACAGCGAAATAGGCGCGGCACATCTCCTACGCTGGTACACTCGGGAAAAAGGATCGTGATGGTCCGATGTCCGCATCAATGACTTACCTATAATGTTTTTATGGATGGTTATGATCATTCTGATTTTTATGTATTATGGAATGATGTTTAGAAATCAAAATATCTTTTTTAGTTGGTCTACAGTATCAAATGTCGCTTTTCCACCATGATTAACAAGAACATAAATTATTAAAGGACCCTTGCATTTTTTAAGAGAAATTTCTTGAAAGACAAAAAAATAAAGGACTAAGAATCCTTAACACTATCATGATATGGTATTACTTGGTGCACATTGATGGCAAAAAGAAGATAGATGTGTTTCTAAAAAAGTTCTAATTTATTTATATTTTCATATTTGCTATTTCAAATTTTTAAATTTTAAAAAAAAATCTTCCGATTTACGATACCATTTGCGATTCATACGATTCAACCCGTACTACGATTTGCGATATGATAACAATTTTGACAACATTGTAACCGTGCATTATTCATTGGATTTTTTTTTTTCCGACAAGTTTCTTGAGTGAAATGGTGTGTATTGATTAGAGATATGCATTAGTGGTTTGATTTTCATAAATTGCACAAATTATGGGTCGTTCAACTGTACCCAAGTTGGACTAGCATTGTTCATTTTTCTTTTTTTTTCCTCAAAATTTCTTGAGGGAAATGGTCTATATAGATTAGAGATATGCATTAGTGATGCAGGGGCATGCGATGACCTAACCCTAGATGCGTGCATATTCAGTTGGAAGATATTCAAGTAATAAAATTGCGGCACCCCGGATGCCAGGGTTCGTGGTTGCCCTCGGCCCCCGATATCCCGGGTTCCACATAATGCGGTACATGAATGTATTGTAGTTAATTGCAGAATTGTAGAATTAGCCAAGCATAAACAACTTAATCATAGGCGAAACATTTCCAAAAGAAAGAGGAACATGTGTATATATATAATTCCAAAAAAAAAAAAAAAATGTACATGGACTACATTCCTCACATTAGGGCCCATTGGGTCCCCCACTACAAGTTCAAAGTATACTGTCCCCAAAAAAACTGAACAGGAATGCCGTGTAGGCGCCAAACCCCAAAAGAAATACTCCCGACGTCTCGCACTCTAATAGTCCTGGTCGCCTGCGTACTGAAGGTACTCGTCGGCGTCCTCTCCAAGTTCTACAAACTCGGTCGCTTCGACCGCCTCATGTATACCTGGGTCACATGGGTCATCTAGTTGGTGGTTTAAATCACCGCCCCAGAAAGGGGAGTGAGTGGCCAACTCAGTGGTTTCATTTCCTTAGGTTGCACATTCACCAATACAAACAATATAGATAATAACTTCATTTTCCATAGATAGAATAAAAGAATAACACGTCATCACAAGCATGGTTATTAAATGAGATGAGTGTATGTAATGCAGATGTATGCCCAAACACTGATGCTTGTCATAGCCGCTAGTGAGTGGCACCACCACCTCTCCTGCACAGACAATGTATGTCATGCTTAACTACACATGATTAGCCAAGTAATTAGTTAAATCCTTTTATCACACAGCCGGTTGGCGAAGCCCCTGTACCAACGTTCTATCAATTTGGCCGACTGGGACCACCTGACTCCCTGCGGGGCGAACGCGGGTCATAGCCAGTAGCCCCTCGATCCTATCTCGGGTCTACAGCCCTGAGGTGCCTGGTTTGACCGTGGCTCATCAGACGGGCCCAACACAGGCGGAATAGGGTTCATCGCCCTATCCCATAGTCGAGTAGTAGGTGCGTCATCTTTACAATGCTCAACGGACACTACGGGGAGACATCACCCCAGCGTAGGTCGACAGCACGGGAATAGGGCCCATACCACCATCCCCGGCTCAGGAGTCTTGAGGGATCGGTACGCCGTATTGTTTCTAGTGGGCCCATCAAATGGTGCGCCGGTACATGGATTCTACATAAGTGATAGAAACACATTCAACACTTAGATACGTATATTGCCATCCGACCCGGTGGTGGGCCAGGGTCCTCGGCTAGGGGAAGCAAGGGGAAGACTGGCCTTGAGCACATACGACCCGCGTGGTCCTTGACCACAGCCAATCGCCCCAACTTCCACCATAGTCAACCACCCTGCTCCCGAGGTTGCCGATCTTGTGCAGCCGACTCAACTATTGTACTTGCCGGGTCGGAAGCTACTACCCGTCACCCCAAACACTTCCCGATTCCCTAGATCATGCATAATTTAATTTACAAAACATGTTATATTAGAATCTCAACTATCACATATTGGTATAAGTTCTAAGACATCTTAGCATAGAATATTTGCATAATGAGAACATGTGTAGGATGATATGAGCATGCAAATGGCCCTAGCACACACCCAGCATCTAAATCCCTAGGCAACGAAATTCTACCAATCTCATATTACTTCCCTAGCTCCAATCTAACTTCCTAAACCTGGAAATTGAAGGTATCAACTACAATTGCAGGCATTGGTTGCAAGGCAACACATGGGTAAATGATACACACCTTGGTTTGGAGGAGGATTAGGAAAATCCTGTAAGAAGGTGCTAGTAAATCAGGAAAAAAGGGGAAAACCTATATAAGAAGCTAGAGAAGATGGGGGATTTATCATGGACTTAATTCTACCAACGTCCGGGAAGGTCTCCAATCGCGAGAGAAGCTGGCTTGAGTGTTGTGAAGGCGGTTATGTCCGGGTAGGGTAGCATGCAAGGGCTTCTCTTTGAGAATCCTTCTTCCACAACTCCTTCTTTCTCTCTCACACACCCCTCTCAGAAAATTGGCTGAGAAATGAGAGAAATGGTTGAGAAAATGGGTTATAAGGGTTGGGGGAATTGGGACATATAGCCCCCAATGATTTAAGTTGCATAAAAGTGTCGTTTTGTCCCCTGTTTTGATTATGTGGGGCCCACCTGACCCCTCTGGGCTAATCCAGCTCATAGGATGGCCTTACTATGTTGAGTTCCTTGTTTGGGTATGATTTCGGACCGATCGGACATGGCGATTGCTGGATCTAAGGCGACATCCGTTCAACGGTCACCGGTTGTCGATCGGGGCCCATGTCAGGGGATCATGTGCTGGTTTATGTTTGAAATCCATGGTCCACATTTCATGGCCATGCAAGGGTCCATGGGGCCCACACAAGAAAAGTGAAATGAGTAATGATTACTCACTTAAGGGATAGTGTAAGTACACTTGCACTCTCATGTGCAACTGCAGGACACTACAATTTATGGTTTCGGGTGCTGATTTCAACGTAACGCCCGCCTATGAGTGTCAAGCCCAGTGCGTGGGTGGTCCCTGACGAGTTTTGGGCCTAACAGTCTCGGGACGGGGGGCGGAAAGGACTCCTACGCGCGTATCTAAGTTCTTGATACCATGAGACTATGGTTCTCTAAGTCATGTGCGGCCAATTGTTTGTCTAAAGGGTGATATGTGTTTAGTTGGTTTGAGCATGTGTTTGCGTCTTAAGGAAGGCGATCTTACGGGGCGTTATAAAAATAAACAACTATTTTCGCTCAGAAGAAACTAACAAATCTCAACACAGAGATGAGATTTGTTCGTCCGGATCATGCCCCTTAGCATAAGAATCACGTAAAACCGTAAAATAGGGAGGATCTAGGGATATGAGGATATCCCAGATTTAGCATAGACCAGTCCACAGTCAAGTTTGGATTCAGTTCCCATGGATAGGTATCCCTCGTTTCCGATCGTACCAAAAGGGGTAGATTCAGGGAAGAACGAATGTGAAGGGGAAGCAATAGGTTTGAGATGAAGGATAGCACAGATGGTGAAAATAGAAAATCATACCTTTCCTGCACCTTGAAGAAATAGAGACGAGAAAAATATGGAAACTGGGGTGGAATCCTCAACACCCGAGGGCCAATCCTGAAACAATAATCTCTTTAAATATGAGGAAGAAAAGCAGCCGAAATTTGTATTCATTCAATAATTTCGAAATAGGGTTTCTCACAGTATATATATAAGCTACGAAAATAAAAAGTGCACTAAAGTGTTTGAAAAAAAAAAAAAACATAAAAACGCTTAAACTAAACAATGACAGTAAAACATCTAGAAATAAGAAAATAAACAGAAAAGCGCCTAAAAGTAAATCCGCTCCACGGTCCTACGGTCATGATGCTCTTGTGCGATCCTGCAACTCATGTACTCGTAACGCATTAGAAAATGGGTCCAATGGGCCTGGCGTCCATCCACATCAGCCCATCTGTTCCAACATTCGATCTGCGACGTCGCCTCCTTTGGTACACTCTAAAGGGTGCACCACTGGTCCACTGATGTCCGCATCAATTAGTGGGGTGAATCCCATGGATTACACAAAATTTGGGCTATTTTCAAGCTGTTCAAGTGTACCGAAATCGACTTGACACTTTTCATCACTTTTTTTTTTCTTGTAAAATTCTCTTAGAAATTCTTGAGCAAAATGGTGTACTATAGACTAGAGATATGCATTAATGGGATGAATCCCAAGGATTGTAAACATTTTGCCATTTCCTGACCATTCAATTTTGCCCAAATCAGGTCAATGCTATTTATACATTTTTTTAAAATAATTACCTCTCAAAATTCTCAAGGGAAATGGTGTATATAGATTAGATATATGCATTAGTGGGATGAATCCCACAGATTGCATAATTTTTGGGGCGTTTTTGGGTCATATAAGTTAAGGCTGCAACTTGGGTTTGGGTCAACCCCGATGTACGGAAAGAGGGAGGGGGGGATCTAGACCCAGTACATTGAAAGTCGGGTTAGTCTTGGTTGTTTGGAAGTCAAAATAGCTAACCCATTGATTTGATGGGTTGGATTTGGGTCAGTTCTAGGTTGGGTATAGAAATTACCATCGAGTTTTCACACCAGCAATGTTAAATAGCATCCAATTTGTGGTAATATCAATTTTGATGGTAAAAAAAAAAGGCCAATGATTCAAATTCAATAAGCAAATTAAATGGTCAAGGTTATTCGATTAGTGTGATTTTTTTGTATATTGCCCATCTTGCATGGTCTAGATTGTCACTAGTAATGGATGGGTAACCACGTTTTAGAAAAAGGTGGTGAACGTTACTATAATGCCCAAAGAAAACAAAAACCCCACATAATTAACTACCTTTTCTTAGGTCTGGGTTGGGTCCATTTCAGTATGACCCAAATTAGACCGATTAAAAACTTGGTTCAGGTTGGGTTGCTTTTAAGAGGATCTAGACAGACCCATTTAGTAATTTAGGTCGAACTTTTAGACCTAGATCAACATGGGTCTAAATTTTGGACCGGACCCAGGCCTACTAGTTTTCTGCTTAGGTCCAACGATCCATCAGGTCAATTGTCAACCCAACCCATTTGCACCCCTAAGTCAACTCTTACCTGATTGACCCAGTGGGTCGGGTTGTCAAGTTCCTCTATTCGGATGGGTTGGGAATATAATCAAATGCATTTGGGTCAGGTTGGGTATAGATAATTTGGGTTGGGCACATTGGGTTGGGTCCAGTTGCCGGTTGGGTCCTCTTGAGGTCAGGTTGGGCTTCAGTTGACCCTTAGCCTGGCCCAACCTGCCTGTGTTGCTCCCCTAGTTCAAGTGTACCTTGTACTTAGCTTTAAATAGGCAGCTTGACAGAAAACATTCTTACCAAAGAATGGCCGTGTCACACCATAAAATAGATGTCCAAAACCAAAAAAAATACATATTCGGGATCCTTACATTTAAAAAAAAAATAAATCTAGTTTCTTTTTAAATCCCCCCCTCAAAATAAATTAATAAAAGAAAAAAATTGGTTATTATAAGGCTGTACTGTATCAGTTAGATCGATATTGAAAATCTTGATTGTGACTAAAGTCTGTTTTTTCTTGCGGTTAGACACCATTAGATTTTATCTTCTTCTATTCCCTATTTCTTTACTTTTTAATCTAAATTCTTACTTCCTAAGCCTTGCATGTGTGTTTATTTTGGGGGGTTGATGAATTCAAAGCATTTGTACCATCTGCTGCTTGTATTGGAGAATTTGGAGAATTAAATCAGGGGGCTAAAAGATGTTTATCCATGGACATCTAAGCTTGAAACAAATGCAACTTCAACTCTCAGATCAGGCTGACCCGCCCCCCTCCCCCCCCCCCCCCCCCCCCCCCAAAAAAAAAAAAAAAAAAAAAAATCAAACACAAAAGAGGACAGGAAAACCTCTTGGATTTGGCTGCACTAGGAATACTGGGTAAATGGAAAAGGTCCAGGATCTGTTTTATAATAATTTTTTGAATTAGGAATATGTTTTAACCAATGGCAATATTCATGAGAACAAAGAGAATCAAGATTGTGACTTTTCTCTTTTCTGTTGCGTTCTGATTGTTTCCTAGCTGCTAATTCTTTTGCCTTTGGTTTTGTAATCAGAACTTGAGGCTGATGTAGAAAGCACAATACTCATGTATTGTGTTGATATGTTTTATTCTGAACTTGTGAAAGTGACGAGTTTCTAGGTCTAAGTCTAACATATATGATGGAAACACTTCATGACAAGTAAGATTAGTTTTGCTTTCTAGCTTCTCATAAATCCAATGGCGAGGATTTCTAGTTTTATTTTGGTTGCTTCCATTTTTTTCAGTTATTGAGTCTCCTTTATTCTCTGCTTCTTTCCCTTTATTGTTGGTGTGCATCAAATGTAGAATAATGATTTTTGTGCATATTCTTTGAAAGAAAAAATTATAAATTAATTTTGCTTTCTAGCTTGACATAAATCCAATCTTGGATTTTCTTGTGTCCTTTTTATTGGTATTGATTTGTCTGTTTATGCACTTATATGGGAAGTACAGTAGTACACATGTTTCTTTCTTTTCTTTTTTCACTTTTTAACTTTTTTAGGTGACTAGGTTTTAAGGACTGTTCAAGCTGAAGGCATTCGTGGTCTTTCGAAACCACAACGTAAACTCTATATTCCTCCTGCTGGTTCAGGATTTATTGCTGGATTCAAGTCCATCTCTCGAAGGTCATCAGTAGACATGATTTCTTCAAATCAGTCTGTTTCTTTTGGTCCAAGTTCATATCTATCTGCTCAGGCAAAAGTTGTTGAAGATTTCACTATGTCCCAGATTATCATGAAGGAAATGGTAGATAGGGACTCTTCTGGTATGCTAGTAGTGGTAACAGGTGCAAGCCATGTCATATATGGATCAAGAGGGACTGGCTTGCCTGCAAGAATATCAAAGAAGTTGCAGAAGAAAAATCAGGCTGTTATATTACTTAATCCTGAAAGGCAGGACATACGTAGAGAGGGGGAAGTCCCGGCTGCTGATTTCTTGTGGTACTCAGCTGCTAGACCTTGTAGTAGGAATTGCTTTGATCGTGCTGAAATTGCTCGAGTCATGAATGCAGCTGGTAGGAGGCGAGATGCTCTACCCCAGGTTTGCTATAATTTTATGAATGAGCAGACTGTACTGTAAAATATTTCTGTTTAAAATGATGAATGATATCTTTTGTTTTTGATATGCTAATCAGGACCTTCAAAAAGGACTTGATCTCGGTCTGGTATCACCTGAGGTACTACAGAACTTCTTTGATCTGGAGCAGTATCCTCTTATTGCAGAACTAACTCACAGATTCCAGGTGAGAAGTGCGCATGAAGATTTTGGCTTCTTTTAATTTTTGTGCCTCAACTTAGGTATATCTCAACATCTTGTTGTTAAATGTGGCATTTAGAGACATTCAGCGTCATCGTATTCTTCTTAATTCTCTGTTCCATATCCTGAAAATGACAAGCACCAGTAGTCACAGCACTAGTGGTGGTGGCCATGGATAGGTTGGGATGAACTTTGATTGGAAGTGGTGTTAACGATATAGAAATTTTATTTGCAGTGGTGCTGACATTTGTTTACCAAATCATTTTCATGCAGGGTTTCCGGGAAAGATTACTGGCAGATCCCAAGTTCCTACATAGGCTAGCTATAGAAGAAGCTATATCAATAACAACAACCCTCTTGGCTCAGTATGAAAGGCGTAAAGAACATTTTTTTGAAGAGCTTGACTATGTTGTTACTGATACTGTCAGGGGTTCAGTTGTTGACTTTTTTACTGTGTGGCTTCCTGCCCCAACTCTATCATTTCTTTCATATGCTGATGAGATCACAGTCCCTGAGAACTTGGATTTATTAAAGGGTCTTCTAGGATCTGTTCCAGACAATGCTTTTCAAATGAATAATGTTGGGAAGGACTGGAATTTGATTCATAGGCTTGCCTCTGTGCTCATTGGGGGTCTGAAACTTGCTGGTGTTGGATTTATTTCCAGCATCGGGGCTGTGACAGCCTCAAATGTTTTGTTTGCTGTTCGTAGATTACTGAATCCTGCATCGATTGCGAATGAAAGACGTAAAAGATCTCCTATACTTAAGACAGCAGTTGTATATGGATCTTTTCTTGGGACATCAGCAAATTTGCGGTATCAGGTACAGGAATATGCATGGATAACTTGTTGATTACCTTTTTACTTTGGTACTTAATACCAATCAGGAGTGTTCATAGGACTGTCAATATATCCTTCTTTCCTTCTCTTGTATTCCATAGTTTAGAGATTTTTGGTAAACATCCTGTGTATTGACCAACCCTAATTAATTGGGATAGGGCTTAGGTGATGATGATGATGCTCCTGAGTCCTGGGTATTGGCCCACATGTACTGAAATGTTTGTCAAAACCAACTACTCTTTGAGTTTACTGCTTTGAGTTGGTCTCTGACAATTAGTAGAGGATCTAATACCTGGTGATACATACTGTATTCCACTATCCAATGTGTGCTATATATTGCAAGTGGGTTTATTGAGACAAAGTTATTAAACGAATCCTCCATAGAGGAGCTCGAATCTACCACCAATCTTTGAATTAATGTTCAAGGTATTGGAATGAACTGATTTGTAATCATGCATCACGATAAACATACATTCTTTGAACCGATATTCGGAGCATCGGGATATTCCAATTTGTGTCAGGTATGCATCACAGTAAATGCCTTAGGATAGATCAGAGATACATTCTGAATTTAACCGCCATCACCATTAAGGCCTTGTCCCAACTAGCTGGGTTGGTTTTACATTCTGAATTTAGGATACTTATAATTTAAATATTTTCTATATTTAGTGTTTTAAAGGCCATATTCTCACTAACTTCATAACTCTTATTTATCTACAATCATCCCATTTTTGTGGAATTTGTAAAGAGAGTATCTGAATTCCAGAGCTCAAGGCTAATATCTAAGTTGGTCATAAAGATGTGAGCACTCTTATCTCCATACACAGGGCATGGATGTATGAGATCTGGACTTTTCTTCAATTGTGTTCTGCCGTGAATAGGTCATGTGCCAAAAATTAAACTACTGATGTGATCTTATCCATTGATTGAGGAACTTTTGCCCATTGAATGGCAATTGTTGGTTGGAAATTTTCCTTGCTACCCATTTCTAATCCTCAAAAAGTCATCCAACTGGTGGCAAGGATCCATAGGAGGTCCCAAAAGTTGAATCTCTGGATCCCATGTATGTCACCACATCTACGGATATTGAATGCTTGGTAAGTATTAAGTAACTCGGTTTGACAGCATTGGATCCACTCTCATTTTCTAGATCATTTTCATATTTTTTTTTGGATTTTATTTAGGTTGCATTTTTTTGCACCAAATATTATTAATCATGAAATTGCACCAAATTAGACTGGTTAATTATGAAATTGTATGAGATTGGTGCAGCCAAACACACTCTTAATAAAATCAAAATGAATCTAACAAGCTGTATATTGGATGCATATATGGTAGAAACTGAGTGTTCCATATGATACGTTTAATTGTTATGTTGAACCATAATTTTAACAATACGTCTTTCTAATCTTAAATGTTCATTTCCAAGTATCTTTTTTGTCTTCACTTCTTTGAGAGATTTGTGTTATTAACACCATTATGTACTATAATGCAGATAATTGCTGGAATAGTGGAACATCGTCTATCCGATCATTTACTATCATCTCAACCATTACTTGTGAATATGTTATCTTTCATTGTTCGCACTATAAACTCATATTGGGGAACTCAGGTTAGATCTGTTTCAACTTTTGAATTGCAGTATTATTTGGTTGTCTATCACAAGATTGTTTTTTACAATGTTATAACAGCTAATGTCATGATAAATCTGACAACATTATCCAACCCGGATCTTATCCATGATTCTTCCATGATAATCTGTGTATTGAAATCTGATAACGTCTATTCTTATTGCATTTTCTTTATTAGCAACAATCTTTATTAAAGGAGAGAATAGTACAAAAAGTGTAGAATGCAAGAGCACTCAACCCGACTTCAGTGTGCCCTAAAAGTTCACTCTGATACTAGTTTTGTTGTCAGGTCAGAACAAATTAACAGCCTCCTAGGAGGAACTAAAAAACGTGCGAATGATATGCCAAGCTAAAAAAAAAAGAAAGCTAACAAGGCATTGGAGGAGGGTTCTAGGCATACCTCTTAAAGAAGAAGAGCCCTTCACTTGAATTCATGGTTTTATGACGATGGGACTGACTGGTTTGGTCTTTATTCGAGTTGACTCTACTGAGCTCAGTCTAGTCACCCTGTATCTAAATACCAACTTGGGTTGACTACCACTTGTGTCATCTGGTGCAATGACAACCTTAATTGATGTACTTCCCAACCGCATCATTGGTTGCAAATACCTTTGATGTCGAGGAATGTCGAGGCCTTGTCTCTTAGTGTCATTGACCAAATTAGTGCACTTGGCTTGCTACTATAGGAAGTGAAAATGTATTTTGTTAGTGAGTGTGCTCCTTAGGAGTATGTAGTAGATCTCTTTTCTTATAATACAAAGAGTGTGTTAGGGGTTGGTACCTAACACACAATAGTCTCTCTTTCCTAAGACTCTTCCTCTCTTCTCCTCTCCTCTATACCCTAATTATCTTTTCAACTTCTACTTGGTATCAGAGCCTCGATCAGGCCATTCCGAATCAGACAAGTTGAGAGCCGACACGTCAGCTTGTTGACGTTAGCAACCGTACGACTGACATCAGCGTTGTACGGTCACATGGACCCCGTTTGAGCTGAAAGTTTAGGGGTTTGATAGATCTTGATTTTAGAGGATTTATCGTGATTTTTTGGGAATTTTTGGGAGCTTCTTTAATGGTGTTTTGGTCGAAATAGGGAGATTCGGAAGTCGGGCCCGAAATCATATTTTCTTCGATTTTTCCCAAATCGGTAAGTTTTTCTCCTGTTTCTCTCCTCAAGATGGTCCAAAACCTTTTTCCTAAGCTAACCGTGGAGGAATTTTTAGCTGGTATTGAGATTTGAGCGGGTTCTAACCCCAAATAGAGGTGCGGTTATGCTGTTTTTGGGCTATTTGCCTCAGATCTGAGTTTTTTGGGTATTATTTTCGAAGATTTTTGGTTGATTGGGGTTTGTCTCTCATTCCATTGAAGGATTGAGTGAGAGAGAGTTGTTTGAATCGGTTTCTCTCACTTGGAGTATTCTTGTTTTTTTTTTTTTTTTTTTTTTTTTTTTTTTTTTTGCGTATGGGGGTCTGGCTGTGACAACCCAAAATCTTAGGGGTCGAGTACAAACTCAATCCCTGATATCCCGGGAGTTACTAATGCATGGGTGTCATGCAAGTATTCGATCAATGTAGTATTAAATCATAATATTGGGTCAAGCTAAGCAATGAAATAGAGACATAACTGCAATTAAGTGAATTAAACAAAAATATACCTCAGCACATCGTGTGAAAAAGGGGTCCACTCAACCGGTCTAACCAGGCCTCATCTAGCGCGTTTGCTCATGTGGTACTTGCATCAATGAAGGTGCCAGGTTGGTGTTTTAAAACACCATCCCAGGATTGGGAGTGAGTGATCAACTCAATGGTTCCATTTCCCTAAGTTACTTAGGGCACAAATACAATTAGGCATCACACATACATAGCAGGCATAGGCACAAGATAAGCTCTACGTCGAACAATCTTAATACGTGAATGCATGAAGTGTAGATGCATGCCCGAACACCGTTTTGGTTACAACCGACAGTGAGTGGCACCACCACATCACCTGCACAGACCTGAGCAGCCAACGATGAGGCACCACCCCTATCGCCCGCACAATGCATGCCATGCCGAGCCATGCATGATTAGCCGAGTTATTTATTAGTCCATTTGATAATCCAGTCGGTTGGCGAAGCCACCAGTACCGGCGTTCTATCACCCGGCCAACTGAAACCATATGGCTCCTTGCGTGGAGAGCGCATATTATCGCCAGTAACCCCTTGATCCTTCCTCGAGTCGTGCCCGAGGGCCTGATTTGACCGTGACTCGTTAGCCACGCCCAACTCAGGCGGGAAGAGGGCTCATCGCCCTATCCCATAATCAAGTGGTAGGCTCGTCGCCTCCACAGGTGCTCAATGGACACTATGGGGAGACACCACTCTAGCATAGGCCGACAGCTTAGGCATAGGTCCCATACCACCATCCCCGGCTCATGAGACTTGGGGATCAATTCGCCGTGCTGTTTTAAGTGGGCCATCCAATGGTAACGCTGGTACCTGGATTCTAGTAAAGTGACGGTTTCACAGCACAGATAAGTCCAACCCGGCGTTTTACCGGTACCTTAGATTGAGGGGAAGAGCGGAAAAGCCGACCTTGGGCGCACCGGGCCCGTGTGGCCCTCAAACCACGATCGATCATCCGCCTTCTTCCTTAAATCAACCTTGCTGGTCTAGGGCGGTCGACCTCAAGCGGCCGCCCTTTTATCCTCATTTGATTGCCGGGTCAAGCAACACATTAAACCACATTCAAGGCCCGACATATGGAAGATATCATACAACATAGGCCTGAAACTCAAGTCATGCAAGAATAATGCTAGCCGTAGGCCTTCTTCCTCAAATCGACCTTGCTGGTCCAGGGTAGTCAACCTCAAGCGGCCGCCCTTTTATCCTCATCCGATTGCCGGGTCGAGCAACACATTAAACCACATTCAAGGCCCGACATATGGAAGATATCATACAACATAGGCTTGAAACTCAAGTCACGCAAGAATAATGCTAGCCGCAGGCATAACATGACACCAATCCATCATAGATAACAAATTCTAGAGGCACATAACAATACTTATAAGTATTCAACACCAAAACCCCCAAGTTGCAACAAGTAATGAACAAATCAAGCGAAGCAAGAGGCATGCATAGCACACACAAGCATGCAATTGATCCTAAACACAAGAAGTTAAGGTAAAACAGCTCCTACATCTACATTTCAGCATAATTAAGACATAACTAGAGGTAGCATATCAACTTAAGAACGAAATTAAGCATGCATGAGAGAAAGACTGGAGCATTATCTAAGCCTAATAGCGTTTGGAGTCCTAGTAACCGAAGGGAAAATGGTCCGCACCTTACGAATTTGGGGAAACATAGCAAACCTACAAGGAGGAGGCTTGCATGTTAGGGAACTTAAATGAATTTTAGGAGGAAGGCTAAAGAATTCAGGTATGCAGCTCAATTCCCTCACTTTCGGGTTGAATTTGAGAAGTCCGAGGTGAATCTTGCTTCCTATGCGACGGTGGACGCGATCAACGTGCAAGGGGGTGACATGTAAGAGCTCCTCTCTCCCAATTCTCCTTCTTCTCCAGCTCTCACTCTCTCTCCTAACTTTTCTCTCTCAGGAATTGCTGGAGAAAATGAGATAGATGGCTGGAAATAAGGCTAATGTAGGTTGGGTTAATTGGGGAATATGACCTTAGTGCTTTTAGTCATCGCAAAGTAGCCTTTTTGGGCTTGTTTTAGTGTTGTGGGGCCCACCTGTACCATATGGATTGATCCAGTCCATGGGATGACCTCTCCAAGGTGAGATCTACCTACGGTTGTGATTTGGTGCAATTTGGATGCGGCGTTTATTAGATACGAGGGCGAGACTGTTTGACGGTCACCGATCATCGATCGGGGCCACAACTTTGGGGACGTGCTAGTTGTTATATTTGGACCCTAAGTTCTATATTTCATAGACATGCAAGGGTTCTAGTGGCCCACACTAGAAAATGTGATATTAGTAATGATTACTTAAATTAGTCCTTTGTAATGGGTATTTGCACTTGCATGTGCTTTCACTGAACTTCACAGTTTCAGGATTTCGGGCGCTGGCTCTATCATGACACCCATCCTATGTCGTTAAGCTTGACATGAAGGTTACTCCACCCAAGTTTTGGATTTGTCAGTCTTGGGATGAGTGGTGAAACGGCCTCCTACGAGTGCTCCCAAGTTTATTTTCAATGAAGCTATGGTCTTACTAGGCTAAGGGTGGCCGATTAATCATCCTTAGGTGATGTACGCATGGCGGGCCTGAGGGTGTGTTCGGGTTTTCAAAAGGGTGATTTTATGGGGCGTTATACTGGCTATACACTAGACTACTCTGTGTATGTGCTAGTTGTTGATTGACTTGTGTGAGGGGGTATTTGGACTAAGTTAGCGTTGGTTGTGGCTTCAGTTGTTGAATAGCTGGCTCTTTCCTGCTTCTGGACCCTTGGATTTCCATCTGGCACTGCTTTTCTTTAGAGCCGATGACAACAATGAAGCCACTCGCAGGTGATTCCGTTGTCCTATCTCGTGAGGCCTATGACACCTTATTGCGACTATATGTATGTGAAGTTCCCGCTTCTTCCAGAGCCTCCATAGCCTGGTCAGGTATTGCCCTTCATGTAGCCTCTCCTTCTTCCTCCTGGGTCATTGACTTAGGAGCCTCATTCCACATGATCGGTAAGATACATCTATTTGACTTCTATTTTTCCTCTGCTCAGTCACTTTCAGTTACACTTGATGATGGAAACTAAAGCCCTGTATCTGGATCGAGTCCCATCACCATCTCTCCTACTATACACTTATCCTCAGCTTTACATGTTCCTAGCTTTTCCTTAAATCTATCATCCGTAAGCTCTCTTACAAAAGTTTTGAATTGTCCAGTGACTTTCCTTCCGTCTTATTGTGTGTTTCAGGACCTCCAGTCGAAGCAGACTATTGGTGGGGGCCATGAACGTGGAGGAGTTTATTTTCTTGATGATGCACCTGTTATAGCTTCCAGTGCTTTGTCCCTGGATAAGGAGTCTGTGTCTCGATGGCATTGCCGTTTAGGGCATCTATCATTGTTTAGGCTCAAACTTTTGTTCTCCTCTATCTATGTATCAAAACCTTTAGCATGTGAAACTTGTGAGTTCTCCAAGCATCATCGGACTGTGTTCCCTCCTAGTGTATTTGAGAGAAAATCCATTCCTTTCGAGTTGGTTCACTCGGATGTTTAGGGACCTGCTCCAATTACCTCTCTTTTTGGATATCGATACTTTGTTATGTTTATTGACAATTGCACAAGGATGACTTGGGTTTATCTTCTAAAATCCAAGAATGAAGTTTTTGATATGTTCAAACTTTTTTACAAAGAAGTGAGTAACCAATTTCAATGTCCCATCAAAGTTTTGCATTCTGATAATGGGGGTGAATATATGTCGAATGCCTTTTTGTCCTTCTTATAGGAGCATGGTATCGTATCCCGTACATCATACCCTCGAACCCCTCAACAAAATGGGGTAGCTGAGGGGAAGAATCGTCATCTACTTGAAGTCACTCGATCTCTCCTTCTTGGTATGAATCTTCCAAAACAATTTTGGGGTGATGCCTTACTGCTGTCTTCTTGATTGATCGTCTTCCATATCGAGTTCTATCTCACAAGTCTTCATTTGAACTTCTATACTCACGGGACAAACCTTTTCCCTTACCCCCTAATGTATTTGGGTGCACATGTTTTGTTTAGCTCCTGAATGAGAGTAATGACAGGTTGAGTCATCGGGCCATCAAGTGTGTTTTCTTAGGTTATTCCAAGTCTCAGAAAGGGTATAAGTGTTATAATCCTTTGACCTGTAAGAGGTTTATGTCCGCGGATGTCACATTTTTTGAAGAAATTCCATACTTTTCTGTTGAATTGCGATCAATGCATCATCCGCCTCCTAGTCAGGGGGAGTTTTTCCACTCTAATTCAGACTCCTGTCCTCTTCCAGTTGTACATATCGAAGATGATGGGGTTCTTCCCTTGCATGTTCCGAAGCCTATACTTGTGTATCATCAGTGAGCTAAAACGTATACCATCCCGCTCATGCACAAAGCATTCCATTAGTAATTTTGTTTCCTACCATCATCTTTCACCTTCCCTTTAGTCTTTTGCAGCTTCCATATCTTTCTCTACCATCCCACGTAATCTCACGGACGTGTTACGTAGCCTTGACTGGAAGGTGAAAGATGATGGTAGGAAGAGATGCAAGCGCTTGAAAAGAACAAAATTTGGGAGCTGGTTCCCTTACCTGAGGGCAAAAGAACTGTTGGATGCAGATGGGTATATACCATTAAGTTTCGCCCTAATGGTTCTGTTGAACGACATAAGGCACGTCTTGTTGCAAATGACTTTACTCAGACATATGGTGTAGACTACTTTGAGACATTCTCTCCAGTAGCTAAGCTTAACTTTGTTCGTGTGCTTATTTTTATAGCAGTGAATCTGTCATGGCCCTTATTCCAGCTTGATGTGAAGAATGCCTTTTTACATGGTGATCTTAATGAAGATGTTTATATGGACCAACCACCTAGTTTTTTTATGCCTCATGGTCCTCATGATTCTCCTCTTGTATGTCGCTTACAAAAGTTTATTTATGGTCTCAAACAATCTCCCCGTGCCTGGTTTGATAAATTCAGTCGTGCTCTTCTGGACTTTGGATTTATTCGCAGCTAGGCCGATCACTCCTTATTTATTTGTCGTCGACCTACAGGAGTTATGGTGCTAATTGTCTACGTGGATGATATTGTTCTGTCTGGAGATGACACTAAAGGAATGGTGGCTGTTAAATCTTTTCTCATAACCTGCTTCGAGATAAAGGACCTAGGGACCCTTCAGTACTTCTTAGGGATTGAAGTTGCTCTATTGAAATCGGGAGTTGTACTCTCTTAAAGAAAATATGCTCTCGATTTGCTCTCAGAGACTGGAATGCTAGGCTGCAAACCTGGAGGAACGCCTATGGATCCTACTATGAAACTTGTCCCTGATGACGGTGCCCCTTTCTCTAATCCTGGGATGTATCATCAATTGGTTGGTCGACTTATTTATCTTACTATTACTCGCCCAGATCTATCTTATGCTGTGGGGGTTGTTAGTCAATTCATGCATACCCCTCGTACCATGCATTTGACAGTTGTGTATCAGATTCTTCGGTATCTCAAGTCTGCCCCCAGGAAAGGTCTACTTTTTCATCAACAAGGTCATCTTCATCTTTCGGGTTATTCCGATGCTGATTGTGCTAGCAGTTTACATGATTGGCGGTCCACTTATGGGTATTGTACGTTTGTTGGTGGCAATCTTGTTACCTGGAAGAGCAAGAAGCAATTAGTTGTTGTTCGATCGTTTGCCGAAGCTGAGTATAGGGCGATGGCCCATGCCACATGTCAACTTGTTTGGCTTCGAACGCTCTTGTAGGAACTTGGCTACTGTCCTTCCAACTCTATTCCTTTACATTATGATAATCAGGCCGCCATTCACATTGCCATCAATCCAGTCTTTCATGAGCGCACGAAACACATGGAAATCGATTGTCACTTTGTTCGGGAGAAGGTAGCTAACAAGGAGATTGCAACTCCCTTCGTTCACTCTGGAGAACAACTCGCCGATGTCCTCACCAAGTCTCTTACTTGTGATGCTCTTATCCGTATTACTGGCAAGTTGGGCATGATTGACATGTATGCTCCAACTTGTGGGGGAGTAAGTGAAAATGTATTTTGTTAGTAAGTGTGCTCTTTTCATTGTGCTCCTCAGGAGTATGTAGTAGATCTCTTTTCTTATAATACAAAAAGCACGTTAGGGGTTGGTACCTAACACACAATAGTCTCTCTTTCCCAAGACTCTTCCTCTCTTCTCCTCTCTTTTCTATACCCTAATCATTTTGTCATCTTCTACTGCTACAATGCCACTAGGAGACTCGTTGAATTTAATCAGCCTCTTTGATGATCACATAACTCTTAAGATGTAGATTCATTGGAATGAGGGCAATTATACTTAACACAATGCATTATCAAATGTAGTCAGGTCACTATAACGTGAGAAGCTATGGACAGCCTAATTGGCTTTCATGGGGGCACAAGACAACACTGGTAACATGAACCTTGCATGAAATATCCTGCCTTCTAATATTAAGATTGAATTGTCATCATAGTCTTGATACCTAGTGGTCTAAAAGGTTGGATATTAGTTATTATATCCCAATTAAATGATATTTAGGGTGCATGTGTACTCCCTGAAGGTACAGTTTCACCAAAAAAAAAAGAAAAAAAGATTCATGAACAGAAAGTCTATGTATCAAATGAAAAAAAAAAGAGAGGATGATTTTATGTGCATTTCTAGGGATCTTTATTTGTCATCTCTGTAGAAGTGTTTTAAATAGCGAATACTATGTAGCATAGTGTTCACCCCTTTGAAGTGTGAGGTGTAAGCTACATAGCATGTAGCATAAGCTACATGCTACTTTTAGGCTTTTAATCAAGGTTGCGCTTGGTTGCACCAATTTCAAGATATGCTACACTTAATTAGATTGATTAACAATGAAATTTAATAAAATATCATGATACTTGGTGCAACCAAACACAACTTCGAGTAATAGGAAATGGCAATGATTAAATATAAAGGTAAAGAAAGAGCAATGAAACTGATTTAATACTGTTACTTATATTATTTTACTAAAAGCATTGAAAAGATTATCTATTTTTTAGTAAAAATAGAAAAATGTAACAAATCATTGAAAGCATTAATTGATTTTAATCTTATGGTGAAAACTTGTACGTTGTAATGTGAGCTACGTAGCGTGTAGTGTAGTTTATGTAGTATGTAGCGTATGCAAATTAATCATGTAGTGTAGGCTACCCGCGACTTAAGCTATTTTCACGAGCTATATAGCGTTTAAGGCTAAGCTATACCATGTAGTGTCAGTTACACACTACATAGTGTAACTATTTATAACAGTGCTCTATAGCCTTCTTATCATGGAAGAAATATGGTATTTGGCAGATTTAATGAAATCTAGTGCCAATTAGGGTCTGCTATTGAATTGAATTTAGTTTAATAAAGTGGGAATGACCAAATTATTGTTACATCCCTCGGTGTTTATTTAAAGGGACTAGGCTCCATGTCACAATTATGCTTACTTTCAAGATGGACTTTGTATGTGGGACTATATTATGAATATTAAGGAATGTAATAATTAGTTGGGATAAGGTTTTGATGATGATGATGATCAATATCCTCTCTATTGAACTAATATTGGAATTCAATTCAGTATTGCATCCAAATGCATTCCTAGTGTGCAGCTTCTTTCTTACTAAAACCACCACCAACACAAATTTTCGTTGCATTAATGCATCTTCTTTTTTCCAATGCTGGCAGCAATGGATCGATCTTGCACGGTTTACAGGATTGCAGACACGTAAGATTGTGCCACCCTCTTATAAACTTTCAGATACTCCTAGCCTCAACAACACAGAAGCAACTAGTATAGATGATATTACGAATCAGTCAGGTGATAATCCTACATCATAGCATCATTTTGGCAGAACTGTTGTATCATATCCCTCCAAAATTGGTGGGTGAGACCTGTAACAAATGGTTCCAAGCCCCCAACATATGTGCATCTCTTTTATTCAATTTAATTTAATCCTTTCAAGTTTTGGCTTAAATTTGGAGTTTGTTGAGTATATAGCGTGGAAGTGAGAGCATAAGAGAACTGCAGACACCCCATTTTCTATAGGAGGTGTAGATTATTTGATCCAGATCTCTTCTCGATTCTCTTGTGCTTGCTAGTGAATTATGTGGGGTCTAATGCTAACCTAGGACTATAAACCCCAACCTGTTTGCAAGGTGTTCCATAATGGTGGCTGTAATGACCACTACTGTTACCATTGTGATACAGGCTGTAATGGCCGTTATGGCTCCCTGTTGGCTGCTATGGCTCTTTTTATTTTTTGGAAAAAAAAACTGTTACATGACCGTTATGGTCCATTGCAGGGCCGTTACGGGACCATTTTGGCTCCATAACGCGTAACAGTTATGACTGTTATGGTTACATAATGGCTGTTACGTACCAATTTTGAATACCTTACCTGCATCCAATTTCCCCTAAAACCTTATAAACCTACTGGAAGCATTGTTTAAAAACTCGAAAACTCTACTCACTTGAAATCATGGCGAGTTGAGTGGATTGGTGAGGCAACTCACAAGTCATTAATTTTCTAGCTGGCTCCCACCCTCTCATCCTTGTGATGTCACCATTGTGCATAGAGACATAGGTCCGTTCAATCCACCATAGTGGACTCAATGGGCCCACGGTGTGTAATCAGCGTGCAATCTTGTAACCAATCAAACTGCACATCCTGAGAGGGACCATGGATCCTTACAGATCCTTCGGGAGAGAAATCCTCATAGATATGCGGGTATATCTACAGAGAAATAAAAAGATGGGTAAATGAGAGTCGGATCGTCTGATCTTCAGTGAAACGCAGCTGAGTGGTTGAGATTAAAAATGATCCAGTGGATAGTGGGTTATGCAGTGATTAGAATTCAGCTGATCCAAAGTGGATCGTCCAATCCCCAAGTTGGATCAATAGGTTTTTAAACATTGACAGATAGAGTTAGCGAGAGGTGTGGAGCCCTGCCTAACCTAGGCCTGGGGCTCACATAAAGATGACAGTGGTGGCCATTACCATTACGGAATACCCTAATCCAGATTTACACATCAACTTGTCACAGTCGGATAAATCTAGCATGCTTGGTGATTTATTTACATCCACAACGTCCAGGTCACTAGACAATGGGCCCCAAGACTTGCCTGAGTCAAATTCTCTAAATAAGGCTGGCCAGAGTCGAGTCCAAGTAACAAGTTTGTCAACCTTGGTCAAAATAAATGGAAACTGGGTTTTGGATTTTCTTACAGGACATGGGTGTCATTTTTTAAATTGTTTTTTAGCATTGAATTGTTTGGTTTTCAGATCATGCACTTCTTTGTATTTCCAATGGATCCGGCACTTGCGGAATCGGGTTTGTTGTAAAGCTAATTGGGAACTAATGGTTTTGGTTCAGCATTAAAATTCAAGGTAGCAAAGGTTGAAGTCACAGCATTTTTCTCTAGTCTGTCCAAACTCTGTGCAGCTTCTGGTAGTTTGGTCATGCATCAATGCTTGGAGATCAAGTTGGACTAAGCTAGAAAGCTAAATTAGTGGCTTAAACAATGGAATGGGAATTGGGGGATCCAAGTAGAAGTTCAGAACACAGAATAAAATGAAATTTCAATGTTCAATGACTTCCAAAAACTAAAACTCTCTGCACCTACCGCCCTTATAGTATCCTTTTTATTGAAAAAACCCTGAAAAAACTTGTATCTATCCCATAAGGCTATAACATTGAAAAAAATATCCAAAAATCTTATATCTGTCTCGTATTACAGGGCAGTAACGAGTTGTTAATGGCGGTTACAGGTCAGTTTTTCTATAATGTATGTTAGGGCCATTATGACCTTGTAACATGTAACGGTTGCCACGAGGTAATGGCCTTTACAGGCTACGTAATAACCTTTATGGCACACCATTATCTGGACTGTGACAAGTGGGAGAGTGAACATGGGTAGCCCATTTAAAAAAGTCACACCTATTATATTTTTCAACACCTTCCAGCACTTTGCTGACCATTATCCAATGCCACGCCTTTTTTTTTTTTTTGGATGGTCGAATTGAGGGCTACTGAATAGGCTAATTATCCAATGTCTTTAATTATTTTTGGCATTTGTAGTAGGCCCACTAGATGAAAGGTCATGATTGATGTATCAACTTGTCACTTGTAACATGGAGAAATTGCTCTGCCATTTTCCGTTTCCTCAGGCTCCACCATGATATCTCTAAATATACCTTAGAATACACAGGATAGACGAGCTCTTAATAGCTGCTTCTATCACCATCTCTGTACATAAAAAAGAACAAAAAATTCCAACCATGTCCTAGGGAACTGCATGTGAAGTGCACTCGCATGAGGCGTCTATTGGCCTTCGGGTGTCATCAGCGATTTGTGTGGACCCCACCTAGCAGACAGTTGGCATCCATTTTAGGAACGTGAATGGAATGCAATGGGGGTGTTGTGGTTGTACGGACTTCCCGTCATCCCAACCACCTATGGGGCCTCGGTCATGTTTGTGTTATATCCACTCGTCCATCCGTTTCGCCACTTCATTCTAGGACATCAATCCAAACATAAGGGAGATTGAAAACTCAAGTGGGCCACACCATGGGAATCCGTGGCGACGGAAACATGCACGGTTGACAAATTTATGGGACCCACCTTATAGGCCATCTATCTCGTTCATGGGGTCATTCATGAAGGGGGAATAAAAATATCAGCTTCATCCAAAAGAAAACACCGGGGTTCTTCTAAAGTTGCCACTCGTAAGTTAGGGGTGAAAAAGAATACCGCACCGGATGAACCCAAAACCTAGAGGGAGGACAAACATCGGTCCCCGCATCGGTCCTAAAAGAAGATCCCCTTGGTATTTTACTAGACAGCCTTACCAACCTGCCACACCTATGTCGTGTATGTAGTACAACCCCGGTATCTTGAACCACTGCAGTGAAGGCATCGCTATAGGACATTCATCGATTAGGTGCTCTTTTGAAAACGATGTGGGTGCTGAATGGATGCCATCGATGTGGCCCACATCGTTACTGGGTGGTACTACGTACACAACATAGGTGCGGCAGGTAGGTAAACAACTCTAGTAAAATCCCGTACTGTTCTTTTTACTCCGTCTAGGTTTCGAGTTGACCTGGGTCTTGTCTTTATCACCCCTAACTTGCGGTTGGTAATTTTTGAAGAACCCCCGGTGAGCTCTAAGGCTAGATGGAGTCAAAACTATTCATACCCTAAAATCATCTCTCCAAATGAATGGACGGTGTGGATACAACACATACATCATGGTGGTGTCATTGCTACGCCCGGTGTAGCTAGCGTAGCTAACTCGTGGGTGTAGCAAAATTTTTCTCCTAATCCACGTCTGTGATTTCCGGCGGACGGACGCGGATTTCCGGTTAAAGCCTTTCGAATTCCTGCGTTGGGAAATTACATGGGGCCCACTGTGATGCTTGCGGTCAATCCACACCGTCCATTAGTTTTGCCTACTTATTTTAGGATAGGAGACAAAAAATGAAGTAGATCCAAAACTCACATTAGTGGAAAAAGTAGGAAAAAAATTCCCACGGTTGAAACCTTCCTGGAGTCCGCCTTGATATTTATATGCCATCCAAACCATTTATAAGGTCATTCTATTTGGATGAACTGGAAAAGCAAAAACTTAGTACGAATGTTTCAATAGTGGTTGCTCAATCCCCATTGTTTTCTCTTGTTTAGCCCACTTGAGTTTTGGATCTGCTTCATTTTTGTCTCATGTACAAAAATAAACAAACAAAATGGATGGACCAGGTGGATTGATAAAAAAAAAAACATCACAGGCCCCATGTAACTTCCTTACCATGAACTTCATGCCAAAACCCTTTGGTAGTAAATCTGCATCCCACCGGGACCCGGCTAGAGACGGACAGTCCTGTCAGGGGCTCTTTTGGGTCCATCGTGATCTATATGTTTTATCCATGCCTTCCATCTATTTTGACATATTATTTTAGGGCTTGAGCCTAAAAAGGCGGCAGATCAAAGGCTCCACTGGACTACACCACACGAACTAGTTGGGATTAAACTCTTACTATTGAAAACTCGTAGACATTTGCCCCCCTCACCCCATCGTGGCTCTGCCCTTTCTGTAGCTATGTCTTAAAACGAGTTTCCAAAGGAGTGGATATAACAAAAATGTCATGGTAGGCCCCACAGTGCTTGGGGTTGTAAGATTTCATGCTACCCGAGTTGCTGGCAATTCGCGTTCCCATTTTCGGACGCCAGTTTCTGCGACACCTGTTTCATTGAGTTCCATCAATACAAAGCTGTGGGACCCACCATGATGTCTGGGTAAAAATTCACTCCATCCATCAGCTTTTCGAGATAATTTTAGATTTATAACAAAAAAAAATATGCAGATTCAAGAACCAAGTGGGCCACACCACAAGGAAACAGTGGAAATGAAAACATCCACCGGTGAAATTTTCGTGGGGCTTATATGCCATCCAATTCATAAGGTGATTACCGTTTACACCTGTCCCGGCTCGTCCACATGGACCAATAAAATGTCACCATTTGTCGCCACTACTGCTACTGCCAATTCAATCAAACTAGGCAACACATGTGAATGGGGTCTATATTCAGTTTTCGTGTGTGGGTAAGATGTGCAGGTGTGCCAGTCTACTTGACTCAAAGTACTGAATTGCTGGTATTCCCCCGCATTGAGATAGGCAAATGAGAGACTGGACACAAGATCCAATTATCCACTCAATTAGCGTTGAGTATTCAGGCGATTTGTTAAAGGGTAGAGTTAAGTCATTTCAAATGGATTCTTTTTACCTTGTGACAATAAACGTGAGTCTATGGACTTAAGAACTTGTTTTTTCACCAATACTTTATTTCAATATTTTTTGAAAGAAATAAGAATGTGTAAATAAATTAAAGAAGGACTAAAATATTGTCGATTTCATTAATATTTGAATGTATGGTTTATTGCAATCGATAAGGTGTAAAATAACAACAAAAATAAACGAGAAAGAAAGATAAATACCTGATTCATCTATTGGAATAGACAATTGAGGCAGGTGGTCATCAAGATATGACCGAATGGGTATGATTAACTAAATCAGAACTTAGTTGATTATAGTCTTATAATTTATGGTTGCAGATATTTACTTCTACTCCTAAGGTATTGTAGCAGGAAGCCGCTAGGTAGTAGCAATGTAAACTAGAATTAGGACTAGGCTATGCTAAGAAAGATAAATTGGAAAGATAATTCGAAAGGTAGATTGATGTGTTTGGCGTAGCACCTCGAGCTCTTTTTCGGATACTTCTTTTATAGATTGTTGAAGCGGAAAAACCCTAACTAGGTTTCTTTGCTAATCCTTGATCCTCTGCGTATTCTACTTGCATTGGAAAGGAAGAACTCTAGTTAGACCCAGAACTGCTGGCTTCTCAGATCTTCTTTTGTAGTTGATCCCACTACGGAGATCTTCGTGGCCCACTAAATGGGTTTAAGATCGGGCCATGGAATGTCAAGATTCTTCTAGGTGAAGGCAACTAGGACATGATCTGGGAGTCTCAAGGGTTGATCCAAATGTCAGATATATCATGGGCACTCATCTGGTGGTCCACTTCCTTTACTTCGAGGTGTTGGGCAGTCCAAGTCCAACCATCATTCCCAATGGTTTGGAGTGCTGGAGAGATTTGACACTTGATATGGATATAGAGATGGGCCGAATCTATCATATCAAGATCTCCCATTCTCTCCCAACCTTCGTAGTGGGTGGTCTGGATGTATCTGACACTGATATGTTATCAGAAAGATCATATCCTTCTTTGATCCCTCTTTTCATTTTCTTTATTCTGATCGGTGCATGGTTCCTGACCCAATCGAGCTTATGTGTCTGTTTCTCCTGATCTAGGTCGAATCATGACTAAGTTCGCTTTGATATCAGTCTGATCTTCAGATATTCAGAATCTTCTCGAACGCTATAGCCTCTTTGAACATATCTGGGAAGATCTCTCATTTTGGAAAGACTATTAGAGATGGTTTCATCAAGTGTATCATCACCAGATACGTGATAAGATCTCCTCTTCAGCGGGTCTCTTATAGGCGTGTTGGGTATGTTGCCTCATTAATTAACACAATAAACGTGGCCACGTAACATATGTCGATTCGTTTTCCTAAAGGCAGACGTAAGGGTTTGTGCCTCCACATTTATAACCGAACACGTATCGCCAAAGGAAAATCAAATGAAGATATTCTTGAATGAGAGTAGTACTTTTGTAAGTTATAGCCATGTAGTGTCGACACGTGATGGCCCTTGAGTGGTCCACGTCAAGGTGCCGAAAATAGGCCTACCAAATGATGGACAAAATTCTACTTGCGTACCAAGGATATCTTTTGCCCCACATCCTTTGATGGTATGTCACCTGTTAAAAATAGAACAACACAGCCATATGCAAGTCTGCAGATAAGACACTGCGATGAATGACGGTAGCCCTGACACAAGTGGTACGTGTGATCAAAGAAGCATGCCCAACAAGTTTATAAAGACCCGCTAAGATAGGGATCCCATTGCAAATTGGATATTCTCGATAAAGCTGTCTTGCACAGTTCTACCAAAATGGCATATCCTTCTAGAGACAATCAGTGCTCTCACAATGATTACGAAGGTTTTAGAAGCGGATTCTCGTCAAAGTAAAAGGAAATTAAAGACACCATGAGGAATCTGGATCCAATAAGATTGATGCCTGCAACAATTATGAATCTCTGCGGTCAGGTTGACAAGAAGATCTGAAAATGGTTTCATACAATAACCCTCGGAGATCTCTTTATCTAGGCTAAGATGATTTGAAAACAAATGCGCATCGTGATTGCTAAGGATCCTAGACCAATAAGGAAACCCAACAAGGGTTTACCTCCTTTTGAGCCATATAAGGAGCATTCGATGAGGAGCTCAAGGCCCATGCCAAATACAATCTCTCATACACAATGCTGCATAGTTAGCATTGTTTAACTTGGGTAAACGGATCAAATCGCTGTCATTACGTCACCTTGCCATGTGTCTCTTGGAGAAGTGACTCTACTAGGGGTGGCAATGGGTTAGGTTCAAGCTAGGTTGAGGTTAACCAAAGCTAGTAAACGGGCCTAAGAAATCTTGCCCAAACTTGACCTACCCACAAGCCATTTTCCTCTCACTTGACTTGTGCCATTTAATTGTAGATGGGTTGGGTCTAGACCCATTTAATTGTAAATTATAATGCACGCACAACTAGTTCAGACCATGGATTCATACATGCATTAAACAAAATTATCTATACTCTCCTTTTTCTATTTTATTTGGATTTGGGGTCATTTAATTTTTGGATTGATTGGATTAAGTTAAATGGCCCAACCCATGGATACCTATATAGGCTAGTCGAGTCAGTCTGGTTCACCCCAAGCCCAACTCATTTACTTAAAGTGGTCACATTTATGGCCTGAGTTTGACCCAATACCCATTTAGGTTGGCCGGAACCCACCTCAAAAGCAGGTAAGCCAAATCACTTGTGGGTCAAACAAGGCATTTGATAATTTCATTCTTGAAAAGCACTATGCATTGTGGAGGAATTACTTAGTAAAATGCAAATTAGTGAAAATCCCTTAAAAAGGGGAGATGATGCAGCAGATTCAGGGGAATCGGAATAGAGAAATTTTCCTATGTAGACTTTAGTTTTGACCCACCAGCTTAATTAGACCTCTAAAACTTTAGTTTCCATATGTAAACTTAAAATGTATGGATAGATTTTTTTTTCTGACGAAAATATGGTTGGTTTTTGAGTTCTCGGTCAATTTCAATGAGAATTAGAGGTGGGCAACAATCCAGGCCAGGCTGAGTTACCCCTAGTTTGGTTTGGCTTGTTGTTGTGCCACCCTAGTTTGTGGATCGGCCCGGTTTGGGCTTCGGGCTGACTCATGTGGCCTGAGTTTGGTTTGCTCTAGAAAAATTTGGTTTGAGCCAGGATTGGTTTGGTTGAAAATTTTGAACTAGGCCAGGCCAAGTTCAAATAGGTGGCGGCTTTTTTGTTTAAATAGAAAAAAAAATTTAAGAAGTTAAAAAAAAAAAATACAAAAGTATCTTACTACATGATGTTTAACATCCTCCAAAGGAGGAGTGCAACATCAAAATAAACATGTAAGAGCCTTCTCCAAACAAGTACACAAGCATAATTGTACAAGTGCAAAGAAACAGTATGCATTTGTGTATATGTATTATGTATTATCCATGTCATCATCATGTATATGTATTATCCACACTGTCCATTCGTTTTTACATATCATTTTAAGACATGATCCCAAAATAGAATCATATCCAAAGCTCAAGTGGATCACGCCATAGGAAACAATGTACTTACAATCTATGAGCCGAATCAAACCGAGTTGAGCCGGTACTGCCCTAGTTTGAGCTTGGTTTGTTTTTTCAAACGAGCTTGAATCTAAGGCTTGGTTTGGTTTGAACTTCTATTCAAACCAATCTAAGCCGAGATTTTTCAAACCAATTTGAGCCGAGCTTTCAAGCTGGCTTGGTTTGTGCCCAGCTCTACCGAGAATAAAGAGGTTTCACCAAGACCAAAGAAGTTTCACTGAGAAATGTCGATTTGCGACGGACTTCGTTCGTCATTTTTCGCTGTACTCGGTCAATTTCACCGAGTACAGGGAGGTTTCATTGAGTACTAGGTCAATTTAACCGAGAAAAGAGTGTCTTTTTTCACTGTACTCAGTCAATTTCATCGAGAACAGAGGTTTGGCCAAGAAAAGTCGACTTGCGACGGATTTGGTTCGTCGTTTTTTTCACTGCACTTGGTCAATTTCACCAAGTTCTTAGTCAATTTTACCATGAAAAGTCAGCTTTTTACGGGATTTGTACGTCTTTTTTTATTATTATGTAAGTCGGTCAATTGACCGAGAATAGAGGTTTCATCGAGAAAAGTTAATTTGCGACATACTTAGTTCGTCGTTTTTCACTGTACTCGGTCTATTTCACCAAGAACAGAGGTTTCACCATTCACCATTCAAATCACCTTTACTATTCACCATTCATAAATCACCATTCATCATCACAATCACCAATCATCATTCCAATCACCATTCACCACGTACAATGATATTCAAATAGTAACTCGGTCAATTGTCACTGTACTCAGGTGGAATTTACCTGAGTACTCACTGATTATATCCTTGTAGATTAAACCCTTATGAAAAAACACATTTATTCTTCATTCTTACTTGCCCACAGCTGTCGTTTTAGTGAAACATGAGTTCAAGAAGAAGAAGAGTGCGGTGAAGTGAAACACTATTTCAAAATTAAGAGAAGATGGATTTTTGGTTATAGTCGAAGAGAAAAATGAAGAGAAGATTGGTTTTTTTAGTATAGCCAAAGAAAAACGAAGAGAAGATGTGCTACTTTTAGGAAGAAAAATGAAGAAGAAGACGAGTTTTGGAGGGTATTTTCGTATGAAAAAAGCACACCTCGATTCGAAGCAATGAATAAAACCCTAAAAAAGATTGAAGATTTTAGGTTGAATTGAAAATTTCAAGAATAAAACGAAGAAGAAGATGAGTTTTTCCAAGAAGAAAAACGAAAAAGAAGATGGGTTTTGGAGGGTATTTTCATCCGAGATAGGCCCATACGTTTAGAAATGGAAACTAAAATTTTGAAAGTTTAGTAAGGCTGGCAGGTTAAAAGTGAAGTCTACCGGGGAAAATTTCTCATCTGGTAGGGCCATCCCGATACGCTACAGGGGTGCTAATTAGGTGTGAGTGGGTGTTACCCTGACCGTAGGGCCCACCCTGATGATGTGTTGTATATCCACTCCATCCATCTGTTTTTCCAGCCCATTTTAGAACACGATCCCAAACATTAAGCATATCCAAATCTGAGGTGGACCACACCACAGATGATTGAACGCTCACCATTAAACAATTCCAAAGCCCTAAGAAGATCTCTAATGTTTATTTGCCATCCAACCCGCTGATAAGGTCAAACAGAACTGGATGAAAGGGGAAATACGAAGATTAAGTTGATCCAAAACTTTTGTTGCCTAAAAAAGCTTTTAATGGTCATTCACCACTCTTTCCAGTGGTGTGGTCCACCTCAGATTTGGATATGCTTAAGTTTTGGGTGACGTCCTTTAATGTGCTGGAAAAACAGATGAACGGCATCGATATGAAAAAAAAAAAAGCATCAAGATGGGTCCCACATGCCAGGTAACAGCTAATCCGCTCCCACACTACAGATGCAGGCGAAATTATCCATCAATCTAAACCATCCAACTAATGGCCTACTTCTGAAATATGGTAGAGCCATCCCTGTACATTATGGGTGACCGAATTTTCCATCAATATGAACCATCCAACTAGTGGGCCTCTTTAGGAATAGATGATGTTTCCAAAATCATACTTTAATAGAAGACCATAATCATAACTTACTTTTACATTCCAGCACCTAATCTTACCATCTCTTCCCTTTCGGTTGATTGAATGCCGCTTTTTAGATGGATTGACCATCCCACATGTGTATATCTTGAAGCAATTTCCATCCATTGTCGGTTCCACAATACATTAAACACTCACGAGGCCAGGTGGTATGTTGTAATATAGCCTTACCATGTTTCCGCTATTGCAAATTATTTCTAGAGAAAAATGAAAATTTTCAAATTAATTAATTAATTAATATGAAATTTACATTCCAGTACCTTTTTCAAAAAGGATTTTAGAAAGCTTCCTCATTCTATCATTATGTCCATAATTCTCATTTCACAACCTCTTATATAAGGTCGTAAGAGCAAATGGGAGGATGACTTAGGTGGCCCCACTGTGATGTTCATGTAAAATACTTATGCCCACCAGGTGCACCACCCCTTGTTCGGCCAAGAGCCCAAAAATCAGCTCCATTCGTGATTAGGTGGACGACATGACTGGAAACAGTGTGAGGGGCAATGTTTACCCTTAGAGCTGAACACGAGCCAAGCTAGCTCCGTTAGCTTGCTCGGCTCAGCTTGAACCAGCTTGATTTGGCTCGGCTCGAAGGTTGAGTTTGAACCCAGCTGAGGCATTTTTCTAAGCTTAAAAGGATTTTCAAGTCGAGCTCGAGCTAACCCAAGCTCGATTCGGCTTGATCGCAACTTGATTCAACTCGATTCGGTTGGAACTCAACTCGACTGGCTGGAAAGGTATGTTGTTTAGTCCCGATATCGAACAAAAGCAAAGAAATGAGAGGTGAAACTCTCTAAAAAAGTAAGTAGGGGTGTCAATGGGCTTTGGGCTGCCTTTGAGCCTAGATTTTAAACAATTTTAGTATGGGCTTTTAGGCTGGGCCTATTTAATTTTTTATTTTTTCCAGGCTCGAACTTGGCTCAAAGCTCAGTCAAGCTAGCTCGATCATGTTAGTACTCCATCTTGAAGGCCAAGTTGAGCCGAACACGAGCCAGGGTGGTCATTGAATGAGCCTAGCTCGAACAACACAAAGCTAGGCTCGACTCGATTCATGTACAACTCTACTTACCCTCCAAATTGTTTTCATTAGTGTGTCCCGTGTGAATCATTGATGATTATGTTTTTTTGGATACATGTCTAAATGTTTGTGTGGAATCTAATGATTGGAGTGAATTTTGTATAATTATCATGGCGGGCCTTATAAAAATTAAGGATGGTTGTCCATCTCATGACTTTTTCCTTTGGTGTGGCCCACCAGAATCATAGATCAACCTGATTTTTTTACCTTTGAGCCTCATATGGTACTAAATGTCTAATTGTCAAAATAGATCTTCCATAAACATCATAGTGGCCCTGTCAAAATCAAGAGAATGCGGACTCAAGTCTTTTTTCTTACTACTCTATTATAGACACACAACCTTCGTCTGCAAGGTTGATTGAAATGGTTGAATGGATGGAGGTCCATACCCCCAAACCCTATATCCAAACCCAGTCAAACTTACCCTTGCAAGCCCCAATCCATAGCCCAACTCATACCTGGACCCAGTCAACTCACCCCTAAACATCAGCCCGAAAAACCACCCGTAAGAAAAACCAGTCCAAAAATTCCCAAAAAGCTAATTTGGTGAGTCAACTCGCTGAGTCAAATCACCGAGTCAACTCACTGGGTCAGCCCACTCCTTGCACCCAGTCGACTCACCTTGTCAAACCCATCTTTCAAACCCAGTTGACTCACTTAGTTCCGAGTCGCAACTTAGGAGCAGCTCCGAACCTCGAACTTGGGGCTTTCTTGCTTCAGGTTCTAAGGCCGTACGCTTTGAAGCTAGAGCAAGGTGGCCGTACGGGCGGCCCTCAGAGCCCGAACTTATTTACAAAAACCGACACTTCTCGCAGCTATAAATACCCTTGCCCCCTTCTCATTCACGACATCCCAGAAAACCTCTCAACATCTCAGAAAATCAGAGTCTATCTCCATTCCTTTTAGTCAATTCCTCCACCAAGGAGAGCCCAAGTGAGAAGAGTCTAACCCTGGTCCAGCCTAGCCTGACCTTGGTTTAAGCCTTTCCATCTAAGTCCCGATCTTAGCCGCTTGAAGTTAACCCTTGCGACACCTTCGTCCATCCAGCTACTCTTATATCAGCATCATCTTATTTGCATTTAGCATAAGTGCAACATTTATTATTCTTCCAACCCCCTTGCTTGTCATTCCACGACAAATACTTGATCAAGTCTTAGCATATGCTTTGAGGCTTGCCGGTTCGCCCGGAACTTACTCATGAGAAACTCTGGCCGATCAAACAGACACCATGCATCTTGCATAAAGCACTTGTCAGTTTGAGCGTATGCTTTATGCTTGCCTGTCTGATTGGAATCTGCTCATCAGAAACTCTTACTATTCAGACCCATATTCATGCATTATATCATTCATGAGAATGTACGAGGAATAATTCAGACTTTCAAGTATTAGTTTGATTTTGTAAAGTAAAGACTGTACTTCGGTACGGGCAGAGTGGGTGCCTAACACCTTCCCACCCTGTAACCATGATCCCTTACCTCGAATATCTGACCGCAGATAAAAAGAGTCATTTTAGAGGAAGGAATCTTCGGATTTCCTTCTCTAATGTTTCTACGGGGTCTAGCCGACCGTAGATTCGAAGTAATTGGCTAGTGGTGACTCTGGTTTTATACTAACTCATCCAAATATATTCAGTTTAACCCAACGATAACATGACAATTGAAAAAGCCCTCGAGAAAGAGGTGAGCTAGTGGCAAACGACGATTTGCGCTACCCCTTTTCGAAAGGGAGGGTCGGGAGTGAGGAAAGGCCAACGTCCACATCTATGTACAACCAATGATGGATGCACCGACTATGACTTTTTGTAGGGCACATCATAATGTTTAATCTAGCATCTACTCCAACCATTAGATGTGTAATCCTAGTTTAAGCTTAGATCCAAACCAACCATCAGGATGACTTGTGATTTAGGTGGGCCACACCAAAGAAAAATGTGGGAAAAGAGACACCGACCCTTGATTTTTATAGTGCCCACCACGGTGATTATATGAAATCCAACCATTAGATGCCACATAAATATTTAGTCTTGGTGCTTAAAATTCAGGCTTATCCATGATTCAGGTGGGACATACCAAGTTAAGGGATGCAGTTTGGAGGGTAATAATTGCCTTGTACATTATTTTCGATCCTGTGGTCCACCTGAATCATAAATGGAGATGATTTTCAGGCCATTGGCCTAACATAAATATGTCCTAGCCAAGTAGCCATCCCATTTGCTCTATGCACACCCAATCACGCGTTAAAAAAGTGTAGCGGAGGGTAGCAGGGCGATATTAATGCTAATTAATGAAGTAGCAGGTTGAAAACATTTTCTTTAAAAGTACTATAATATAAATTCCATATTAATTAGGTAATTTTTTTTATTATAAAACTCTCAAAGAAAAATGAGAAAACCTCTAAAACTTTGTTAGAGTGTGATGCGTGATAAGAAAGCACTTAAATACTACCTACAAATTGCATACATGGCACACAAGTAATTTAAATGAAACCGTCCAAATTATGGGTAGTGTTTAGGCAATTCAATCAAACACGAGGCCACGTGTGATCTAGGGCCTGTATTTAGATTTTGTGAGCAATTATAATGTGCAGGCATGCCAAAGTCATAATCGACTTAATGTTTAATTGAACATTGGTGACCCCAATACCGAAACAAATGTGTAGGACCGGATTTGAAAATGTAGCTGTGGACCCTCGCCGATTTTTCCGCGCTCCCACACGACGTCGTTCTCCCTTTCCTTTCGGAAGAAGAAGAAGAAGAGGTGCGTGAGTGCGAAATCGCCGTTTGTGCCACTGACTTGCCTCGTTCTCGAGGGCTTCGTTTGGTTGTCGTATTGAGCTGGATGTGTTTAAGTGAATTTATATAAGACTAGAGTCGCCACTAGCCAGTTACTTCGAATCTACAGTCGGCTAGACCCCGTAGAAACGTTAGAGAAGGGAATCCGAAGATTCCTTCCTCTAAAATGACTCCTGTTGATCTGCGGTCAGAGATTCAAGGTAAGGGATCACGGTTACAGGGTGGGAAGAGGTTAAGCACCCCACACACTGCCCGTACCGAAGTACGGTCTCTACTTCACAGAATCGATCGGATACTTGAAAGTCTAGTTTAATCCTCGTATATTCTCATGGATGATATGATGCATGAATGCGGGTCTGAACAGTAAGAGTTTCTGATGGGCAGGTTCCAACAACGGGCAAGCCCAGAGCATACGCTCGAACTGACAGGTGCTTAATATAAAGACATATGCATGTGTACTTGACGGATCAAGGTGCTAGTAGTGAAGCAGGGGGGTTGGAAGAAAAGTAAATGTTGCACTTATGCTAGATGCGAATGAGATGATGCTGGAAAAAGAGTAGCTGGATGGACGGAGGTGTCGCAAGGGTTGGCTTCGAGTGGTTGGATCAAGACTTGGATGGCTTGGGAGGCTTGGACCAGTGGTCAGGCTGGGCTGGACCAGGGCTAGGCTCTCCTCACTCGGGCTCTCCTTGGTGAAGGAATGGGCTAAAGGGTGGAGAGATAGACTCAGAGCTCTCGGGCTGAAATGGACTCGAATGGCCTCGAATTCATTGTTGAAATGAGAAGGGGAGGGGGGTATTTATAGCAGCAGAGAGTGGCAGCTCTCGTAATTTTGTTCGGGCGGCCTGCCATGGGCCGCCCGTACGGCCGCTCCTCGGTTTCCAACGAGTACGGCCGTTCCCTCGGGGCTGCTGTTGGACTCGCTGGTCGACTCAGTGAGTTGACTCAGCGGGTCGACTCGGTGGTTTGACTCGACGGGTTGACTCGACGGGTTGACTCGGTGTTTTGACTCGACGGGTTGACTCGACGGGTTGACTCAGCGGGTTAACTCAGCGGGTTGACTCAGCGGGTTGACTCAGTGAGTTTGACTTTTTTGAGATTTTTTGACTGGCCTTTTTTATGGGGGGTTTTTCTGGGTGGTGTTTAGGACTGGGTTGACTGGGTTCAGGCTTGAACTGGGCTATGGAATGGGGCTTACAAGGGTGAGTTTGGCTGAGTTTAGACTTGGGATTTGGGGGTATGGTCCTCCATTCAACCAGCTATCTCTACCAACAGTGTAGCCGAAGGTGGGGTGTCTACAGATGCCCCTCTTTGGCAGAGGTTGCGTGCAACCGAATGCCAAAGCGAGTGGACACCCCACTTCTGACCCGGTCATTCATGGATCATGGTCTGAAATCTTTGCTTGCTTTTGCATCTGTGCCAGTTGATTGTTTGGAGATCGCTCACTTGCACATACCGCGAGAGTTTGGAGAAAACGTTGCGATTGTCCCTGCAGTTTGCTGCAACCTGGGTACCCAATCGCAACCCTTCCATTCCCGACCGGTACTAACATCGGAAAGGTACAGCAGAGCCTCTGCGTCGACAGTCTTACGAGGTTACTGACCCTGTGATTGATTGTATGTTTGATGTTTTCCCAGATCACTCCAGGAGTACTTGTTTCGCTTGATTGTCAAAGTGGTTAGATGCCCTGCGTCCGATAGTCTTACGGGATTCTACTACGCCGACTTGGACTCAGTCAAGGTACTTCAGGCATCCACGCCTAGGTATGTGCGGGTGGGCTTTTCCACCCGATCTGCTGGTTTTGATGCTTGGTTTGCAATTCATTCTTTCCTTGATTGTGGTCTGGAATCTTTGTTGTCCTTTGTATCTGAGTCAGTTGATTGTCTGGAAATTGATAACTCGCACATACTGCGAGAGTTTGGAGAAAACGTTGCGATTGTCCCTGCAGTTTGCTGCAACCTGGGTACCCAATTGCAACTCTTCCATTCCCGATCGGTACTAACATCGGAAAGGTACAGCAGAGCCTCTGCGTCCGTTAGTCTTACGAGGATGCTGACCCTGAGACTGTTTGTGTGATGTTTGATGTTTTCCCAGATCACTCCAGGAGTACTTGTTTCGCTTGACTGTCAAAGTGGTTAGACGCCCTGCGTCCGATAGTCTTACGGGATTCTACTACGCCGACTTGGACTCAGTCAAGGTACTTCAGGCATCCACGCCTAGGTATGTGCGGGTGAACTCTTTCCACCCAATCTGCTGATTTTGATACTTGGGTTACAATTCATCGTTTCCACCTGTTCAAATGGTTTCTGTGACCGAGCCTTTTGGCTTTCATCTTTTTTGTATCTTGGCATGTGGTACGACCGCACTGACACTGGAGTTCAGTTCGACCGCACTTTGAGTGCATTGGATCCGATGATCTCCGGGGAAACCGCGAGACATTGGATCTTATTTGATTTTTGCGTTGGCTCCTACCCAGAGATATGGAAGATCTCCTGGTGTGTTGGAGGCAGAACGCTCTACTGAGAAAATATTTTTGGGTTTTGAAAAGATACCCACTCTGGGGAGTGATACTCCGTGGTTTTTTTATTTGCAAATAGAAATATTTTTTGTCTTTTTGAAATGAAAATCTGGTTTGCATGTGCCTCCACTAGGGATGCCTGTGGGGTCTTTGGCTAACCGGCTTTTATTTTGAAAGCAGGTAAACATGATGATTGATGCAATGGATGCTGATGCATGGAGATGCATGATGAATGCATGGCTTGGCTCATTCTCTTCTGGTTTGATGATTTTGCTTTTGCTGGAGATGCAGAAAATTTTGAGCTTATTGCTTGCAGGGTCGTACTCCCTTGGTGATTTTTCTTTTTGATACGGAGGTTTGGACAGCGGGTTGGTCAAGATCCCGACCCGTGGTCGATTAGGTCCATCGTCCCAAGATGCTGTTTCTTTGCTAATGAGAATGTACGAGGATATCATCCGACTTCAAGATGTTCTTCTGGGCATACATGTGATTGAGATGGTGTTTGGTTGCCCGTTTTGGTCAAGATTCCAATTTGCGGGCGATTGGATCCGTCATCCCATACTGTGAAGTGAGCGGAGTTCAAGACTCCTGAATTGTAGTGCTGGGGATGCTAATTTTTGTGATTTTTTTTTATGTGGTCCGAATCTTTACCTGAGCGATCAGGATAGAGATTGGTTATTGAAAACACAGGAAATTTTTTTGTGATTTTTCGAAATATTTTTGATGAAAGCAAGAGAAGTATTTTTGTGATTTTTGCAGATATTTGATTTGAAAGCGATGGAAATATTTTTGTGATTTTTGACAATATTCTGATTGAAAGCAAGGGAAATATTTTTGTGATTTTTGAAGAGGTGATTTTGCAATGTTTTTGTATTTTGTGATTTTTCTGAAATGCAGGGAAAAGATATGGAATTTCCATCCACTTCCAGCTTCTACTGCTGGTAAGGCACCCGATCCATTTTACGTCAGCGAGCAAGACGAGTCTCACACAGTTAAGTGCCGTAGTTTTACATCTTCGGATGAGGGGATTTTGAGGGTTTTCAGTCAACACACCCACAAAGTTGCCTGTTCCTCATGTGCAATGCACATAGACCACGTATCGTCCGACGGACTCCTTCGGCCACAAGATGAGCCACATCCTCACATTTCCCTTAGTCAATCCAGTTTGGGGTCTTACGTTGCTCACAATTCCGTGAGGGTGAGCTTCACCTCCCAACAGCCTTAATCCCCTTCATGAGTTCTAGGAACAGGGAACATCCGTCAGCTTCAACAGCGACTTCCAACTCAAGGTTGTCTATCACGGTGCGTTCAACACGAACAGGATTGCGGAGTTCTACCCGCCTCAGCCTTTACCTGTTTAAAAGATTCCAGACACCCGTACGATCAAGTGTCAGCCATGTCTGGGACAGGTTAGGAAAGAAAGCCCCCGAGAAGTTAATCCCAGTGTAGTTTTAGGTCTTCGGACCACTGGGGATAAATTGATGGATCAAAACTGGTGATGAAAACTTTTTTTTGTTTTATATTGTATATATTTTTTTGTTTTGAAAAAGTTCCAGACTTCAACTCGAGTAATCGAGATTGACACTGGTTTTTATGGAAAGCTTTAAAATATTTTTGGTATTTTTGAGATGGTCCGGGTTATCGAACCATGATCCCAACGGTCGAGGCCGATGCCGGTTTTTAGTTGAAAGCGAGAAAGGTCCCCCGAGAAATTAATCCCAGTGTAGTTTAAGGTCTTCGGACCATGAAACTGTACAAAAGAGGGGTAAACATGTTTTTTTTTGTTTTTTTTTGGAAAAATGTCCGCTGTCAGCGGATGGACAATCCAGACTGATGCTGGTTTTTATTGAAAATCTCTCGGGATGTCGATCCCGACGTAGTTTAAGGTCTTCGGACCAAAACTTTAAAAGCGGGGCTGGTAATATATTTTTATGATTTTTGAAAATGTCCGGAGTCATTGATCTTGAGCAAAAAAGACCGACGCTGGCTTTTATTGAAAATCTCTCGGGATTGGCGATCCCGACGTAGTTTAAGGTCTTCGGACCAGACTTAGTAAAAGGGGGGGCAAACACATTTTTTGTTTTTTCGAAATGATCCAGATCATCAGATCTTGGCCTGAAAGGCTGGGATCGATGTTGGTTTTTATTAAAAATCTCTCGGGACGTTGATCCCGACGTAGTTTAAGGTCTTCGGACCCAAAACTTTAAAAGAGGAAAGACATTTTTTTGTTTTCTTTTTTTTTTGGAAAAAATTCCGGGTCATCGATTCTGATTTTGATGGTCGAGATCGATACCCATTTTTATTAAAAATCCCTCGGGATCTTGATCCCGACGTAGTTTAAGGTCTTCGGACCAGAAACTGTACAAGTGATGTATATATTTTTTTGGTTTTCTGAAAAGGTCCGGAGCCACCAGATCTTGAAGAAGACTGATGCCGGTTTTATTGAAAATCTCTCGGGATGTCGATCCCGACGTAGTTTAAGGTCTTCGGACCAGTTTTTGGGGTTGGGCATACTTACCTTACTTTTTTTGGCTTCTGACGGGGCTGACTATGATTTGAGTGGTCCGAATTGCTTGATTTGGCCCTGCGAGCCATTTGATGATCGGATCTTGGATTCCGGCCTTCTCTCTTGATGATCATGCCTTTGATCTTGCTGCTTTCTGACTTGTGTAAGCCTTCCAATGGTTTGGATCCTGATGATTTAGCCCTTGAATGGTTCAGATTGATAGATTCGGCCCTGTGGGCCCACTTGAGGCCTTGGCTTTACTTTGGGGCAACTCTTCTGATGACTTGTGAGGCTAAGAAGGCTTCTCATGGTGTGGATGATGGCTTAAACGTCTCAGATCGCTTGATTTGGTTTTGTGGGCCCACTTAATGATTAGATCTTAGATTCTGGCCCTTCTTGTGATGATCAAACCTTTGATCTTGTTGTTTGACGGCTCATGTAGGTTCTTCAATGGTTTAGATCATGATGATCTAGTCTTTGAATGGCTTGGATTGCTTGTGGCCCCCACTTGATCACTTTCCCCCTTCTTTGGCTTGATCAGCCATGTTCCGGCCACATTGCTTCGTGATTGGACCAGTGGGGCACCTTTTGTATGATCTTGATCATCTTCAGTTGGAATTTGGAGTGGACCGGAGCCTTGGGCGGCCCACGGAGCGCCATCTGCTGACGTGGACTGTCAGCCTCACCTACCAAGAACCCTGGAGCCAATCCCGCGGAGAGAGGAAGTTTGCGTCCGTACGGGCGGCCCAGGGCAGGCCGCCCAAGGCTCGCCTCTTGAGCGGCTTGGGCTGGCCCTGGTTCGGACATTCTTCACTGTCCACTGTCTTTGTCCCCTCATTCCGTGCACGTCCGGGTTCGATTGCAGCCATGAATATTCTTCTTGTCTCCTCTTTCCTCATCATCTTGTCTTCATCTTGGTTTGTCCTTTCTTGGGCAATGGATGGTGGGGATTTATGGGCTGTGGGGGCTGTCCAAGATGGGTCCCACACTTCAGATCTTCAACTGAGCTTTGATAATGGGGAGATGCCTTTAATGGATGGGGTAGATGGGGCATTAAGAGGGGGCATTGATGAAGAGCTTGGGATGGTGGTTGGTGGAGCTTTGAATGGCTCCATTAATGGTGGGATGGCTGGATTTTCCGATTTGAATGGGCCCCTCATTATGGGAGGAATGGATGGTATGGATGAGATGATGGGATGGGACATAGGTGAGGCTATGCATCCCTTGAGTGTGGGCCCCATGGATGATGTGATGGACGGTGATGATGGGACTATGAGGGACATAGATGGGCTGATCTCATGTCTGGATGGTATGGATGGCTCAGATGGTACCTTTGACGGTTTGGATGCTCTGGATGAGGGCCAGGATGTGCGGTATACTTCTTTGGGCGGTCTTGATGTGATCATTGATGATGTCCCCTTGATGATGGACGGTGTAGATGCCTCGGTGATCCCCTTGATCGGCCAGGATGATGACTGGATACATGATTTTCTGTTGGAGGGGGCCGCAGGTCTGGATCTGACCGTTGATTCTTTGATCGGGGTTGCCGAGACCCTTTTGGATGGTTCAGATGTATTCTTTGACGGTCAGATTAGCCAGGATGTCACGATGTGCGGTGTGATCTTCACTGATAGTCCTTTTGATGGAGAGCATTGTCCTTCTTTTGGTCATCGGTCTTTTGCGCACTCTGTTCATGAGGTGGGCGAGTCTTCTCATGCGGCTGAGGTTGTGACAGTTTCAGACAGCGATGCGACTATATCAGACATAGCCGCCACTGAGGGCCGATCAGGGGTTGTCGAGTCGGCAGAGGTTCCAGCTTTTCCTTCTCCTTTGCCTGTTGACCTTCCGATCCTCGATGAGTTGTCCTTGATTTCTGGGCCTTTTGTACTGGAGGGGATACCGGTGAGGACTAGTCAGCTGCTTCCTCGTTCTTCTTGCTCGCCACGACTGCTTGCTTGGCTTGACAGCTTGTCAGCTTATGAGATTCGAGATTTGGAGTCTTATGGCTTTGGCAGTCTGATTCATATGGCTAGAGTTGACATTGACTGGAGGATGCTCGGAGCTGCCTTGATTGACTGGGTCCCTTCGTTGAACTTGTTTGCGTTCAATGATATGGAGATGGGGCCTTCTTTGGAGGAGCTTGCACGCTTGACAGGCTTACCCTGGGATTATGCCCAGTATTTTTCGCCGAAGACATCGCCGAAGACTGCTACACCGCAGAACTGGTTTGGGATCCCCTATCTTGTTCGGCCCGCAGCTAGTGGCCAGGATGCTGTAGTGTTCTCTTTGGACCTGCTGTATGATCTTTTTTCGGGTCCTCAGGGTACGGCCGGTTCCACCTTTGCTCGGAACGCACTGATGTTCTATTTGATTGCTGAGGTGCTGTTCTCGGGATGGCGCAGGTCCCAGACTCCTTTGCTTTTTGAGGTGATGAGCCGAGCTGTCCGTCGGCAGGGGATCATTTCTCTCATCTTGGCCGAGCTATTTGATGGGCTGACCGACTGTGCCCTAGGCCGCACTCGTGTCCTTCGCGGCTGTTGTGCTTTCCTTCAGGTATCTTTTCTGCACCTTTTTTTCTTCTTGCTTTGCTAGGAATTATTTTGCTCTAGCTGAACTTCTTTTACTTTCTGTGACCAGGTATGGCTATGGGAGCGTCTTTCTCTGACCGTTCCTGTACCTCTTCCTGGCATCCCTAGCTCTGACATTATGCGTTATATCATCGAGTTCCTTCCGCATACGGCTAGGATGAGCGAGCCCTTGTATCGCAGGATGTTTGCTGAACTTCGTGACTGGAACGTTCGTTGGGAGTCATCTTGGCTTTCACTTCCTCCAGTGCTTTGCGATGCACACCGCCATCCTCTGATGTTGGTAGGCTTTCGATCCTACTTTTCTTACCATCCCATCCGGTTCCTGCGGCAGTTTGGGTATGAGCAGGATGTTCCTCATTTCGCTTTCGCGGGTATCGGGCGTCGAACACTTCCATCCAGATCCTCTGACTTTAGGACCCGGATTGATTGTTCTTGGGCGAGTTATTTGACAGCTGATTTGTTGGGATTTGAGCTACGGACTTTTCCGATGGCGACCGCCCCATATCAGTACTGGGTTGCTGAGCAGTCTTTGTATCGACGTATCCCTTGTTGGCACCAGACTACTGATGAGGATGAGCAGGATATTCTTGGAGATGCTGGCTCTTCATCTGGTTCATATGAACCTTTTGAGGAGCGCCCGTTTATCGATCCTGGCTTCCTCTTGGCCACTCATGGTCATCTGCTGTCTGAGATCTCTGCACTTCGGTATCATTGTGAGATGATGTCGAGGAGATTGGCTGCCGATCAGAGGTTGACTGATGAGGAGACAGCGATCCGTACCCTTGAGCGCGATGCGGCGCATTACCTGCGTATGGAGGTGAGCAGGTTGAGAGCGAGACTATCTTTTTATGAGTCAGAGGACTCACCTGATGTGGCCGAGGAGGAGGGTAGAGATTGATTGTGTTGGCCACCTGCACATTCTTTTTTTGCATATATGATTGATGATGATGCATTTTTGTATTTTTTGAAAAAGGTGATATGTTATATGTAAAAGAAATATGATACATTTAATTAAAAAAAAAGAGAACTGTTTGAAAATCTACTGTGCCATGAGTTGTCTTGTGAGTGTGTCTGGATTTTGTGTCGGGATATAGGAATCAGAACTGGGGCTCGGTCAATGATTTGACCGATATCTCGAGATTTGACTTGCTTGATCCTTTGGTTCCCTAGAGATGTAGGCAACGGGAACTCTCGTTTCCTGAGATTGTCAGAGTCTGTAGAGTTCTTCGCTCCTGACTGCGCTTCTTCTTGTTCTTGAACTGTAACCGCTTGAACTGATCTGGACCGTCTGCTTTCTTGGTACCTGCACTTTTATTTTTTCTTTTCTTTTTTTTTTTTTCTTTTTTTTTCATTTTGAGCCATTTTTGCCTGTAGTGCTCTTTCGAGTTTTCACCACAGCCGGCTTTTTCCCGTCATTTTTGCCCGTGGCGCCCTTTCAGGTTTTCACCACGTCCCGGGTATTTGGTCTTGCCTGCCCCTTGGCAGCTGTGCTGTTTTTACCCTTGGCGCCCTTTCAGGTTTTCACCAAGTCCGCTGTATGCCCACTGTTTTTACTCGGAGCGCCCTTTCGGGTTTTCACTCCGCCCTCTTTGTTTAGGCACACATTTTCTTTTTCTTTTTCTTTTTTTTTTCTTTTTTCTTTTCTGGATCTCTGGATAACTGCGGCGGCTAGAGGTCGGGAATCCGTCGTTGCCGGCCGATGGCAGACCTTCAGCCCTTATCCTGAGTTACGATAATAGAGCTGTCGGTCTTTGCTAAAGGCCCCTCTGAGATGGATGGATGAATGACTGTGTTTCTTCTTGGGTTGATTTTTTCTTGGGTGCCTTGCTTTGGCTTCCCTTTTTCTTTCTCTTTTCTTCTTTTCTTTTCTTTTTCTTTTTCTTTTGCATTCTTTTTCTCTTTTTGTTTTTCTTTTTTTTTTTTTTGAATCCCCTTATTTGAAACACTTGTTGGTGGACGGGAATGATTTCTCAGAGGTCTTAGCTTCGACCTCTTGACTTCAGCTCTATTAAAGTAACTCTTGATAAGGTCAGAATGACTTACCCGTGAAAGATTTTCACGTTGTCGGCGTTGGTTGGCTCAGGAAGATCCACCCCTCTCATGCTGGTGAGTCTGAGGGCGCCTCCGGGAAGTACTTCTCTGACGATCAGCGGCCCGTCCCACAAGGGTTTGAACTTTCCTCTGGGATCTGGAAGGTGCGACGGTAGAATCTTCTTCATGACCATGTCGCCTACCTTGAAACTTCTTTTCCGGACTCTCTTGTTGTAAGCCCGAGCGATCCTTTTCTGATAACATTGTGAATGACTTAGTGCACGCATGCGCTTTTCATCTGCTAGCTGCAACTGATCGAATCTGGCCCGTTGCCATTCTCCTTCTTCAATTCCGCTTTCGAGTAACACTCGGAGTGATGGTATTTCCACTTCGACTGGTAGAACTGCTCCCATTCCATAAGTAAGCTCGAAAGGAGTAACGCTCGTAGCAGACCGTACAGACGTTCGATAGGCCCAAAGTGCATATGGGAGCATATCTGACCAATCTCGATAGGTCACGACCATCTTCTCGAGTATCCTGACGATTGTCTTGTTTGCGGCTTCTACCCCACCATTCATCTGGGGACGGTAGGGGCTTGATCGATGACGTTGGATCTTGAACTTGCTGAGGAAGTCATCCATCTTCTTGTTGACGAACGGGGTCCCATTATCTGTGATGATGGCATTAGGGATTCCATACCGGCATATGATGTTGTTCTTCATGAATTTGATCACTTGAGATGCTGCAATCGTGGTGTAGGAGGCTGCCTCTACCCACTTGGTGAAGTAGTCGACTGCCACAAGTATGTACTCATGACCATTTGATGCTTTGGGACTGATCTTGCCGATGATGTCGAGTCCCCACATGGAGAAGGGCCAGGGGGTGGTCAGGTTGTATAACTCTGATGATGGGGCATGGATTTGATTCGCATGCTCTTGACACTTGAAGCATTTTCTGACGTGTTTGCAACAGTCTGTCTCCATGGTGAGCCAGTAGTAGCCGAGTCGTAGAATCTTCTTTGCCATCATGTGCCCATTCATGTGTGGGCCGCAGATTCCTTCGTGTATTTCTTTCATGATCTTTGCAGCTTCTGTTTCATCGACGCATCGGAGGAGGATGTGATTATAGGATCGCTTGTAGAGAACTTCGCCACTGATGGTGAACTGGCCAGCCAAACGTTGGATGGTTCGGCGATCTGTTGCTGTTGCTGATTCTGGATACTCCTGGGTTTCGAGATATTGCTTGATGTCGGCATACCAGGGTTTGTCAGGGACAGCTTCGGCTTCTTCTATTTGCAGGCAAAAAGCAGGTTCTTCTTGAATTTCGACTGTGAGCTCCCATTCTGAAGCTCCTTTTGGGATCTCGAGCATTGATGCGAGCGTGGCGAGAGCATCTGCAAACTGGTTCTTGGCTCTGGGCATGTATGAGAAAGTGATTTCCTTGAATTCTTCGATCAGATTGTCAAGATACACATGATATGGTATCAACTTCTCGTCTTTGGTCTTCCATTCGCCATTGGTCTGATTGATGATAAGCTGTGAGTCTCCAAATACTCGTAGCTTCTTGACGCCCAAGATTATGGCTTCCCTTAAGCCAGCGATGCATGCTTCATACTCTGCCATGTTGTTGGTGCACTCGAATGCGATGCGCCTCGAGATAGGAATAGGGACATCATCTGGAGAGTAGAGGATTGCTCCAATACCACTCCCTTTAGAATTTGCTGCGCCGTCGAAGAATAACGTCCATTCATCTTTTTTCTTCTTTTCATCCCCTTCAATAAGCAAGAGATCTTCATCAGGGAAGAATGTCTTGAGCGGCTGATAGTCCAGGAGAGAGTGAGCCGCAAGATGATCGGCGAGGGCCTGTCCCTTGATTGCCTTTTGAGTGACATAGGTGATGTCGAACTCGGACAAGAGTAGCTGCCATTTAGCTATCCTTCCAGTGAGTGCCGGTTTCTCGAACAGGTACTTGAGCGGATCCATGTGAGCGAGGAGGAGAATAGGGAATGCAATCATGTATTGACGGAGTCACTGAGTTGCCCAGACTAGGGCGAGGCAAGTCTTCTCGATCGGGGAATACCTGGTCTCGTAGTCGGTGAACTTTCGACTCAAATAGTATATTGCTTGTTCCTTCTTCCCGGTCTCGTCGTGTTGGCCGAGGACACAGCCAATGGCTTCTGCTGCTACCGAGATGTATAACAATAGTGGTCGTCCAGGAGCGGGCGGCACTAGGACTGGAGGATTCATGAGATACTTCTTGATGCGGTCGAAGGCGACTTGGCAATCATCATTCCATTCTTTTGGGACATTCTTCCGAAGGAGCTTGAATATGGGCTCACAGATGGGTGTGAGCTGTGCGATGAAGCGACTGATGTATTGAATTCTGCCGAGGAAGCCACGAATTTCTTTCTCTGTTCTAGGAGGGGGCATCTCGATGATTGCTCTGGTTTTGGTCGCGTCGACTCTGATGCCATCTTCGCTCACCATAAAGCCGAGGAGCTTACCTCCCACTGCACCGAAGACACATTTCTGAGGGTTGAGGCGAAGCTTGTACTTTTCTAATCTGTTGAATAACTTCTTCAGATCTTCAAAGTGTCCTTCAATTGTGCGAGATTTGACGATCATGTCGTCCACATATACTTCGAGCTCTTTGTTCATCATGTCGTGGAATAGTGCTGTCATTGCTCGCTGATATATTGCTCCTGCGTTCTTCAGACCGAACGGCATTACCCTGTAACAGAAGGTTCCCCAGGGAGTGATGAACGATGTCTTCTCGCGATCTTCGACGGCCATCTTGATCTGATTGTAACCTGAGAACCCGTCCATGAATGAGAAGATCTTGTATCCTGCAGTGTTGTCGACTAGAGTGTCGATATGTGGCAAAGGGAAGTCATCTTTTGGACTGGCTTTGTTGAGATCTCGGAAGTCGATGCACATTCGAACCTTGTCGTCCTTCTTTGGTACTGGCACGATGTTGGCGAGCCATTCAGGGTAGTTGGAGACTACCAAGAATCCCGCGTTGTACTGCTTGATGACTTCATCTCGGACTTTTAGGGCCCATTCTGGCTTCATTCTTCGGAGTTTCTGCTTCACTGGCTTCATATCTGCCTTGGTTGGCAGATGGTGTACAACGAGCTCTTCATCGAGCCCCGGCATGTCTTCATATGAGAACGCGAAGTTGGACAATCTTGGAGCTAGGAACTCTATCATTTTCTGTTTCATCTCAGGTGGCAACGATTTTCCAATGCGTACTTCCCTAGGGATCTCAGGTGTCCCCAAGTTTACTATCTCGAAATCATCGGCTACAACATTGGCTTTAGATTCGAACTTTTTGAGGAGATCCTCTACTTCGGGAGCTGGATCATCATCTTCCACATCATTTGGCTTTATCCAGACCCTTGAGTTTGAAGTCCAACTCTAGATTGAAATCTTATGAGTCAGCTTCATACTCAAGTGCTTTGACAGACAGACTTGACACTTTTATTGAAATTTTTTTTTTTTTTTTTTTTACTTTCAAAGATTTTCTGATTTTTTGGAATTTTGTAAATATCTGGATTTTTTTGAACTTTTGGACTTTGTGAAAATTTGATTTTTTTTTTTTTGAAATTTTGAAATATTTGGTGTTTTTGGGTTTTTGAATCTTCTGATTTTTTTTTTTTGAAATTTTTCGTAAAAAAAACCCGAGCAAGACGGCGATGTGAACCAGGTGTCACCTGATTCGGCTCAGGGAGCCGAGCACTGTCGACTTTTATTGTGCCGTCATGGGGACTACAAACCTGTTACTGCCCTGCACTCCTTCCCCTCAGGAGGCAGGGCCAAAAGGATCAGTAGGCCAAACCTCATTGTTGCACCCAAACGTCATGGCAGATCTAAAATTGGGCTCCGAGTTGGTGTCGGATGTGATTTCTCCTGGCTCATCCCCGATATATTGTAGCTCTTCAGCTTCATCCGGCTGAGGTGGGACCAGGACTGTGGTCCAGTCGATCAGGGGAAATTCTTGCCCCTTGCTTGAGTCTTCTTTGGGCAGCTCTATCAGACTCAATCTTCTCGCTTGATCATCGAAGGTGGAATCCAGCCCATCATCAGGATAGATAATCCTTGCGTTGATGAACTGGATTGGTGTGCAGATGCAGAGATTGCCTTCTCCTTGAATACCCCGTCTTCTTCTGATACTTCTGTGCCTAATCTGAGTAGGCTGATATCGCAGTCTTTCTCTATCCACATTCTCTTGAATTCCCATGATTCGGGTCGAGTCTTGATATTCGAGCTGATAGTAGAAGTTTTGACGCTCGACAGGAAGGAAGATGTAGTTTGATCCGATGAGACATGCGCGAGGGAAGTAATTTGCATTGTGATGGTATGAGACCTCCCCATTCGAGCGTTGTATGTCCATGGCTAGGATGGTAGGCTCTCGGAGGTTGGATGCTTCTACCATGGAAAATTGTCCGGGATCGGTAATGATGGTGATCGCCCTATCTCCGAAGATGTGCTTGACCCTTTGGTGAAGATTTGAAGAGATGGCACCGATTCTGTGAAACCAGGTCCGATCGGAAAAGAGATGGAATGAAGCTGAGATGTCCAAGACCTGAAGAGTGATGGTTGATGTTTTTGGATCGATCCGAACCTGGACATCAATCTCCCCTTCGACCTCCTCGATAGTGGCCACATAATTGAAGCTAGGCCCCAATTCTGCTAGGGCATGTGGCATGCTGTCCAAGGAAGGGTCTTCTTCTTGGAGGACGATGGCTAAAGTAGAAGCCGAATAGACAGGTGCGGTGGGCAAGTTGTGCCCCTGGTTGTTTGCTGGAGAAACGGGCAGGCTTTGCCCCTGGTAAGCTGGAGTGGGCAAGCTGTGCCCCTGATTGACTATTGCTGAGACGGCCAAGCTGTGCCCCTGGTTTGTTGATGCTGTGTTAGGGAGATTGTCCCCTTGGTTGACTGAGATGGGCTGATTGTGCCCATGGTTAGAAATGGGTGCGAAGAATGAATCGACTGAAGGTGCCCCTTGCATAATGATGGGCTCTGGGATTGAAATAACCGAGGGTGCCCCTTGCAGGATGAGAGGCTCAAACTCTAAACTAGAGTCGATGGCACGAATAAACTGGAGAGGAGGCTCTTCTTGGCTGATGACAACTGGACAGGCAGGAGGTGCCCCTTGCATTGCGGAGACTGGATCGACTGGATATGCCCCTTGCAGGATGAGGGGTTCTGAAACTGGACTGGTTAGGGGTGCCCCTTGCCAACCTTGATTAGGGAACTGTGAGTTCCATCTTGACTGTTGCTGTTGTTGCGGTTGTCCATGCTGAGGGAGGAATAGTGCACCTTCGGTAGAGGCGACAAGATCATCCTCTTCCATTGGATGGGAGATGGGAACACTTCCGTTATCATTCTCGTATTCAGCAGTAGGCTCTTCTTCCATTGTCGGTTGTATAAGAGAGGCTTGATAAGGCCACCAAGGGGATATCATCCCAGTCCTTATTCCGGCTTCGACTTGTTCCCCGGCGCAGATGAGTTGGGTGAAGTTCGCATATGGATGTGAGACAAGGTATCCAGAGATACTTGGATTTGCCGAGTGGATGATCATGGAGATTTGCTCCTCGTCGTCGAGGGGAGTCTTCATTTTAGCGGCCATGGCTCGCCACCGTCCAACGTAAGCTGACAATGTTTCATCACTTCTTTGCCTAAGAGCTGCGAGGTCCGCTCTTCTGGGTGCCATGTTAAGATTGTATGCGAACCTGTTGATGAAAGCCTGAGAGAGCTGCTCCCAAGTCCTGATGCGATGACAGTCCAATGATGTGTACCAGTCTAGGGCATCATCTTTCAAGGACTTTTGAAACAGACGGATCAACGCTCCATCGTTGATTGCCACAGCATCTAGCTCACCACAAAATGATCTCAAGTGGTCTATAGGACACCCTGTCCCATCATATCTTTTGAATTTTGGTACCTGAAAGCCTTGAGGTACCATCGCTTCGGGGAATGGACACAGGTCCTTGAACTTGGTGGATGGAAGATCCACCCCTTGTTGCTTCTGCAACTTCCTCTTCATTTCTTGCATCTGCTCTCGGAGTTGCTCTATTTCGGAGGGACCAGATGAAGGAGACCTTGCCCCTTGCCAGGACTGAGATGGCCCCCTTTCATAATAATTGGTGTCATTGATGCTCCTATAATTCCTGCTTGAAGGAGGTTGGACCTGGTAATTACTCCCGTTGTAAGGACTTTGTTGGACTGGAGCTGAGAAGGGAGGCTGCAAAGAAATCCCAGTCACAGGAGAATATTGAAATTGGTTGGAACTCCCACTAGGAAGAGGATGTTGGAATTGGCTCGGAGTTCTAGTTGTGGGATGTGACTGAAAATGGCTCTCATTCGCAGGAGGATACTGGAAGAAATGCCCTGAGGTTGAGGGTTGTTCTGATTGAAGGCCCCTGTTAGGAGGGTATCGAAAGTCTTGAGTGATCCCTGGCGGTTGTGGTTGGGATGAACTGGAGGCCGGGAGTGCCTTCGATGGTCGTTGAGGTTGTTGAATTGGACCAGCTTGATTGCTGGCTGCTGAAACCTGGGCTTCTGTGAATCGGAGAAGCATTTCCTGCATGGCCTTCATGCTTTGTTGTAGCTCTTGGATGCCAGGAATTGACATGGATTCTCTCAAGTTTAACTGTGGAGAGGAAGCCTCAGGTATAGGGAATGGGAGAGCCATGTCGATTTTGTATTAGATGTGGCAGGGAGATTTGGTTTGGAGGAGTAATGGTGAGAGGTATGCACTACTTTTTTTGGGTTTTGGGATTTTTCTATTTTTTTTGTTTTGGGTAGAATACGATGCAGATGAGATTGTATGAGGATTAATGACTTTCAAGTACGAGAAGGATTCTGTTTTTCAAGTTGGATCACGACTAGTGGGACTAGCTCATCCCCAGTGGAGTCGCCATTCTGTGGACCCTCGCCGATTTTTCCGCGCTCCCACACGACGTCGTTCTCCCTTTCCTTTAGGAAGAAGAAGAAGAAGAGGTGCGTGAGTGCGAAATCGCCGTTTGTGCCACTGACTTGCCTCGTTCTCGAGGGCTTCGTTTGGTTGTCGTATTGAGCTGGATGTGTTTAAGTGAATTTATATAAGACCAGAGTCGCCACTAGCCAGTTACTTCGAATCTACAGTCGGCTAGACCCCGTAGAAACGTTAGAGAAGGGAATCCGAAGATTCCTTCCTCTAAAATGACTCCTGTTGATCTGCGGTCAGAGATTCAAGGTAAGGGATCACGGTTACAGGGTGGGAAGAGGTTAAGCACCCCACACACTGCCCGTACCGAAGTACGGTCTCTACTTCACAGAATCGATCGGATACTTGAAAGTCTAGTTTAATCCTCGTATATTCTCATGGATGATATGATGCATGAATGCGGGTCTGAACAGTAAGAGTTTCTGATGGGCAGGTTCCAACAACGGGCAAGCCCAGAGCATACGCTCGAACTGACAGGTGCTTAATATAAAGACATATGCATGTGTACTTGACGGATCAAGGTGCTAGTAGTGAAGCAGGGGGGTTGGAAGAAAAGTAAATGTTGCACTTATGCTAGATGCGAATGAGATGATGCTGGAAAAAGAGTAGCTGGATGGACGGAGGTGTCGCAAGGGTTGGCTTCGAGTGGTTGGATCAAGACTTGGATGGCTTGGGAGGCTTGGACCAGTGGTCAGGCTGGGCTGGACCAGGGCTAGGCTCTCCTCACTCGGGCTCTCCTTGGTGAAGGAATGGGCTAAAGGGTGGAGAGATAGACTCAGAGCTCTCGGGCTGAAATGGACTCGAATGGCCTCGAATTCATTGTTGAAATGAGAAGGGGAGGGGGGTATTTATAGCAGCAGAGAGTGGCAGCTCTCGTAATTTTGTTCGGGCGGCCTGCCATGGGCCGCCCGTACGGCCGCTCCTCGGTTTCCAACGAGTACGGCCGTTCCCTCGGGGCTGCTGTTGGACTCGCTGGTCGACTCAGTGAGTTGACTCAGCGGGTCGACTCGGTGGTTTGACTCGACGGGTTGACTCGACGGGTTGACTCGGTGTTTTGACTCGACGGGTTGACTCGACGGGTTGACTCAGCGGGTTAACTCAGCGGGTTGACTCAGCGGGTTGACTCAGTGAGTTTGACTTTTTTGGGATTTTTTGACTGGCCTTTTTTATGGGGGGTTTTTCTGGGTGGTGTTTAGGACTGGGTTGACTGGGTTCAGGCTTGAACTGGGCTATGGAATGGGGCTTACAAGGGTGAGTTTGGCTGAGTTTGGACTTGGGATTTGGGGGTATGGTCCTCCGTTCAACCAGCTATCTCTACCAACAGTGTAGCCGAAGGTGGGGTGTCTACAGTAGCTATTAAGTCAGCCACCAATTGTGATCCGCAATCAATCGATTTGCAAAAGGGTAGGGGTTAGTCCTCTCTTATGGATTTTTGTTGCCTTATGACTTCAAAACTTTTCTTTCACCATTAATTGTGATTTAATTTTTTTAAAAGAATAAATATGAACAAATAAATAAAAAGAAGGTTAAACAATGTCGATTTTATTAATATTTAAATATATAGGCCATTATAATCGATAGAGTATCAGAAAAAATTAGAGAAATAAACAAACAAGAGATAAATATATGATCCGTCTGTAAGAACAGATGATCAAGGCGAATGGTCAACAGGATGTGACTAAAGATGTGATCGCTTAAGTAAGAACTTAATTGATCGGGATCCAACAACTTAAGGTTATGGACATTTAATCTAATCCTATTGTGTTGTAACAGTGAAGCTGGACAGTTACAATATATGCTAAGGCTAGGCTATTCTAAGTTAATATAAGCGAAAAGATAAACATAAAGAAGATAGATTTGTGTTTGGCATGGAACATTGAGCTCTTCATTGCATGCTCCTTTTATAGGTTGTCTGGGTGGCAAAACCCTCACCGAGTTTCCTTGCTGATTCTAAATCCTTCGCATTATTTATGGCATGCATTCCAAATAGGAGTGTCTCTGCTTTACATAGATGACCTCCCTTAGGAAACAACTGCATCAAGATTTGGGATCAATTAGAAGAACCTGTTGGGGTTAGGAGCCCCGCAGCGGAAGCAATCAAAGCAGGCGAAGAACACACCACAATGGCAATTAACAAGCAAATCATCACACACAAGAAGCGACACATCACGGGTAAAAAGCCACGGCACAAAGCGACACCAATCCACTATGAATCAGAAGTTACAAGAGATTACAGAAGAAAACCATGGATCACAGCCTACAAGAGAAATCCCAAGCTACCCGAAGCTAATTCTCACATGAGGAGGACAAACTCATCCCTTTCCCTCAACCCAGAGAACTCCAAGCTTCCTCCTTAGCTCTTGCTCTCACCCTAGAACCCTCTCAATCCCTTGGCCCATTGGCGGCAACCCTAATCTCGGATTACATTTCCTTAAATAGGAGAAAATCGGAATTAGAAACTCCTTGCGCAAAACCGCGCAAGAAACCAAGTCCAACAAGAAAACTGCCCGACCGGTCGGACCCCCCCACCGACCGATCGGATGGCCCAAAAAAGGCTCCAGCAACCTGCTGTCTTCATCTCCAACGTGACCGGCCGGCCGATCGGTGGTCTTCATGCGTGAAGAGTAGAGGCGTCCAATCCCAACAAACTCCACCACGACTCTAATCTTCATGCAACACCTCGCCACGCACCATCTTCATCTCTACTTCGTCATCATCATAGCTCCACCACTTCTCATGCCTCATCGACTTCATCCTTACACCTTCATCACATGCTCACTCATGTGGCCCTTGGGCATACCACACACGAGCAATTGTAGATCCCATTGCCAATCCCGCAGCTCCACCATGAATAGTGCTCCCGATCAAACCCGATCGCAGTCGACAAACTTGATTGAGATATCGGCGTACCGATCCACCTTCTTCAATTCTACTTCTTCCATGGATATTGATCGCTTTCCATATTTTTCTTTCATGAAATCCTTCTCCATAACGAATCTCATGCTAGAAGACGTCATTGATGTCTCGCCTCAGATTCTCTCTGCCTCCTTCCCAACTTTTAGCTCTGATACCACTTGTTGGAGTTAGGAGCCCCACAACGGAAGCAATCAAAGCAGGCGAGGAACACACCTCAATGGCAATTAACAAGCAAATCATCACACACAAGAAGGTAATCCATTTTTACATGGAAAAACCCCTCACGGGTAAAAAACCACGGCATAAACCGACACCAATCCACTATGAATCAGAAGTTACAAGAGATTACAGAAGAAAACCATGGATCACAGCCCACAAGAGAAATCCCAAGCTACCCGAAGCTAATTCTCACATGAGGAGGACAAACTCATCCCTTTCCCTCAACCCAGAGAACTCCAAGCTTCCTCCCTAGCTCTTGCTCTCACCTTAGAACCCTCTCAATCCCTTGGCCCATTGGCGGCAACCCTAATCTCGGATCACATCTCCTTAAATAGGAGAAAACCGGAATTAGAAACTCCTTGTGCAAAACCACGCAAGAAACCAACCCCAACAGAACCTCTGCTACTAATCCTGGACTTCAAATCGATCATGGTCATGCATCAGCATGACCTAATCAAACCTCCTCCTACATTTACCTTGAACTCTTTCTCCCTTCTAATCATGGTCTTGGAAGGGTCTGATCGTTCAGGACATTGTTGCATTGTAAATAACTCGATTAGAGTTATCTTCATCATTTCTTCCATTGTGTCCCTTCTATTTATTGAACTAGTCGGACTAGATTTTTCATCAAGCTCTTCCATTTTCTTAATTCCGATCGATGTATAGACAAGAGTTTGATTTGCTTAATTTTCCTCCTCTCCTAATTTGGGTTCGATTTGAAACCAAATTTGCTCGAATATTAGTCCGACCTTTGAATATTCAGAATCTTTGTGATCTTTGTAAACCCTCCGAATGTCTCTTAAAATATCTCCCATTTTAGAAGGACCATAAGAGATAGCCTTACCGAGTGCATCATAATCAGATCCATAATAGAATTTTTTTTTTTTTTTTCTCTCGGTGGGTCTTTATAAACGTGCCAGGCACGCTGACTCATTAATTAGCTTATTAATCATGCCGAAGTGACATTCGTCGGTTCTCCCTCTAAAGCCACGCACATTAACAACAGAATGAGATAGCTAAAGGAAAAAACCAATTGAACATATCCATGGGTACAAGTATAATTTCTGTGAATACCAAACTTATATTGTCAACACGTGATGGCTTTTCATTAGTTCGCGTGTCACTGAAAAAATGTATGTTAATAGGATGCATCTTGGTCATTTGATACTATCAGATTAGAGGACAGTCAAAAATGGATACTATGGAATGGTTCTTATTTCAACAAACAAGTGTCCCGTCATGAGAAGTTAGGGCTATTCAATCCACCAGATGTCCCGAGGGCAACTTAGAAACAGTGGCTCAATTCACAAAGTTTAATTTTAATCAATATATGCTAAGTGCAAAATTTCCCAATGCATGTGTATGAAGCACAGAGAGAGTATCAAACACCTCCCTCTCATAAAAAGGAAGCGGTTTGGCTTTGACCCCGGGGGGCTCTGTGGGGCCCACAGAAATGTCCGTGGAAAATCCACTCCGTCCATCTGTTTTGCTGCTTTTGCAAGAACACAATAGGACAACACTGAATGTCAGTCAGATCCAAAAATTATGTGGGTCATACCACACGAGACAGTGGGGATTGAACGCCAGGGGGTGACAGAAGTTTGGCATCAGGATGATATTTGTGCCTACAGGTTATGTGAGTGTTAATAACCCATGAACGGTTTGGATGGCATCTAAACATTGTGATCAGCTACATGAAGGTTTCAACCGTGGACATTTCCGTTCACGTTGTTTTTTTGGTATGGGCCACCTAAGTCTTGGATATACCTGATTTTTAACATACCATCTTGTGGTATTTAGAAACAGAAGTACATTTCTGACGAACCCACAGCTCCGAGCACAGGCGCCGAGTAACAGACAATCCCCTCGGAATCTGCCAAGCATCGTGGAGCTTTTTCATTCGCCCACGTCATTAGCCTGAAAACACTCACGTCATGCAGTGGGATGGTCCAGTGTGACGTGGACAGAAAAAGGCTCTAGATGCGAACACCAACAAGCAAGGTTTCCACCTTTATGTATTTGCTTTATCCATGCGGTTCTAAGGTATGGAACCAAAAATGAAACAGTTATAAAGCTAAAGTGGACCACACCATAGGGAGATTGAACATTCATCGTAGGAAATTTTTAAGGTCTGCGTAAGTTCTGGATCAAGCTGATTTTTGTTTCTTCCATTCATCCAGCTGCTTCTTTTTTTTTTTTTTTCTTTTTTTTTTTTTTAATAATCTTATGAACAAGTTGTATGACAAATAAATATCACTGTAGGCCCTAAGAAGGTTTCAATGGTGAAAATCATTTTCCTTACTGTTTCCTGTGGTGTGGTCTAGTTGAGCTTTGTATCTGCCTCATTTTTTTGTCTCAGGCCTTAAAATGAGCGTTACAAATGGATGAACCACATGGACAAAACAAATACATAATGGTGGGACCCACATAGCTTTGTCATGTCATCAGCAGTAGCTATGCAGCTGTTGAAATGATGTCACCAAGTTCTGTGGGCCCCACCATAATGTATGTGTTGTATCCACACTATCCATCCATTTGGAGAGACATTTTAAGTCATGGGCCTAAAAATGAGGCAGACTAGAGCTCAATTGGGGCCCACCACAGAAAACAGTGGGGACAGTGGCACCCACGGTTGATTGCTTCCTAAGCCCCACCATGATGTTTATTTGAGATCCAACCTGTTCATAAGTTCACAGGACTAATTGTAAACATAAATATAAGCTTGATCGAAAATTCTGTGGCCCCCGGGTAGTTTTTAATGGTAGGCTTTCAATACCACTATTTCCTATGGTGGGTCCATTTCATATTTGGATCTGCCTCATTCTTTGGTTCATGCCCTAAAAAGATCTCTCCAAATGGATGAACGGTCTGGATACAACCCATACATCATGGTGGGGCCCATAGAACTTGGTGACGGCACTTCAACAGCGAGGGAGAAAAGTCCACCATTAGAAAATTTGTGGAGATTTTGGTGCCTATAGTTTATCTAAGTGGTAATAACCCTATGAACGGTTCGGATGGCATATCAACATCATGGGCAACTCTAAGAAGGCTTCAATGGTAGACATTTCTATTTCCACTGTCTCGTTTAGTGTGGTGCACTGAGTTTTGGATCTTCGTGATTTTTTACCTTCCTATCCTGTAGTCTTTCAAAACTGATGGACGGAGTGGATTTGTCACAAACATCTATGTGGGCCTTCCGACTATAGGTGGCACAGAGATATTACTGTACCAGGTAATCCGAGTGCGGATCGTCTGTGTTGAAAGTAGAGCTGCACACAAGCCGAGCTTTACAAAGCTTGAGCTTGGCTTGATCAGTGGTCCACTGAGCTTGAGCTTGGCTTGACTTGAGCATCGAGCTCAAAACAGCCGCTCGAGCTTGGCTTGCTGGTCGAGCCGATCGAGCTTTGTTCGAGCTAAGCCGATCAAGCTCATCGACCTAAGCCGAGTCTTTTTTTTTTAATTTTTTTTTATTTTATTTTTTTATGAGCGTATAACTACAAACTAAAACAATTACAAATATACTAAAAATTAGTGACTAGTGATTGTATTTAACTACTTGTAGACTACAAAGTCGAAGTACAAACCTTAATATCTTAAAATTTCCATAGGATGAATGCCTATGTCCATAATACTCATCCCCTCCATTAGATCCATCCGTGCCCGAGTTGGTATCTTCTCCAATTTGCTCATTAACCTCACCTAAATCAGAAGGTGAGGAGACTTTTCTATTATATTCTTGTATAAATTCAACTATCTCTTTCAAAAATTTTTTGTGAGCTGATCTATACTTTATACCCAATATCTTATAGAACGAGGCGAGTCTAGATACAAACTTCGATGGCTTCTTGCTTCCTGTGCTTGGCCCCACTTCAGCGTCATGTTATCGAGGAGGAGGACATCATTGATATCTAGACGCATTTACCTCTTCTTTACTTAACTTCAAGGCGATTTTTATTTGCTCTGCCTCCAAAGCCCTCATTCTAGCTTCCCTTTCCTCTTCCTCTTCCCTACTGATTCTTTTCACTTTCTTTATTTCAGATTCTTCATCAATTACAATGGGCCTTTCATGGTATATCTTATGGCTAGTTGTATTCGGTCTTGGAGATACGTTATAAGACTTTCTATTGGAGTTTATGAGAGCTTGAAATAATTCTTACACCTCCCGAGATGCTTTGGGACACGGTTTTGCATCTCCTCCCCGAAATGATAAGTGTAGTTTAAGTCGATTTGTTTTCTTTATAAATTTGCCCCCACACAAATTGCATTGAATTTTCATTCTTTCAGAGTCTGTGCAGTGGACTTGGAAACCGTAATCCCAGATGTTGGTGGATGGATAATCTTAAGACATTGCTGCACACCTTAGTGTTGTAAGAGAAATATTTTGAACAATAAAAAACAGTAAATCTAAAAATAGAATTATACAAATTTAATGACATGGATGAAAATATTATATGAATGACATATGTTTAGAATTTAAAAGAACAGTAATTCGGTAAATTCAAAAGTCATAATATAATCCATAATATCATCTATGAATCACAATTCACAACCTTTAAACAAAATTGTTCAACATTTTAAAAGATAATATGAAAATTGAAAAGTGAACCTCCTTTAAATAGATGGGGGAATAATCTCTCCTAGACCCTCGACGATGTCCTCCACTTCATCATCAACGTCAAAACTGCTATCGCCCCAAATCGGCCGCAACCAATCTTGTGTACAGATGAGTGCTTCAATTGTTTTTTATGTAAGAGAGCTTCGATGTTTGTTGACAACCCTACTTCCCGTGCTAAATGCTGATTCTGATGCCACTGTTTTAATCGAAATGGATAAGATATCACGTGCCATCATCGACAGGATATGGTATTTTCCTTCAATACTTCTTGCCTTCCACCAATCTAACACATCAAAATCTTGGGTCTTGACCTTCATAATAGATTCACTGAGGTATGAATCTATTTCTGACTTGGTGGTATTCTCGGTTAATCTTTCTTCCTCATACGCCGATAAAAATTCATCGAACGGATCAGAACCAACTGCAATTAAGCTACAACCAACTTGAGGTTGTTTAGCTTGATCTGTGTCTTATCCTTTTGTCATTTTAGCAATATATATGTTGTACAATTCCACGACCGTTTCACGAACACATGCAGTTTCTACTGCTGCTTTTTCAGCCGAAAAGATCTTCTTGAACATGAAACTAAGCATCGCAATCTTACCTCGAGGGTCAAGAACAGCGACCATCGCCATTAACAGATGGCATTCAGTTCAGTACTTGACAAACTTTTCTTTCATGCCTTCGGCCATCGCCTGTAGAAAATTCAGACCTATGGTGACAAATCTATTTAGGCTTTCTTTAATCTTCAAAAGTGATGGAAGAAATAGATTTGCTATAGGGTATTTATTTCCAGAAAAAATCTTCATCGATTCATAAAAAACCTTCAGAAAGTTGTGAACTTTCTCTGCTCGTATCCAATAATCTTCTGGAGGGCACCAGGTGTATGATTTTTCATGCGCCTTGTATTCGGAAAAAGCAATTTTCAACTCCATAGCAGAATCCAACATTTCAAATGTCGAATTCCATCGCGTGCATACATCTAATTTGAATGATTTCTGCGACTTAACATTCAAACGGTGTAGTATCTCATTCCAGATACAAAGTTTAGAAGGCGACCCTCTTATAAATTTAATACTCTCTCTTATATTCTCAATCGTGGAGTCAATTAATTTAAGCCCTTCTTGCACAATTATATTTAGAATGTGTACACAGCATCGAACCTGTAATATTCTTCCACCAAAGAATAACTTCTCGGTCGTCTTGAATTGATTTCACAAGTGAAAAATGGCACTATCATTTGCGGATGCATTGTCTAATGTTATGGCAGAAATCTTATCATCGATGCCCCATTTTAAAAGGCAATTATAAATATGGTCTGAAATTGCCCAGCCATTATGGGGGGAGGAAAATGATAGAATTTTATGATTGACTTACACATCTTTCATTCTGCATCTACATAATGTGCGGTTAGTGACATGTACCCCTTCCTCTGATTCGACGCCATCCACAAATCTGACGTCAAACTTATACGTGATACTGATTTCAACACTTTTTTTATCTTTGCTTTTTCAACTTCATACACTTTATACATTCTCTCTTCACCGTCATGCGTGACATTTTTTCAACCTTAGGATTAAGGTATCTGCATAATTCGTTGAATGATTTGCTCTCGACGAATCTGAAGGGTTTTTCTTCGACTATAACTAACCGAGCAATCAACTCTTTAACCTTCTCTTTCTCAAATTTATGCGTCGTAATACTTGCTTGAGAATCACCTACGAAAGAAGAAAATGAGAGTATTTGCTGGCCTCCTTTCGCGGTTCTTGGTCGCGTGGGACACTATGAAAGATGTCTAGCATAATGTGTTGTTACCGAGCCTTTATGTGTTTTGAACACTGCCTTACAATGCCTATATATCACTTTTGTTTCACCACCTTTCGTCTCTTCGTCGAAATCATCCCAAATAGCTGATCTTTTCTTTACTTTAACCGTTGATCCAATCGGAGCAGACCCAGCATTTTCATTATCTCTCTCTACATGTAGAGGAGACGTGGCCGACGCACCAACGGTACTTGGTACTTCCTCATTAGTCATCTATAATTAAAAAAATAGAAGACAATGTCATTCTAATTTGTATGTGGGCATTTCCTAAAAGCTAAAGTCCTAATGTCTCAGAGTCTTTATGAATTTAGTTCCACTTTTTATCACATTCAGTAATATATCATATACTATACTCACATGATTTACATGCGAGTCGAAAATTCGACAGCATCTCCCCCAATTCTCTAAATATATGCAAAATTCTATATTGATTTAGTGCCATCAACATTATCTGTTATTCACAGATAAGGCATTCAATCAATATAGAACCATATATTCGGAGAATAAATTAGGAGACATATCGAATTTTCAAGTACATGTAAAACGTGCAAGCAACTTAAGTACATGGTATACTACCGAACTGTCCATTGATTTGGACAAATTAAGAATACATATAGCACAAACATTATTAACCAATAACTATAACGAGAGTTATAGTTCTAGGATAATACAATGTAGTTCTACATGCATTCTTAAACAGGTGGATAAATTGTTAAATTAAATAGGCAACTAAGTTTAAATAGGTAACTAATTAGGCAACAATTCATAACTATTTAAACAATTATAAACAATTCCCAACAAATCATAATCATTTAAACAATAGGAAACAATTCATAACTATTTAAACAAATATAACCAATTCACAAAATTTAAACAATTATGAACAATTCATAAATCAGTAAATCACTACTATTTAAATAATTATAAACAATTCATAAATCAATACCCAACCCAACTCAACCCAACCCACTAACTCAACCCTACACTACCCACTCGACCGAACCCACTGACTCAGCCCAACCCTACCCGACCCACTAACTCAGCCCAACCCTACCCGACCCACTAACTCAACCCAACCCTACCTGACCCACTCGACTCAACCCACTGACTCAGCCCAACCCTACCCAACCCACCGACCCGACCCACCGACCCAACCCACTCAGCCCAATCCTACTCGACCCACCTACCCAACCCAACCCAACCCAACCCAACTCACTCGAGACTCGACCCAATCCTTACCCAACCCAACCAGCTGACCTGACAGCTACCTCAATTTGATGGCCCAACCCAAAAAAAACCCCAATACCATTCTTTCTTTAAAAAAAAAACCTAAATAAAAAAAATTAAAACGAACCCTACCTGATCACTCGCGGCCTCGCTGGGGCAAATGTCGGGAGCGGTGTGGTGCGGCCGTGTGGGCCGTGCAAATGCTTGGTCGCTCGGGTGAGGTGCGACCGTGTGGTCTTCTGACTCGAGCGTTCAACTGCCCGCTGGAGTGGAGGGTGGAGGAAGGAAGTCGAAGAGAGAGAGAGAGAGAGAGAGAGAGAGAGAGAGAGAGAGAGACGGCCGGACTCAGAATGGACAACTAGGCAGAAGGCACGGCGGGTTGAGGGGGTTTTGTATTTTGGACAGAGGGGGAAATGAAAAGAATGGGGTCGGGTTGGTTTTTAGGTTTTTAGTTTTAATATATATATATATATATATATATATATATATATATATATATATATATATATATATTAAATGAGCTCAAGTCGAGCCAAGCTCGAGCCGATCGAGCTTTTTCGAGCTACAAGCTTCGAGCCAAGCCGAGCCAAGCTCTCTCTTGCTCGAGCTTGGCTTGTTTTCAAACAAGCTTCCAAAATTAAGCTTGAGCTTGGTCGAATTGGCCGACGAGTCAAGCCAAGCCGAGCGAGCTTTTCGAGCTAGCTTGGCTCGTGTGCAGCTCTAGTTGAAAGCACAAAAAATTCTAGTGCCGGCGTGACTCATTTGTCCATGTCATTTTCGATATCTCCACCTCACAAATACTCCGAAAATTATCTTTCCAGTACATTGCGTGCTACATAGCATAACTTTTAACGTGTGAAGCTTCACCGCCCCTCACCATGACCTTTGTGTTACATCCACACCGTCCATCAATTTTTCCAAATAGGTTCAGAGCATAATTCCAAAAATGAGGTACATCCAAGGCTCAAGTCAACCACACCAAAGAAAGCAATGGGGATTACACAAACTGTGGTTGAAACCTTCCTAGGGCAAGCGTGAGGCTTATCCGACATCTAACCTGTTCATAAGGCCACCCATACCTGGATGAAGGTACAACACAAATATCTGCTTGATCAGAGCCATCTGTGGCCCTAAGAAGTTTTCAATCGTAGTATCAATTCCTCTGTTTCTTAAGGTGTGTTCCACTTGAGCTTTGGATCTACCTTGTTTTTAGGCTTATAACCTAGAAAGATCTGAAAAAATATATGGATGGTATGGATCTCGGAAATAAATCATCATGGGCCGCATAAATTTCCCACATCAAGAAATTCCGTCGCTCACTTAGAGAGAAAAACTGGAACGATAGAAATGTGGAACTTACATGGGCCATGATGATGTATTTATTAGGTCCATACTATCCATCCATTTTTTTCATACCTTTTAGTCACTGAGTTGAAAACGAGTCCGATCAAAGGCTCAAGTAGGCCACATGACAGGAAAGAGTGGGAATTAAACGCCTACCATTGAAAACTTCTTACCGCCACATACGGTGTTTCCCTTTATCAAAGTTTGAGTGACCTTATAAAAAGGTTAGATGGCAAATAAACCTCACAATGGACCGTAGGAAGGTTCCAACATTACTCATCCACTCCCATGCCTTTTGTTGTGCGGTCCATTTGAGCTTTGGATGTGCCTCATTTTAATGTCTTATGCTTTAGAAAATTGGTGGATGGTGCGGATCTGACAGATATATTATGGTGAGGGCCAAAGAAATTCCCCACGATGAACAGTGGGGTTGTGTAGCACAAAATCCATACGAAAATCGGCTTGTGAGCTGACGTCATTAGTGATGTCGTGGACCAATGAGAATAGATGGCACTGAATTTTTCCGTGCCTTCAACACAGATGATCCGCACTCCAGGGAATACGCTTCCCAAAACCCCAATCTCTCTCGCGGGGTTTTACAGTGCTTAGAGCGAAAGAGAAATGGAAATGTCGTTCTTGGGCCGAAGCCTAATCTCAAAGCCCACCTTCTCCTTCTCTCGCTTCTTCTCTTCCTCCTCTTTCCCCCTCTCTCGCCCTTCCCCTCTCCTCCTCCTCCGCCCTCTCGCAGCCCTACCGAACATCCGCCGCTCTCCGGTGGCTGCCCCCGGAATCCGATGCTTCTCGACGCGCCCGACGACATCGTCGTTGAACGACCCGTCGCCGAACTGGAGCAACCGTCCGCCGAAGGAGACCATCCTACTGGACGGCTGCGATTTCGAGCACTGGCTCATCGTGATGGAGCCGCCCGAGGGGAATCCCTCAAGGGATGAGATCATCGATAGCTACATTAAGACGCTTGCCCAGGTCCTCGGGAGGTTAAGATTTCCGTTTTTCTCGTCCTTTTCTTTTATTTCCCTTTTTGGGTCTTTATTAGCTTTAATTGATGATTTGGTTGTGATTTTTAGTGTTTTGGATTTTTGTTTTTTTCCTTCAAGTATTAGGGCATGTTTGTTGCCACTTCAAAATGAGTTCATCTCAATTTAGTTGATATTAATTATGTCTTGTTTGTTGAGTTTTGCTAGAATTCTTTGCGACATGTTGCAATACAATACGTATTGGGGCTTTAGCTTTCAAATGTGGTTTATCTTCCATTGATTCGAAATGATTTTATGATGGGTCTCACGCGGTGTTTGGTGGTGGATACCAGTTAATAAAATCTTCTAAATTGGATCATTTTTATACATTTGATAATTTGACTTCTTAGGTTGAACATGGACAGCAGTCAAAACCTTCACATAATCAAATTCTTTAAATATTCAATCTCAGAGTTTGTTTATATGCCTGTAAAATCCTCAATTTTAAAGGGTTTACAGGTAAACACTTCACATATAGGTGTTTGGATGGCAAAATTTGCCTGTAAAGTGTTTACAAGTCATAAACACTTCACAAGTAAACCCTCCTTTTTTTCTGGTAAAAAGTTAGGGGTGTCTGGATGCCCTTTTTTTGTTTTTTGGGTTAGTACACACACCCCACTGTTAGTACACCCACCTCCCTATTAGTCACACAGCAGTGTTAGGCACCCCCCATTGGGAATTGATACCAAGACCTCGAGTGTTGAAACGAGGTTATCTTCACTCAGTCTCCCACTTGAGCTATGGATCTGGGTGTGGGTTGTCTGGATGCCTGTAATGTTTTTAAGTTGTGAATAAACACTTAAAATACTTTTAGGTGTAAACTGCTTACATGCTATTCTGTTTGACTTTTAAGTGGAAATTTGTTTACATATAAACAGCGTGTTTGGCTAATTTGTAAAGTGTTTACGATTGTAAAGTAGGTATCCATGTCAAATAGAGGTTGGGGCCGTAGATCCCGCTAAATACGAAAAACACATAAAAGGGCTTTTTTGCAGCCCTAGGAGAGCATCAAAATGTGGGCAGCATTGTCATGTGTGATCACATAAGTGCCAATGTGATCGCATATGCCATTTTGGGAGCATATATTGCCTATGCCATAGTGGGATATGCGATTTTATAACCACTAGGCATTATGCCATTACATATGCGATTATGCATGGTGTATGTGATGGCTTAGATGATTATGCGATCGCTAATGCGTTTAAATCATCACTTATGTGATTAAAAATGTAATTTTCGTAGGGTTGTGCAATGGCATATGCGATTATGTGATCACATATGAGCACAAACTCCTTGGATTGCATACGATTAGTTATGCTATTTGACAACAATGATGTCAGGCCGTCCCCATCTCAAATGTTTCCATGTGTGGCCCCATCTGATGATCAATCGGGCTATTTTTTTAGAGACAGAGCATCAAGGGATGCACATGATGGATAGATTGGATGTACTATACACACCACAGTGAGCCTCATACATCACAAGTGTGTGTTATACTATGTATGGTGTCATTTTGTAGATTCCCAATCAATAGTGTGGAGTGTGGCATGGTGACAAGTGGAGGATCGGTGCTAGGCATTGAATCGCTCGATGGATCAAGTATCTTTACAAAAATAGCTTGTATGATTTCTCACCTCATCCTTATTGTATTTTTCTTTTTTTCATGATTTTCTTACACAACCATTTATTACTATCCGTTTTTTGGGTTTTTCATACATTCCGGTAGAAATAATCCCTTATTCAAATGCATACCCTGCACAATCGATTCCACATCTTCTTTCTTAGGGAAAGAGTAGGATTAGTTACAACTTGGAGAGATTTTAGGGCCATATTAGCCATATGTGTGCATTCCAATATGTCACTCACCCTAACTACTAAAGTATGCCCTTTAAGGACTCACCCTAAGTTTGATGGGCTTTGGAGAGGGAAAGGAGAGGAGATGGTATGCCCGGGAGGTGCTTTTAGGGAAGGCGACACGGACAATGAGTATGGGGAAATTGGAACCCCTATAAAAAAGGTGTAGATTCAATTCCCATTAAGGAGCAGGCGCCACTTGCCTTAACTAAAGTGAGGAGAGGGTCTTGAATGGCAGGCGTCACCTGCCATTAAGGAGCAAGCACCACTTTCTTTAGTTGATATAAACTGATGAAAGTGATGGGTCAATTATTGTGATTCTCTTATTTGCTTAAGCTTCAATAGATGTTAGTGTAGCTAGTGGTTTTAAGCATGCATATATACTCAGAACAATCGGAGTATGTTTAATAATGAAAGTTATCTTAAGGGTCTTGAATGATAGACAAAGACCGGGTGGATCGAGTGGCCAAATAACCCTAGACCATCAGACAGTAACAACGGGTGATGGGCAAACTAACCTTACATTGTAGGATGAAAAGGAATTGATCGACCATCAGACAATAACCACAGTCACAAGTGATGGGCAAACTAACCTCATTGTGTAGGATGAAAAGGAATTGATCGATCATCGAACAATAACCATGGGTGATGGACAAATGAACCTCACCCCGTAGGATAAAAAGAAATTAATAAATCACATTCATTAGAAAAACTAGACAGTTGGAATGCTTCCATAGCTGTGGACTATATTGTTTAGATAAATTAGATGATGGGTTTATCATGTATAATATAATGATGTAAAATATGAAATGAAGTTAATAGCTCATGTATGCATCATATGTGTTTAAGAATTGTATAATGATGGCTAAAACAGATAGGCTAATATAGTCACGGGTGCTAGAAAATGATCCTCATACCAGTTGGATAAAAAGGAAAGATACTAATAAATCAGAAAGTGTAACTCTTGTTTTGGGTACATAACAAATGTTTACTACTATTACCATCAGGAGATACTACCGGCTGTGTGAGAAAACCTTGTGACATAGTGGTTATGCAAGGGCCAAGTGAGAGATGTTGGAATGTGTGCATACACACATGGCCGATATGGCCCTAAAATCTCTCCCAATTGTAACTAGCCCATTTTTTACCCTAACAAAGAGGAGGTGGAGTTGATTGTGCAGGCATGCGTTTGAATAGGGGACAGTTTCTCTTGGAATGTATGAAAAAGCCAAAAAACGAATAATGATAAATGATTGTTTAAGGAAGCCATGAAAAAGAGAAAAATACAATAAGTGGTGGGAAATTATACAACCATTTTTGTGGAGATAATCGATGCATCAGGCAATTCAGTGCCTAACGGTGATCTTCCTTATTCCTGCTTGCCTCCATGCCACACTCAATACTGTCGATTGGAGATCTACACTTTTCAGTTGTAAAGACTTCACCTGCAATATGAAACATGGTTCTTTGCCTAAAGAAAAAAAATGATGAGTTTACTTGTTAAGTGTTTACGAGAAAATTTGTCATCTAGATGCCTACCTGTGAAGTGTTCACCTGCAACAACCCTTTTACAAGTAAGGGGTCATTTGGATGCCTGTAACTTTTTTAGTTGTAAGTAAGTTCACCCAAAAGTGAGTTAAAGTGAGTTTCAGGTGTAAATGACTTACAAAATAAGTCAAATCACTTCTTTTTCTCAGGATTTAAATGCACTAAAAAGTGGTAAGTGAATTACAACTCGTAACTCACAGGGGAAATTTCCTGTCCGAATACCACCTGTAACTATGAGTTACCTATAAACCTTTTACAACTAATAAAACGGCATCCAAGCGACCCCTAAGAATTTTACAGGCATCCAAACAACCCCTTATATTTTAGATAACAGGTGAAGTCTTTACAATTGAAAAGACATGATACATAGCAGAAGATTTTAGTCGATACACATGCATGTCGTGTGGAGTCCAACTTGATGTGTACAATACATCCAATCTGTCCAGCATGTGCATCCCTTGATGCTTTCTGATGGCCCCCAAAAAAGCAAACCGATTGATGATTAGGTGGGCCACACGATGAGGAATAGTTGGGATGGGATGCCCACCATTTAAAAATCTTTTAAATTATGTGTGGGGCCCATTGTGATGGATGCATGACATCCAATCCGCCCATCATGTGCTTCCCAAAAATCAAACCTGTTTTTATGTGATTTGAATATGTTGGCAGACTTTACCTCCCCAAGCTCTATGTGGTGTGAATGCCCACTTTATATATAACACTTTACAAGTTAGTCAAATACATTAACCGTTTATTTGTAAGCACTTTACCACTTAAAAGCCAAACATGGCAGCATGTAAACAGTTTACACCTGAAACTCTATTCAAGTGTCAGGATTTTTTTTAATCCCTGCCCAAAAATTTGATCTGCGCTAAATACAATTAACCAAAATTAGATAAACTAATTTTTAAGTGACTCTTCAAAATAAAAAATAAATAAATAAATAAGTGGCACATTTGCCTTGGAATCCAAGACAAAACAAAGGGGAAAAAACAATAATTATGCTATGATGATTTCTATGAGAACTATTGAAAAATAAATTCCAATTTTGAGTTCTTGTTTAGGTAGTGAGTGGAAAATTGGAAATCTCATGTTCCTTTCATAATACTCACCTAGTTTCTTGTGCCAAGAATGCAAATGAAAAAGTGTAATGATTGCTTGGTGGAAGCTATCCTTTTCTTTGCTATATAAACAACACAAATTGTCACATCAAAAGAAAACCCCTTTCCACTCTTTGGCATGGAATCCATAGTTTCCAAACATGGCCTCAGGTTTTTAACTGGTAAGTAGGGATTGGTTTGGATTTTGTCTTTGGATGCTCTTATCTTTATTTTTCTTCATCTCTTTCGCAATTGGGACTTTTTGTTGGGACATGAATTGATTGGGCGTTTTCCAAGGAAAAGAATATTTCAAATCTGAGAAAAGAACTGGAAGAAATCCTTTGTTGTGCGATCCTGTCATGGCTTCTTGTTGTGATGTTTCTGACCATGTTTTAGAATTCATGTGTTTACATCTTAGCCATATTATTGCCTTTGAAGTTTGTTGAAGTAAATTTGGGGTCATTTTAACATGAACATTGAGTTGTTCATAGTGATAGCTTAGGCTTTTAAAATTCAAAACGCGAGTAGTGGTGACTAGTTTCTGCAGTTTATTAATTAAGGATTCAAGGAGCGTTTGTCTGCACCGAAATATAATAAAATTTTATGATATTCTGCACCATATTAACTCATTGATCATGAAATTTCATAATATTTGGTGCAACCACCATTAGATATTAATTTCAATCATGCTGCTGTCAGGTGAATCCGCTGCTGACCAGCTAGCGGAGAAGGGAGCAAGGAGTCCTTTACTTCTGTTTTGTATTGAGCAATCTAATCTTCTCAACTGCTTATGTTCCCTTTCTCTTGTATTTATGAGATATAAAAAAGCAACAAGAGAAATGCACCATGATGCTGGCAAGTTTTGAATGCTTCTGTCATTCATAAAATCATTGTTACATAGTCTGCTATTAATTGCTCTTGCGGTTTTTCTTTTTTTCTGTTCATTAACCTTCTTCCTTTTCCCCCTTCTTGTTCTACAGTGAAGAAGAAGCAAAGAAGTCAATTTACTCAGTATCAACTAGGCACTACTATGCTTTTGGATGCATTGTGTCGGAGGAACTTTCTTACAAGATAAAGCGTATGCCCATACTTGATTCCCTTAACATTGGTTTTCTGTCTAGATTTGAGAATGCAATTTGTATTGATCTCGGTTTTAAATGCAGCTTTGCCAAGAGTTAGGTGGGTTCTTCCTGATTCTTACTTGGATGTTAAGAATAAAGATTATGGAGGTAATAATAAAAACTGTTGATTTGCTATGTTAATCTCCTTTCACTGAGGTCAGTTTGGATGCTTATCATGGTGCATGCAAGGTTTCGAAGTACCATACGAAACTGGATATTTATCTGTATAGCCCATGAATGATCACTTGAAACAGCCCAATACATGGGAGATAAGGGACCGTGATGGTGGTGAACAATAGGATACCCGACACACCCATTTAAAACCATGGGTGCATTGTCTTGCTTCTTAATGCATGAATGCATGCATGCACATTGAGTGGAGGAGAGAGATTTTATTTTTATTCGTTCGAAGCATTATGTATGAATTATCTAACTATATACACGATAGGTTAATCTATCCATAACTTCTTAATGGGGGAAGGAAAAGATTGGTTACAATAGTTTGAAATGTTTGAGCTGTTGGACAACAGAAGGGGTGTTCTGACCTCATTGTCCAAGCAGGTTCCATTTTGATTCCTTAGTTTCTTTCCTGTGTCCCACCAGACCTAGCTGTGTTTATAGCAGTTATGGTTGACGGTAAGAAGTGCCTCTCTCTCTCTCTCTGCTTGTGTTGATGTATTCTTCTAATATATGGCTGTGCTTTGGCAGGAGAACCTTTCATAGATGGGAAAGCTGCTCCATATGATCCTAAATACCATGAAGAATGGGTTCGAAATAATCAATGTGCAAATGAGAGGTCCAGGCGCAATGATAGGCCTCGCAATTTTGATCGATCTAGGAACTTTGAACGAAGAAGAGAAAAGTTTTTGTCTTGAATGTATATAATGCAAAACATAGGTCTGTTCAGTGGATGGTGCTCCCATGGCTTAGTAATTCCTAATTTTCAAATAGTTTGTTAGGATACATGAAGGTCGTCATTTTTATCATTGAAAGAAAGAAGAAAAAGGCATGAGGGCGAGTGCACCTTTGAATCCATTTGCATGTGAATAGTTTTTACCATTTAGAGGTGTTTTACCATGTTATTTCGAAGCATTTTTACAGGTAAATGTCATTTTCCTACCCTATTATTTTGCGATAACTTTATTTATTATTTATTTATTTTGTGTTTACAACATGTAAATTGGCCCCACCACTGGCACATCGTGACATGTATCCAATAGGGCATGAGCCTGTTGTATGGATCTAGAAAATAGACATAAAAGGTCGGATATATGGGTGATTCATGTTGATTATTATGAGTCCAATCATGATATTGAATGTCCATGTGGGGCTCACCCTTAACGTCCTATCCCTCTCAGGTCACGTTGACCAAATGATGCTAGATTTTTAGCTGGGTTCACCGTGAAACCTAGTTCTAAGCTTGATTCGGTTGACTCGACTTGGTGCGAGTCACTGTGTTTTGAACTCGATGCCTCTTCTGACTAGTAAAAATCCATGACATGTGCTTGCTTTTTTCCATACTATTTTTATATTTTACTGATATGCGATATATAGTGAGTGCCTGCGTGCTTGTGAAATTATATAATGAGGTTCACCTCATGGGAGCTTCCCATGAGGTCGAGCTGTGGGCCCCAACGTAATCTGTGTCGGACATCCACACCGTCCACTTGGTGGGTCCTCTTTAATGTGTTGTCTACAATTATTATTGGATCATTTGATAGTTTAATGTGTTGCACTAAGTTTGCATGGGTCCTTACTCATGCCTCAGGTGGTAGATTCACTAGAGTTTCAACATTAGGTCATGGGCTTGAGTACCCCATTGTGGTGAAATCCCGCATGAGATGTGCAATCATGTGAGGACGGTTCACTCAATAATACCATGGGAGGAAGCCATGATACAAGAATCACGTATCAATTGGATGGGTTTGAGTACCCATTGTGGTGATATCCCACTGTGGTGTGAGTTCATGTGTGTGTAAATAATAATAAAATAAATAAATAAAGACCCCAGGAACGAAGCCTATTTGCTAGAATCATCCATTATTTAAGAACCATGGATTACATGGTTAGGATCATCGGCCAAAGTGCTACTATGGAACCATAAGCAATACTAAATGGGATCTATCAAATACCTGTATCAAATGAGGATTAGGCCTATTTTGTTTCTCCGCTCAATCTTGACAGCCCATTTTCCATGCTATTGGTCGTATGCTTAGGATCATCCAATTGGGCTGATTTTTGCACCATGGCTTGTCCTTTGTTTTATGAAAGTGTGGACAGTTCAGATTGATATTAGGCATCCCCCATATCAATTAGAAAGCTTTGGGGACGTTGCTAACATGTCCATGAAGGCGGGAACCTTAACAAACGCTCCTAGTTGCATTGGGACATTTAAACAGTCCCATCAATTGATCTAGACTATCCATCAGGTCCAACATGCATTTTATGGGCCACCATTCAAATATCTCCGCTGATCTGATGATGTTATCGGTTGATCAATTACCTCTAATATAGACAGGATCATTTGTACAAAATAGATATAACCAACAATCAGATCCATCTATTTGATAGTTCTCATCATGGATTGCTTATTATTCCAAAGAATGACTTCTGTTAAGTAATCCTAACCATCCCATCCATGGGTTGGAAAAAAAGGATGACTATATCGCAAGTAAATTGATCCTGGTTGTTCAATCATTTGATAATCAGAGTCATTCTAAGGCTGAATCGAGGATGGATTTGATCAGCCTATCACTCTTTTATCTTTTGCATGGTAGCACTTGAAATGTGTGCTATATACTTCATGGACAGTTTAGATCATTCTATCGATCTGTTAGGCCCCACTTTGGCACTTTCTTGTTGGCTTTAACCCCTTGAATGAAATTTTCGTTATCAGGACACCCAATCATTGAAGGAGGGCTTTCCCCATGTCACTGAAAAGGACGGGATGAAGGTAAGGTCATTATCAAATCCCCACACAAACAGATATGATCATCGCCAGACTGATGAGCATAGCTTTCCAACTTTTACATATGGTGATCTTCATCGCATCCAATCTACTAATACAGTTGCCAAGTTAGCATACATGCTGGAGTGTGTGAGGTTCAAAGAATTAGAATGGATATCACCAAATTCATCCAGAGATGCAATACAATGCTTTGCCATTGTTATATGGATGAGCATCCAAAGTATCAGTTGTATCACTGGGAATTGTAAAAAAATCCAATGTTCAGAAATATGGGAACAAATTCATAGAGATTGCGGATGCAAGATGCAATCATCCCTAAACGTTGTTAGCAGCATTTGATATCATAGCAAGGTCGGTAACATCAGAAGGCACCACATCCGATAAATTCATACTGCAGAACATACCCACACGTTTCAAGAGGTATTTTGAACTGCTAACATCCATGGTTGCAACAGTTCATTCTCGTCCGAAAAATTTTTAAAGAGACCTGGGCTGGGTGCCCGTGGAACATCCCTGAAGGGTGGAACAAGATGAAAAAGGCAATGAGCTATCTAGTGGTGTTTGGGACCCTCATTGTAGGGGTTATCTGACACTGAGAGAGTTGAACTGCTGTGCCTCCTTGATTTTTCCAAGGGATTCGGCCGTCTCCAAGAGTGAATAATTTGCTGGTTTGGCTGAAAGAAAGATCCAAGTAGATTTTCCATGAAATCTTCTACAGTGTGATCTACTGAGTGTCTGTCGACCTAGGTGAGGTGCTGCCATTAAGGTAGTAGCTTTAGCGTAGTTTGTTGGAAGGAAAAGAGTCCTCACCATTGATAACTCGTGCAAGCAGATTATATTGCTTCTTAATGTATATCCTGTGCATGAAAGGGGTGGAATCAATAGATGATCTTTTCATCCACTGCCCTTTTGCTAAAAGAGCATGGGAGGCCATCTTGGACATTGTTAAAATTCCTTGAGCAACAGCTGGGTTCTGTAGAAGGGCTGTTCCCTGCTTGGCATGAAGGTGACCCTGGGAGGAAAGAAAAGTTGAGATGGCAGTTAGCATTGCTCACTGGCCTTTTCACTCCATGGGGTGGGACGAGAGGAACAATTGATGTTTTAGGAATCGTTGTGGGTCCAGTCCAGCTGCTCTCTGTGGGACCCCGATGTACGTCAAGGAGTGGGCTCCTGATTTAGGGGGTGATCTTTGTCTTGCTGTGGTTAGCCGCCGCCGGTATTCTTTGAGCCTTCAGGTCTCTTAATAAAATTACTTTATATCTCTAAAATTGTCACACTGGTAACACCATGGATGGACCACAGCACAGAACACAGACCAGCCAAAGGGATCCGAACCATGCAGTGACAGACATTAGATGAACAACAGAGCCGAGGAGATCGGTCACAGTTATTGGGTTATACAGAGTTACAGGGACATTATTCAGTTCCATTTATATACATGGATAAAGGCATCTGAATACTTGGCAGATTTTAGGTTGGGCCAGGCCTCAGGCGGCTGTCATTTCTCAGAAACCGGACATATTCCTGTTGTGTCATCTCCCCTCCACTCAAAGGATCGAAGCTGCACCTATAGAAACTGAAAATAAAACAGGAAAAGAAGAATAAAAACAGAGAAGCAGTAAGATGTTTAGATATATGAAATGAGAGCCCTGGTCTCCTGCAAGGTAGGATCAGAATCCTACCAACAGGAACATGTGCAGTATGCTGGCCATTCGTCTGGTGGGCCAAAATTTTATGAAAGAATGGACTGTAACAGTGACCAGCGGTTCACATTCAGCAGGCATGTGTGGACCCTACCCGCACAGACCAGCCTGATTTGGGCCAGACAAATAAATGGTCAGACCTACCAGACAAGCTCACCATGCCGAGGCAAAATCCTACTTGCGTGGGTAATCTCATTTCTCATTAAAGCAATATGTAGTTTAAAATAGTAGCAGATGCCATAGAAACAGTGATAATAGGAAAGTAGAAAAGGAATTAATAGTGCATTCTTCCTAAGAAGATTTGACTGCCGTGATAAATACTGTTTTCGTTTGGCCCATTAACTGTAAACAAGAGGGCTGCATTTTGGCAATTACAGATCGTTCATCTGATGGGCCATATCGTAGATGGGTCATGCTCCAAAAACCTACCTCTTGTCATGATCCCTAACTGACCACTGGTGGATTAAATTTCCATTTAAACGTCAACTGCATTACCCGTTTGGATGCACTTGCGCAAAGCGGGTTTCTGCATGAGGGCATTTCAAGCCTGCTTTTTCATCGACTTGAAACCAATTGGAATGATTTTTTTTTTTTTTTTTTTTTTTTTTTGGAGTCAGCACTTCAGCGCTATCTTGTCAAGCGGGATGGTACAATGGGGTTTTGCAAAGTGCATCCAAATGCACAAAAAACCTTTTTTCCTCTCAAAAAGGGTTTTTTGCTTCAAACACCCTTTCAAGGGTGCATCCAAACGGGCCCTTACTATGTCCATTTGCAACCACCAACCTTAGGATTTCTGTTAGGAAGGAAAGATTTTTGCATGCAGTCTTCCTCATGATTACTCTAGATGAACAATCAGGTTCGCCGGTGGAGGTAGGGCCGGTCTATGTGCTTCATGGGCTAGCATAAAATGTTGTTCTACTCATTCGAGTGTAAGATAGACCCTCACTTAGTAGACAACTCAAGATTCTAGGATGGATTAAGTTCACATTTCTAATATCCAGGAAGTCTCCATATAAAACATTTTGGAAAAGCATGCAAAGCAAGTTAGTTCAAAATTTAGCTGTTCTTCCAATAAATTGGGCTGTGTAGACTAAACCTAGCAAAAGCTCTAATTACTGAGTTCTCTTTTTTGACATGCAGACTGGGCTGAAACCTGTGACCTCAATGTTGAAACACACTCTTGTCTACCATTGAGATATGGGCTCAAACCCACTCAATTATGATGCAGGGACATGTGATGACCTAACCCTTGATGCATGTATATTCACTTAGAAGATATTCAAATAATAAAATTACAAAACTAACTACTTTCAATAAGAGGAAACTAGCAAATCTCAACACAGAGATGGGATCCATCCGTCTGGATCATGCCCTTTAGCATAAAACCACGTAAAACCATAAAACAGGAAGGATCTAGGGATATTAGGATATCCCAGATCTAGCATAGATCAGTCCACAGTCAGGTTTGGATTCGGTTCTTATGGCTAGACATCCCTCTTTTCGATCGTACTAAGAGGGGGATTCAGAAGTGAACGAAGGATGTCGAAAAACAATGGGTTGTTATGAAGCACGAATTATGAACAAAAAAAGAATCTTTCCTTTCCCCACACTTTGAAGAAATAGAGAAGAGAAAACGAAAACTCCGGGGTAGGAATCCTCAACACCCGAGGGCCAATCCTGAAACCCTAATCTCTCAAATAAAGAGGAAGAAGCACACGAATTTTCTATTCATTCAATGATTTCGAAATAGGGTTTCTCACAGTATCTATAAGCTACGAAAATAAAAAGTGTACTAAAGTGCCTGAAAACAAAAAAATAAATAGAAAAGCGCCTAAACATAAATCCGCTCCATGGTTCAGCCGTCATGATGTTCCTGAGCAATCCTGTAGCTCGCGTACTCGTAATACGTCAGAAAATGGGCCCAATGAGCCCAGCGTCCATCCACATCAACTTATCTGCTCCAACACTCGATCTGCGATGTCGCCTCCTCTAGTACACTCTAAAGGGTGCATCATTGATGTCCGCATCAAATTACCTAGTTGAACTCTGATTTTGAAGAAAATTAATGAGCTGTTCATTAATTTTGCTCCATTAGCAATGGGCCCGCAATTTAAATAGTCTGGATGTACATGTTATCTTCATGGTGGGTGGGTTGACACTGTCTAATAAGCAGTGGCAAGCTCACACCACAGACTCATGAAGTAATGGCTAGAACTTCAGATAGGAAGCTGAGAAACAAGTATGCCAGGCCTTGGAGAAGCATTGGCTATTTGTTTATAAAAGTCTGGGGTGATTCATGCTTGTCCGCACTGATCCGCATCCTGCCAATGATTTGAATGGTCTTGATCATGTACATGTTTATGGTGAATGGGTTGCCACTCTCTAATAAATGGTGAAAAACTCACATCATAGTAAGCCTCATAAAGAAATTGGTGACAACCAGTGTTTTAAACCCAGACTGTACACAATGGTTGGACTGCTTTGGGCCAGAATCAGTCATGAAAAAAGGCCGATTCACATAGAATATCTTTTTGGGGAAAGAAACTTCTGAATCAGGATGTCTAGGCAGAGCATTTACTCGGTTGGACCTTCCTCATTCAAATGTTTTAGGGTAAATTTTAAAATGAGTCATGTGGGGTTTGAACCACAACCAACCTCATATAAAACTACCAACTATGCTACATGTGTGTAGCTGATACATTCTTATCATTTTATGTACTTGTACAAGTCGAGGGTCAGAGTCGTCAGACACCAGTATTATATATTTATAAAAGTCAAGGGATGGACTGGTCAGACTGCTGGTTGGGTCAGTTTGGACAAAACCACTGATAGACACAGGTCAAAGTCCAGCCTACCACTGATAGAAACAGGTCAAAGTCCAGCCTAGGTTTTAAAACACTGGTCACAACTTTTTTCCTTTTCTTTTTTTTCCTCTCTTTCTTTCTTCGAGGTGCACAAACACTGGTTACAAGTACAGCCCGGAAGATTGAAAAATGAAAATCTCAGGCCTTAGAGAAGAACTAGAGAATTAATTTGGACCACAAACTATCATTTGAAATTTTGAGCATTCTAGGTTTATGGTTCGGACTGGGTTTTAAAATGTACGTGACAACTACAGCTAGAAATAGAAAATGAAACCCTCAAGAGCTTAGAGAAAATACAGAATTAATATAGATAACAAAGTATCTGCTGCTTGCATTTGAAATTTTTGAATGGTCTAGGTTTACAGTCTGGATTTGATGAACCTCCATATGGCCCACAATTAGAGCTGGGCACGGGTCGAGCAACTTGACAACTTGACTCGTCTGACTTGGTTCAAACCCGACTCGATCCAAACCGAATGGCTGAGTCGGTCCGAACTGAGTACAGGTGGCCCATCCAAAGTCAAACCAAGTCGAGTCCAGGTCACCCACTAACTCGACTCAACTGGACCGAAAACCGACTCGAATGGACTCAACTCGATCCGAACTCGACTCGACTCGATTTCAGTTGGGGTTTGAACAGAGCAAGATGATGTATGGTTGGGGTTTTCCTATGGTCCGATCTTTGAAAGATCAGACTGTCCCAAAGCATGCGACTCTTTTGGAGGGCCCCACTTGATCGACAATTCACATCAAAAGTAAGACCACTTGATCGATGATCCACACACAAGCTCTTGTATGATGGACGGTTCCACCGAGTGAGAACGAGATGGGATTCATCTCTGTCTTGGTTTAAACTGACAAGACAGCTGAGTAAAAAAATTCAAACGGGATCATTGTACGAACACTGTTGGCATAAGAAAGCAAGCCCAGGTGTCAGGTGTAATCATTACACCTTTAGAATGGTTTACCAGTTGCATAGTGCAATCCAAACACACCCTAAGAACTCTACATTTTAAGGTACAAACACATCTAATAAAATAAACTAAAAAGTACAGATACAAATAAAAACCAACTTGCCAGCTGGAAAAGATTCGAATTTTTGGCATTCTCTTGGCTACCCGTTGCACCTCTGACCCTATCTCAAACCCTACTCAACTCAACTCAGTGCTGACTCGATCCGACTCAGTCCCTGTGATCGGGTCGGACTCAGTCTGGTTTAGTCCAGGCCAGACCTGGACTCGGATCGATTCAGGCATGCTCGACTTGGTACCGAGTCAGATATAGTTCGAGTCAGGGCTATTTCAAAACTGAGTCGGGTCAGGTCAGCCTTAACTCGGTCCATTGATGCCCAGCTCTACCCACAATTTGAATGGTCTGCATTGACATACATGTATGTCATGTATGGTAGAAGGGTAGAACCAATCAGTAAATAGTGATAATCTCAAAACTTACCAAACCTCATAAAGATGCAGCGAGAACTTTAGTTGGGAAGATCGGTAAAGAGGGTGCCCGGCCTAAGAGAAAGCTACAAAACCAAGGCAGAAAATAGTATGATTCTGCCGCTTACATGTTACACCTTAACAATCTGGATTTGTTTTTCAGCATGATGTCAATCCACAGTTGGGCCTGTGATTTGAGTGGTCCGGATTTACATCTATATACGCCACGTTTACACTGGATCTGTTGCTACTGTTTGATATCAGTGACTCACACAATGATCAGCACCACAAGTGAGAACTTTGTTTAAAAAATCAAAAGCCAGGCCTTAGAGAAGAGTCAAAAGACTAACATAGAGAGCAAAATGCATCTGCTAATCTAAATGATCTATAGCATGAAAAGGAATAGGGAAAAAGAAAGGGAAAAAAAAATAAATTAGGAGCAAAAGAATCCATACCTTCCATCCATGCCGACGATTATGACAGTGTTTTGTGATCCAAATGCAGCAATAAATCGAGTGTCTTCAGGTAAGCGGAACTGAGCAAATGACCATTCAGAACTAAAATATTTTGGCAACACCCCTAGCAATGTTTAAAAACATGGGTAAGACGAAATCGTGTGAAGAAGTTATGACCCCCTTCACCTTTTAAAGAAAAGGAAATATATGAACCTCAGCACAATGATATGCATACTGTCCTCATGAATTGAATCCACACAAGTGGGGCCCATGGCTTGGCGATCAGGGCATTGATCTGACAAGACCCGCTACGGACGGACCATGCCCCCAAAATCTCCATGATGGGAGAACCCTAACCCTTCCATCAGTTGTGTGAAAATTGATGGTTAAGAAATGGTCTGCAAAGGTCCACATCGAATGTAAGAAAGACATTGGATGCCGATGGCTAGAATCCTCCAGTCTGTCAGATATTTGGGGGCATTGTACATCCATGACGGGTACATCAGATCAACAGTTTAGATCACCAACCATGGACTCAGTTGCATGGAATCAGAAGCAATGCAGACTACATGCCACTCACTGCATATCTCAAGCAGAGGATTACATTATTCCTCAAACAATTTTGGGTTTTTCAAATGATGAGACCAAAGAATTCAATGCATACAGAATTTTGCAGATTCAGAGACCCAGAGTAAGGCTTAAAACTTGAAACTCAGGTGAGACTCAGATGGAAGCCTGAGTTCAAGATGAGACCTGAGAATGGGTTTTGTACTCGGCTTGATTTTTTTTTTTTTTTTTTTTTTTTTTTTTACAGTTTTATAAAACATAAGCTTTAGCCTAATTTTTTGAGTTTGTCGAGCACTTGATTGAGATTCCCAAGCAGTCGATCCATCCAGCATTTTGGAAACTCAATCTAGTTCCTCCAGTTGTATGAAAACTATGGCGCCCCTTAACCACAATATCGTGTCTCTTGATCAAATCAAGATCTGGTTAAGTTTTTCAATTCTGTACAAGTAATAAAATATGACGACAGTGTCCTCTCACCTTTCATAAATGATAATGAAGAGCTTTGATTGGCACCCGTGTTTGGAGATATGAGGGCATCGAGAAAATTCGACGAGTTCTGATAGACCATTGCTGGTCCTTGATCAGTGGTAGGATGGTTTGATGAGTCCTCCCCCACCACTCGAACTCGGAGACTAAATAGATGAAGAGTACCTTTGTCGCTAGACACTGCCAGCCACTGAACAGTCGGTGACAGAGCAATGCTATAAATTTCCGCTCTGTCTACTCCCCTACGGACCTGCACAGGCATCAATATCAGTTATCTACAAGAGAACAGAACCACAGCTAGATAAGCAACAATAGAAATCAATGTTCAAAGAGCCCCTGCAACAGGTACTTGCACAAGTACGAATCTGAATCCTACTCACGCTCGCCAGACGTGCCATTGAGGATGAGAGATCTAGGCCTTCATCAAATGGCCCCACTGTGTATGTGCTGTTGCCCTAAAATAAGGCCAGTCCTCTCATCAGGGGCCACAAGTGTTCATCAGATGTGGACCATCAGTCCTTTGTCCCTGTTTGCATGTGGCCACCTTATGATGGCACCAGCCTGATTTTTCTTTAGAGAGAACAAATTTTATTAAAAGCCGCCCACCAAAAGGCAGGAAAAGAATACAGGGCACAGAGAACAAAACAAAGGGAGATCAATCAGCCAAAGCTGGCAAAGCTTCCAGGTGACTTTCCTCTCCTTCCCAATTCCAGCTCCATGCCAAGCCTAGAGAAATTCGAGTCCCGCATAACCCTAGCCACGTTAGATTCAGCGAGGAAAAAGACACTTCACGAACGAAATCGCAGTGAATGAATAAATGATTGATAGACTCTGCATCTTTCATACACATCAAACAGATATTCGGGACGACAAGAGACCTTCGTTATAAGTTATCAATAGTTAAGATTCTCATACGACCAACTAGCCAAACAAAATCCAGAACCCGGGGGGTGGGGTTTTGGTTGCAGGGCATAGAACCAATGGAGAAAGGGATGGGAGGGACCTTGGAAGCCAGGATCACGAGAGATGGATCCGAAGAAAGACGCAACAGAGAACCTCCCTAATTTATGCCATTTCCAAAGCAAAGAGTCCTCCCCTGGAGAAGGGACCTCATTCTTGAGGTGATCCAGCAAGCGGATAAATTCTGTTGTTTCTTCATCTGACAAGCTCCTACAGCATGGGGGACACCTCACCATGATGCCACCGAGAACCAAATAACATTGGGAAGCAAAGATAAAGCAGCCAGGAGCTAAATTTGCCAGGCTCGGGAAAGAGACCCATCTCCACACCACACATCAGCCCAAAATCGGATGCGATCCCCTCTTCCCAGAGCGAATGAAATACCTTCACACACCAAATGATCCAAGGACATTACAGCCTTCCAAATACCCAAAGCCCGATAAAAAGAGGACCATTTCACAAACCAACCGCCATCTTAAACACCATACTTAGAAGCAATGACCTTCCTCCATAGGCTTCACAGCTCGGACCTGAATCTCCAAATCAACTTGCCTAAAAGAGCGGTGTTCATAAGGCCCAAATCCCTAATTCCCACCCCTCCTTTGATCTTTAGCTTGCACACCTCCTTCCGCTCAAGAAGATGAAACTTCCGGCCATCCTGCAGCCCTTTCCAATAAATAAAAAAAAAAAAAAAAAAAAGCCCTCCTCATTTTATCAATCCTATTGAGCACCGAACTCGGGCATTTGAAAAGAGAGAGAAAATACGCTGGCAAATTAGAAAGGACTGAACTTAAGAGAGTCAATCTAGCCCCCAATGACATGATTCAACATTTCTAGATTGCCAACTTCTTTTCGATTCTTTCCAAAACCTTATTCCAAAGGTGTTTAGCGGCCTTCCCAATTCAAAGAGGCAATCCAAGGTACGAAGAAGGGATAGAGCCCGTCTTACACCCCATAACCGCCGCAAGACTCGCCAACTCCTGCTTAGAGACATGAATGGCCAACATTTTACTTTTTGAAACATTAACCTTTAGCTTGGACACTACGTCGAAACAAACAAGAATTTTACACAGATCATCCACCGTGGTCGCGTCTGTGTCACAAAATAGGATCGTATCATCCGCATACTGTAGATGGCTAATAGTAGGACCCCCATCCGCCACCCGAAATCCACTAACAATAACTTGCTCCTCCCCCCTAACAATCATCCCGCTAAGTGCCTCGCCAACCACCACAAAAAGCTGGAGAGAAGGGGTCACCTCGTCGAAGACCTCTAGATGCCTTTAAGAAACCTTTCGGCGAGCCATTCACCAAAATGGAGAAAGAACCCAAATGCATACAAGACTGAATCCATCCTCTCCACTTCTGGCCGAATCCCAACTTGTCTAGCATGTAGTCTAAGTCTCAATCTACATGATCACACACCTTGTGAAGATCAAGCTTGCAAACCAAACCATTCTTCTTCTGTCTAAATCTTGAATCGATGCACTCGTGAGCGATAACAACTGTATCCAAAATTTGGCGATCCTTCGCGAAGGCCCCTTGAAAATCTGAAATGACTTTTGAGAGCACGTTCTGAAACCATAATGCAAGAACTTTAGCAAGAATTTTGTATGGACCCCCTAACAAGCTTATCGGACGAAAATCTGACAATTGTTCCGCTCCGTCCAATTTAAGGATAAGCGCTATGAAAGAGGAGTCTTCTTCCACCACTAATCTGCCGCGCTCAAAGAAATTCGTAACGAAGTCCATGAGATCTTTCTGAAGGATATTCCAAACAATCTTAAAAAAGTTATGGGGAAGCCATCTGGACCCGGGGCTTTATCGCTACCAAGTGAATCAATAGCCGCCTTCACTTCTTCTATGGAACATTGGACCTCAATCAATGCAGCCTCCTCTTTTAAAATCTTATTGAAAGGGAGAAAATCGAGACGCGGTCTATTCCACTCTCACTAATTAGAAGATTGGTACAGTGGGACATAATAGCTTCACAGATCCTGTCCCTATCCTTCGTTCTCTCACCATTCACAACTAGAGAGCTGATACGGTTGCCCCTAGCACGGGAACTCGCAATACTGTGGAAAAACCGAGTATTCTTATCACCCGCTTTTAACCAAACTGCTCTCGAACTTTGTATCCACCTAATCTCTTCTTCCTTCACCCATGTGGCATACTTCGCTTGCAACACAACACTCCTATCTCTCTCCTTCCGACAAACTACCCAATTCCTCCTTGAGATCTAAGTCCTGAATAATCATTGCCATATCATCAAATTTTGCCTCTCGGGCCCTAAAACCTCCTTTTTCCAAATCTTCAAAATTTTCTTTCAGAAGCTTGAGTTTTTTGCATAATTGATATCCCGCAAAGCCTTCAACCTCCAAGGAAGACCACCATTCTGCTATCAATTCGTTAAACCCATCAACCTCCACCCACGCCAATTCAAACTTGAAGGGTTTTGGGCCCCATTTATCAATGGGCACTTCCAATAGAATTGGTTGGTGATCTAAAATGGTTCTAAGCAGCCCACGCTGACACAACAGCGGGAATTTGTCAATAAAATCCGGAGTCACCAAGAATCTGCCCAATCAAGACAAAATTGCATTGCTTTGGCCATTTGACCACATAAATTTTGCCCCCACAAGCAGGAGATCCACCAAATCATGTTTGCTCACCCAGCCTGAGAATCTTCTCATACTACTGTTGATCCGTCTCCCTATTGACTTTTTGTGCACAAATCGATGACATTAAAATCCCACCTACGCACCAAGGAGAAACCCATTTCTGTCTAACATTGTCCAATTCTGACTAGAAGTTGTCCCTCAGCCTGCTGGAGCATGCCCATAAAAAAAAGTTTTCTTCCGTACCGGTAGCAACATCTAGCAATAAGATAGAAGCAAAGAGAAATCCTAGCAAAGCATCAGTTTTCTTCCATACATCTTCATTTCGGGTCAAAAGGATACCCCCGACAACACCAGAAGAAGCAATCGAAATCCAACCCTTGTTTTTAACTCCATTAGGCCACAATCAATATCTTGCAACTTAATCTCCTAAATAGAGAAAATATCTGCCTTAGACTTCCTACACATCTTCCTTACCTGTGCAAGCTTGAATCTGCAACCCAACCCTCTCTCATTAAGAGAAAAGAAAATCATTGAAAACTTACTTTGCCCAGTCTTCCCCTTTTGCCCCCTGCAAACTTACTGGCCGAGTCATAATTAATAGAGCACCGCAGATTCAGAAGCTCTCTACAACCCCTTGGAGATATGATAGGTAACGCTACTTCCACACTTTGTTGGTTCAAACTTCAGAGCAGCCTTCGATCTAACAAACTGATAAAAGTCGTCGACGTCCTCATCGTGAGCTCGGTACAACATATCCAACAATCCCCCAACCCTTTCGAGGACATCCTTTGTCCAACGGACCTATTCATCTAAAATGCCATCCATACCTGTACGCACCAGACTCGGAATCTGTCAGCATGGGCCGAGAGAAACCCTGATCCATAGAGGCAGAATTAGTGACACCTTTTAGTGACGCACAAAGGCGTAACAAACATCGCATCCTCCAAGTCTTCTACCGTGTCTGCTTCCTTATTTAGATCGGACTGAAAATCAAACTCGTTCGCGTCCACCCACTCTTCTTATCTTGTCTTCCACAGACTGAAAATCGGACTACTTCCTTATCTTGTCTTTCCACGGAATGGTTCGCATCCACCCACTCTTCTTCTAACGAAAAACTGCTTTGACTGAGAGTCTCCATAGGCCTACTCTTCGTTTCTGCCTACATAATCTAAAGCGGCTTGTCTTCGTCTCTCCAATCTCAGGCCATCTCGAACTCACTTCTCTTCATCTCTTGAAAGTTCCCCGCTTTAAACGTGGGCGAGAATCTGATGTTTCGGTCTAAGAACTGAAACGTGCAAAGGAGAACTCAATTTTTGCACGTAACACGGCCTGGGCGTGTGTCGAAGATAATACAATCACCTTAGAGCATGTGACCTCTTTCTCAACCTGATTCAAAAGAGACTCACTCGCAGCGTATAGAAGGCACATGTTAGCTTCTGGCATGGTTGGGGTCGATGATGCACTCTCTGAACGACACGCATAACCAAGGCTAGCTCCGAATTTGTCACCGAGGCTTCCAACTGTCAACACAGAAGCATGTTTCGACGTAGGGTCGAGCTCCGAACCTGTTGTTGAGGAGCAAATAACGTCCTCAGCATTAGCCCGCAAAACACCTTAACCCCTCCGAAGGGAGAAAAGCCACTCCATCCCCACTTACCGCATCTCCATCAGCCTGTGCTTGCCACGTGGTCTTAGGGGGCGAAACAACTACGCAAGAGCCAGAAAAAGGTACTCCTTCATGCAGCAAGCTACTCCCATGGCCACCTTTCGTCCCCTGCCTCTCTCTTGCTGCCCAAATCTCCCCCCATCTAGCAGAGCATTCCCCTTCCCTCTCCCTTTCCACCCTTACCAATAACTTATCGTTGCCCACTATGATTTTGATTTTCGAGGGATCTAGAATCGCTCTCCTCTAGCTGATTTTAATCTTGACCACCCCCATCTCATCCCCTTTCTCCGTCGCCTTGTCAATGAAAACCGTCTCCCCAATGCACAAACTAATCTCTAGGAACACCTCTGAATACCACAATTCGACCGAAACTCCCCAAACCAAAAACCAAGCCTCTTCCCTGCCATAGAAGGAATGCCCAGCCCATCTCTTCAGCGACACCACTAGTCCATTAAGGAATAAGGCCCCTGCAAAGATCACCTGATCCACATTCACCTCCAGCCTCAGCCATATCCACACTTCTGAGTCGGAAAAGGGTTTAATCATGAACTACTAATTGTGGAGATTGCATGACTCACAGAACCACGTTTCTACCATAGGAAGCGAGGCATCTGACTGAGTAGTAGCTACCACAGACCATTGGAGGCAATTAAGGGTATTCTCAACAACTTCCAACTTGACTCGGATTACCGTGTTGGCTCCCAAGTTTTCTGCCCAAACCCACTTATCTCCCCCATTCTTAGATTCCCCACCTTTCTCCTCCCCCTCAATGCTGGTCTCCCAGGACCCCCTGGTAGCAAAAGGGACTCGGCCCTTTGACCTCCATACTTACCTTTCTATCATTTGTTCTATGGACTTTGCTCTCCATTGCCGAAGGAAAACTTCCCCCTTTTCCTTTGAACTCCTTACCCGCTTCTTTATTTTTGACGTCAAGTCCAAAAAGAGCCATCTGAACTCGCATCTTCCTACCTCCAAAACTCCCCCGTGAAGGAGCTCGATTGCCCTTTCGGCTTCTTTCTTAACACTCATTTGCACAAAGGCGAAACCCCGATATTCTCCCGTGAACCTATCCCGTGGAGTAACCGCTTCCATGATCACTCCAGCGTTGCCGAAGACTCTGGAGAAGTTGATGGGGAGCCAACCCTCCGGGAAGCCTGTCACGTACAATGTAGGATATTCTGCCAGAGGTTTCTTGCCACCTGGCTTGCTCGGTTTCTTCCTCTGGACATCCGTCCACACCCCTTTGTCTTCCTCTGCATTCCGATCACCACTCGTACCGGCTGCAACCTCTGATTTACCTGATTCATTACCACCCTGCCCCAGAACGGTATCTTGAAATGGACTCGAAGAAGTCCTAATCCTCCATTCGCCTTTCCATTTGTGATCTCTTCCCATTAGCTTGGCTCCTATAATCAAATATCCCTCGAGCAATTTGGGTAAGTGGGATTGGTGGGACACTACGAAGCCAAAATGAGATAGCAAGGCCAAGTGAAAAGATCCATAGGCTTCTTCAATCATGACAGCAGCTATCAATCCATCTTAAGAGGGGGAGGCAAATATATTTGGGGCCTAAATGTCAGAGATCACATTTGCCATTTGTGGAAAATAGGGGGGGTGAATGTGGAAGATATGATTGAAGATTTTGGGGTATTTAATAGATAGGGGGCACCAGTCCGATTTTCGGGCCACAAAACATACACAGTGACCCAACTTGATGAATGGCCTGGATCTCACACAGGTGTGATGCATCAGGACCACCGAATGAAAAAGCACAAGGAGGGTCCCATATCTGTCCCAACAAAAAATAGGGCCTGAGGGAAAATCTGAGAGAACTGTGTGGTCCACAGGGCCAATTGAGCATCAAGACAGGGAACCAATTGGTCTATGGGGCCCATAGGACTAATCAGTTGGTCATAGCGGACCCATTGGTCAGGGGGCCTACAAGACCAATCAGATGGTTATTTAGTCTTTCATTCTACTGATGGGCCCACCTTGCCCATATGGTCATGCAATAAGAAAGTTAAGATAATGGTTCCCTATTTTGTTTCAAATCGGGAGTTCCCTTTTTTATTTCTTTAAAGAAACTTGTTTAGCAAATTAAGACAATTTATGCTGCAGTCAGAATAAGAAAAGAGTATGATAAGCCTGTATCTTAACATACGGATGAATAATTGCTTCTTACTCAATAAAAGCTCTTTTCAAAGTTCATTCAAAAATGATTTTGAGAAGTGTGATTCTTCTTCTCTTCCATTAAAAGCCTGTTGAAGCTCCTTCAACAGTTCCTTTATTTGATTTAATTGTCTGCTACAGCATGGGAGTTTCCTGGGATGAAATTCTGCAAAAGTTTCCACATTCCTGGTCTTTTCTAGTCAATTCCTTTAAATCATTTGGAGTTCAGAATCTGCCTGTGTTGCGTCAAGGTGCCATTACCATTCCTACTGTCGCAAATCCAACTGACTCAGAATCCTGCCAAGCTTTGGTTTACAAAATATCAATCTGACTACATTTAGTAGAGTTTTTCAAATTTCGAAGTGATGAATGTGGAAATCAGATATTGATCCCAAGCTGAATGTGAGTTTTTTAATGTGGCAAGTGTTGCAAAAAAGGGTTAACATCTTGGGAGTTTCCACGATTGTATAAACCTTAAAGTAAGAGGCAAAAGTGAAACACTCCAAGAAATGCAGTCTGTATAGAGTTCATTACTGAAGACAATAATGAAATTATATTGAATTTTTTTTTAATAGCATCTTAAGTTCCTTATCTAAGAAATATGCAGCGATGTTATGAATTGGGAGCTATCAAAGTTTTGTTTTGCATTCCAGAATTATTAAAAGTCAGAGCTATATTCACATCAAGTCACATTCATTGAAAATTGAGTGCCACTGCTGATGGACAATGTTCAAGAACTCTCTGACTGAAACAGAACTTGGCAAATCAACTTCACTTGACCAGCCATTAAGCTATGAATAATAAGATACTCCAAAATATGTAATGTGTCCATATCATATTGAGTCCAATGCTACAATTTGAAGCATGCAATCTGTACCTGCACCAACATGCTATTTCTGGAAAATTGGCCCTGTTAATGATCAACTCCTTTTTTTTCTTTTATAAAATTGATGCATCTTTTTCTTTTCTTTTTTATCTGACCTAGCCAATCTTGATTGTAAAATTGATGCATCTTTTTTTTATCTGACCTAGCCAATCTTGAATCCCCAAAAACTGATTTCTAGGTTGGCCAGATCACGAAAATTGTTGACAACAAGAAAACTTTTTCCACTAAAGTACACAGAAAAGCATCACAACTAGAATTATAGGATCTTGATGCGCTAGGCATGAACGGTGTAATGACGCACCCAGCTGGGGAAATTGGGGCCCATGGTTTGCGAATCCAGGCACTCGACCTAACAGGACCCATGTTGGATAGATGATGCCCCAATAACAACATGCTCATAGGATTAGTGTAGCTGAAATGAGGATGTTGAGATGGATGAGTAGCAAAAAAAGGAAGGATAGAATTATAAATGAATGCATTCAAGGGAATTTAGTAGCACCAATAGGTAATAAGACAAAAGAAAGTAGACTTATATGGTTTGGTCATGTGCAATGGAGACCAAGAACTACATCGATTAGGAGTGAGTTGGTACAAGTTAAAGGCTCTAAAACAGCGAGGACCAAAAGGACATGGGTGGAGGTAGTAGAAAAGGCTTTACGACCTATGGTCTAACTGAAGTTATGGCTTTTGATAGTGGAATGGTGGAAAAGGACTCATGTAGCCAGCCCCATGGGCTTTGATAGTGGAATGATGGAAAAGGACTCGTGTAGCCAGCCCCATTTATTTGGGATAAGGGTTTAGATGATGATGATGATGATGATGATGATGAGCTAGTTTTTTTTTCTCAAGTTTGCACTCCCTAAAAGACTTGAAAAATGGAAACTAATTTCAACTGAAAAATTGAAACTAAGCTTTAATAACAGAAACCTACAATGGTCTCATCAGATGATGATCATCATCATTGTTCAGATTCATGACGAAAGTGATGGAATAAGTTTGATGCCAGTTGCCAACCTGATACAACCCTCCTTTATCTAGGCTGGGGACCGGCAATAAGAGCACTTAACTTGAGCAGGCGCAATGTAATAGACTATTACATAGGTTTCTTGTAATCAAATGTTATCCAGTAGTCTATTACATTGGTTGGTTACAATCAACAATTACAATGGTTGATTACAATCAACAAGTCCTCTTTTTTTCGGGAAACATACTTCAAGGATAACATTTTGTTGGAAAATAAAATTCAATTATTCAAAATCAATTCTGCAAATCCACATATAACCAAGTAACTAGTCAAGATGCCATAAGTAAGACTGGTGACTTCCATGACAAAATCCATTGTTAACTAATGATACCTCTTGCAGGCGGGTCCCATCCATTGTGTTGAAAATCCTAATCAAAGTGCCCTTTGTGCTAGCAGTTGCAAGAAGAAGCCCATCCATAGTCAAAGTGAAGCATGAGATGTTCGAATCATGAGCATCAACGAACTTTGTCATCTTCAAACCAAAGTGTTCAATCCGAACTTGTCCCCGGTGCAGACCCGGACAGGCCAACACAGAGGTATTTGAATGATGTGAAAGACAGCAAAGTCCCTTCGGATTAGCCAGGGTCTCTATCTGATGAAGAAGCTTCAGATCCGTGAAGTTGTACACATAGATCTTGTGTTCAAGAACCACAACTATGCGATCACGTCTTAGTTTCACTGCACGAACCTCAGATCTAAAAGAAAATTCACCAATGCAACGACTCTGGTGATCATCCCAGATCATAACTTTGTTTGGTGGGTATTGTGGATTAGCTCCGCCACCAACAAGTGCTAGAATATTGCACCGAAACAGCATCTCCACTATTCCAAATCCCCCACTTTTCAAATCCCTTCTGAAGGTTTCGTTGAAAGGGTCACAATTATAGATTCGAAAACCACTACTTGTGCCAGCAGCAAAGCATCCATAGTCCTGGTTCCAAGATACAGACAGTAGTTCTGCCTCGTCATTGTCACTGAGCTCTGGGTCGGATTGACTAAAAGAATGTGAGCGTGTTGGCGGTGATTCACTCATGCCAAGCCCCTTTGGCAGATGTATTGCGCGAGATGTTGAGACCGTCGAGCTCATGGGGGATGAGGCAGTGGTCACTAATGATGGAAGCAATCAATAGCCATTGGCATCCAACGATCAAGCTTGGATCTTCTTGCAAATTTCTGAAACGAAACAATCAGAAAATCCAAGAATCAAACACTGAACACAACCAGCACATAGAATAGCCAAATTGTCTGAAGATCGAATAGAACTACTATTAGAGCTGATCTGCAAAGAAATTGAATAATACAATTTAACACAAATAACACTTGAATAGACAGACTTAAGTAATGGTGGAAAAAGGACATTGGATGGATCTCTTAATCCTACAAGTCCAAAGCAAACCCCTGATTTCTAAAGCACGCTAGAGAAAATTGAGGAAGTTTCAAATTCAACAAGAAAATGCTGCCCAATCCAAATTTTTGAAGATACACTCTAGAAATAAAAGAAAACCAAACATCACTAAAACAACTCCCCCTTCCTGTTTTGTTCCTCCAGGGACATGAAATAATGGATCCATAACTTCCTTTTTCCCTTAATGACAAGAAATTCATGTTGTGGTGACAAATAACATGTCATTGAACAGAAACTTCCCAAATAGAATACCCTACAGAGATATCCACATCAAAATTTTGGCCCAAAGCGTCTTCAGCTGCATAGCAACAGCTGGTTATAATGCCTACTCTTGCCAGGTATGACCCAAAACTCAAATCTTAACAGCTTCCAACGAGGGTGAGACCTCTTAAGCCTTAAAAATGTATATATATAAAAAAGAGATACAGGGAAAAACAGCAAGAAAGACATGAAACTAAGTGGTCGTTTAGGGCCCGTTTGGATGCAGCTAAATAAGTTACTTTTTTGCTGATGGCAGTCATTAAGGTACTTATTTTAGATAAGTACGTTTGGTTAAGTGTTTGTTATAAGTTACTCTTTCACTGAACAAGCTTCAGTGTTTCAGTTTTTTTTATAGCTTTCTACTTTTTCTCCGGCTGCTGAAAAGTGGAGAGGAGATGATCATTCCTCTCTATGCCTGATAGAATCATGGTACAATACGTGAAATAGAGAAATAGACTCGAGTTTGGCATATGTAGGGCCAACATGATGGACGGTCCACATTAAAGGTGGGCTCCACATTATGGGCAGTGGACATTGAAGTTGGCCCCACATGATGGATGGCCCATATTGAGGGGCACCCACATGATGGACGGTCCACATCAAAGGTCATCCCCTAATGATGAATGGCCCACATCCAACACGAGCCCAGTATGATGGGCAACCCACATTGAAGGTGAGGCCCACATGATGGTCAGTCCACATCAAAGGCGGGCTCCACATGATGGGCAATTAACAATGGTGGCCACAACAAGATAGATGATCCACATCAAGGTGGGCCTCACATGATGGACGGTCCACATCAAAGGTCGGTCCTAATGATGATTGGCCCATATCCAAGGCGAGCCCCACATGATGGACGGTCCACATCAAAGGTGGGCTCCCTATGATGGGCGGTGGATAATGAATATCAGTTTGACCCAACTCATGTAGGGCCCATCGTTTTACGGTGTCCAGGTCTGCACCATTAATTGCAGCAGGGATTGATATGCTACCGTTAAAATCTGCTGGAGCCCACCGCGATATGTTGTTGCCGCACAACCTGCCGATGTAGGCCATGTACGACCTGGATGTGGGACCCACATATCATCTTGATCCAAAGTTTTCATAGGCCTACCTGTGTTAGCAGTGGGATAATGACACTGCCGTGGAAACCTCCCTGGGTCCACCATGGAATGTGTATTTTATATCCATGCAATGGATCAAGTTTTTTACAGCCCACTTTGGAGTGGGCCCACTGATCTGTGGGGTCCACATGTGTGCGCATGAAATCCACACCATCCATCCATCTTGCCATGATATTTTGAGGGGCCCACCGCTGTAGGCCACACTGTGAAAACAGCATGCGCAAGCACACCGTAAAAAGTTAAAAAAAGAAAAAAAAGAAATCAACCTGATCAAATATCAAACAGGCCACGCTGTATGAAGGATGGTTTTAAGAGCCGTTTTACATGGTAAAAAAAAAAAAAAAAAAACACGATGGAAGTGACTCGTTAATATTGGGAACCAAACATGCTTATCTACTTTTTAGCTGATAAGTATGTCATTTACCAAACATACTTATCTGCTTAATAAGTAGAAACTAAGATAAGTAGCTTATCTAAAAAGTAGCTTATCTCAAGTAACTTACAATCCAAACAGGGCCTTAGCATCTCTACTAATAAGAGCTTATTTGCTTATTCTAAAAAAATAAGCTCTTACTTTGAAAATAGACCGTTTGGTAAAGCATCTCTACCAATAAGAGCTGGTTATAATGCCTAATCTTTTGGAAACTAGCAAAAAAGCTCTTAAAAAGTAAGTGATGGAGAGGTCACTTTTTTTTAAGAGCTTATTTTGCTTATGCTGGTAGACATTTTCAGCTAATTTTCGACAAGTTTGTCCTAAAACCTTTTAAATAATTCCCCTCTTGCCCTCCTCTTCACTTTACAATCTCTCTAAGGTAGGCCCACATGATGAACAACCCATATTGAAGGTTGAGCCCCACATGATGAAATGGTCCACATCAAGGTGGGCCCACATAATGCATGGTTCATATCAAGGGTGGGTCCTACATGATGGATGGCCCACATCAAAGTGTGACCCAGCATGATGGACAATCCACGTCAAGCAGGTCCCACATGATGGACGGTCCACATCAAAGGTGGTACCCACGTGATGGATGGTGGACATTGAAGGGGGGATCACATGATGGAAGGTTGACAATAAAGGTGGGCCCACATGATGAATGACCCATATCAAAAGTTGGACCCCACATGATGAATGGTCCACATCAAGGTGGGCCCACATAATGCATGGTTCATACCAAAGGTGGGACCTACATGATGGATGGCCCACATCAAAATGTGGCCCCACATGATGGACTATCCACGTCAAGTGGGCCCCAAATGATGGACGGTCCACAACAAAGGTGGGACCCACACGATGGATGGTGTACGTCAAAGGTGGGGTCCGCATGATGAACGACCCATGTTGAAAGTTGGGCCCCATGTGATGAATGGTCCACATCAAGGTAGGCCCACATAATGCATGGTTAACATCAAAGGTGGGCTGCACATGATGGATGGCCCACATCAAAGTGTAGCCCAGCATGATGGACCATCCACATCAAGTGGGCCCCACCTGATGGACAGTCCACATAAAAGTGTAGCCCAGCATAATGCACAGTTCACATTGAATGTGGGCCCACATGATGAATGATTGAAATCAAAGGTAGGCCCAAATGATGAACGACTCATATTGAAAGTGGGGCCCCACATAACGAATGGCCCACATCAAAGTGTGGCGCCTTGTGATGGATAGTCCACATCAAGTGCCCCCCCCCCCCCCCCCAATCCAAAGTGGCCCAACATGATGGACAATCCACATAGAAGGTGTACCCCACATGATGGATGGTAGACATCAAAAGTGGGCTCCACATGATGGACAACCGACTTCGAAGGTGGGGTCCACATGATGGGCACATCAAATGTGGACTCCATGTGATGGGTAGTGGACATTGAAGGCCCCCACATAAAGGACAATTAGCATTGATGGTGCACCCCACACAATGGATGACCTACATCAAGGTGGGCCCCACATAAATGGACGGTCCACGTCAAAGGTCAGCCTCTAATGATGAATGGTACACATCCAAGACGGGTCTCGCATGATGGATGGCCCACTTTGAAGGCTTGGCCCACATGATGGATGGTCTACATCAAAGGTGGGCTACATATGATGGATGATCCACATCCAATGCCCGATATGATGGAAGGGCCAAATGTCTTAAAACATGAAGCTTGTAGCCATCCATACTTTTACCATTTGGGGCACGATCCATCTATAGTGAGATCTACTAAAACAGCCGTCTGGATTGCTCTTATAATGGAGTTATTATAATTTTTTAAAATGACATCAACTACCACTAAAAAAGCTCTTATTTGAAAGTTTTTCCAAACGTGTTTATTTCAAATAAGTTCTTTTTTCAATTTTGGAAAAGTTAGTTTACCAAATGAGCTTATTGTAAAACAAGAGATGGAATAAAAAGAACTAATTAGAGTAGCTCTTGTTGGATTAGAGTAGAGATGCCAAACGAGCCTTAACATTGATAATCCCCACCACCCTCAGCGAGACAAAAGCCAAACTACATTTGACTAACTGTACATGTTTTTCTGAGAGAGAGAGAGAGAGAGAGAGAGAGAGAGAGAGAGAGAGAGGAAACCATAATATCAACGCAACCATTTGTCAGGAAGAAAGATTTAGAATAGGCAAGCATACAGCCAATCCAACAACTCATGTTGCTTATCAAATACATTAATAACATTGTCTTAAATGGGCAGAAAAATAAAAGCTCTGCAAAAATAAAAACAATATTGCTGACAAGAGACACTAGGAAAAAGAGACTACGTAAAGGTACAAAGAAAGCTTTCCATTGTAGAAAAGTAAGCAAGTATTTGTATAAGTGATTAGGAATATACAATTAGGTATCAACTTAGCAACCAGCAAAGTTGCATAAATAGATGTTGTATGGGCATTTTAACCAGATCACAATTCCAGTAGATACTGGCTAGTGATTTTGGAGTAGATAATCAGTTCATGTGAGTGCCCAAACAAGCTCAATAAATCTAGAGTCCATTGACACATGCACATGGCAAGGATCATGTGTTGGAATTAGTAAGAGGCAATCAGGGGTTCTGAGAGTATCCTCACGAAAGCAGGAGCCGTTTACTTTCGGCATGCATATTTGGAAATCTGATCAGTATATATGTTGGGGAACTAGATGCAACAGATGCTACTATAAGCATTAAAGGTTGTGCCCTCAATGCCTTCTGGTGTGCCAGGTGGAGATTGATCCAGCCAGGTGGCATTTCATATCCAAAGAATAAAAGGACTGCAGATAGACTTTGTTATTCTTGATGCGAGGCCATACAAGTTTATGGAGGGTTGCTTAAAACTGAAAGATAGTTGGGATAGTGCTTAGATGGTGGTGGTGGTGGTGGTGGTGGTGGTGGTACGAATCTTAGTATCGCTTTCATGCTTTAATCCAATAACAAAATCCTGAGCAAAACAAAATATATTTCGATGCAGATAAACAATGCCTCTTCTGCAAGGCCTTGTTCAGAATCAAAGAAAAGAAGATAGAATTTGGTAAATCCATGGATTTCAGGAAGAACTTTCATTGCTTTTAATAGAGTCCCGCATTTTGTGGATTTGCCAACTCTTTAGTTTTTTTTTACGGATTTGGGCTTTCCTAAGATCCATGGATTATGGCGGTGTGTATTTGGGAGGTCCATAGATTTGGCAAATCCCGAACAAAAAAACAAAAGGGAAATTTGTAATCCCCCGATTTTCCCTTTCCCAATTTCTTCACCCCAAACAGGCCATAAGAAAAAAACTAAACCTAAAATCAAGAAACCAGAATAGAAAGTTCTTTTATTTCTTCAAAAACAATATTTTATAACTTACACAACCTTTGACGTCCCTAATGAAGATTCGTTTGTTAAGGGGGTCTTCGGCAAATGAAAGCTGTACGTATACAACCTTTAGACTAGTCATATATACAACCTCTTGATCTACGTTGTCTACGATGATATCCGTAATTTCCAACAAGGGAGTTACGGAAAATCTCACGGTCCACCTCTGACTAGATCGGTCCACCGTAAAGTATAGGTTTCTTATTTTCCTGTAGTCTATCTGAAACAATAAGAACTACGCTCCGGTATGTTCAACTAACTCCTAGTACCATAGGGTTTTGCCAATGCTATGCCGGCATAGCCGGCTATGCATATCCTTTGCCATCACCGGCAATGCGCAATGCCCCAGCATTGCCGGCATTGCCGGCAATGTCTTTTTTGTCCGGCAATGCCGGGACATTGCCGGCAATGCCCTGGCAATACCGGGGCATTGCCTGGCAATGTCGGGGCATTGCCAGGGCATTGCCAGATGTGACTGTTTTTTTCAGAAAATTAAAAGGGGCCGTATCGGCCAATACGGGGTCCGTAACGGCCGTTACAGCCCGTATCGTAACGGTAACGGTGGTGGCCGTTACGGCCACCGTTACCGTTATGGAACACCTTGTTGAGGATTGCTTAAAACCTAAAGATAGTTGGGATAATGCTTAGATGGTAGTGGTGGTGGTACGGATCTTAGTATCGCTTTCATGCTTTAATCCAATAACAAAATGCTGAGCAAAACAAAATCTATTTCGATGCGGATAAACAATGCCTCTTTTGCAAGGCCTTGTTCGGAATCAAAGAAAAGAAAATAGAATTTGGTAAATCCATGGATTTCAGGAAAATACCTTTCATTGCTTTTAAGAGAGTCTCGCATTTTATGGATTTGCCAAGTCTTTAGTTTTTTTAGGGATTTGGGCTTTCCTAAAATCCATGGATTATGGCGGTGTGTATTTGGGAGATCCACAGATTTGGTAAATCCCCAACAAAAAAACAAAAAGGATATTTGGAAACAATGAATTTTTCCCTTTCTCAAATTCCTCACCCCAAACAGGCCATAAGAAAACTAAACCTAAAATACAAAAACCAGAATAGAAAATTCTTTTATTTCTTGTTTTTCTTATAAAATGTATTGAATGTGTTGGAAACTGCAAGGAGTACTTCTAAGCAAACAATTCCCCCCAGGAGTTGTTTACTTTCGGCGTGCATATGTTGGAAATCTGATCAGTATTATATGTTGGGGAACTAGATGCAACAGATGCTACTATAGGCATTAAAGGTTGTTCCCTTAATGCCTTCTGGTGTGCCAGGTGGAGATTGATCCAGCCAGGTGGCATTTCATATCCAAAGAATAAAAGGACTGCAGATAGATTTTGTTATTCTTGATGTGAGGCCATACAAGTTGATGGAGGGTTGCTTAAAACTTAAAGATAGTTGGGATAATGCTTCGATGATGGTGGTGGTGGTGGTACGGATCTTAGTATCACTTTCATGCTTTAATCTAATAACAAAATGTTGAGCAAAACAAAATATATTTTGATGCAGATAAACAATGCCTCTTTTGCAAGGCCTTGTTCGGAATCAAGGAAAAGCAGATAGAATTTGGTAAATCCATGGATTTCAGGAATAACTTTCATACCTTTTAAGAGAGTCTTGCATTTTGAGGATTTGCCAAGTCTTTAGTTCTTTTAGGGATTTGGGCTTTCCTAAAATCCATGGATTATGGCAGTGTGTATTTGGGAGATCCATAGATTTGACAAATCCCCAACAAAAAAACCAAAAGGGATATTTGTAAACCCTGGATTTTTCCCTTTCCCAAATTCTTCACCCCAAACAGGCCATAAGAAAACTACACCTGAAATCAAGAAACCAGAATAGAAAGTTCTTTTATTTCATGTTTTTCTTATAAAAATGTTGAATGTGTTGGAAACTGCAGGGAGTACTTCGAAGCAAACAATTCCTCCAGGAGTTGTTTACTTTCAGCATGCATATGTTGGAAATCTGATCAGTATTGTATGTTGGGGAACTAGATGCAACAGATGCTACTATGGGCATTAAAGGTTGTTCCCTTAATGCCTTCTGGTGTGCCAGGTGGAGATTGATCCAACCAAGTAGCATTTCATATCCAAAGAATAAAAGGACTGCAGATAGACTTTGTTATTCTTGATGCGAGGCCACACAAGTTGATTGAGGGTTGCTTAAAACTTAAAGATAGTTGGGATACTGCTTAGATGATGGTACTGGTGGTGGTATGGATCTTAGTATCGCTTTCATGCTTTAATCCAATAACAAAATGCTGAGCAAAACAAAATATATTTCGATGCAGATAAACAATGCCTCTTTTACAAGGCCTTGTTCGGAATCAAGGAAAAGAAAATAGAATTTGGTAAATCCATGGATTTCAGGAATTACTTTCATTGCTTTAAAGAGAGTCTCGCATTTTGTGGATTTGCCAAGTCTTTAGTTTTTTTAGGGATTTGGGCTTTTGTAAAATCCGTGGATTATGGCGGTGTGTATTTGGGAGATCCATAGATTTGGCAAATAATCCCTGGATTTTTCCCTTTACCAAATTCCTCACCCCAAATAGGCCATACGAAAACTAAACCTAAAAGGTCCCCCCCCCCCCCCCCAAAAAAAAAATGAAGGAAAGTGCACCATGTTCTAGCCGAGTATAATGGACTGCACTCACACACACATCACATGGTGTACATATATTTCAATCTAGACCACCCAGGTAGCTTGATCTCACTATGCGTAGGGCATGTCACAACTATTAGACCAACACAATTTAGTACCAGATGGTCATTGTCATCATCATCTAAGATTGTCTCAACCAAATGGAGTCAGCTACATGAATCAGGTTCCACCATTCCACACTATCAAAGATCATATACACGATTAAACCATAGGTTATCAAGTCTTTTCTTATTACCTCCACCCACGGCCTTTTGGGCATTCCCCTTGCCCTTTTAGAGCTTCCAACTTGAACCAACTCCCTCTTTCTAATTGGTGTAGTTCTTGGTCACCATCGTGAATGGTCAGACCATCTAGAGTCTACTCCTTCATCTTATTACCTATTGGTATTTGGTGTTACTCCTAAGTTCCCTCCAATGCGTTCATTCCCAGTTCTAATCCTTCCTCATTTCAATTATGTCATCCTATGAACACATTGTTCCTTAATCAGCCAACATTTTGTCCCATAAAGTATGGGTGGTCTAATAGCTATCCTATAAAATTTCCCCTTCATTTTGATTAGTATGCAATGTCACATAGAACCCTAGGGGCACAACTCCACTTCATCCACCTAACTCTACCTCTATGAGCAACATCCTTCTAAATATCTAAACTCTCATGACTTTTTTTTTTTTAAGAGGTAACAGAAAATCTTATTACAAAACTCGCATGACACTGGGAAAGAATACAACCCAAGCAACAAGAAATTAAAGAGACCCAGGTGAAAGGCCAACCGAAGCTGCCTTAACATATATAACCCATCCCGAGACCAGATTCCTTACTTTAGAAATGGCCACAAAATCTCTGTTATATTTCTAAAGCATAAATCATTCCTAGCCTTTCAAATAACCTAAAACACTACCATGCTTCACAGTCTCCAAATAGCTTTGCCGGATTTGCCTGTTGCACCACTGTGCCAAGCCCAAAGCAACTCCTCCACGAACTTTGGAATAACCCAATTGGTGTGCAACAAACTGGAGAAGTACCACCAAATATTGGTGGCGAACTGGCAATGAATGAACAGATGATCGATTGATTCCTCACTCCCCATACACATAAGATACATGTTGGGGAGGATCATTGCTCTTCGTTGAAGGTTGTCAATCGTGAGAACTCGTTTCCGTCCTACCAACCAAACGAAGGTCACGACCCGACCCCCCCCCCCCCCCCCCCCCCCCCCCGGTAAAACCAATGAGGAAAGGGATGTGGAGGACCCGAGTTTTGAGGCATCGCAGAACTGAAAGTGAATAATGATCTGACCGAGAATTCATCGGAGGGGTGATTCAACCAAAGGATCTTATCTTCCTCTTGAACCATCGGCATGTAATTTTTAAGAAGATCCAGAAGGCTAGCTAGATCCAGAATTTCCGCCTCCGATAAGTTCCTTCAATAGGGAGGAAGCCAAACCACAGCATCCCCCACCACAGTGAAGAAATCAACCACACGAACGAATCAATTGGACACTAGGTGAGCTAACACTAGATACAAATTCTGAAGCACGGTATTGCCACACCAAACGTCGACCCAAAAGCAAATCCGAGTTCTGTTGCCAAGCTGAAAAGCAAGACCTCTATTTACTAGATGCTGAGTGCCTATGATTGCTTTCCACACAGAAGAGGCTCTCATGAATCACCAACCCCAATTTGGGAAATGGCCATTTTGGGGTACTTCTTGGTCAACAATCTTAGCTAGTTCCTCATTTCCACTCCTATTATTACTAAAATAGTAGGAAAATACTAAGGGCGTGTCTAGATTCTTGGAATCCATGGTAATACATTGTAAAACTTTAATTATTACTCCTTGTAGCTGGTTGCATAAACCAGTCTGTCAAATCCTAGGAATGCATCCGAATGCAGTGGGCGGAGGGGCTTTGATGTGGCACAGTTTCGTGGACCCCATGATGATGTATGTGTTATATCCACACCGTCCATTCATTTTGCGAGAGCATTTTATGGAAATATACGAAAAAATGAGCCAAATCCAAAATGAAAATTGACCACACCACATAAGCAGTTGGGAATTGGGATTGAACGCCTGCCATTAAAAAGCTCTTGTGGCCCACATAAGTGTCAGATGAAGCTGATATTTAGGGTCATGCCCTGAAATAATATTGTAAAATTGATGGACGGTGTGGATATAACACGTATTAGGCAAGTTTTATCCGCACGTCTATTCAGGGAAGCACATTACAATCCGATAAAAAAATTAATGCCTTAGGGAGGTGTTGTACATTCAGCTTTACTTTTGACTACCATGGTAATGGTAATCATTATCTTTTTACAGTGGACCACACCACATTACAGTGGATTCCAAGAATCCAAACACGCCCTAAGAAACTTGTTCAACTCTAACTCTAACTATAAAAACTAAAGCAAATGACTCCTAACGTAGTCCACCATGCAAATTTAGATCATCGATCTTGCATAAGCTCACTTTAGACACTCAAAGTGGTTCAAATCTTCGAAATACAAGGTTAGATGGTCCAAATCCTTGATCATAACCTTTTGATGGGCCCAATGTTTCATTGGACATCTTGTGTGGCCTGTATGCATCAACTAGCTAGTAAAGACCAAGTGGAATGGTGATAATGGTGACAATGATGATATGATGACTATGGTGGCGGCAGTAATAAATTGAATAATTTATCAGAATCCAATGGGCAAAATAAAATGTAGAACCAAATGAGGAGGAGGATCCAGTCAATGTACTTTTTTCTTGGCTGTTTTGTGTTTTTGCAGGGAGGTGACAAGGGGTCACCTCCAGCTTGGTTTGTCTGTTTTTGGTTTTCTTTTGGTGAATAAAATCAGTAGTCATCCTTCACAAAATATAGTATCCCATATTTATTAATAATTTATGCCTGAGAACTTCAATCACTGCTGTTTCATGTGAAAGAAAGGAACAATATATGTGGGTGTTGAAGATAGGTTCAATGCAAAGCACCCAAAATACACCACCAATTCAGCAAAAGAATTGTCTAACCTACCAAAGTCAACATAAATTCGAACACAAAATACAACAAATTCAAGAATCACAGGATCCTAAAACCGAGTCTTTGCACAGTTAAGGGCCTGTTTGGTTGCAGAGTCCAGATTCTAGAGAAAATCCAGATTCCAATGTTGGAATCCAAAATTGCAGAAACTGGATTGGAAACTCAGATTACATCTGGAACTTGCTTTTTGGTTGAAAACTGTGTAATCCAACCGTTGCTTGCGGCATGGCCCACTTGGGCTTCGAATCCGCATGAGAACTTGACCCCTGGCCTATAGTAGTCCCACAAGACAGATGGCCGGATTGGATGACAAATAAACATTATAGTGGGCCCTAGGAAGTTTTTAATGGTGTACGTTCAATCAACACTGTTTTCCTGTGGTGTGGTCCACTTGAGATTTAGATCTGCCTCATTTTTTGTCTAATGCCCTTAATTGAGATCTCAAAATGGATAGACCGCGTGGATATAAAAGGCGTACATCATAGATGTAAAACGCATACATCGAGGTGGGCACCACCCTAGTGACGCTCACTTCCGCCTATTTTCCCTTTTGTAGAAACGCCCCCCTACACCGTTTCTACTAATTCCGATTCCAGCCGATTTAGGTTTCCAAGTGGAATCCTGTTTGGCTGGAATTTGCCGCCAAACACACCAGTTAAAATTGGATTCTACTGGAATCCAGATTTTAAGCTGGAAACAGGTTGCCAGATGCCAACCAAACGGACCCTAACTCTGGTTTTCAGTTCTGAAAAATGGGGCCAAGAGTTCAGTCCCACTCCATTCGTCTATCTCGAACTACCCTCCATGGACCATGCATTCAGAATCTCCTCAAAATGACAACCCTAACCCTTCAATTTCCGAACAACAGATAGATGGTTTACAAGAGAAATACAGCAGCGGTCCACACTTAACTGAAAAATGAACCAAAGATTAGTGGCTATGACCTTCTAATCTGGGACTCTGGGGCATGATCCATCCAGACTGGTGTGAAACAGATCAATGGTCTCGATCACTGAAACACGGGCCCCACTTGTCAGAACAGTAAACCTAAGTACACTATGCAAAGCCCGTATAATTCATCATACCATCAGTTCAACTAATAATTAACGACTCAAAGTACCTGCAAAAAGATTCAATCATACTTCTACAGAAAAATACCTCAAATCAGATCTTCCCAGAACTAAAGGCAGAAAATGAAGAAATGAGAATCAAAGGAAGAGATAATACCATCAGAATTCTAGAATTACATTACAAGTTCCTGATTTTCAGTAGTAAAATAGGGAAATGAAAGAAAAAAAAATCGATAAAATAAATGAAATCTCGGCAAACAAAAGAAATGTCAGAAATTTTCCATTAAAAATCCTGATTTTTCAGCAGTAAAAGAGGAGAATGGACACAAAAGGAGGAGATGATAATTCAGCCAAAAAAATTTCGGAAAAAAAAGAAAAGAATCGAGTTAAATTCGTCGGATTTTTTAGCAGGAAAAGGGGGAAATTGAACAGAAGAAAGCAGATCTCACCATAGGGAAAGATTACGGTAGAAAAAATGCCAAAAAATCGTTCAGAAACGCGATTTCGTACGGATTCAGATGACAGTAGATGAGGATTGGAAGAATCGAAGGAATCTAATCAAGAGAAAAATGAGAGAAAACGCACCTGCAGAGAAGGAAAGAATCTCTCCCTCTCTCTCTCTCTCTCTGCTGTTTGAAGGAAGAAAAGCTCAGAGGCGTGGAAAGGGTCTCTCTCTCTTCTCCGACTCTCTCGCTTACGGAAAGGAATTTTTACTTCAGCGCGCTTGATGAAGAGACGTTCGTCGACCAGTAACTGACACGTGTCATGTGTTGTGGTAGATCAAGACCGTCCATCTACTAGGCCTCTCCAGAAAAATGGCTCAGTTTAAAAAAAAATGGTGTATAGTCCTGAACCGATGGGCCTCCGAATTAAAATCGACGGTCGAGATACCATAGTGTTATATATGCTTTTCCAGGAAGGTAGTACTCAGGAAGTCCCGATAGGTGGACGGATCGGATCCAATCTCAACCGTCCACGTGTCATCCGCCTGGGGACGAAAGTCGTTTTCTTGTCAGAGCGCCAGATCAGCATTGCGTTTTGAGATGCATTGGGCAACTCTCTTGCACGACTTAAAAGAGAGCGGATTAGGTGAGACCCCGGCCTCACCTAAGAGGGTGCGGCCCTTATCGTGAGTTTGCTGTGGGGCCCACCTTGATGTATGTATTATGTATCCATGCCGTCCATCCGTTTTTTCACATCATTTGAAGGTATTATACCAAAAATTAAGCAGATCCAATTATCAGGTGAACCATACCATGAGAAACAGTGGTGATTGCCTGTCCTACCATTAAAAACTTCTCAGGGCGCTCCTTAATGTTTATGCAGTGTTTATTTACCATCCAATCTGTGGATAAGGTTAAATGAGACTGGATTAAGGTAAAAAACAAATATCAGATTGATCCAAAGCTCTTGTGGCCCAGTAATGGTCAATCACCACTGCTTCTTATGCTATGGTCCACCTGATCATTGGATATGCATGATATTTGGTTTAATGCCCTAAAATCATGTGCATAAACATTTGGACGGTGTGGATACATAATATATTCATCAAGGTGGGCCCCACGGTAAACCTACGTAAGGGCCGCACCACCTTGCGTGAGTCCGGGGTCGCACCTAATCCGCTCCCGACTTAAAAACGGTGGTGACACTTCAACCCAACACTTATGCCTGTTTGTTTTCAATTCCCTGAAGTAAATACACATGGTAAACAGGTGATGACAAACAGTTCATTTCACTGCACATCTTTCAATGATGACAACTCACGTTTGCTTTTTGTGCACGGGAAGAATGAATTTTTTTGTGGAGCTACCTATGATATACATGAATTACCCACTCCTTCCATCCACTTTGACTGGTAATTTTAGCCGCTAAACACAAAATTAAGAAAAATCTAAAACTTAAGTAGACCACACCATACAAAACAATGGGTTGAATGCCGATCGTTAAAAACCTTTTACAACTATGATTTCCTAGGGTGTGGGTCACTTGAGGTTTAGATTTATCTGTTTTGTTTTTTTTGTAATAGCCTAAAATATTTTGATAAAATGAATGAACGATGTAAATATACCACGGACATGACGGTGTAAATATGTCACGTACATCACAATTGAGCCTACGAGAATATACATCATTCATAATCGAAGCCTTTTTACATTGAGAAAATTCACGTTAAATCAAACATAAGGAAATAATAATCATTATCTTTTTACACTCACTTACTTGCATTTACCCTTACTTAGAATAATTGCAACACAATCGGACTATCCAAAAATCGCCGACCCAATGGTTATGGAACGCAGTTTGGCTAGTGACGCTGCCACTTGCCTGGCTAGCGATCGGTGCTCTGTAGGCCCACCATGATGTATGTCTTTTATCTGTGTTGTCCATCCATTTTTTCATATCATTTTAGAGATTGATCCCAAAAAATAGGTGGATCTAAATATCAGGTGGACCACATTATAGGAAAAAAATATTGATGGAATGTCCACCATTGAAAATCTCTTAAGGGCTCACCGTAATGTTCATTTGACATCCAACCTGTTGATTATGTCATACAGACCTAGATGAAGGGAAAAAAGAAATATCAGCTTAATCCAAAATTTTTGTGGCCCCCAAGAAGGTTTTTCCGGCATTCAATCAACATGGTTCCCTGTGATGTTGTCCACTTAGAGATTTGGATCTGCCTAGTTTTTGGGCTCATACCATAGAATGATATGGAAAAATGAATGGACTACTGGGATGAAACATATACATCATGATGGGGCCTACAGTGCATGGACCACTAATCATGGCTGGTGGCATGGACACTAGCCAATCGGCATTCACAATTATGGAGCATATCATAAAGGTTGGAATGCTCGTGAGATTTACATTCTTCTTTAATTAAGGTTTGTCTGTTTTCCAAGTTTTTAATTGTGTGGTGACATCACTTACCTTTTAGTATTTTTGTCACAACAATTTTCTTTACCTAATTATTTTAGGTGTATTTGACGCTGATTCATTGTGCTGTTGTTCTCTCCTAACCAAATACCTTAAAAAAGAATAATAACTCATTTACTTTGAATTACATTAAAAATTAGAAACCAAATAGGTGGAGAAAGGATTCAATGCTTCTCAAGGTAGGGTTCATTTCCTAGGCGAGGGCATGGGATGAGTCAAATAAGTCGTTCACAAGCTGAACTTGTAAGAGGAGAACAACAAAAGAAAAAACTTTTATTTTGCAAACTATTTCGTAATTGAAATAAAAAGTGTCATTTCAGTAATTGAAATGAAAAGTGTCAACATTATGGTTTTACCACAATCAAACCAAACACACGAACCGTTGATTAAATGCAAGTGCAAATATATTAAGAAGATAGGTGAAGAAATTTTTATAAGCATGGCATTTTTTCAGTGTTATTGTGAAAATATCAAACCAAATAGTGATGTCAACGTATTTTGGTAATGACATGGCATTGAACTAATGTAAAAATACCATCATTATAATATTACCATCCGTAAACTTGGAATTGGTGGTCAAATACAAATGTTGTTGGTAGATAAGTAATTGATAACCATTACACATTTCCTTTACATTATGGTAACAATTATTGAAACATATTTTGAAGAGGGACACCCATTTCAAATCATGAAATCCTATTTGGAGCAAGTCATAGGCCTCATGGAAGATCATCACGAATTGAAGAAGATGAGGCAATTGATTTTGCCTGAGGGCTAATTGGCCAGCTTCCTCAATTCGATCTTCATAGCAAGCCACGCCAAGAATGTAAAGATCTTATGGTCGTTGATTCATGGCCATGACATGAGCTTCAAGAGGATATTGAAATCTATGCAGATGTTGTCGTGCTTTTGGCCTCTTCATACTCAGTATCTTGATTAAGCAAAACACCTTCATCAATAGGTGGGAAATCCGCCAATGGAGTTAAGTGTCTTGAAGTAGAGAGTTAGATACTAAACCTCAACCTCTCTGTTATTATTTATAATAAAACCCACTAATATTCAGCCTTTGATTAAAAGGCAACATTCATACAAAAGGAAACTAAATAAAGAAAAGATCAGAGCGATCCACTAGATTAGAGAGTTCACTTCTCCAACGGATGTGGGCCGGGATTCATGGATGTTTCCGCTTCTCCTTTAACACTCCCCCTCAAGCTTGAGTTAAAACTGTCGGAAAGGCCAAGCTTGGACAAAATAATCAGATGACGATCTTTTGGTAGTGTTTTGGTAAACACATCGGCAAGTTAGTCAGATGTGCAAACATAAGGAGTAATAATTTCTTGAGACTTAATTTTTTCCCAAATGAAGTGACAGTCTACCTCGATGTGCTTTGTGCGCTCATGGAAAACCGGATTATTGGAAATATGAATGGCAACTTAATTATCACACATCATCTGCATTGGAGTAGGAGGAGGGAAACCAAGCTCTTTTAAAAATGTTTTAAGCCATAGCAATTCACATGTGGTATGGGCCATAGCACGGTACTCGGCTTCGGCACTGGAACGAGCCACTACAATTTGCTTTTTGCTTTTCCATGTGACGAGGTTACCTCCAACAAAAGAACAATAGTCAGTTGTAGATTTTCGGTCATCTTTCGAACCGGCCCAATCAGCATCAGAGAAAGCAAGAATGTTCAGATGTTCATGTTTAGAATAAAGAAGACCTTTGCCAGGAGAGCCTTTGAGGTAAAGAAGAACCCGATATGCGGCATCCATATATGAAACTAGAGGTGAATGCATAAACTGACTGAGGACACTCACAACATGAGAAATATCAGGCCGAGTTATCGTGAGATAAATGAGTCGCCCTATAAGACGTTAATAAGGTCCAGGATCAGAAAGGGCCTCACTATTGTGTGAGGTGAGCTAATGGGTAACTTCCAGTGGGGTGTCAAGAGGCTTACAAGCATACCTGCCTCAGTGAGTAGGTCCAGCGTATATTTCCGCTGACACAAGAAAGTCCCATGGCGAGAACGAGCAATCTCAATACCCAAAAAATAACACAGAAAGCCCAAGTCTTTCACCTCAAAAGCACAGGAAATGTGAGATTTGATGTTGGATATGGCAATAGCATTGTCACCCATAACGATAATATAGTCAACATACACGGAGACAATTGTAATTCCACCGTCTGTGCGTTTTCAAAAAATCAAATGGTCAGAGCTACACTGATGGAAACATGCATTTCACATGGCATGTGTAAACTTGTCAAACCATGCCCGTGGGGATTGTTTGAGACCATAGATGGACTTGCGAAGGCAACACACTTTCTTTTCCTCCCCCTGACGATGAAAGCCAGGTGGAAGGCTCATATAAACTTCCTCATGGAGATCACCATGTAAGAATGCATTCTTGATATCAAGCTGATGAAGAGGCCAGCCCAAATTGGCTGCCAGAGATAAAAGAACCCGTATGGAGTTCATCTTTGCTACCGGTGCAAAAGTTTCAGTATAGTCGATGCCATAAGTCTAGGTAAACCCTTTTGCAACAAGGCGAGCTTTATATTGATCAATAGTACCATCAGGGTTATATTTCAGAGTATATACTCATTTGCAACCCACAAGATGCTTTCCTTTAGGAAGATTATCGAGCTCCCATGTATGATTTTTTTCTAAAGCATCCATTTCTTCCATCATGGCATGTTTCCAATTCGGTTGAGCTAAGGCAACATCTACCCGGGTGGGAATGGAAGTAGAGTCTACACTAGCAATAAATGACCTGTATGATGAAGAAAAAGAATGATAAGAAACAAAGTGGTGGATAGGATGAGAGGTGGAAAAGGGAAGTACCAGTACATGGTGTAGATGGAGATCCCACAATATCTGATGTGGTGATGGTAGTGAAGAGGCGCTTCTCATCGATTGTAGCGTAGATGGATGAGAACTCAAATAATCATGTAGGTGAGAGGGTCTAGTGATGGGAGGAGTAGAGTGGCGTGGAATGGAAGGAGGAGGAGGAGGCAGTGGTGGTGGTGGAGAGGGAGTCGTGACAGAAGGAGAATCCATCGTAGGATGAAGGATGGAGGATGGAGAATCAAAGAACGGTGTAGGAGTGACAAGAGAAGAATGACTTGAGGACATTGGAGAAGAAAATTTGAGTGACTCAAAAAATGTGGCATCAAGGGTGACAAATAGTCTGCCAGTGGTTGGATTGACAAATTTATAACCTATTGGGTAGGAGAATACCCAACAAACATGCATGGAATGGATCGCTGAGACAATTTGGTGCGGGAAGGAGAGAAGTCATGCACATAAACAGTGCACCCAAAGACGCGAAAGGGAATAGTAGTAACATGATGTACCTTCTTGAAAAGAGAGATTGGAGTCTGAAAATTGAGAGCCGAATGAGGCAATCGATTCACCAGGTAGCAAGCAGTGAGAACTGCATCTCCCCAATATTGTTTGGGAACATGCATCTCAGTAAGGAGACACTAAGTAATCTTGAGAAGTTGTTGATTTTTTCGCTTGGATGTCCCATTCTGCTGAGGTGTCAAGGCGCAGGTAGTAGTGGATTCAATGCCATGTTGGTGAAGATAAGTGAGAAAAGAAGTGGAAAGATATTTACCACCATTATCACAATGAAGCATTTTGATTTTCGCACAAACTGATATACCAACCAAGTATGAAAGGATTTAAATATTTCAAATACTTCGCTTTTATGTTTTAGGAGATAAATCCATGTCATTTTGGTAGAAGCATCCATAAAGGAAACAAAGTAACGAAAGCCTATAGAAGAGGGAATAGGGGAAGGTCCCTAGACATCAGATTGAATATAAGAGAACATGGGAACAAATTCTTTATTTAAAACCAGAGGAAAAGAAACATGCCTTTGTTTGGAGAAAGCACATGTACTACACTGAAAATTTCGATTGTTTTGCTTGGAACATAAAGAGAGAAATAAGCTACGTAAAACTAAAAAAGAAGGATGGCCATAACGGCAATGCCATCGATAAACATCCTCATGATCAACAGAAATATGATGAGCAGCAGCCCTGAGGTGCACACCTTCATCAAACTGGTAGAGGCCATCGTCTTCACGACCACCACCAGTCATCTTCCACGTTATGAGATCCTGAAATAAACAGTGAAAAGGAAGAAAGATGGCTACACAGTTAAGTTGCTTGGTTAAGGTGGCTACAGAAAGTAAATTTGATGATAGCCCATGAACAAGAAGGGTGTTGTCAAGAGTGACAGTAGAGGATAGAGGAATGGAACCCATCCCAATGATGAGGGTAAGATTTCCATTTGCTAACTTGACAGAACCTAAGATGAACTGGAGGTAAAGTGGGAGAAAAGATCAGACATACCCGTCATATGGTCAGTGGCCCTGGTATCAATGACCCAAGGCTGAGACGAAGAAACAGTGGTGGATCTACCTTGCACAATCAGACTGAAAATAGCCAAAGATTTAGAAACAGATAAGATGGCTTTCTGAGCCGTGAGGCGTTCATATTCCTTTTGTGGGACCTGGACCATGGTGGGATAGGAGTCAAAAGGGGTTTCTTCATATTTAGTAGCAGAGAGATAGGCACCACGTCCAGTAATCGAGCGACCGTGCCCACGAGAAAGGCCCCCACGCATGAGAGGTCGTCTATGAAATATCCAGCAAGTATCCACCATATGATTTGTGTGCTTGCAATGAGTGCAAAAAAGATGATGTTAGGCACGTCCTCGAGTGCCACGACCACTGACACGACCACTTGCCACGATCAGTAAAAAAAAAGAACAAGAGGTATTAGCCTGTAAGGCAGACTGAGTAAGGGAGACAGGGGAAATCATGACCTGTTTCTGTTTTTCTTATCGGGCTAGTGTGGCATAGACCTGGTTCAAGGTCATATTTTCAGCATCACGAATAATCTGGTGTCGGATTCCATCATACTCGTCTTTAAGGCTATGCAAAAATTTAAAAATGCATCGTCACTCTTGACGTTTCTTGATTAGAACCACATCCTTAACATAGTAAGTGTCTTCCTCATCATGATAGGCTAGCTCTTCCCATAAACTTTGTAGTTCAGCATAATACTCAGTGAGACTCTTGTCATCTTGTTGTAGAGAGGCAATCTCCTTTTCCAATTAAAAAATGCGTGCCATATTATGCGCATCACTATATAGCTCTTTGACAGTATCCCATATTTCTCTAGACGTCTTAAGGAAGAGAAGACCATTGCGGACATTATCATCCATAGAATTCCACAGCCAAGACATGACAATCATGTCATCTGATTCCCACTCTGCTTTCTTTAGATCATCTTTAGAACAAGAGAGAGACCCAGTAATGTGGCCAAGTTTCTGCTTGCCGCTAATGAATATGCGGACAGCTTGTTACCACTGAAGAAAATTGGGCCCTGTGAGAGGAGATGAGGTGATCCATAAACCAGGATTATCTGAATGGTGAAGTTCCATTTCAGTAGAGGTCGATGATTCGGTAGCCACGAGGGGAGAAAAGAAAGGCAGAGGCACTTGGATGAGATAGAGGACGTGTGGAGGAGCAAGAGTTAGGGTATTGAAGAGGTGAGTTAGTACTTAGGATGTGGGCCGTGGTAAGGTTGGTAGAGGGCGGGCATTGGAGGATGAGACTTCTAGGAGGATGAGGGCTGGCAAAAAAACCATTTAAGAATTTCGATCGAAGTTCGGTTCACATGCCGTCTATGAATGAAACATAGCTTATGCCTTTTCACTTATCAAAGCATTAGTCAGTCGCGCAAATAATTCCAACCGTGCAAAGAGATAGACCTCACCATAAGGATTGCAGGTCGTGTAAGTGATGGGTCGAGCTGAGGTGGCTACGAAGAGGGTGGCAAGTGGAGGCGGCTGCGAGAGGAGGCGGCGAGTGGAGGTGGCTGTGAGGAGGGCAGCAAGTGGAGGCGAGGGTTGTTGCGAGCAAAGCGGCCGTCGGAGAGGTGGGTGAGAGCAGGGGGTGCGAGTAGGGGGCGCGACGAGCGGGGCGACGCAGGTGGCGTGGCTGCAAGCAGGGGGCAGGGGCTGCGGGAGTGGCGAAGGGGGGCGAGCGTTGGTGTGGCTACCAGCAGAGGGTGGGGGCTAGCAATGAAGGGTTTTGAGTGATGTGGAGGGCAGATGGCTGAGAGTGGTGGCCGGACAGTGGAGGGCCAGACGGCGGCGGGTTTCCTTTAGGAAGGTTGAAGGTAGAAGGGAGGTGGTACCATCTTGAAAAGGGAGGGGGCTAGGGTTTTGAGAAGAGGGTTTGGAGAAGGAGGGTTTGGAGAATGAGGGGCTAGGGGAGCTAGGGTTTTGAGAAAGGGATTTTGAGAAGAGAGGGGCTAGGGTTTTGAGAAAGGGGGGCTAGGGTTCTCTGATACCATCTTGAAGTAGAGAGTTGGATACTAAACCCCAACCTCTCTGTTGTTATTTATAATAAAACCCAATAATATCCAGCCTTTGATTAAAAGGCAACATTCATACAGAAGGAAACTAAATAAAGAAAAGATCAGAGCGGTTCACTTCTCCAACGGATGTGGGTCGGGATTTGCGGATGTTTCCGCTTCTCCTTTAACAAAGTGATCCATCAGAATATTCCTTATCAACATGATTGTCGATGAGACCGGGCAGCCGTGTAACTAGAAATGTCTCTACTAAGACAACCAGAATCTGACAGCATTCGATGTCATTAGAAAGATCGAAAAATCTATGATCGGTGATGCTCTGAAATTCAACATGATGGAGAAAAACAAGCTGGTCGAGGGGGCCATGGAAGAGATGTGAAGTATCAGAAGAGGAGATAATTCTTAGGAGAAGTAATCAAAGCCATCAATCATGATAATGACGACAACGATGATGATGTAACTATCTAATTAAGCTTGGATCTCTTAGATTTTAATTAAGTAAAGTGGAGATTTTTCGCTTAATTCAATCGAAGTAGTTTGTGTGTATGGGCATATTCATTCATGGCACACAATAATCATCTCAGTTGCATAGCTACTAAATCTGGCTTTAAATTGATTTTTCTCATCCTTGCTCTTAATTCCAAATCCTGAATCTGCTCATGAATATACAGCTAGTTGAACACTTCATTAATTCATCCTTTTATAATAATTTGCTCAGTTGTGTCATCCTTTTGTGCAACAATTTTTGTAAGAAGAATATTTTGTTGGACACTGATGTTAATCCATGATTGAGCATTCAAAACAAGTAAGAAACTTGGTATTCTAATTGGGTTTTATTAGATTTTGATTAAAGAATAATAGAAGATGGTAATTTAATCCTTTTGTTATGTGTTAATCTGGGATGACCCTAAAGGCTGCACGGTCAAAGCTACACACGAGTGTTACTGACATTCTTTATCTTTACACCCAAGCGCTCAAGTGCTCGGTTGACAATATTAATACTTCACTACCCTCAGCCGCTTATTGGGCTCGAACGGTCGAAGCACTACAGTACCCGATCGATCACATTAGACTTGAGTGGTCGGTTTTCCCTAATTGCCCTGACCGCCCGCCTCGAACTTGAGTAGTCGATTCTCTCTCTCTTTTATTTTACAACCGACCCATGATGACTAAGCTCGTCGGCTGCTTACATCCAACTGAACATTGTTTTCCGAGCACTACCATCTAAACAACCGAGACTCAATTGACGTGCTCCGCAAGTCATGAGATTCGCCTCTCCGGGTTATTATGAGAGATATCCTGTAACAACCCGAAATTTCGGCACCCGAGTACGGAGACTCTGATCCCGAGTTCCTGAGTGTTAACTAAATAAAATGCTATTTTAGGAATGCCACACGTGGAAAATGCACCCCCGTGTGTCCTCAATCAGATTTATATTCATTCCATTCACAAATAATCAAAGTAATACATTTTAATTAGCGGATCATAAGCAAAGCGGAGGTAACTAAATCTAAAAATATAGGGCTAACACCCTAGATGAACAATTCAATCGCAGTGTAAGCCCATATGAGAATTATACGAATCACAATAGATGTAATAGGAAGGAAAAATACAACTACCAAGAGGGACGAAGCTAGAAGACTACTAAGGCGCCTGTGCGCCACCAACTGGTTCTATTCTTGAGACATCTGCATATGTCAAATAGAAGGCGTCAGAACGCCAACATAGTGAAAAAATAACCCCAAGGTTAGACTCGGGATATTTAAATTATAAACAGGTTTATATAAGTATATTATTCTTAAGCGTGTTGTCAAATCAATCAAGTTTAGGTAATGTCCACATACAAATCATATATCATCCTAGGCTAGTTGATTAAATGCATGGATGTCATGATTCCGCACACAATGCATGTCCCGGGCAAGCCCTGGCCCGACCAACTGGTATTAGAATCCACAGTCCACCTGTCTAGCAGGTCGTAAGTCGTGACTGAGTACACAGCCCGGATGACACAGAGAAATGACATGAGGTGCTCAAGATAGCGCTGACGCCACATCAAGCAACCAGGCTACACGAGTCCCCCTCAAATGCAATGTCATGTATGCATGATTAATTAAAGTATTTATTAGTCCAATTCATCCAGCAAATTGGTGAAGCCAGAATACCACATCGTATCGTAAAGTCTAACCGGGACTATCTGGCTCCCTGTGATGCGTAACCAATCATCGCCAGTAACCCCTCGATCCAAAGTTGAGTTATCCTACCATGAAAGCCTGGTTCGACCGTAACTCGTCAGCCACGACCAAATCAAAGTGGAAGTTCTCATATCCCAAATATCAAATACGATTAATTTATTCAGAGGTGCGGGCGTTTCACTCGGAATTATCCCAATGCACACCCGGGTCGTTCGAATGGTGCACAAGCACGCAAACATTGGCCAAGATCACATTTGTCACAAGGGCCATTCGAACAACAATCGGTCACCCCTATCAATGCTCACCGGTCACTACGGGGACGCACCACCCCAGCGTAGGCCGATAGCTCAAACACGGTGTCCCATACCACCATGCCTGGCTCATGAGACTTGGTGGATCGAGTCGCAATATGGTTTTAAGTGGACTATTCATAGTGGGAACGATGGTATTCTAGATTCCATAGGATGTGATTCAAGAATGAAATACAAAAATGATTAACTCTGAATTGGGACTTATTCGATGGACCCAAGTGGACGACGACAAACCAACAATGGCCACTATCGGTCGACCGTGTCCCGCTTGGTCGATCAAATAAGTCCCTGACTGCCAACCCAGTGGCAGGCAGTACACTATATCAACGGTTTTCAGAGCTTAATCCAAAGCAACGGATACCTTATTATAATAGCAATTTAGGTTATTAAATACCTAATCATAAACATATCTAAGCACCTGGCCAGACCGACTAGCCCGACCTGATCCAAAGGACCCGGATGACCCAGGGCGCCACATACATTCACAAGTATAGATATATTACAATATTGTAAAATTTATATCATTCAGGCATTTCATCGAGCATGTTATCAATCAAACAACTATAGAGGCATTTCATCGAACATGTTATGCACACATCAACAATTAACGTATAAATTCAACCAATCATTAATTAAGATTTGTCGAGAGTAAGCTTGAGGGTAGATCTTCACTTTGGAATCGATAATTACTCGATTCGGATGAGGCCGGAGCGATCCAAATATGGTCCGAATGCCGAAAATTGGGGAATACCTCAATTACCTACAATGAATCACAAATCTAGTGTTAATCAATTAAGGTTTAATCTAATTAAGTGTTTAATTAGGGTTTAGGGTTTTGATATCTCAGATTTGGAAAAATCCCAAATCGATTCAACGAATCGGGGCCCAAATTCGGTGCACCGTCGGAATCCCAACGGAGTCAAGCTTGGTTATAGCTTCTACAAAGCGTGGGCCACACCCAGTCGATGACCGGGATCCCAAATCCTAGCAAGAGGAACCCTAGGGTTAGGGTTCCGTCGGAAACAAATAGGGGTTTTTAACCCTAATGGTCCAAAAATGAAGAAAATGGAAGGAAGAGGAAAAGAAAAGGTAGCTGAACACCTTACCTAGCATGAGGAGGAGAATCCGACCCAAAGCCACCGGATTTTGGCTGGAGAAACGCGAGAATGGAGGTGGAGGCCGGAGAGAGCTCGGAAATTCGAGATTTCCACGGTTGGAGGAGGATTTGAGGAAGAAAGGAGGTTTGAGAAGGGAGGAAGAGAGCTAGGAGGGCTTAGGAGCAAAGGGAAGAAGAAGAGGAAGGAGAGAATGAGAGAAAGAGAGAAAGAAATGAGAAAGAGAGAGAGAATGGGGTTTGAAACCCCCCTTTTAAATCCGTCCAGCCGTGACCGGTCGGCCGGTTGCAAATCCGGTCGGCCGGATCCCTCTGTCCACCCATTTTTTCCTTCAAATGAGGCAGTACAACCGGTCGGCCGATCGCCTAACCGGTCGGCTGGCTACCTAACCGGTCGACCAGTCGTCTAACCGGTCGGCCGGCTACCTAACCGGTCGGCCGATCGTCCCTTAGCCATTTTCTCTGAAAATTTCAAATTTCTTCCCTGCACAGTGAGTTCCCACACAGTCCAGGCTACTTGTTAGCCTTATTTACAAAATAACATTTAAGTAAATGTCATGTTTAAGTAAATTTATGTTTCCATTTACTTTAAGTTATTTATGTAAATAAGGAAGTACCCCCCATTTGGATTCAATAAAAAATACTAGAAAATTGAAATCCCAATAATAAAGATTTTGATTTTCCCCTCCAAGTACAAATCGCAACTTTTTGGCATTTTCAAAACTATAGCGCTTTTAAAAGAGAGGGTTTTTGCCAAATCTAAACCGTTCAAAAAATCTGAAATACCTCAAATAGGCTAAAACACCACGGTCCGGTAAAATATTCATGATGGTCTCGTCGATCTACGTGTGGATTAATAATTCAGGGTTCTTTACTTAGTCTCTACAGACAGCGACATACCCGAGTTAACCCAATCGTTGGAAAACTCTTCCGAACCAATGTGATCTTCCAACTCCTAAACTAATTCCATCATTTCTTTGGTAAAAACATTCATTTTAGTCCCCAATACATGTGAACACACGTCCGGGTACGCCTATAACCGACACACCGAAGGTAATGCCTAAGGACTTCTAATTTCCAAGTTAGTGAAAATCCAGGGCGTTACATATCCGTATTGCGCAGATATTCTCGCTTACCTCTTCAAGGCAATCACGTATCTATCCATGATCATGATCCATCCTGCGTAGGAGATAAATCTCGACAGAATTAGAATCCCACTCAAATACGGTAATAATATACCTTATGAATATCCCTCCATGCTATAATCAAATGTATATACACGAAAATACAAAGACCTACTCCTATTCAGTGATTGCTCTATTATCACTAACTTAGGCATCGGAGGGCCATCAGCCAGAACCCCCGGCGGCCATCCTAACGCTTGGTGGTGCTTGCAGGCTTTCTAGATCTGAGGTCTTCATCTTCGGTCACCAATACAACGGCAGAGATTTGAGTTGGTCCCTGATCAACAAGTTGGTCATTGATCAACATCTGGTGACGTGATTTAGCGTCAACAGATTGGCGCCCCCCGTGGGGCCGACTTGAAACACCTTTGCTATTGTCCTATGTTCTCTCGCCTCAAGTGTAAGGCCTGCGATGTAGTAATAAATCTCGGTAAGACCGAGGTCGATCCACAGGGAAAGAGGTAAACAATTCCAAGTACTCTAATAACTAGAATCTAAGAAGTTTGAGAAGATAGTTTTTCACATAAAATAGAAAAATCTGAAATTAAGAAGAATTAGAGCATCAAGGATCCACTTGTAGTAGTCCAATGCCAATCCATTCATCCAAGTACAACACAATTAGAATCAAAGTCCTATCTCTCATCTAATTGGAAGATATAAAATTCAAGCACAAACAGTCCCACTTAAATCTGGAAATCAGATTTCTAGTTCTAATAAAGCATATAGAACTTGAACTTGTAGCCTTCGGAGTAACAGCCATGCCTATGGACTATGGCATGCTCAAGGGTTACTACAATTCGAATTCAAACAACCCAATCATGGTAATCTCAGAGAATTGCAAGGAACTCATGTCAGAGCACACAAACTCTCACAAAACTTCTAAAAAACCAAACTTTATTTAAACTAGAACTTCAAAATCCAAAATTAAGAAAAGGGTACTTGAAATAAAAGAATTAAAGCATTGGAACCAACTACAAATTTCACCTCTAGCTCTAGCTAAGAGGTTAGCTAAGGAAAAGCATATTAAAACTAGAATTAGAACTAAGAAAAGGAAGAAAAACTAGCTGGAGGAGGCTAGGAAGCCTCCTATGACTTGAACTCCTTGCTTCCCACGTCCTTGCTTGATTTGGAATAGAAGAGAGCACCTCCTTTTATAGTGCAGCAATAGTACAACAACATAGCAGAATTTGTTTCGCTTGGTACGGCTTAACTAATGGTCGGATTGCCTTCAAATTTGATTTGTTGCTTCCTTGTAATGTGATCTTCCTCATAGATGATTTAGATTTCCAAGATTATCCTCTGAATGGGCCCACCAATCATATCACCGACCGTCTCTCAAAATCGCGCACTTCGGGTACCTTCAGAACCAGTCATCTTGCTTTCAACGCTTCGGAGTGTACAGAGGTCGGATTGATCTCAAATTTTGAATATTAGTAGAAAACTTCCTCCTCTACATGATAGATGGATTAGATTGTCCAAAACAATCCTAAAATATGGTCCGAAAATTAGAACACTTAGGGCTTTTATAAACTCTGCGCAGTTGGATCTTTCTGGATGGTCCATCTTTCTTCAACCGGTACGATCAAACCACACATCCTTTTGATCTGAAACTTTTGTGGTTATTCACATATGGATGTGATCTAAAAGATGGTCAAAGTAGATTCTTCATATCATCAATGATGGGTCACCTGGACCGGCCCAGAGTTGAACAGCGAAATCTAGAACTTTCTGGACAGTTCGTATTGTTTTGGCCACCACGGTCAATCCGTAGCTCCAATCGACACGAAACCACTTGAGTTATTTCGGTGTCGAGCTCCTCTTCAACATGGATTTGTTGGATTTCCAAATATCATCAAGATGGGCCCAGAAAACTAGTCCGAAAAATCAAACACGAGAATAGCTTGCTGCCTGAAATCTGGAAGTGAGAAATTGTATGGCCGACCGGTCTTGACCGGTCGGACAGGCTGGCCGACCAGTCTTGACCGGTCTAGACCTGTCTGGCAGGTGTCCAGGGAGTGCAGCCGACCGGTCTTGACCGGTCGGACCCAGTTTTTGCAGTTTTTGTTCTTTCTTTTCTTCTCTCCTTCCTCTCTCTTTGCTTTCTTCTTTCTTTGGTCCACCTTGGACCTTCATCAAAGGCTCCTAAACATGGTCTTTTGGTCTCCAATTGGGTGAAGTTCACTCTCATTCCTACAATCACAAAACATGCATTAGATGGGCCTTTTAAACATGAAAACCATGCATATAATGTGATGTAATTGGTTGGCAAATGTATAAATTGGAGGTTCAACATCCTACAAAATCGCTTCACGAAGCTTCACCAATGCCACCAAGGAAGAAGCACGGATCGAAAGTCACCGCCCAAGCATAATCTATCCAAAGAAACGGGGATCACATCATGGCCCAAACCTAAGCTTCTATAGTGCATACTTGATCACGAACGACATGAGGGGATGCTGCTGCTCTTGCCCCGCCTCCACCACGTCCAGCAATGGATGATCCTATGTGGAGGAACGTTATCGAAGCCGACATTCAAAATATGCGATCGGAGATGCTGCGCTTCGTGGACATTGCAGATCGAATAGAGCGTCGCCTACCACCCCTACCTGCCCTGCAGGAGGGAGGGGCCTCTTATCAAAACCAATCAAGCAGTCGCGCTCCGTCCATCTAACGGGCTCAACCATCTGTGGAGCCCATCCCGCCTCCGTGGCTCAAGGCCATCGACAAATCAACAATACGGGGGGAAGATTCCTCTTCAGTGACCTGCGCCACTCGTTAGATGCTCGACGTCGAAATAGCAGGCAAAACGACATACCAGAAGGGAGCGATCCATGCCTCCGGATCCAACAGAAGTTTCTAGCACTAGTTACACTCCAGACTGGGAGAAAGAATTGGAATATCTGAAGAAAAAGTTTGTCGCGATGGAGCAGTAGAGCACCTCGAGTATACTAACATCTCTACAAGCCATGATCGATCAGACTGAATCGCCCTTCACAAACAAGATTATGCAGGACCCCCGGCCCAAAAACTTCCGGGTGCCTAGCAACATCCCATCCCACAACGGATCTGGAGACCTGATTGAGCAGCCTTGAGGTTTTTTAAGCTTACTTGCAATTGAAGGGGGTTAGTCACGGAATCATGTGCAGAGCATTCTCCCTCACCCTAAAGGGTGCAGCCCTTACCTGGTACCACAATCTGAAGCTGAAATCCATCAGCTCTTTCGCACAACTGTGCACTCTGTTCAGATCATAGTTCATTCGAAGCCGCACGATGAAGAAGACTATCGCTCATCTGGCCACCATGAAGTAGAAAAACTATGAATCCCTTAAGGACTTCCTCGTCCGATTTACATCTGAGGCAGTCCAGGTTGAAGGGTACACCGACGAAGCCGGCCTCCCGACACTTCTTAACGGAGTATGCAACAAGGAATTCAGGTGGGCCCTCGACAAAACCACCCCGAAAATGATGGCCGAGTTCCAGGCCAAGGCCTAGAAGTATATCAACATAGAAGAACTAGTTAAAGCCAGGAGAGAATCTGGGTCGGGCCAAGTGAGAAAAAGAAAAGGCCCGAGGAAAGAAAGAGGAGGGACGATCGGAGGGATCATTCCCTCAGGAAAGGTCCTCTTGAATGACGCTACTCAGAATACACCCTTCTCAACACCACGACTGAAAAGGTCCTAATGCACATCAAGGACCAGAAGTACACCTCTTGGCCACCCAAGCTAAAAGCAGATCCCAATATGCTAGATAAACGGAAGTTTTGTGAATTCCACCAGGACCACGGTCACTACACAAGGGACTGCATCTTTCTGAAGGATGAGGTCAAATCTCTTATCCACCGAGGACATCTCAAATCCTATATAGAACACAACGATCGGTCTCCCAGAAAGCGCGACCGATCCCCAAGACAGACGGACCGTCAGCGACAGGAATCGACACGACAAAAGCAAGGCCATCAGGAAGGAAAGACACAGCTAGAGTCCTTTGAACCCATAGGAGAAATTCATACCATCTTTGGTGGACCAGGAGGAGGAGGAGGCTCCAACATTGCTAGGAAAGCCCACACCAAAAGGGCCCATGAGGCACTCCATACTGAAAGGACAACAAGGCAGCCTGACTGGAAGTAACAGTTGATCACCTTTTCAAAAGAGGATGGCAAGGGAATGCAATTCCCTCACGACGACACAGTCGTCATAACACTGAGAATCGCCAATTATAAGACTCACAAGATCTTGCTCGATACAGGAAGCTCGACAGACTGTCTTAAACACCTCAGCCTTCAATGTCATGAACATCCCTCGAAACCGTTTAAAACCTATCCAGACCACGTTGGTAGGATTCAATGGCAAAACAGTTTAGCTCGAGGGATGCATCGATCTCCCTGTCATCTTCAGAGAGGCCCCGAACAGAATCAACATGATGATCAACTTCCTGATTGTAGATAGGCCTTCAACCTACAACGTCACTCTGGGCCGACCATCCATGGCAGAGCTCAGAGCCTCTATCTCCCCACTCTACTTATGCATAAAATTCCCTACCCCGGAAAGAGTCGGGGTAGTTAGGGGCAGCCAGACGGTCTCCAGAGCATGTTATGAAACTGGTACTCAAAAAAGAAAAAGGAAAGCCAGTGAGCCCAATCATGACAACAACACCTCAAACAAGGAGAACAACCAGGCAAATAGTACTGACTCTGGACCCCAGAGAAAGTGACTCCAAAGGCAGCTCGCCGGTGGAAGACTTGATCCCAGTGTCATTGTCAACCGCGGACCCTTCGAGGCAAGTATGGATTAGGTCGGCGCTTGACGTCAGGACCCAAGTTCGTTTTTCCTAGTTCTTGATTGAACATCAGGATGTCTTCGCCTGGTCACATGAGGCGGTATCGATCCGAATACCACGGTCCATAGATTACAAGTAGATCCGAAGTTCAAACTAGTCCACCAAAGACGTTGTGCAGTGAATCAGGAGAGACAGGAAGCCGCAAAAGAAGAAGTGAATAAACTTCTTAAAGCGGGATTTATCAGAGAGGCAGTGTACCCGAAATGGGTAGTGAATGTGGTACTAGTCAAAAAATCAAATGACAAATGGCGAATGTGCGTCGACTACACCGACCTGAACAAAGCGTGCACAAAGGACAGTTTCCTGACTCCCAGAATTGACTAGTTGGTTGATGCCATGACAGGTCATGTACTCCTCAGCTTCATGGATGCATACTCGGGCTATAATTAAATTACCATGCATCCGCTCGATATGGAGAAGACCTCCTTTATTACAGACTGGGGGCTTTATTGCTACAAAGTGATGCCACGTCCGAAGAATGTCGGTGCCACGTAACAGCGTCTCGTCAACAAAATCTTTGTCAGGGCAAATCGAAAAAATGATGGAGGTCTACGTTGACAATATGCTTGTGAAAAGCTTGCAAGATGAAGACCATCTGGTCAATCTAATGGAAACTTTCCAGATATTTTAAAAAGACCGAATGAAACTGAACCCAACGAAGTGCGCCTTCGGAGTTTCTTCAGAAAAATTCCTCGGCTTTATGGTTAGGAGAAGAAGGATTGAAGCTAATCCCGAAAAAAATTCAAGCCATCATCGATATGAAAGCCCCCAAATCTCTCAGGGACATTCAGTGGCTCGCCGGACGAGTGGCCTCACTCAGCAGATTCAAATCATGAGCGAGCGACAAGAGTCTGTCGTTCTTCAGACTACTTAAAGGGTTGGCGAAAACAATGCAGTGGACAGAATAATGTGAGCAAGTGTTCAGTCGGCTCAAAGAATACGTGAGCAATCCCCCCATATTGTCAAAACCGGTTCATGGCGAGACACTGCTCCTATACCTCGTCGCCTCCCTGACCGCTGTGAGCTCCGCTCTGATCAGGGAGGATAACAAAATTCTAAAGCTAGTCTACTACATCAGCAGGACGATGGTTGACGCAGAGACCTGTTACCCAACCATCGAGAAACTCGCCCTAGCGCCGATAACTTCCACCCGAAGATTAAGGCCCTATTTCCAAGCTCACATGATCATGATCCCCACGGATCAACCATGGAGGCAAGTACTGCAAAACCCCACGGCATCAGGCAGATTGGCTAAGTGGGCCATTGAACTAAGAGAGCATGCCATACAGTTCTACCCGTGAATGTCGATTAAAGGCCAAGCCGCTGCTGACTTTGTCGCCGAATTTACCGACTCAATTTCACCCGAGATCACCAAGCCCATCCTTCCTCTAGCCCAATTTACCGACCTACCATAATGGACACTTTATGTCGATGGGTCAGCATCCGAGCAAGGAAGCGGGACTGGAATCATTCTAATATCTCTCGATGGCTGCAAACCCGAGTACGCGCGCCGCTTCGGTTTTCCTGCATCTAATAACGAAATCGAGTACGAAGCACTCCTCACTGGGCTTCGAGTGGTTAAATCTTTAGGAGCATTGAGTTTGAGAATCCACAGCGACTCTCAACTTGTTGTTGACCAAATATCCGACGAGTATGAGGCCAAAGATGAAAAGATGATGTTATACAAGGGGGCAAGCCCACGTCCTGTTAAAAGAATTTAAAAAATAGGAGCTTTCCCAAATCCCGAGGGAAGCAAAACCAAATGGCCAATACTCTTGCTCGACTAGGGGCAACCTTGAAAAACGACATTGGTCAGACTATTTCATTCGAACATCTCGCCGAACCAAGTATCGCCAAGAAACAGACCCTAAACGCGTTCCCAATTGACCAGCCTTCCTGTTGGATGGACCCGATTATTCAGTATCTCATGGATGGGAAGCTCCCATAGGACAAAAAAGTCGCTAGGAAGCTAAAGTTTTGTGCCCCAAAATACTTCTTAGAAGACAGAGTCCTTTACAGAAGAGGATACTCACTCCCGCACTTGCGATGTATTAGGTTCGGAAGAAGCCGATTACAACCTAAGAGAGATCCACGAAGGAATATGCGGGAACCACCTCGCCGGTTGATCAACAGCGTACAAGGCAATTCATCAAGGGTACTGTTGGCCGACAATGAATGCCGATGCCTGATAAATATTCAAAATCCTGTGACAAATTCCAGTGATTTGCTAAGATACCGTGGAAAGCTCTGGAGGACTTGACGCCAATGGTAGGTCCTTGGCTATTTGCGTAATGGGGGATAGATATCATCGGACCTCTCCCGAGGGGGAAAGGCCAGCTCCAGTTCGCCGTCATCATGGTAGATTATTTTACCAAGTGGGCTGAAGCAAAACCACTTGCATCCATCACTGACCAGCAGATCAAAAATTCATTCTGGAAAATATCATCTACAGATTTGGGATCCCCCACACCATTATTACAGACAACGGTCGGTAATTTGACAGTAAGAAAATCAGGGATCTCTGTGACGAGCTGAAAATTCGGCATATGATGACTGCCCCGTGCCATCCCAAGCTAACGGCCAGGTACAAAGCCATTAATAAAATCATCAAGCACCATCTGAAAACCAAGCTGGAGGAGCGCAAGGGTGATTGGCCAGAACATTTGCTTAAAGTTCTATGGGCATATCGAACCATCATCCGAACATCAACTGAAGAGACCCTGTTCACGCTAACTTTCGGAGCCGAGGCAATGGTCCTCATAGAGATCGGCATGCCATCATATCGTGCAACTTATTATGATCAGGAGAGGAATGAAAGCGCCATGAGCCTTCAACTCGATCTACTTGAAGAATGGAGAGATGACGCGCAACTCCGACTGGCGAAGTACCAACACAAGGTCGCTCGATACTACAACTCACGCATCAGTACAGGCCCCTCCATGTGGGCAACCTCGTCCTCAGAAGGAAAATCCCGAACAACACTCGGGACCAAGGCTCCTAAGTGTTCGGCCCCAACTAGGAGGGCCCATACAAGATCACGAAGATGATAAAGCCCGGGATGTACAACTTGGAGGATATGGAAGGAAAGGGGCTCCGCTAACCATGGAACGTGATAAATCTATGAAAGTACTATCAGTAGGAGACCCAAGATTAACGGATTATGTAATAAAGCTTTTTTAAAGCTAAAGATTAATAAATACTAGTGATCTCGCACATGCGAGTCTAGTTATGATCATTTACTCGGTGGCCGATGCCACCTGAAATACCGATTGCCGCATATGCGGCCACACTCAAACACTTAGTTGGTAGTCGATGCTACCCAAGCAAGGGACAAGGCCGACCAGAGCATCCCCTAACTGAATCTTAAAACATATATATATATACACACACACAACACCAAATACGACTCCATCCATTCCAAAGTTCGTCAAATTACAATTATAATCTTTTCATTTAAAGGTCAACAGTTACAGGATGATCAGCATCAGCGTTGGCGATAAGGCTCGGGGCAGGAGGAGGTTGGGCAGTTGGCTTGGCAAGCTCCAGATTCGTTGGTTCGAGAACATCAAAAATCTGACCAGCTGCTGGAAACTTCGAGCTCCCCTTCAGGATTGTCATCATTAGCTTCGGTTGCAATTGGGGCACGGTCCTGTTGGGCCAGCTCCATCTCTAACTCTTTGAATCTAGATAGATCCAAATCAGGATGAAATCGCCCAATTACCTCCAAGGTTCGACCCCTACCATTCTGGTAATCCTTGAACTGTCCCAAGAAATACTTCTACGATGCCCCGAATGCTTCAACAGCTTGAGCCCGCTCCACTGGGATACTCAACTTTAAGGCAGTCTTCTCTGACCTCTCAGCCTCCAGAGCTGAGACCACCTCGACCAGCAAAAGCTCAGACTCCGCCTTTTCTTCTTTCCTCTTCGTCCTCTCCTTTCTCAATTCCTCCTCCGCCGATATGACTAGAGACCGGACCTGCAGGAACTCCGTCTCTAATCCCTCGTACTGCGCCTGAGAACCCTGGGTGGACTTTATAGCGGCATTGAGATTATTCTCCAGCTCTTTGATCCGAGCCTCCCGCACTTCTCTCAGCTTCTCCCTCTCACGCAGACTAACCTCGGCCGCCTCCAACTTTTTCTCGGCCTTTGCCAGTTGAGCATCGTTTTTTGAAAGGATCTCTCGGGCCTCATAAATGTCACTTCGGCTCTTAAGTACCCCGCCGAGGCCCTGGATGATCCCATCATCAACCGCTCAACAACATCCTCTAGGGATAATCGGTCGACATGATCCATGGTGCTAGACCTGACCTTATCGAAAAGATAAGAGTAGATCCAGAACAAATGGTCCGGCACAACGTATGGCTTCGTATCGCCAGGGGCAGGAGCAATCACGAGCGCCCGACCGAGAAGATCCAACAGGAGCATGAACTCCCGAGTCGAGCACTGGATCATCAGGCATGACTACAGTGGGGACGACCGAGGACTACCCGGCATGAGGAGTCGGCAGAGGACAGTTTTCTAGAACAGGAGAAGGCAAGTGCAAATGGCTAGCGATTAGGGTTTTCTTTCAAACAGAATGTTGCTGCAGAAGGTAACCTGCAGCACTAGGGGCAGATATATTGGCAGCAGATTATATATATATATATATATATATATATATATATATAGATATAGGTAATCATCATTACCTTACACTCGTCATATCCCAATTCTATTTCAAAATCGAAGAGGCACGCCGCATTAAATGAGGGACACGCGTCAGCCACACATTCTCCTGAAAATAGCAAACGGCATGTCGAATTAATGATCCGACGCTTCGTATGGAAGAAGAAGCGTACGTTATTTGTCTTTTCTCAAACATTTGTACGGCGGCAACTTTTCGAAATAACGCCTTGACGGTTAAGCATTTATTCAAATATTTGCGCTCGAATTTCTATAAGTATAAAATGCATCAGTCAATCACCCGAAGGAGAAGAGCACTTAGGTTGGACAAAAAAAGCCATCACAACCCAACCCAATCAGTGTTCGGGACTTGATCATTCGGTAAAGTGACTACAATCATCGGTCGAAGATCTTTACAACATTCATACAAAAATAAGGAAGAGGTTCATATAAAGAAAGAAGAAGAGATATTTCATTTCATATGAAGAAATCCATTACAAAGGACCCTCAGTAGGGTAAATCACATTCCAAAGGATCATTGTCACCTAAAGAACTTGAAGATGAACGGAAGTCATTTTGACGAAAAAGAAGAGTAAAAGAAGGAAAAAGGAATAGCAAAAGAAGGAAAAAGGAAGAGCAAAAGAGGGGAAAAGAGGCTGGACGTCGTCGCCATCGACCTCATCTCCATCTTCTTGCCTGAGGGAGCCTCTTTTAGAGTCACATTCCTTCCTGATGATGGAGATAGGAAGCGACAAAGGCCCCTCTGATGCAAATAGTTGTCACACCAGAGGCAGATAACGGCCAAGCGTGGACACCACATTATAAGGCAATAACTTCCATCCTTCAGACATCATTTTCTTTGCAAATGGCAGATTTCCATCAAGCGTGGGATCCCCAATGTTAACCGTAGGACCTTACACGAACGGCCACCTCTCATGCTCACCAACCACAGCCGAAGCCTCGATCGAAATACAAATCTGGCCAAGGACCAAGGAATCGCCATTGCTCTAAGATTTGGGGAAGAACAGAAGAAGGTTGAAAAAAGCCACTGAGCATTTCTCGCAGAACCTGGGTCAGGAAAAAAGCCAAGGGTAACCTTTTATAGGAATTGCCATGGCTGTTTTAACTTCCAAGAATGCCACGCGTCAGTATATTATTGATCACCACACTTCGTCTTCCGAAAAAGCAATAAATGTGGACAAGAAAATCAGAACCTGCTTTAATCCAAGACTGAAGAATACATTGCCACGTAAAGTACTACCAATTACTGAAAATGGCGCGAGAATCGAAAGTCAGTTCTTTCTACCTTTATGCCTCAAATCAATTGAAATTGGACTTGAGAGCAGGGGGTTGATTGTTATGGGTTAATCTAGGATGACCCCAAAGGCTACACGGTCAAAGCTACACACGAGTGTTACTGACATTCTCTATCTTCGTGCCCAAGTACTCAAGCGCTCAGTTGACAAATTAATACTTCACTACCCTCAGCCGCTTGTTGGGCTTGAACTGGTCGGAGTGCTCCAGTACCCGACCGATCACATTAGACTTGAGCGGTCAGGTTTTCCCTAATTCCCCGACCGCCTGCCTCGAACTTGAGTAGTCGGTTCTCTCTCATTTTACAACTGACCCATGATGACTATGCTCGTCGGCTGTTTACATCCGACTTAACATTGTTTCCCGAGCACTACTATCCGAACAACCGAGACTCAATTGATGTGCTCCTCAAGTCACGGGATTCGCTTCTCCAGGTTAATATGAGAGATATTCGTACTGCGCAGATATTCTCGCCTACCTCTCCAAGGCAATCACGTATCTAGCCATGATCATGATCCATCCCAGTGTAGGAGATAAATCTCGATAGAATTAGAATCCTACTCAAATACGGTAATAATATACCTTATAAATATCCCTCCATGCTACGATCAAAGGTATGTACACGAAAATACAAAGACCTACTGCTATTCAGTGACTGCTCTATTATCACTAACTTAGGCATCGGAGGGCCATTAACCGGAACCCCCGGCGGGCATCCTAACCCTTGGTGGTGCTTGCAGGCTTTCTAGATTTGAGGTCTCCATCTTTGGTCACCAATATGACGGCAGAGATTCGAGTTGGTCCTTGATCAACATCTGGTGACGTGATATGTTGGCAAGGGATGCGTTTGGTGACCCAAATTAGCATTTGATTGAATATATAAGTGGGGTAAATTTCTTTACAATTAACCCAAAATTTGGGGTGGCTATTAAATAGGAGTTCCTTCTGCCTCTTCTTGGGTGGCTTTTTCTATTTTTTCTTTCCTTTTTCTCTTCCTTTTTCCCTTTTTTTTTTATTCTTCTTTTTTACTTGGAGCTCGGGGTGCGAGCTCTTCTCCTTTTTCTTAGGGTATACCCCTCTCCTTTGTATTTTTTCCAGCTTTTATTCTGGGTAAGTAATAAGAGAGTCTATCTTTCTTTGCTTTCCAAAATATAAATAAATAAATGAAAAAGAAAAGGAAAAGTAGTTATTACACATGTGGGATTTCTGCATCTAAGGCAATTGCACTCAAGCGAGTGCAATTAGAATCTCATAAGTATGATACATACATATCAGTGATTGCATGTGTAAAATAACTTACTAGGTCGCAAAACAATCAAAATTTCAAAAAAAATTAGATCTTCTTTTTTCATTATCCTAAACTTACATCCCAAGCTAGCGGCACATTTAGATTGCAATTGAATTCAATTATAATTCACTCAATTCACTAAGGGGGCGTTTGGCAAATCTAATAATAAGAGTTTATTTGCTTATACTAAAAAAATAAGCTCTTATTATGAAAATAGACCGTTTGGTAAAGCTTTCATTTTAGAGCTTATTTTTTTAGAAACTAGCAAAAAAGCTCTTAAATAATATGTTATAGGGACTTTTTCTTTAAGAGCTTATTTAGCTTAAGCAGGTAGATATTTTTAATTAATTTTTGCACAAATTTGTCCTTCAACTTTTTAAGTAATTTTCATCTTACCCTCTTCTCTTCTTTAGAATATCTCTAGGGTGGGCCCACATGATGAACAACCCATATTGAATGTGGGTTTCCACATCAAGGTGGGCCCACATAATGCATGGTCACATCAAAGGTGGGCTCCACATGATGAACGCCCACATCAAAGGTGGGACCTACATGATGGATGGGGGACATTGAAGGTGGGATCACATGACGGAAGGTTGACATCAAAGGGGTAGGCCCACATGATGAACAACCCATATTGAAGGTTAGGCTCCACATGATTGACGGTGAACACCAAAGGTGGGTCCCATATGATGGATGACCACATTAAAATGTAGCCCGGCATGATTGATGGACTATCCACATCAAGTGGGCCTCCTATGATGGACCGGTTCATAGCAAAGGTGGGACCCACATGATGGATGGTGGACATTGAATGTGGGACCACATGATGGAAGATTGACATTAAATATGGGACCACATGATGAATGACCCATATTGAAGGGGTGGCACCACATGATGGATGGTCCATAACGAAGGTGGGACCCACATGATGGATGCTGGATATCAAAGGTGGGTCCCATATGATGGACTATCCACATCAAGTGGGCCCCACATGATAGATGGTCCACAACAGAGGTGGGACCCACATGATGGATGGTGGATATTGAATGTGGGACCACATGATGGAAGTTGACATTAAAGGTGGGCCTACATGATGAATGACCCATATTGAAGGTTGGACCCCACAAGATGGACAATCCACAGCCAAGGTGGGACCTACATAATGGATGGTGGACATCAAATGGGTCCCACATGATGGACTACCTACTTGATGTGGGCCCCACATGATAGTAGTCCACAACAAAGCTAGGACCCACATGATGAATGGTGGACATCAAAGATGGGCCCCTCATAATGAATGACTCATATTGCCCCACATCAAGGTGGGCCCACGTAATGAAAGGTTCACATCAAAGGTAGGCCCCACATGATAGATGGCCCACTTCAAATTGGACGGAGTGGGCTTCACATGATGGATGGCTCACATAAAAGTGTGGCCACTCATAATGGACAGTTGACATCAAGTGGGGCCCACATCAAAGGTATCTCATGATGGATGACCCATATCCAAAGTGGGCCGTATGATAGATGATCTATATAGAAGGTGCACCTCACACGATGAATGGTATATCAAAACTGGGCCCCACATGATGGACAATACACTTCAAAGGTAGGGCCCACACTATGTACACATCAAATGTGGAGTCCACGTGATGGTGATGGGTAGTGGACATTGAGGGGCCCTGTATAAAGGACAATTAGCATTGATGTTGGGCCCCACATGATGGATGGTCCACCCAAACAACCATTTGGATTGCTCTTATATTTAAGTTGTTGTAATCTTTAAAAATGACATCAACTACCCTTAAAAAACTCTTATTTGAGAGTTTTACCGAACATGCTTATTTTAAATAAGAGTTTTTTTTTTTTTTTGGAGATTTTACCAAACAGGCTTATTTAAAACAAGAGCTAGAACAAAAAGAGCTCATTGAAATAACTCTTATTCAAAAAGCTCTTATTGAATTAGAGTAGGGATGCCAAACACCCCCTAAGAAGGAAGTGATGAAATTGGGATGGCTCCAATGTATTATAACAATCCTTGATATTCCAAAATAGTAATGTTGTGTTTTAGCTCCAACTTAAAATTAGAAATCACCCTTCTTGTGCAAAAGGTGGGCCTCACCATAGAGATTGTCAGCGATGAAGATTAGATCACTCCACTCATTAGATGGGCCATATGAGTAGATTGAGTCACCATCTTCCCCATTGGTTTTTATGGTGTGGTCCGCCTTTTGCACATGTACCATGCAAGTGATACATTGATGAGAAAGAAAGGATTGTATATGAAACCTCACATTAAACATTGTATGTGAGCATTTCCTCCATTGTGAATGGAGCGATCAGGCTCCACTAGGGTCATTTAATATTATTGACTGGATTGAATTATAACAATTGGATTCAATGGAACATTCAAATGCAGAATAAGATCTCAGATAATGCCTATGTCCCAAAACCAAAGTCTATTTATATAATTTGCCGAAACCTAGGTATAGATGAATTATTTCTTGAAAACCAAAATGTACGGTCATGATCTTTCTTAAGGGATCCACATTCCCTACTTCAAAAGCACCATTAACTTCCAAAAATTTGATAAAACTCTAATGCATCATTCATGAGATCCTCCAAATGCCCTAAGGTTTTGAATTTCACCAAAATATTATATGATCAATGTAATGGGGATGTGCATAATATTCTTTATTTTTTCAGCAATGCAACTAGATCACTTAAAAAAAGATGCAGCAAGTGTTGAGAGTAGAAGCAACCTCAGATTGAATCAAACAAGTAATAGTGAACGAAAAATTCAAGTAGACATAGAGAACACATGAGATTTTATGTGGAAAACGCTTGCGGAAAAAAACCATAGCACAAAGCGACGATAAATCCACTACAATAAAAAGTTACAAGATATGGAACAACTCTCAATAGAAACCCTAGCTTTCCATTCAAAACCCTTAAATATTCATGATAGGCTCTTCTCTCATTCTAACCCTAATCATAATTAGGAGAGTATTTATACACTTCCGTACAAGATTAAGGAACAAAACCCACACTTATTCAAATTTACGCATTTCCTTCAATCAAACTAGGGTTGAAAGTTGTGCGGGTTTAACCCGACCGACCCGTGACCGACTCGTGATTGACCCGACATTGGGTTGGGCTTGCGCAGGAAGTATCAGACCCAATCTTGAGCTTGGGCTATGCAAACACCAATCTTGGGTTAGGCTTGGGTTGAGGTCTCGGGTTGCCCGACCTAACCCAAACCCAATCTATATACAAGTTACTTAGAATTTTACTATACATTAGTTAAGCAAACTTATTAGTTTATATTATTTTAATAAGTAAATTTATAATGTTTGAAATTTGATATGTGTTAAAGGAGTAATTATTGTATATTTTATCTTATTTATTTAGAAAAAGTGAAATGCTTTATAATAAATAACTACATATATAATTAATAAAGTCATAGGTACAAAAAATAAGACATGTATTGAAACATATTAGACTAATGTAATAATGAAAATATTAGCATGCATCAACCCGACCAAGCTTGCTTGGGTCGAGCTTGGGTTGAGAATTCCCAACCCGAGGTTGGGTTGGGTTGGGTTAAGGTTGAGGTATAGGAACCTTGGGTTGGGTTAGGGTTGAGCACCGACCTGACCCAACCCTTCGGACTTTCAGCCCTAGTCAAACCGATTGGACCTTTGGGGTCCGATTGTAATCGATATCCACCAGTCAAACCGAAAGTCAAACTGAAAACATGTTAAACATCATAGCGTGCAACAGGGTCTCATTCCAAGAATGCACCCTTTTTTGGGTCAAACAGACAGAGGCTCTGAAAGAACTGAAAAATGCCTTCTCTCACTATGATTAAAGGCACTCGATTAACAACAAGGTCCACGTTCAACAAAAAAAATGTCTTTGAGTGGATGGAAAATGCTCTAAAAAATAGAGAAAATAGCTTACGACATAGGAATTTGTTGGAAATTTAGCAATTCTAAAAAATCTAATTTGCAGAACAAATGGGCACCATCATCTAGATGCTCTAACTCAAAATCAGGTTGGTCGGTTCATCCAACGAGCCATGCATGCACATTAAATGTAGGTTGTTGATTGCATTTGAAGATCATTTTATACTCATGTGGTTAATCTGGTGATTAGACCTGTCAATGAGGCTCACATCAAGAGTAGAGGGCCTAGAGGCTAGCTAGATACCAAACTCATATGATTTCCGATGGATGCGGATTGCGTCTTACCCCACCGTCTCCAGCTAGGAACGAGCAAGGGCTCCGAGTGGCCACCATGATGCATGGGTTTTATCTACACTGTCCGTCCATTTCAACGTGGAATTTTATGGAAGAGGATTAAAAGTTAGGTAGATAAAAGATTGATGTAGAGGAAGTTGCTTAGCTCTACATGATGAAGATAGACCAAAGAAAGGACCCAAGGAAGACCCCAAGAAAGGAACCAGGCAGCTGTAACAAGCAGCAAGTTTTTTGCCTGACGATCGGTCATCCGATTGGTCGCCCATCGTCAACGACTGGTTCGAAGACTAGCCGAATTTCCACCTAGAAGCAGCCCAACTCTCTGGACTGTTTGGGCCATTTTTTACCGGTTGGCCACGCTGAAGACCGGTCGAGTACTCAACAGGGAATGTCCAAACTCTCTAGATGATTTTGATTGATTTTTGACCTGTACTAGGCGTAGATGTGCGTGCGAACTTACTATTTTGAATGGTTTTTCATCTATTTTAGTTTGCTTTTCTTTCCTTTCTTAATTAGGATTCCTTGGTTGCATAGATTAGGGTTAAAAACTCTATTTATACTTGCTTTGATTCATTTTAGACATTATTCAATATTTTAATACAATTTATTTGAGAGTTTTCTCTGTTTGCTCGTGTTCTTTGAGTGGTCCCTTGAGAAATCAAGGAAGACAGAGTGTTCTTCTCGATAGATCTATGGATTCGGATCAACTATCCTACGAGAGAGACAGTGTTCGATTTCATCCCGCCTACGACTGCGCTAAGTTGGAATCATAGCGAGGAACAACCTCGGGTGATGGCTTCTAGCGACTGGCTTGGCAACAATCCCGCTGATGGTGATCAGGGATCCTCTATTTAGTGGAGAAGATGGATGTTCTCCAACGTTCGTTTGAGACGTCTATGCAAGGGTTGCAAGTGTCTCTTGAACTTATCGCGGCATCATTGGCTCCACGACAGGTGCAAGTGGAAGCGCAGCGCCCGACCGTTGTGGTTCGGGACAATCCGATCTTCTGTCCAACCCTTCCAACGTGTAATCATCGGGCTAATGATGAGGATTCAGATGACAGCGAGGAAGAAGGTGTTAAAGCCCTCGCACATTGACCCGCAGGTGGTAATGAATGCGGAGATCGCGCGAAATACGGTTATAGAGGTAAAGCCGAACTTCCAGCTTTTAACGAACTTATACGTATTGAGGAATTCCTGGATTGGCTTGCCGAAATTGAGAATTTCTTTGACTATATGGATGTTCCAGAGGAGAAGACGGTTAAGCTTGTCGTTTACAAGCCGAAATCGGGTGCTTCCGCGTGGTAGGAGAAGTTGCAGGCTTCCCAGGCCCTTCAAAACAAACTTCCTATTCGATCATGGCTGTGGATGAGAAGTCTCCTTAGCGAGCGATTCCTACCACGCGACTACGAACAAGTGTTATTCCAGCAGTACCAAAATTGCCACTAGGGCAGTCAGACTGTTGATGAATACATGACTGAGTTCAACCACTTAACGACCTGCAACAACTTGTCTAAAATGGATGCTTAGAAAACTGCAAGATTTATCGGAGGGTTGAGAATGAATATTCAGGACCGTGTCCAGATGTTGCCGATTTGGAGCGTTGAGGATGCGATACATTATACCAATCATGTAGAGACGGTTCTCATGCAAAGTGCCTGAGTGTCATTTCACATCTCCTCGTACATCGACAAGGACTCATACGATGGATGCTCCGTTGGCCAAGGGTAAGGAGCTTGTTGGGGGGCATGTCAAGCCCCTCAACGACCACAAACCAAGATACGAGTAGTCCTTCCAGGCCCCAACGTGTTGCTCCCACCACCACCTGGCCCAAGTCGGGCCCCTAATCTATACGCTCAGCCACGAACGAATCATTATTGGCGATGTGGACAGCCCAATCATTTGTCAAATGTGTTCTCTTAGCACCCGGCTGGAAATTTGACTACGAATGAGGATGAAGTAGTAGAAGAGCCCGTGGAGGGCGAACACGAAGAAGGAAATTATGAGCAAGCTGGTGTAGAGGGAGATGAAGACACCGAGTGGCTCGAACAGGACCATGGGGAGTCCTTGATTATTCAGCATTTGTATTACACCCCTAGGATTGAAGCCCATCCTTAGCGCCACAACATCTTCCGCACCCAATGCACTATGAACGGAAAAGTTTGTGATGTTATCATCGATAGTGGTAGAGAATATAGTGTCCAAGGTGATGGTGGACAAGCTCAAGTTGCCGACAACAAAGCACCCTGCACCATACTCTATTAGCTGGATCAAGAAGGTTAGCGACACTAAGGTAACTGAACAATGCTTAATTTCATTTTCCATTGGTAGAAGCTACAAGGATGAGGTATTATGTGATGTTATTTTCATGGAAGCATATCACATTCTCCTCGATCGTCCGTGACAATCAGACCGAGTTGCTACCCATCATGGGCGTGACAATGTTTATATGTTTGTAAAAGATGGGAGGAAGCACATCCTCACCCCTATGTCACCCGAGAGCGGCCCCAAAACTTCTGTAGTGGAGGGGAATTCTCTTTTTGCCATAAGGGAATTTGAGGAAGAGGCCAAGGAAATGGGTGATATCTACGTCATGGTGGTGAAGGGGGAAGGCTCCAGGGAACATGTTGTACCCTCGAGCCTCCGTCCTTTACTCATTGAATTTAACGATACATGGCTCGAAGAACTTCCCCAAGGATTACCCCCGATGAGGGATATACAACATCACATCGATTTCATTCTAGGGGCAAGCTTGCCTAACCGGCCACACTACTGGTTAAGCCTCAAGGAGAGTGAAATCCTTCAAGGCCAAATGGATGATTTATTGAAGAAGGAGATGTTCAGAGAGAGCATGAGTCCCTGCACCGTTCCGGCCCTATTGACTCCCAAGAAGGATGGGAGTTGGTGAATGTACGTGGACAGCCGGGCGATCAATAAGATTATTGTAAAGTACAGGTTTCTGATTCCTCGGCTAGACGACATGTTAGACATGCTAGAGGGGTCCAAGGTATTTTCCAAGTTGGACTTGAGGAGCGGGTGCCATCAGATTCGTATCCGCCCAGGCGATGAATGGAAAATAGCTTTTAAGACCAATGAGGGTCTATATGAGTGGCTTGTTATGCCATTTGGGTTATCAAATGCACCTAGTACCTTCATGTGACTCATAAATCAAGTGTTGAAGCCGTTCATTGGTCGTTTTGTCATGGTTTACTTTGATGATATCCTGATTTACAGTTAAGACGAGGCAGCTCATATGACACATGTCAGAGAAGTCCTTCAGGTGCTCTAAGATAATAAGCTCTACCTAAACCTGAAGAAGTGTGATTTTCTGATAGATTGCCTATTATTTCTGGGATTTATTGTATCATCCATGGGCATTCGAGTCGACGACGACAAAGTGAGGGCCATACGTGAGTGGCCTACTGCAACTAACATCCATGAAGTGCATAGTTTTCATGGGTTGGCCACCTTCTATCGCTACTTTGTCAGGAATTTCAGCACAATAGTCGCGCTTATCACAAATTGCATGAAAAAATTACCATTTTAGTAGATTGAAGAAGTCGACCATAGTTTCGCTGAGATCAAATACAAGTTGTCATCTACCCCCATCCTCGTATTGCCTAACTTCGACAAGGTCTATGAGGTGGACTGTGACGTGTCCTATGTAGGGATTGGGGTTGTACCATCCTAGGAAGGCAAGCCCATTGCCTTATACAGGGAGAAGTTTAGTGACGCTAGGAAGAAATGGTCCACGTACGAGATAGAGTTGTACGCTGTGGTACAAGCTCTCCGGCATTGGCGACACCGCCTCATTCAAAGGGAGTTTGTTCTAAACACTGACCACCAAGCCTTAAAGTTTATCAATAGTCAGGCTAACATCACTCATGTGCATGCTAGATGGATTGCATTTTTGCAAGAATTCACCTTCATGTTAAAACACAAGTTTGGCCAATAGAACAAGGTGGCAGATGCTCTAAGTTGCCAAGCCGCTCTCCTTGTCACACTATTTAGCGAGGTGATTGGGTTTGATTACCTCAAAGAGTTATATGCTGATGACAAAGACTTTAAAGAAGAATAGGCATGAATAAAGGACAACCATCCCAGCGACTTCCATATTCAAGATGAGTTCCTATTTTACGGGAACTGGCTGTGCATCCCACATTGTTCTTTGTGTGACAAAATTATGCTGAAGCGCCATGGTGGTGGGCTTGGAGGCCACTAGGGTCATGACAAGATGAAGATATTGGTAGAGGAGCATTATTATTGGCCCCACTTGGGCCGAGACGTGGGAAGGATGGTTCAGCGGTGTCCCATTTGTCAGGCTTCGAAGGGACATTCTCAGAATACAGACCTATACACTCCATTGCCCATTCCAAAAGGTCCTTGGGAGGATGTCTTTATGGACTTTGTCCTCGGTCTCCCATGAACATAGCGAGGTTTGGATTCGGTATTTGTGGTGGTAGACCGATTTTCGAAAATGTCCAATTTCATGCCGTGTAAGACGACGTTCGATGCAATGAATGTGGCCAACTTATTTTTCAAAGAGTTGGTGAGATGCATGGTATTCCCAAGACCATTACATCGGATTGTGATATGAAGTTCGTTAGCCACTTTTGGTGAACTTCGTGGAACCGATTCGATACCCAACTTTAGTTCAATAGTGCGTATCACCCGTAGGTAGACGACCAGACTGAAGTGGTAAACAAAATGTTGGGTAACCTCATCCGGAGCATTTTAAGGGACAAGCCGAAATAATGAGACTTAACCCTGTCTCAAGTTGAGTTCGTCTTCAACAATATGGTGAATGGAACAATGGGAAAGTTTCCATTCTAGATTGTATACGGGCAGACTCCTTGCCAGATGCTTGAATTGGTTCCCTTGCCCATAGTACAAGGAAGAAGTATAGTAGCGAAGAACATGGCGGAAAGAATTAAGAGAATACATGTTGAAGTCCGAAACAAGCTGATAGAGTCAAATCAGAAATACAAGCAGGATGCTGAAAAGCATCGTCGTGCTAAGGTCTTTGCGGTCGACGATCAAATTATGGTCCATTTGCGAAGGAGCGCTTCCCTTTCGGTACTTACAACAAGCTCAAATATAAGAAAATTCGACCGGTACCAATCGTCCGAAAGATCAATGACAATGCCTATGTTGTTGATCTTTTAGAGGAGTTCGAGATCTCGCGAATGTTCAACGTAGCTGATTGGTACAAGTACCACGAGCCAAAGGCGAACGAGAATTCGAAGTCGAGTTCTTTCCAAGGCAGGGCGACTTATGTAGAGGAGGTTGGTCAGCTCTACATGATGAAGATGGACCAAAGGAAGGACCCACGGAAGACCCCAAGAAAGGAACCAGGTGGCTGCAACAAGCAAAAAAATCTTTGCTTGACAACTGGTCGTCCAATTGGTCGCCCATCGTCAACGACCGGTCTGACAACTGGCCGAATTTCCACCCAGAAGCAGCCCAAATCTCTAGACTGTTTTGGGCCATTTTTGACCGATTGCCCGACCGGTTAGCCACGCTGAAGACCGGTCGCCCGACCGGTCGAGTACTCAACAGGGAATGTCTAAACTCTCTGGACAATTTCTGACTAGTCGGCCGACCGGTCGGTACTTGGCGCAGATGTGCACTCGAACTTGCTATTTTGAATAGTTTTTCTTCCATTTTGGTTTGTTTTTCTTTCCTTTCTCAATTAGGACTCCTTGGTTGCGTAGATTAGAGTTAGAAACTCTATTTATACGTGCTTTGATTCGTTTTAGACATTATTCAATAATTTTAATACAATTTCTTTGAGAGTTTTCTTTGTTTGCTCATGTTCTTTGAGTGACCCCTTAAGAAATCAAGGAAAATCGAGTGTTCTTCTCAATAGATTCATGGATTCGGATCAATTATCCTATGAGAGAGACGGTGCTCGATCTGGTCTTGTCTATAGTTGTGCCAAAGACATAGCTAGACCACACAATGGGGATTAAACTCTTTCCGTTGAAAACTTTTTGGGGGCCACATAAGTTTTGGATCGAGCTGATATTTATGTTTTCCCTAGGTCCAGTTCTATGTAACTTTATGAATAGTTTGGATGAAAATAAACATCACGGTGGACCCTAGGAAAATTTCAATGGTGAGCAGCATTATCACCACTGCTTCCTGTGGTGTGGTCCACTTGAGCCTTGCATCTACCTAGATTTTAGTACATTCCATAAAATTCCACGTCAGAATGGATGGACGGTGCGGATAAAACTCATACATCATGGTGGCTACTTCGAGCCCCTACCCGTTCCCAGCTGGAGACGGGCGGGGGTACGATGCAATTCGCGTTCATTTCTGCCATCTATACAATTATACAATGAGGTCAGATAACGAGAGAGGAGCAGATCTTTCACATGTGGGAGCGGATTACTTACTACCTCAGTATGCTTCAGTGTGCTGAGTAAACTCAGTGGTCCATACCATCCATTCATTTTTCCAGGCTCATTTTAGGGCATGAGCTCAAAGTTGACGCATATCAAAGAAGTCGACCACATCACATAAAACAGTGGGAATTGAATGCCTACCCTTGAAAACTTCTTAGAGGCCATAAAAGTTATGTATAAAGCTGATATTTGTGTTTTCCCTTCATCCATGTCATTGTGACCTTATGAACATGTTGGATGACAAATAAACATTACTGTGAGCCCTAGGAAGGTTTCCACAGTGGATGTCATTATCTCCACTGTTTTTTTTGTTGTGGTCCACTTGAACTTTGGATATGCTTAAATTTTGATCTCGTTCCCTAAAATGAGCTGTAAAAATGAATGAATGGCATGGATAAGACATATATCATGGTTTGGCCCCACAAAGTTTACTTACTCAGTATGCTATCCTCGCTGCACGTGTGTCACAATAGGCCACATGATAAATCAAGTATCACCAAAAATCAACAGTCTAGGTTGCTTAAAAGATCTTATTTTGGAGATTTTTTATAGAGCCCAATTGCTCAATCAGGACCAATGAGGTGGGCTCCGTAATGGGCCAAATCTTTCAATGGACCATAACTGAAAACAATGGACCAAAACTGAAAACATCAATGGTATGAATTGCCTCCATGACACCGATTAAAATGCCCCAAATTGCAACAAAGTCATTAATATTAACTCCACATACAAAATACACAATAGTAAGAAAAAAAGAAGAAGAAGATATTTCATATTACAAAAATATGAAACAAGACTAAGATCTTCACTTCATCATCTTCTAATTGTTATGAAAAGTGCCACATGGAAAAACAAAAGTTCAAACTTAAAAAAAAAAAAAACTCTCCATAATCACCTTGATATTGAATATTGTCAAATTCCAATCTTCGTAGAGACATTTTTGAAAAGAACAAGAGTGAAAAACATGAAAACATGGCAAATGATTAAAAAAAAAATTGCACAATCTGATGGTGTAGAATATAAAAGACTTAGTCTTTGTTGTGATTACTGGTCAGCGAAAGCACCGTAGAGAATCAAACAATCACCATAAGATAATCAATCACACATGCACACAATGCAAAGACAATTCAGATTTTACATGGAAAACCCTTACGGGAAAAAACTACGGCACAAAGCAATACCTGCACTATGAATATCAGAAGATTATAGAGCTAATCTACCCACACTCAAACTATGAAGATGAACACAGCTCTCTCAAACCTCACAATCCTCTCCCCAAGCCCTAAACACGAATTAGGACTTATTGGTATTGATTAGGATACCTCTAAGATCAATTTGGAGGAATTTATATAAGCCTCCAACCGAAAATAGAAACAAGCTATGCAAAACTGCGCAACTCTACTTATACAGGCAACCGATCGAACTCCATTGGCTGACTGATCGTGTATAGCAAAAAATAGTCCAGAGAGTTCTGCTATAAATCGACCCGTTTCGCCTCATAATACGACCGATCGAGCAACCGGTTAGGACCTCCAGCCCCAAAAACTATCTAGTGTTTGAACACCCTACCTGGCTAAAATTAGATCGATCGGGGCTAGGCTGGCCGACCGATTGTTAGACCCTTTTCACAGTAAGTTTGAAGGCTTTTCCAACAATCCTATCACATGTTCAGATGGATCAAATCAAGCAACATATAGCATGTCAAATGTAGTATGATTAGACTAAAAGAAGCTCAAACGAAAGTTGAAGTAATCTATCAAAACCGGACCTAATCCTACCTAGGGCATTACGGATAGTGTGTCTGGTTTAAAAAGATTTATACTGAATATGTAGGAATTTTCATTTGAAGTGTTGATCGTAAAATAGCCATAACTTTTGATATGGGCATCGTCACGAAGCACACAACCCATCAATCTTTATGTAAGGGTAGTTCTAGGGTTAATTGACTTGTAGAAGAGGGTCGCAGGCGTTCGTTTCGCAAAAAGTGTGCATCTTAAGTTTCAAAATCAAGATTTTCAAAAAACTTTACTGCTCATGACAATTTCCTTTTTCGTCGTATCTTCCTATTTTTGTATCCCTGTCTTTTTTAGAAGTTTCTTTTAGAAGTTTCTTGTTATGATGTTGGAAATGCTTCGGTGAAATTTATTTGACGTTTTTATTTTTGGCAAATTTAATCTTTTGGGATTTTTTTTAAACTATTTTAGATAATTTAAATTAGGGCTTTGAGTCTTTCATATAAGTGATGTAATCGGAAAAATCTTAAATCATTATGTGATAAAATATTTAAATTTTTTCTTTTATTATTTCTTGTAGATTCAAGATTTTAACTACTTGAAAAAGATGGTGATCTTTTTCATTATTCTTTGATGATCTTTTCTGAAGTGCTTTCTTTCATCACAATTTTAGCCTTGCATGACTTAATCAACTTCTTGATTAGCCTTGGACATGTTGCATGCTGACAGGGAAGAATCCGATGTATTGCTTAACTGGGTGAATCAAAATTTCCACCCCTCAAGTAGTGCTGTCGACGGGCCAGGCCTGGCGTAGGTCTCAGCCCGGATTTTGAACTGTTTCGCGCTGGGCTGTTGGCCGGCCCTATTCAAAATTCTGACATTTCAGGCCCCAGCCCGGCCCAATATTGACACCCCTACCATCCTTGAATAGTGTAACGGCGCATGTGGGACCCACAAACTTCTAAATATGGTAGTTCATAAACAAGTCCATGACCGTGGACTGTGCTTTGTTGACCGTTGTTTTGGTTAGTGATATTTATAGTCAGGTCTTTCTTCGCAAACGGTTAAAAAAGGAGGGTAGGATATGGTGTTTAGATCCTACCTACTCATCCGCATGCATCCACACGCGCAAACATAACGTACGTATTTGAGATCTGAGCCTTCCATCAGGTGGGCCACACTGTTTAGATCCTCAGGCATAAAAGCGTCAGGCTCTTTGACTCCTCAGGTGGGGTATAAGTGTGTGTGTATAGCAAGAAAAATCTATTACCGTTGACCCACCTGATGGCAAGCTTGGATCTCTCGCATGTGTGCCATATTCAATTGTGTGACGTGTGGCCTCAGGTGCTATCGTTGGATATATAAAATAGTCAACGGAAGTTCCTTGACTTTTTATTCTTTCATAAGAAATTAATTCAGGGGTCAGGCGCTCATGATTGTTCAATTGGTGTGCATTTTGGTATGTGGCCTATCCAAGGTAGGGCCTACCTGATGAATGGTCTAGATCTCACGTACGATTAACTGAGAAAAAGTAAAATGGCAGACGTCTTAAGACCAGTTATATTAACCTCCCAACAAAGGACATGCACTGTACTCTTGGACTTTCTTTTTATTGGTAAATATGGGCTTGAACCCGGCCTGCATGTACTCTTGGACTTTCTTTTTATTGGTAAGTATGGGCTTGAACCCGGCCTTACGATGAACACGACTCGAACCCTCCATCACCAAGATTTGAGTGATCCAGATAATCGATCTGATGGACCCATGTTAGATGGACCATTCATCAAAATTGTTGATCTTTTTTTATCTCCGAAATAAAATAAATAATATTGGAAAAAATCGAATTATAGAATAGGCTGAAGCACGTGAAAAACACGTTGTCCTTAAAGTGTAATTCGTCCCTACTCAAATTACTTTGAGTCTACTGTTAGGTTGCAGTCAAATTGCTTTCAGGATACGACGAGCCTAATGTGGTTCTGCGTTCGGCAAAAATGAAGAGACCACTATGGAACTCAGTAACACAATCTCTGGCAGAAAATGAAAAAAAAAGAAAAGAAAAGAGAAAAGTGTGTGGCGTTCTTCTGTAACTAGTAGACCACTTCTCTGATCTAAGTGGTTAGGTTCGTATGCACCAAACCGTGAGGCTAGATCACTCTGCTTGGAAGATACTGGTTTAGTAGAAGACTCAAAATGGTTGTGATGGTTGTTGTGAAATGAACCAGATCTGTCCGGTTTATATAGGCAAGGTGGCTGACAGTTTTGGTCCAGAGCCATAATGGCACTAACCGTTTTCTGGCTGTTGGGAGAAACTAGCCGTTTTTTGACAGTTTCTGACCGTTGTACATGTGGGAGTTACACCTACATCTAGCTGTTTAGACTTAGTGGTTGGCTGTTTTCTGATTGTTGGGCTAGTCACATGTAGTTGTTACTGCATGGTCTGGACTGTTACTGCATGAGTAGTTACACAAGTCCCTCTAAATAGCGCTACAACTCTCTATAAAAAGCAGAGATGTCTCTCTATCAGACCTCCTGCCCATAGCACATCCTCTGTTCCGAACCCAGCCACCTGACCTACTACCTAGCCTCTGTCGCACCAGTCTCGCTCTGGTCCGCGAGGTTACGACACGATGCGTACGTGCGAAGTGCAAAGTGCGCCACTAACGCCTCTACAGTCACACTGCCTCACATGCCCACGCCCTCGCACCGAGCTCGTGACCGTGACCGAGACCAATTTCGAGTCTGAGTCTGAGACCGAGACTGAGCCCGTGCCCGAGCGCGTGCGCAGTATTTCAGTGCTTCGCGTTTGTTTCACTGGCTAGCATTCAATCCGCACTGTTTCCTGCCGTGTGACCCACTTAAGTTTTGGGTCTACCTCAATTTTGGGATGTGTACTAACATAGGCTGATTGAAACTGATGGACGGTGTAAGACCCGTACCCTGAATTGCCTTCCGTACGTTTAGTTTCCGGTACCGGTACGTCCCGGACGGACCCGATTAGAGAGCCTTGATCGCGACCCTGATTTAGTACCGCAATGACCCAAGACTTGTACCCTTGCGACCGCGCGGGCGCCACGATTCCAACGCCGCGCGGCACGCCCCATTGCGATACCCGGTGTGTAAGAAGCATACGTTCGTGCAATTCGAGGTGGGCCACGCAACGCGCGTGTGGCGTGGGCCCCACTTGCACAATTTTCAACAACATGTCAAATCTATCACATCACCCTCACCCATACCCCCATCATTATCTAGCCATCATCACCATACCCACCCCATCCTCTCTCACCAAAAGTCAACCACAACCCATACCTCTCATGCTCTCTCCCATCATCACCATCATCATCATGACATCATGCACCCCCCTCTTCCCATACAAGAGCCATACGTGGGGGGGGGGGGTGGCTTCTCAATTGCAAGATTTGAGAGAGAGAGAGAGAGAGAGAGAGAGAGAGAGAGAGAGAAGAGAGAGATTTGAGAGATTGAGTGAGTTTAGAGAGAGATTTAGAGGGAGATCAAGAGAGAGAGAGAGAGATCGAAGGTGAAGATCAAGCTTGGAGGACCCCGATCATCATCCGAACCGTCCGATCGGCAATCCAACCGTCCAACCATCATTGTGAGTGCATACCTTTCCCCCCTTTTTCTCGTTTACTTTTCGTTTTCTTTCCTTGGTCCCACCTTGTGATGGGCAATCAGATGGATGGGCTGGATCGTCCATGAATGGGTCCCACCCTTTGATGGTGTGGATCCCACTTTGGGACCCATTTTGTATCATATTTAGTGTGGCCAATAGACCACCTTGATGTATGTATGTAATCCACGCCGTCCATTTGTTTCTCCAGCCCATTTTAGGGCTGGCCACCAAAAATGAAGAAGATCCAGATCTCAGGTGGACCACACCATAGAAAACAGTGAAAACGACTGTTGAGACTTCTTGGACCCACCGTGATGTTTGTGGACCATATTACCTGCCCAATATTGGGCTTGTTAGAACCCCAATGAGCTGGGGAACATGATGGAGGGGGTGGATTGTCCATAAGTGGGCCCCACTTGAAATAACCACTATATATAAAAAAAAAAAAAAGAGAAAAGAAGGACTCTGGACGTCCAGCGTCTGGACGTTTGACGCTGGAACGTCCAGCGTCACCTTGGGCATTGGCTGGGGTCCCCACTCGTGGGACCCACCTTGATGTTTATGTTCCATCCACGCCGTCTATCTGTTTTACCATATCAGTTTAGGGCTAAGGCCCAAATGTGAAGCATATTCAATTCTTAAGTGGGCCGCACCACATGAAACAGTGGGGTGAATGATGTCCACTGTCGAAACTGCTTCGGCCCACACTGATGTTTGTAGACCCCGTAATATATCCAATATTGGGCTCATTGGACCCACCATGAGATGGCCCAGCTGATGAACGGAGTGGATCACCTTTATGTGGGCCCCACTCGACGATAACCATTGAAAAACAAAAAAAAAAAAAAGAAGAAGAAAGAAAGAAAGAAAGGAGGAGGGCTCTGACGCGCTGGGCGTACCAGCGTCCTTGGACGCTGGCTCGTCCCAGCTGGTGGCCCAGTTGTGGGTCCCACCATGATGCATGTGCTGTATCCACACCGTCCATCCAGTTGGGGAGATCATTTTAGGGCATGACCCCAAGAATGAGTCAGATCCAAGTCTCAAGGGGGCCCCACCACAGAAAAACAGTAGGGACAGTGGCCCTACCCTTGAAACCTTCCTGCGGCCCACCATGATGATTATTTGAGATCCAACCTGTTCATGAGTTCACACATGCATGTAAGAAGGGAAAACAAAAATATCAGATTGATCAAAAGCTTGTGGGCCCCACTTGCGGAGAGGATATAAAAAAAAAAAATAAAAATAAATAAATAAATAAAAAAAAAAGAAAAAAGATATGAAAGCTGGCCACTGGACAGACAGCGTCCAGGGGACGCTGCTGCCCAGCGGCGCAGCCCTATGGGTAATGTCAATGGGCCCCACTCGTTGGGTCCACCTTGAATGTATGTGCTTTATCAATCCAGTCCATATATTTTTCCAGCTCATTTTAGTGGCTGAGCCAAATTTAAGCATATCCAAACCTCTAGTGGATCATGCCACGGAAACAGTGGGAATTATGATCTCCACCGTTGAAACCTTCCCAGGCTCTACAGTGATGTTTTATTTGTCATTTAACCTGTTCATAAGATCACATGGATATGGGTGAAGGGGGAAACAAAAATGTTAGTTTGATTCAAAATGCTTGGGGCCCATTTGGGTGCTACGCTCTATGGGTCCCACCACGATGTATCTGTTTTATGTATGCCGCCCATCTGTTTTTCCATATTATTTTAGGGCCGGGGGCCCTCATAGTGAGGTAAATCCCAACCTCAGGTGGACCACATTGTAGGGAAACAGTGGTCATTGATGCCCACCTTTGAAACCTTCCTTGGGGCCATTGTAATGTTTATTTTTCCATCTAACCAAAGGTGATGGGGCCCAATTTTGGGTCCCACCTTGATGAATGTTGGGGATACTTTGTCGTTCTTCTTGGTAAAGGTGTGGGCCCAATTTTAGGTGGGCCACACGTAGAAAATAAGGGTGATTGAATGCTTACCATTGGAAACTTTACAGGACCCATCTGTTATATTTATTTGCCATTCTTCTTGTTAATAAGTCACCCAGCCATGGGTAGGGTTCCACACATGTGGTGTGCGGGCCTCACCATGGTGTTTGATTGCCATCTTACTTGATTAGTAGGAAAGCACAAATATCGGGTTGATCCCAAACTGTTGTAGCCCATTAATGTATGTGGCTTCCCCACTCCTTTGTGCGGTTATACCCAACCACGGGTCCACCTTGTTATGCATGTGTTCTATCCACGTCAGCTATTGGCCTCCATGGTGCGATATGTATGTCGGCCATCCATAAGGACCGCCTTAATTTTGTGCTTAATCCAAACCATCCAAATGAATGAACCCTAGCATGTTATCTACAGGATGGCCCTTGGGACCACCTTAGTGTGCATGTTCGAATGACCGCGTTGTCCATCCCGTGGACCCACCTTGATGATTAGTTGTGTAAACCCTTATTGAAAGGTCATCCTTAGAGTTTGCTTGATCCAAGTCACAGGACTACCTTCTTAAACTCACCCTGTGGAACCGTCTTGTCAATTCACCTTGTTAACTCACCATGTTGACCCACCTTGTTGACCCGCCTTGTTGACTCACCTTGTTGACTCAGCATGTTGATTGATCTTGGTAACTCAGCTTGTATACTCATATGACTCACCCCTTCTACCCCTGTACCCAACTATTAAAGACTACCATATTGTGTATATCTCATCCACACCGTTCGTTTACCTATAGGACGAGTATGGGGCTCATCCTCGACGTTCGTACGTCATCTAGGCCATCCATTATATGGAGCCTATCTTGTAGCATGAGGTTAGACCTGTCGTCCCTTTTTGGACTTCATCGTGTTGACCATCTATCTCATATTACACTACCATTTATGATTCTCTGCCATGACCTGTCTATCTTGCAACCCGTTCTATGACATTCCTTCTACGGACCATTCATCGTGTTTATCTCAACTGTACTACAGGATTATGGGTCTCGGCATGATTTTGAGTATTCTACTCTTGCCGCTCCAGTAGACTCTACCTTTGATGTGTCGGTAGTGTTTTCAATTATTTTTCTTTCCATTTGGGTTATCTAAATATTGAAGGTTAATCCACACCGTTCAGTTGTTGGACCATCTGTGTTGTTGTATACCATCCATTTAGAGTCTTATCTCTTTATGTTTCTTTGTATTATAAGTGAATTATCTTTTATGCTATTTTTAGTATGTCTGTTGCCACACGTAGTGTTATTTGGAATACTCATATATGATCTTTATACTATATGCTTCGACGATCACCATGCATGCGTAATGAGTATGCATCCCGAATCACCATTGTTAGTTGGGGACCACTAGGGCATAAACGCATTCATAAAGCATTCGAGATGTAGTCGCGCAAATGTAATTCATGTGCTCTCTATCGCAAACCTCTCCAATAGGTATGGGACTATTCGAGGACAGGAATCTATCATCCTGACTTACACTGTATGGTAGGAATAGCTTAGCATACCTTGTAGCCCTTGGTGCGAGATTCCCTGGCTAGCGACATCCCGCACTATGACTCGATCATTCATATGTGTCCCCTCATCTTAATGATATCTCAAATAGGTTGGACTAGATTGATTTATTGCCATCGTGGTAGATGGACTACTTGTTGGCACTCATACTGTATACTTGACTCATGCATCATGAATGCTTGGCTCATCTGATTGTCTTGTATCAACCGGCCATATCGGCCGTGATTGTCGTGCAATTCATTACCAGTTGACGGTGACATTGTGTTTGAGACCTCATAGTTTTATGGTGCTCTTTGGAGACTTGCACGGGCATGTCGTCCCACGTTTGTATGCATGGTTACATTTCGCACCGTCTGCTTGTGCCGCATATAGCATGGTTACTACGTTGCAACCACAGCTCCATCGTGGTTTGCAGAACACCGGAAATATGTGATCTTTAAACTGGATGCCAAAGATGTCCCTGGGTGAAAGTCCCTGATCCCGTTGGTACCAAGGTGGGTGCTCCATTCAAGGACCGGGTGGTTTAATCATACACCAGTATGCCGAATACCAAACGGCGGTGTTATCCACTGCACGTGGTCAGTTTGGAAGGAGGTCTGACCTAACCTGCCGGAAGAGTGTTGGCAAAGGGGGTTGAGTTTGACCAGCTGTGAGTAGGTCCGCTATCGCACCAGATAGGCTTTGGCATTCTACTGGTGAGTAGTGAGGTCTGTGAGACCCCGGTGATGTTCCGTTTCAGAGATGGTATTGGTATCAGTGATGTGACTGATGTTCTGTATGGTGTGGGACGGACCTGATGTGGGCGGGTGTGATGTGGGCGAGGTTGTAAGCCTGGGCGAGCTACCACACTGGCGAGCTACCAGTTCCGAGTCCTGCATTGCTTACGTGATCGCGTTATGACTGTTCGCATCTGGACCACTGTACTGAGATGTGGTGATTTGCATACATGCATTGGATCATTGTATGTGACATTAGGCCCTGTAGGCCATTGTATAGTGAGAGTATATAGCCTTGGTAGGCTGGTTACCTGTATTGCATGCTTGCATAGCCATGGTAGGCTAGTCATATGTATTGCATGTTTGCACAGCCGTGATAGACTAGTTATTCATATCACATGATCGTGTAGCCTAATTGGGCTAAGTTTTGGTTTAGTCTTCTCATCATGCTTTACTGCTTACTCTGATATTTATCATGTTTGTCATACGCATTGTGCACGCACACACGCACTCACGAAGCTTCATTCGAAGCTTATGCGCGTTTGTTACGCTGCAGGTTCTACCAGAGTATATCAGCAACGTTGAGTTGGAATTGGGAGTGCAGTAGCAGAAGGTGCCGAAGTGTGCACAGTTTTTATATTTACGCATTGTACATTTACTTTCCAGTACTGTATATAAACGAAATGATTTAGTGGAAATATTGTGTTTGTCTTTGATGGTACTCATATTGTGATGCTCATGTTTTCAAAAAAAAATTTTCAGACCCTAAAATCCTCCTTGTGGTATCCCAGGATCGGAACCTGACGTGTAGGGTTAGGATCCGAGATCGGGGTACTACGGAGGCTGCCACCTCTGAATTCGGGTTACAGCGAATGGACGTCGAGAACCGAATTTGGGGCGTGACAGACGGAGTGGATTTCTCACCTACATCGCGGCCTGCCCCACATAGCTTCCATCCGAGTATGAAGGAAAAACCAACACATCCTTAAAAAAATTATTTTTAGGAAAATTGCCTTGTAATGTAAGCTGTACACAACCATTCCATTAAAGTGTTGTTTTCAATGAAGACAAAAAGCTTAAAAGGCAGAAAAATGGTTTTTGATAGGAACAATAACTTGGACAGTTCAGTAGAATCTATTTTTGAGAAATGCTCCAATGCTTTCAACATCATTATAAGTTACAGTTATTCTCATTAGCTTTTCAAAAACGTAAGCTAAGTTGATAATGGGAAACTCATTTGCATGTCTATGCCCAGGTGAATCAGATGATCATGAGGTCATTGTGATGAAAGAAAATGGAGCTATCATCACATTCAAAAAAGGTGTCCTTGTGGAACAAGTTGTTGTGGCCCACCCAGGCTACAAGATCATGCGGTGCGGATCCGACCGATCAGTCTTGCCGGACCACTTCGAACTCGAGACCGATCGGCTCTACTTCCTTATGCCGGAGAAGCTGGTGAGGTGCGGTCACACTTACAACAAGTTCGTAGGGATGGCTGAGTCGAAGGGGTTGTTGGCGCCGACGAAGGTGGTGAGGAGAGAAAATTGCAAGGCGAAGAAGAAAGAGGATGTCAGTCCAATGACTCTGTCGGATTCAGAGGTGATCAATGGGCAGGTGATGGTGGGCCAGTTCTTCTTTTTTGAGTCATCTGAACCGATGAATTCTCCTTGGAGGCCAGGGTTGCAGACTATACCGGAGGCCATGTCGCCCCGACTCAGTGTCTTCATGGTCTGAGATGAGCATGCACTGTTTATTTATTTTATTGAGAAATGCTCCATTGTTCTCATATATAGCACTAAAAGTTATTTAGTGCTCCTAATTGCATTGGGATGCTTAGACAATCCAAGCCATTGATATAGACTGTTCGTCACGTACGTCCAATGCATATTTCATGGGCTACCCTGAAAACATGAGACTGATCTATCAATATTAATTATTTTATCAATGGCCTTAAAAATGGACAGTCAAGATCATTTTCATAAAATAAGTTTAATCAACAATTCGATTCTTTTATTTGTTAGGAACCATCATGAATTTCTTATAATTCTAAAGAATCAACTTTTTTAGGCAATTGTAATAGCCATTGCCATAAATGGCTTAAAAAGGATGGCTATAGAAAATAAGGCCAACTTAAGGATGGATTAGATCCATGTGATCTTCGTGTGGCATTGAATGTTTTAGAACTTAATGGACCGCTCTGATCGATGATCTGAGCTGTCCAAATGAACTTATGCAACTAAGAGCCCTAGTGGATTTCTCTCCTTCTTGTTCTATTTGCGTATCTTCCATCTTCTCTCTCTGGAGCAATCATATGTTATGCCCAGCAGCAAATGTCTAGATTACTATCTCCTGGCTTCCATACTTGATCATACATGGAGATCTAAACCATTGATCTGATGGCCCCACCACATGCCAATAGTAGCACAGGGGGCTCTCCAGATTGGGGATCGGAATACTTTACACCGCCTCTTTTATCACAACTAAGCTCCATGGGACCCACCACCTATTATTCATGTAAAAAACCACCCGTCTTTCAGGTTTTATCCTCGATTCTAGAAGCTGAGAGGAAAAAAAATAAAAAAATAAAAAAATCAGCTAGATCCACCATGCAGATGGGCCATAACACAGGGAACAATGGGGATGAGATGCCAACTATAGGTTTTTGTGTGTGGCACTATGGTGTGTATCTTTCATCGAATTTGTTAATCAGGTGTACCTTTGAGGGATGAATTGAAGATACAAAAATTAGCTTGATTCAAAACTCAAGGAGGCCACATCCCTTCGAAGCAATTTCACATTGTTAGCATTGGCGTGGTCCATCGTAGTTTTTTTTATTATCTGGATAATATTTTATATATACGGTTGATCCTCACTTGACGGATGGAGAGGATTTTAGTACAGAACATTGGTAGGACTCACAGATCCTAGGTTGCGAAAAATTTGTAGAGATGCATTAAGAATTAGTCGAAGGTATACACATGTTTATTATAGTCCAAAAATTATGGGTTTTTTGGTCGAGAGACTTGAATAGATACTCCTGTTGGGGTTTTGCCTTCAGTCTTAGACACCGGGGGGGTCGGGTGCTTGCCCAATGACACCCAAGATGGCTTCTGGAAGTCTTTTTTTTTTTGTTGAACTGTTTCTGGCCTGTAGGGGGCCCGATCAAAAGAGGTCTGGGCGGGCACCTGAAATTGGCTGGATTTTTGCTGGAACTCTTTAGACAGTTTTTTAATCTGCCAGGCGCCCGAAGGTGCGCAGACTGTTAAGTCGGTTATGTGGTTTTGTGCGAGATTTGTTTCTAATCTCGGTTTCTTCCTATTTAAGGGAGTGTAGTATGATATTAGGGTTGTTGCCAAAGGGGCCAATGTATCCTAGATGTGCAAGGGTTGAGAGAAAGAGGTTCTAGGGTAAGAGAAAGAGTTTTAGAGGAAGGGCTACGTTGGTTTTCCTCTTGGAAAGCTTGGGATTTCTCTCGTGGGCTTGAATTCGGTGTAAGTTTTCCTCATGCTCTTGTAACTTCTGATTCATTGTGGATTGGTGTCGTTTTGTGTCGTGATTTTTTTTACCCGTAAGGGTTTTTCCACGTAAAATTCGGATTGCCTCTTGTGTGTTGATTTGTTTAGTGTGTGATTGCATTGTGTTTGTTTCTCATTTAATTGCTCTGCGCTCACTTCCGCTGCAGGGCCGATCGCCCGTATCCCAATAAGCTAGTATCAGAGCGAACGTTGGGAGGTGGATCAAAATCTGAGACGAGGCTTCAATGGCGTCTTCAAGTATGAGATTCGACATAGAAAAGTATTTTGGGAAAAACAATTTTAAACTTTGGAAGGTGAAGATGAAAGGACTTTTAGTTCAGCAAGGGCTACAAGATGCGTTCCTTGGAAAGCGACCAGAAGCTATGAAAGAAGGAGAGTGGAAGAAGATTGATGAAAAATTCAATATCTCAATCCAGTTATGCCTAGCGGATGAGGTCATGTACAACATCATGAAAGAGAAAACTGCGGCTGAAACATATGCGAAGTTGGAGAATATTTACGCGAAGAAATTTTTAAAAAATCGCATATATTTGAAGTTTCAGTTGTATAATTTGAGGATGACGGAGGGGGTCGATGTTGAGAGCCACATCAACAATTTCAATAGGCTCATTTTCAAGTTGATGGATGTAGATGAACCAATGAAAGATGAGGATCAAGCGTTTATCCTGTTGAATTCTCTTTCAGAATCATATGGGTCGCTTGAGGACTCATTGTGTGCAGGTAGGGAGACCATTGGCGTGGAAATCGTTATCTCAGCCCTTCAGGTGAATGCGATAAGAAAGAAAAGCGACGAAGTGGGTCATTCTACGGATGAGGCACTGGTTATGAGGGGGAGGAATTCTAAGAGGGGTAGAGGATCTTCATCATCGAGATCTAAATCAAATGACAAGCGAAAGAGCGAGGTGAGATGCTGGAATTGTGGGAAAGAAGGGCACGTGAAGAAGGATTGTTCGAATCTTAGAAAAAGGCATGAGAAATCTGGAGATTCTTCTAAGGGGGCTAATACCATAGAGGACGGCGGTGATGTTTGTGATGTATTAACTGTATCCGACATAGGCTCTCTCGGTGGAGATTGACTCTTGGAATCAGGTGCATCATGTTAAGTATGTCTTGACCAGAGTTCATTCATGACATACAGAGTGTATGATGGTGGATCGGTGGTTGTGGGTGATAGCTACACCCGCAAGGTAGTGGGTATTGGTTCGGTGCGCATTAGAATGTTCGACGAGGTCGAACGAATCCTTGAAAGCATGAAGCATGTCCCTGAGATGAAGAAGAATGTGATATCTCTTGGTGCACTCGAGGCGAAAGGGTACAGGTTCATCGACTGTGATCGTATTGTAAAGTGGCGAAGGTAGCACGCGTGATGATAAAGGCACGGAGGTGTGACAAGCTTTACAACGTGATCAGAAGCACTATTCACGGTGGAGCTGTGAGATCGGCAGCGGGATCCACGGTTGCTCATGTGTAGCGTGTGCGCAAGGGCCACATGAGCGAGCGGGTGGTGAAGGTGCAATGATGACTCGATGGGGCACGAGAAGCGCAGGTACTATGAAAGAGACAAAGTAGAGATGAAGAATGGAGTTCTTGGAGTAGTGGAGCGATTGAAGATTGAAGTCACGGTGGAGATTGTTGGGGTTTTACAATCTCGGACACCAGGGGGTGTCGGGCGCCCTGCCGAATCACACCCGAGCTGGCTTCTGGAAGTCTATTTTTTGTTGAACTGTTTCTGGCCTGTAGGGGGCCTGACCACTGTTGGTCGGGCGCCCGAAATTGGCTGGATTTTTGCTAGAACTCTCTGGACAATTTTTAGATCTATCGGCCACCCAACGGGTTTGCGCCAAGCGCACGAAGGTGCGTAAACTGTTAAGTCGGCGACGCCGTTTTGTGCGGAATTTGTTTTCTAATCTCGATTTCTTCCTATTTAAGGGAGTGTAATATGATATTAGGGTTGCCGCTAAAAGGGTCCAATGTATCGTAGATGTGCAAGGGTTGAGAGAAAGAGAGTTCTAGGGTGAGAGAAAGAGCTTTAGAGGAAAGTTTACGTTGGTTTTCTTCTTGGAGAGCTTGAGATTTCTCTTGTAGGCTTGAATTCGGTGTAAGTTTTCTTCATGCTCTTGTAACTTCCGATTCATAGTGGATTGGTGTCGCTTTGTGCCGTGGTTTTTTTACCCGTGAGGGGTTTTTCCACGTAATATTTGGATTGCCTCTTGTGTGTTGATTTGCTTGGTGTGTGATTACATTGTGTTTGTTTCTCATTTGATTGCTCCACGCTCGATTCCGCTGTGAGGCCGATTGCCCAGTATACTAACAAACTGGTATCAGAGCGAATGTTGGGAGGTAGATCGAAATCTAAGACGAGGCTTTAATGACATCTTCAAGCATGAGATTCAACATAGAGAAGTATTTGGGGGAAAACAATTTTGAACTTTAGAAGGTGAAGATCAAAGGCCTTCTAGTTCAGCAAGGGCTGTAAAATGCGCTCCTTGGAAAGTGACCGGAAGTTATGAAAGAAGAAGAGTGGAAGAAGAGTGGAAGAAGATCGATGCAAAAGCCAATGTCTAAATCCAGTTGTGCTTAGTGAATGAGGTTCTATACAATGTCATGAAAGAGAAAACTGCTGGCTGAAACATGGACGAAGTTGGAGAATATCTACGTGAATGAATCTCTGAAAAATCGCATATATTTGAAGTTTTAGTTATATAATTTGAAGATGACGGAGGGGGTTGATGTTGAGAGTCACATCAGCAATTTCAATAGGCACATTTGCAAGTTGATGGATATAGATGAATCGATGAAAGACGAGGATCAAGCGTTTATCTTATTGAATTCTCTTCCAAAATTATACGAGTCGCTTAAGGACTCATTGTGTGCAAGTAGGGAGACCATTGGCATGGAAACATTTATCTTAGCCCTTCAGGTGAAGGCGATGAGAAAGAAAAGAGGCGACGTAGATCCTTCTATGGATGATGCACTAGTTATGAGGGGGAAGAATTCTGAGCGGGGTAGAGGATCTTCGTCATCGAAATCTAAATCAAATGGCAAGTGGAAGAGCAATGTGAGCTGCTAGGAATTGTGGGGAAGAAGGGCACGTGAAGAGGGATTGTTCGAATCCTAGGAAAAGGTAGGAGAAATCTGGAGATTCTTCTAAGGGAGTCAATACCGTAGAGGACAGTGGTGATGTTTGCGATATATTGACTGTATCCAGCATAGGCTCTCTCGGTGGAGATTGACTCTTGGATTCAGGTGCATCATGTCACATATGTCCTGACCGGGGTTCATTCATGACATACAGAGCGTATGATGGTGGATCGGTGGTTGTGGGTGATGGCTAAGCCTGCAAGATAGTGGGTATTGGTTCGGTGCACATTAGGATGTTCGACGGGGTCAAACGAATCCTTGAAAGTGTGAAGCATGTCCCTGAGATGAAGAAGAATGTGATATCTCTTGGTGCACTCGAGGCGAAAGGGTGAAGGTTCATTCGGCTGTGATCAGTATTGTAAAGTGGCAAAGGTAGCACGCATGATGATAAAGGCATGAGGTGCGACAATCTTTACAAGGTGATCAGAAGCACTATTCATGAGTGGATCCACAGCGGGATCCATAGTTGCTCGTGTGTGGCATGTGCGCAAGGGCCAAATGAGTAAGCAGGTGTTGAAGGTGCGAGGATGAGTCGATGGGGCACGAGAAGAGATGGTACTATGAAGGAGATGAAGTAGAGATGAAGAATGGAGTTCTTGGAGCAGTGCAGCGATTGGAGATTGAAGTCACGGTGGAGATTGTTGGGGTTTTACAATCTTGGACAGTAGGGGGTGTCGGGCGCCCGCCCAATGACACCCGGGCTAGCTTTTGGAAGTCTTTTTTTATTGAACTGTTTCTGGCCTGTAGGGGCCCGACCACTGTTGGTCAAGTGCCAGGTAGATGGCCGGGCGCCCGAAATTGGATGGATTTTTGCTGGAACTCTCTGGACAGTTTTTTAATTTGTTGGGCGCTTGACGGGTTTGGGTTAGGCACTCGATGGTGAGCAGATTGTTAAGTCAATGACGCGGTTTTGTGTGGGATTTGTTTCTAATCTCAGTTTCTTCCTATTTAAGGGAGTGTAATATGATATTAGGGTTGCCGCCAAAGGGGCCAAGGTATCCTAGATGTGCAAGGGTTGAGAGAGAGAGAGAGAGAGAGAGAGAGAGAGAGAGAGAGAGAGAGAGAGAGACTTCTAGGGTTAGAGAAAGAGCTTTAGAGGAAGGGCCACGTTAGTTTTCCTCTTGAAGAGCTTGGGATTGTCTTGTGGGCTTGAATTCGGTGTAAGTTTTCTTCATACTCTTGCAACTTCTGATTCATAGTAGATTGGTGTCGCTTTGTGCATTAGTTTTTTTTACCTGTGAGGGTTTCTACGTAAAATTTGGATTGCTTCTTATGTGTTGATTTGCTTGGTGTGTGATTGGATTGTGTTTGTTTCTCGTTTGATTGCTCCACACTCGCTTCTGCTGCCGGGCCGATTGCCCGTATCCCAACAACTCCAATAGCAAGTGTCCAACAAGTCTAATACCAAAAGCTTCCTTCCATGGCATACTTATACTCCTATGTAAATAAGGGTGTTAACGGATTAGGTTAGGGTCAGGGCCAAGCTCTGTCCAAGCCTGGTCTATACTATTCCTTGGAGGTCCAAGCTTGGCCCGGGCTAATAACAGACTGAAATAGTTCAGCTTGAGCCCATCCTGAAATAATAATACCAAGCCCAACCCTTTCCCGACCTGTGTCCAAGTTCGAACCCTCCCTGATTGTGATTAATTTGCGAGTAGCTTCGAGGAGATGCAAATTGCATGATAGGAAGTAGGTGGGGCCTACTGTGATGCTTGTGAGAAATCTACTACGTCTATCCATTTTACAAGATCATGTTAGGACACGGGTACAAAAATGAGGTAGATCCGAAACTCAAGTGGGCTGCACAACAAAAAAAAATTATGTAGAAAAATGCCTACTATTGAAACCTCTTTTGACGTTCACCGTGATGTTTACATGCCATGACACCGTTCATAAGGTTATTTTTGTTGGGATAAACTAAAAACACAAAAATAATAGCCTGATCTAAAGTGATTGAAGTTTAATCCTAATTGGTTCTCGTTGTGAGGCATGTTATGGGATAATCTGAGCTAACCCATGACCCATAGATGTGAGGAAGCCCACTCCGAAAAGGCCCTAGTAATAGTCCTTGGTTCGAATCAGCTAAGGACCCAACAATGACAGCCTGTGCTGACTGCTACCAATGATGAGGCTTGGTCATCGGTCTTAATCGATGACCAAGGACCCGCCGACAATGCTCCACCCAGGAGACAAATGCTAGTAAAGACCTCGCCTCGCCTGAGGTCTGTAGTCTGAAATGGATCCAAGTAAAAAAGCTCGGGCACTGAGCTCTCGATGAGAACGGACGACCACCTAAGGGCGGTCCACGATATTGATCACCCAAAGGCAGGTTTGAAGATATTTGCAGAGATGCCGGATATCTACCTCAGATATATTTCGGGATCTTTCGCTATCCCTAACAGGATCTCTTTGAGATGATCGGACAGAGACAATCTTACTAAAACAAGGGACTCCATCGATGTATCCTAGCATGATTTGATTCTTCAAACCACCCTGAGTTTTATAAAAAGAACTTGGATCCATACCTCAAAGGTACAAAACATTCTAGCCTTCAAACCCTAATTCTTCTTATTCCTGGACCTGACTTAGGCATCAGAGAGTTCCTCGCCGCTCATCGGCTCCTCCCCCTGCCTACTCATCTTCCTCTTACAGGTTTAGAGGACAAGAAACTCTTTTACGTGCAGGTTGAAGGCTACGTGGCTGATCTCAGCCATCTAAATCTGTTGTCCAAATCCCTGCGACAACCGTTGGCACCATCTGTGAGAAATCGACATAGTTCCTGTTCTCACCGTCTAGTTTCGACGAGCAAAGCTTATTCTTCATTAGCCCAAACCTCATGGCTAAGACCAAGCGAAAGACACATGCTAGGTTCAGCAAGCACTCCAACCAGATTCTCCACAACCCTCTCTGATTATAAGTCAGTGAAGGTATCAGAAGTAGATGTCTCGCCTTGTTTCCCTCGAAGAGAAATATAGGGACATGGCTACACAGTTGGCCTACATCTCGACATTCATAGATGACAGGTCAATGTCGCAGCTAAGTAATTCCTAGGGGGTAACATCAGTTGCAACACCATGAAGATTGATAGGCTCGACCACAGTAGGGGCAAACTTGGCTAGGACCCATCGCAGGTCAATGATGATCGTGCCAACAGGGCTGTCTCGGGTTGGGTACATTCAACCACTAAGCTCGATGCCTTCGACTTACACCATTCTCTCAATGAGAGGTGCCAAGCTCAGAAAGGCAAAACCATAGAGCTAACTATAGAGAGCTCATCCCCCTAGGAGGCACAAATCGAAGAACTTCGGGGTAAGCTCAGTGGTATAAAGCAAGCCTACCAAGCTAAAGCTCTGGTGTCCGTTGACGCCCTCCTGGAGGAAATCAAGTTGTCGTTCATGAACGACATCATAGCAGAACATCTGCCCCTCGGGTTCAAGATGCCCAACATCAAGCCTTATTTGGGTGTAGGCGACCCCGTCGAGCACTTGAAGAACTTCAAATCATGGATAGAGCTACACGGAGCCGTTGGGCCCATCATGTACAAAGCGTTTCCCCTAACGCTCTCTATGTTCAAGCAGCTGAGCAGAGCCTTCGCCACCTAGTTCATCGGTAACAAGGGTGTGTGGAAGCTGACAACCCACTTTCTAACGATAAAGCAAAGAAGCGATGAGTCCCTGAGAGACTATTTGGTGTGATTCAACGTCGAGGCTATCCAGGTGGAAGATTGCCATCACAACTCTCATGGGCGGATTAAGACTCGGGAAGCTCCTCTATTCACTTAACGAGAATCCACCGAAGACCCTGTCAGATCTCCTGAACAGGACAAAGAAATACTCCAATGCCGAAGACCTCGTCAATGCCTAAGAGGAAAGAGTAGCTCAGCCCAAGACAAAAAAAAATGAAAGGATTCTAAAGAGGGATCCAACTCCAACCCGAAGAGAAAAAGAGACGACGATAGGGGTGGCGCTTTGCAACCACCCAAAGCCCCTGTTAGTTGTTCGAGAGATACTCTACCCTGAACACCCCCTGAACACTTCCGTCGAGCAAGTGTTCATGGAGATCAAGAAGAAAAGCTACTTGAAATCCCTAAAAAAATTGAGATCAAATCCAAAGAAGAGGAACAAAGCCAAATAGTACCTATTCCACAAGGATAATGACCAAAACACTACAGATTGCTTCGATCTGAAGTAGCAAATTGAGTCCCTCATTTAGAAGGGATTCCTCCAAGAGTATGTCGAAGCGTAGACGCACCCCCCTCAGCAAGGGGGGCAAGAAGAGAATATTAACAATGAGCTGATAGGAGAGATCCGAACCATTTTTGGAGAACCTGTTGGTGGAGGCGATTCCAACCGAGCATGAAAAGCTCACTCTCGGAGTGCCCATTCTGACGGAGAGGTGCATCATATTAACCTCACCAACCGACCTGCAAAAGAGACTAGGATTGAATCTTTCCTAATCACATTCACCGAAGAAGATGCATAGTGGCTCCATCACCCCCATGACGATGCGATGGTCCTCATAATGATTGTCATGAATCTTAACATGCACAGGATGTTGGTCGACACGGTAGCTCAGCCGCCATTATGTACACTTCAACTTTTGACAAGATGGGGATCAACAGATCCCGACTCAAGCCAGTCCAGACACACTTGATCGGTTTTCTGGAGAGACAGTGATGCCATGTCACCCGCATGGTTGATTCTTTTATGGTGGACACCCGATCAGTTTACAATGCCATCATCAGCTGACCATTCCTAAATGAAATACGAGCTGTGCTGTTAATATATCATCTCACCATGAAGTTCCCAACTAGTCATGGGGTTGGCTGTATCAGGGTGATAAGAAAGAAGCTCGAAAATGTCTCTCTTAAGCTAGGGCTTCTCTTCCCTTCACAGAAAAGACATGGAGCATTAGGATGCGGCGACAAGTCCAGTGATGGGTAGGACTCACCAGTCGACCTCGACAGATATATAATATAAGTCGTTTGGTCCTTGATCCTTCTCATGCAAGCTCTAGAATCCCATTACAAAGAGATGTGAGAGAGGAAGGGAAGATCCGATAGCTAGATTACCTCTCCAGCAAGGTCTCATTGTCGGTGTTAATGGCAGTCACCGCCTACACATTAGGTATGTACCCTATTCTTATTGTGATCCACGAATGACTGTTTTAACGGTTGCTCCTAACTAGCTTATTGGAAGTAATAATTTCAGATAGTGCATTTAGCTTTGTCATCTTTTCTCTACACAACCATTAAAAAATGCTGTAAATATAATCTGCATGTGTATGTTGTGCCTTAATCTTGGGCGTTCATTTTAGGCACATAAACACTAAGTTAAGTCATGCCCCCATATGGCTCAATTATTCTCAATGTGCAGGGTAAATATAACCAACTTTGTGAAGGTAGTCATGTGTTGTAGATGCTCACACACAACTCCCTTCCATCATTTGATCACACATGTAAAGTTATGCGATTATAAGCATCCATCAGTATAACACATTTTATATCATGATGTAATCAATGTTGTCATTATCGTACGATATACGATTCAAATCATACGATTTGAATCTCATTGTACCATCGTACTGATATGAATTGATGGCCCAAATCGCAATTCTCAAATAATCATACGATTAATCGTACAATTTAGTTTTGAATCGTACGATTCGATAATTGCACAGAAAATCGTCAATTTTCGGTAGAAAATTTAATTTTTTCATTATTTTTTGGTTTTGTTTTTAAAGGTCATTTAGGCTCCCCATACAATAGAATAACACTTTATTTGCAAATTTTAAGAGATTTTGGAGGTTGTGGGCTATAGGTAACCTAGAGAAAGAAATCCACATATCTTTTTCGTTGCTCAACGGAATCGAACGCTGCTTGTTGTATTTGATTTCTATATTGAAATAGGTAAGAATATATATAAATATGCATATTTTCTTTTCCATTTCATTACTTTCATATTTATGTGCAAAATGTGTTTTTTTGAGGAAAAGATAATATATTTTGATGTTTTCATTTATTTTTCATTTTTTACAAATAAAATTTAGGGATTTTGTTTTTAAAGGTTATTTAGGCCCTCCATAAAAAAGAATATCACTTCATTTGCAACTTTTAAGAGATTTTGGAGGTTATGGCCATGAGAAACCTAGAGAAAGAAATCCATATATCTTTTTCTTCACTCAATGGAATCGAATGCCGCTTGTTGCATTCAATTTCTATATTGAAATAGGTAAGAATACATATAAAATATGCATTTATTCTTTTCTATTTCATTACTTTCATATTTATGTGCAAATATTTGATTTGGAGAGTATGTGGGCCTAATTTATTTTAAATAATTGAATAAATAGTTTTTTTCAAGAGTTTTCTCATTTATTTCAAATTTTCATTAGTAGGCTTGTCACTTGTGTTACCGGCTGTGGGGCCCTAAATAGTTTTTTTCTTCTTCTTAATATGTAGGTTTGTCACTTGTGTTGCCGACAGGTGTTGATTTGTTTTGAACATTGAAGATGGGAAAGAAATCGAAGATTTAAAACAATGATTTTATGTGGGAGTATTGTTCTAAGATGGATGAGAACAATACTCTCCACCTAAGATGCAATTTTTGTGGGAAGGCATATTGGGGAGGTGTGTTTCAAATGAAACATTACCCAGCCCGAACGAAGGAGAATGTTGCGGCATGTCCCCAAGTAGGTGATGATGTAGCTGAAAAATTCAAGAATCTATTGGATGGCAATGCAAGTGAGAGAAAACAACAGGAAGAGCTAACCTATGATGTTGGAAGGGTTCCTATAATTCATGATGTCAATGAAATGGGTGATAGAAAAAAAAGGATGATTTTATGGGAAAGGGTGGGGCAAAAGAAAAATAACAAGCCACTCTAAACAAAATATGGAAGAAGGGAGATAGAGACAATGTGTGTCTATCTATTTCACATTTCTTATATGCAAATGCTCTACCATTCAACCTTGTAAAGAGCCCATTCTTCACTCCAATGATAGAAGCGGTTGCCGCATTTGGGCCGGAATTGAAGCTTCCGTCGTATCATGAAGTGATGAATAAAATTTTGAAGATGGAGGTTGAGTCGATAGAGAAATCTATTGATGTATATAAAAAGGAATAAGAGAAGACTAGATGCACGATTATGTTAGATGGGCGGACAGATGGAGTGAATCGATCGATTACAAATTTTATGGTTAATAGTCCAACTGATACGTTATTTTTAAGATCTATTCATACGTCCGATATTTCAAAAAATGCGGACAATTTGTTGGGATTGCTCGAATTAGTGATTGATGGGATGGGTGAAGAGAATATTGTGCAGGTAGTTACAGATAGCACATTCGCCTATGTGAAGGCGGGTCAGATGTTGATGGAGAAGAGGAAGACATTATTTTGGTCTCCATGTGCGGCCCGTTGCATAGACCTAATGCTTGGAGACATTAGAAAGCTACAAGTTCATTCAGAGGCCGTGGCAAAAGCAAGGGCCATAACGGTTTATATTTACGAATATTTTTAGGTATTGAATTTGATGAGGAAGCATGTGAAGGGGGAATTGACTCGACCGGCCGTAACACGGTTTGCTACGTTTTACTTAACTTTAAAAAGTATTCATGCAAATAGAATTGGCCTAAGGTCGATGTTTACCTCGAATGAATGGGAATGTAGCAGCTTCTCCAAGACGGTAAAGGGGAGCATGTTCAAGACATTGTTTTGGCTGATATAGATTTTTGGTCATCTATCAAGTTTTGCTTGAAGACCACTCTCCCATTAGTCAAGGTGCTAAGGCTAGTTGATTCAGATGAGAGGTCATCCATGGGATATAGTTGTGAAGTGGTGGATCGAGTGAAAGAAGCTATAGCGAAAAACTTGAGAGAGGTGAAGAAGAGGTATTCGACTATATGGGGCATAATAGATCAATGATGGAATCTTCAGTTACATAGGCCGTTACATGCAGCGGCTTATTTCTTAAATCCGAGATTTCAGTACGATGACAATTTTCATTCGGATTTAGAGATTAAAATCGGCCTATATGATTGTATTGAAAGAATGGTCCCTGATTCAAGGCAAAGGGTCATCATTGATGAGCAAATGGACAAGTTCAAAAAGGCCTATGGTTTATTTGGAAGAGAGACATCAAAGCTAACTAGAACGACAAAGCAACCAGGTAATTTTACGTACAAAGTTACAAATATTTTGTTTCTTTGAGTTTGATTGTGTGCCTATTGTTCATATAAAGTATATATGATTGTGTTTTAGGTCTATGATGGGAGAGTTACAGAGACGAGTGTCTAGAATTGCAAAAGCTGGCTATCCGTATTTTGAGTTTTACATGTAATGCTACTAGTTGTGAGCGCAACTGGAGCACTTTTAAGCAGGTAAGACATTATTGAATTCATTAATCAACTTATGAATTCACCATGTAGATGTTAGTGAGTCAATAGCCTTATATTATTATGTTCATGGGCTTGCAGATACATTCAAAGAAGAGGAATAGACTTAAACAACAAAGATTGAATGCACTCGTCTTCGTAAAATATAATCTCTAGCTCGAAGTCCGTCATGCAAGGAGAGAGAAGGACCAAGGGCTTGATCCTATGTGCTTATCAGATATGAAATCTGATGATGAATGGATCACAGAGAAAAAGGATCTCACACTTCTTACAGATAACACCTGGATGGACATAGGTGAATGTTTTGTTGAAGGCTTAGAGGATTTGCAAGGTGTAGGCAGGATCCACATCAAAACCAAATGAGCGACGTGGTATATGATAATATGACTCATATTTTTATTGTTTAGTCATATAGTGTAGTTTTACAATTATTAATTATTATAAATTATAATGAATTTTATTGCAACTTGCAACAACTATTTTGTAGGTCTTAGAAAACTTGTTATTCGAAGCAAAGTGAAGGAAAAAGCAAAAGTGGTAGAAGTAGAGGAAAAAGATGAGTTTATTTCAACATCAAATTCTGAAGATGAAGATGATGTTGACCCAATGGGTGATGATGAGGATTCTGACATAGCTGATGAATAATAGATTTGTTTGGACCTTTTTATTTACCTTTTGAATTATAGCAACAAGTGAATAGAGAATTATACATGTAAATGGGGATGGGGAAAATTTTATTTTTTGAATCATATAGAAAACTTAAATGTACATGAGATGTGAAAGGGATTATTGTTTGAACTTGATTATGACATGATGATATACACATGATACATCTTTTTGTTTTTTGCATATTTATGACAAAATGGATGATTGAAATGTTTTTTTATTTATATTATTATATACAATTTATATAAATTTTTGTATGACATGTTTTATAAAAATCTCAAAAAATCTTACAATTTATGATACGATACGATTCAGACCCCTTTACGATTTACGATACGATAACGATTATGACAACATTGGATGTAATAGTCATAATGATACACAACATATATTTATAATAAGATGCGTAACCCAAGACATTTGAAGGAACTGTCATGTCCCATTCTCATGTATTAAGTTACGCAACTATATGCACAACTAGGGCACCCTCTGAATTTATAAGTCATTCAGTAGCTCACATTATATGCATGGATTATGTCTGCTCATATAACATGCCCTCCACAAGTATATGGTCTCATCCACATGGTCTACACACATCTTCACATTGCCCAATACATGTTAGCAACTATAATGTTCCATTTTCATATAAAGGGATAAATACCCATACATCTAAGGTACAACATGAACTATCGTGTCGTTGTTACATGCCCTTAAAGTGGTGATAATATGAGCACAATCATCTAACATTGTGCAACTCGGACTAAAGTGCCCCATATTATGATGCATTTGATAAGAGGCGGATAGGAACAGAATCTCACCATAATGGGTGAACAACCATTCAAATTACAATCAATAATCATAATGTAATTAAAGCATCAAAACCATATAGAAATAGGCGCGGCTCGAATCTCACTATGCAATAAAAATGGATTAAGTTGATAGCCTTCCAAATTGGGTAATCAAATGATTGATCTAGGCTATTAGATGGCTTCAACACATTAGCATTAGGCTAGGGTTCAAATTTAGCCTAAAACAAATAAAATCAGTTGAAGAAAAGATGAATAATCATGATTGCATCCAGTCTAGAGCTGACGAATTTGATCCATACAACTTAAATAACATGATGAGATAAATCTCTTACTCAAATTTCAATCCAACCCTTAACGGATGAGATATAGCTTGATCAAGTTTTAATTAATCCTATCCATCTAAAATCATTGCGACTGGAGCATTGTCTAACAAGGGCATCCACATGCACAAATTGTTCAACCACTTAATAACATCACATCAGATCCATGTGGCTTAGGCAAGCCTGTGGCCACATGAGCAGGGGAAACACACATGATGGATGATCATCATTCATGTGAACATTGAGCCACACATGTATTTATGCCCCCACACACGCCACTCACGTGGATGTCCTTAGCCATTATTGTTGGGATATAAACGATCGGCCCCGCAGCGGAAGCAAGAGAGGAGCAATCAAACAAGGAATAAACATAATGCAATCAACCACACAAATCAATAGACACAAGAGGCAATTGGAATTTTACGTGGAAAAACCCCTCACGGGTAAAAATCCACGGCACAAAGCGACACCAATCCACTATGAATCAGAAGTTACATGAGCATGAAGAAAACTTATACCGAATTCAAGCCCACAAGAGAAATCCCAAGCTCTCAAAGAGGAAAACCAAAGTAGCCATTCCTCTAAAGCTCTTTCTCTCACCCTAGAACTCTCTCTCTCAACCCTTGCACATTTAGAATACCCTAATTTCGGTTTATAACAGCTTATATAGCAATAAACCCAAATTAGAAACATCTTACGCAAGAAATTGCATAAGATCGCGCAAAAATTGTGCCACCGACTTTGCAGTCTGCGCACGGTGGGGCGCCCGATAGATCCAAAATCTATCTAGAGAGTTCCAGTAATAAATCCAACCAATTTCGAGTGCCCGCCCAGACCTCGTTGGGCGCTCGACCATCCACTGGGCGCCTAACCAACAGTGGTCGAGCCCCCTACAGGCAAAAAAATAGAACAACAATTCCGACTTACAGAACCCAACTAGGGTGTCCTTGGGCGGGCGCTTGACCAGAACCCATCGGGCGCCCGACACCCCTTGGTGTCCAAGATTGAAGGCAAAACCCCAAAAATCTCCACTGTGACTTCAATCTTCAATTGTTCCACCGCTCCAAAAACTCCATTCTTCATCTCTACTTCGCCTCCTTCATAGTACCATTACTTCTCGTGCCCTATCGACTCATCCTTGCACCTTCACCACCCACTCGCTCATGTGATCCTTGCGTACACGCCACACATGAGCAACCGTGGACCCCGCGGCTGATCCCGCAACTCCACCGTGAATAGTGCTCCCGATCACCTTGGAAAGATTGTCGCACCTCCATGCCTTTATCATCATGCGTGCTTCCTTACCACTTTACAATATCGATCACAACAATGAACCTTGCACCCTTTTCACCTCGAGTGCACCAAGAGATATCACATTCTTCTTCATCTCAGGGACATGCTTCACACTTTCAAGGATTCATTCGACCCCGTCGAACATCCTAATGCGCACCGAACCAATATTTACTATCTTGCAGGTGTAGCCATCACCCACAACTGTCGATCCACCATCATACGCTCTGTATGTCATGAATGAACTCCTAGTCAGGACATACGTGACATGATGCACCTGAATCCAAGACCTACTCTCCACCGAGAGACCCTATGCCGGATATAGTCAATACATCACAAACATCACCACCATCTTCTACTGTATTGACCCCTTTAGAAGAATCTCCAGATTTCTCTTGCCTTTTCTCTTGATTCGAACAATCCCTCTTCACGTGCGCTTCTTCTTCACAATTCCAGCATCTCACCTTGCTCTTCCACTTGCCCTTGGATTTAGATCTCGATGACGAAGATTCTCCACCCCGCTTAGAATTCCTTCTCCCTCATAACTAGTGCATCGTCCGTAGAAGGACCCACGTTGCCACTTTTCTTTCTCACCACCTTCACCTAAAGGGCCGAGATAACGGTTTCCACGACAATGGTCTCCCTACATGCAAACAATGAGTCCTTAAGCGATTCATATGATTCTAGAAGAGAATTCAACAAGATAAACACTTAATCCTCGTCTTTCATCGATTCATCTACATCCATCAACTTTGCAAATAAGCCTATAGAAATTGCTGATGTGACTCTCAACATCGGCCCCCTCCACCATCATCAAATTATACAACTGAAGCTTCAAATATATGCAATTTTTCAGAGATTTCTTTGCGTAGATATTCTCCAACTTCGCTCATGTTTTAGTTGCAATTTTCTCTTTCATGACGTTGTACAGGACCTCATCTGTCAGGCACAATTGGATTGAGACATTAGCTTTTTCATCGATCTTCTTCCACTCTTCTTCTTTCATAGTCTTTGGTCTCTTTCTAAAGAGCGCATCTTGCAACCCTTGCTGAACTAGAAGGCCTTTCGTCTTCACATTCCACAGTTTAAAATTATTTTTCCCTGAATACTTCTTTTTGTCGAATCTCATGCTTGAAGACGACATTGAAGCCTTGTCACAAATTCTGATCTACCTCCCAATGTTCTCGCTCTAATACCAGTTTGTTGGGATATAAACAATCGGCCTCACAGCGGAAGTGAGCGAGGAGCAATCAAACGAGGAACAAACACAATGCAATAAACTAAACAAATCAACACACATAAGAGGCAATCAAAATTTTATGTGGAAAAACCCCTAATGGGTAAAAAACCACAGCACAGAGCGACACCAATCCACTATGAATCAGAAGTTACAAGCGCATGAAGAAAACTTACATCGAATTCAAGCCCACAAGAGAAATCCCAAGCTCTCAAAGAGGAAAACCAACGTAGCCCTTCCTCTCACCTTAGAACTCTCTCTCTCTCTCTCTCTCTCTCTCTCAACCCTTACACATCTAGAATACCCTAATTCCAGTTTACAGTAGCTTATATAGCAATAAAACCAAATTAGAAAGATCTTACGAAAGAAACCGCGTAAGATCGTGTAAAAACTGCGCAACCGACTTTGCAGTTCGCGTACGGTCGGGTGCGTGACAGATCCAAAATCTGTCCAAAAAGTTCTAGCAATAAATCCAGCCAATTTCAGGCACCAACCCAGACCTCGTCGAGCGCCCAGCCATCCACTGGGTGCCCAACCAATAGTGGTCGAGCCCCCTACAGGCCAAAAAACAAAACAGCAATTCTAACTCGTAGAAGCCAACTCTAGTGTTCTTGGGCGGACGCCCAACACCCCCTGGTGTCTAAGATTGAAGGCAAATCCCCAACAATTATACTCTCTCTCTCTCTTAAATTGAGATTCAATTTGTACCATTTATCTTTGATATATGCATGATCAATTAAAAGAAAATAAAATGATGCCAATTTTTTAATATTTTATAGTTTTAAAAAATTTTAAATTCTTAAATTAAATAACTTACCAAGTAAGAAACTAATAAAAAAAAAATTCTAATTTAGAAAGTGGAGAACTCACATTCTAGAGTAATGGAGAGAACGTAAAATAGTGGAAAAAAATAAGGGGGGAGAGAGAGAGAGAGAGAGAGAGAGAGAGAGAGAGAGAGCTTCTTCCTGTTCTATATGTTCGCACGGCTACCACATGAGCGCCCTTCACATGGGACCTATAATGATGATTTAAGCCATCCACTACATTTTCACTCACTCGAGCATCCACCTCATATTTTCTGTTTTGCGAGCTATCCATCGAGCGACCTTGGATCTTCATCAATGACATGACTTTAACTATCTAGATCTAATATATTAAATCAAAATCTTAACTAATCTGAGCCATCTAAGATTATGTAAAATGATTGATCTAGAAGAGTAAGAAAATTTACAACCATTGGATCATTGTAGACGATCATATACTCTCACGCCCCAACTTAGGGACCAGGCTGACCAAATTTTCTGCCGCCAAACTTGAAGTCAATAGTCTCCGCAATACCCTAATTTTGACACCCAGAGCTCATACGCCAAGTCTCTGAAATGGCGTCCCACGAAGGAGGATTTTCAGAGTGGTTTTTTTTTTTTTTTTGTAAATGACCATAACCATAAGTGTATCAAAACAACAACATCATCACATGTCCATTATATAAACTTTGAGTACAATGCTGGAATGGAGGGACCGGGTTCACCAAATTTTTTGCCGCCGAACTTGAAGTCGATAGCCTCCGCAGTACCTCAATTTTGGTACCTAACGCTCATACACTAAGTTTCTAAAATGGCGTCCCACAAGGAGGATTTTCAGAGTGGTTTTTTTTTAAATGACCATAACCACATGTGTATCAAAGCAATAACATCATCACATGTCCATTTTATAAACTTTGAGTACAATGTTGAAATGAAAATACAAAGTATAACAAAACCAAAAGATCAGACTTGCACTCCAACCTGAATATTGATGATACGCTCTATCATGTCCTGAAACATAAACAAACAACCATGAGATTCTATATGAAGCTCAATAGAGTATGTCCGCACACGAAATGCATATGACATGTATACAAGGGAAACATGTATACCAAGTTTCGAAAGTGGGACCTCACAAGGAGGATTTAGGGGAAACTCAGAAACCAAGCATAACCCAAAGAACTCCACAAGTAACATATATCTCCACTAAACAACGGTTTTAAGGTACAATGTTGGTAAATCAAATATGTGATATAATAAAATCCAAGGAGTAGTCGCGCACTCCACCCTCAATATTATTAATACACTAGCTTAACTCGTAGCATGAACAAAACACGCATAAACTTCCTATGAAGCTCAGTTGAGCGTGTGTGTGAGTGCGCGTAATACATATGACAAATATAATGCATCAATATCATTATCAATATCAGAGTAAGTAATAGATGAAAGACCAACAGTGCCAATGTTCATGCATGTACCGAGCCATATAAAGGCTATGCATATATATTATGAGATGATATAAGCATAAGTATATCTAGTCAACCAATTAAATAAGTTATCGTGGAAGTATGTTGTGATACGAGGGAAAAAGAGCACATGATGAATGATCGAGTTGTAGTTCATAGTATCGTAAATCGATAGCGGCCTCACACTCAAGGTTACAACATGTTAGTCCCATACCTTACATGTGAAGTAACTCCATGATGATAGACTTCTAATCCCGAATAGTCTCATTCCTATTCGGGACCATGGCACACAATTGTATGACACTTGGATTGTATTTACGTGTCCACAAACCCGAATGCATGAATGCCATATTCGATGCAACATGCCAATCTTGCTGTCTAATCTACATCTCAGTATAGTTCCCATCTTGAATAACTAGGGTCTAATGCACAAGCACTGGTCTGCAACACGTAACCATGGCAATAGTAAGAGACTTCACTACTCGTCTCGACGGTGGAAGGCTTATAGTCATGCCAAATTCCACCCGGCACGCTAGTAGCGAACCCATTTTCAGGTTGGTCAAACTAGACCTAAATCACCACTCCACACTCCAGGCAAGTGAGGTTGTAGCCCTTTCCAACTGACCCCAATATAGTGGGAAATGCGGCCTGCTGGTGTGCAACACTCATGCGCTCATGTATCCACTCGGTTTAGACATTGGAGCATCTTGTGACCACAGGATTTAGGGACTTACCCAAGGACATTCATAACAACCAAGTGCTAGGTGTCCTATACTTGCAACTTCAATATGTCTGTGGGGACTACAACCCTGATGTCGATAAGGTGTAGATGTAAGTGCCTCATGCAAATGTGTGAATGCATGAATCCATCATCCTAACCATGCAACCATGTCATGCAAGCCGTGTATACATGTAAGGCGGCCCCATCTCATAGGGTCCCCTAAAATGCCCTAAGTTGTAAGCATATCAAACAACATTGCCATACACTAGGCAAGACAAAACCATGAACGAGCCATCATCCAAGTCATGTACACATGATGCGAATGAGATATGATAACATATAATCATAATTACTATGCATGAGGTGTGTAATACTATATTAAGCATAAAATAGGGCTAAATCAATATAAAGCAATGCTAACTCGAATGTAAGGGCAATGCTGCATCTAGTACAAAATAAGTATCACATTAATATGAAGAAAGCATCATATCAATGTAAATGAAGTGCTATAGAAATCATAAGCGTAAACATCGCACAAATTACTAATGTAACATCACATAAATCATCAAGGCAGTGTCATACCAACACAAATGTAAAACATTGCACCACCATGATAAGAAACACATCATTCACAACAAGTGGAACCCACTTGGAATCCAAGTCCATCAAGGCCAACAAGGCTCTACTTGAGTGGTCTTTCAAGCCACTGGACAAGCGTCCAAAACACACTATTATCAACATCCAAACGTGGCGGCCATTGTAAGGTCCACAAACAATCACAGTAGGCCAGGACAAACATCAAAGTGGGCCCTATGACCATCCCAAGCAAGGTCCAAGCGGACGGTCCAAAAGTTGGCCCAAGATAGGCTCCACATATGCAAAGTGGGAGACCCGAACGGCGGGCCCCCACAACATCAAGGGTGGACCTCATAGTGGGACAGCATGGCTACATCACAGAGGACAAGGCGGCCACAAGGTGGGGTGGGGTGGATGCAACACATGCATCAATATAGGGCCATGGCTGCGGGACCGTAATACATACATCAAAGCGGCCCCAACTGACGGATCAATCCAATGCATACATCGAGGTAGCCCCACAGTACGGCAATATTATGTACACCAACAAGATAGGCCCCCGACGTAAATACTACACTAACGAGGTCGGCCCATGGACCACCTGAATATAATGCATCCAACGAGTTGGGCCTATGGTGTGGGCATAACATACGCATCAAGATAGATTCATGGCGCACTCATAACACATACATCAAGGGGGCCCACGGCCGAGCGGTTGCACAAATAATCATCACAATGGGCCCAAATAGGTAGGAGGGCAAATAGACATTACGGCCCTAAAAACGTTGCAACGGTGGGCATCATTACCCTCACTGTTTGGTGTGGCGTGGTCCACTAGAGCTATGAATCTACCCCATCATTGGGCTCATGCCCTGTAATGGTCCAAGGAAAATAGACGGGCAGCGCGGCCGTAGAACACATTTTTCATAGTGTGGCCAGCTCACCACTGTGGGCCCCTGAAACATCCACAGCAGCTCAAGAAAGAAGGTTTCTAAGGTGGGTGTCCAAACAGTCCGAGCTTCAGATTTAGGTTGTCAATGGGCCGGGCCGGCGGTAGGTTTCATCCTGGATTTTGAATTGTTTCAGGCTGGGCCATTGGGCCGCCTTATTCAAAATTCTGATTTTTCAGGATGTGTGGACCGTAGCAGGCCCTATCTTTTTCTTTTTCTTTTTTTTTTTGTTAGCCATGCAACGCACTCACTCTGTTAGCTGGGTAATGCACACCCACACTATTAGTCACACGATGCACCCACCCACCGGTGGGATTAGTGTGTCTCCTTAGCACTCAACCTGAGATCTGCTGTGCTGTTGAAATGCCTAGGCGTCCTTCAGCTGGGCTAGCAGGGCGAGAGACATAGCAGGCCCTACCCTCAGGACAGAGTAGCCCAACAACAAGGCGGGCCGAGAAGGTTCAATTGCGGGCGTTAAATCGTCACTGTTTTCTGGGTGCGGTCCAGCTAAGTTCGAATCTGCTAATATCAAATGGGCTAGATGAAATGATGGACGGTGGATATAACACATACATCTGGTGGGGTGCAAGCACGCTGCATGTGCTAGTGGGACCCCCAGAAAGTAGATAAATAAATATTATATATTATTGGATGGTGGTAAATAAACACTACAAGGAGACATAAGAAGGTTCCAGCTGTGGTTGTCCCTATCCGGGAAAAGAACATATGGACGGTGGGGGAATTTCCACCATGGGTCACACACTAGGGACGGTCCAATGGTGGATCCTGCTCCAGGAGTAGAGCTGTACACGAGTCGAGTAAGCTTGAAAAAAACGCTCGACTCACTCGGAAAATGCTCTACTGGGCTCAGATCGGAAGTGAGTTTGAGATTAGCTGAGCCAAATTTTTTATGCTCGAACGTGTTCGAGCAAGCTTCGAGCAGGGCCATGCTTGATTTGGCTCGACTCGTTTATAGACTTGAATTTGGCTCAGCTCAACCGTACTATATATAATTTTTTTTTTTTTTATCCTAATCATTTTTACATTTTTATCTTTTACCCGCTCGAGCGCTCCCCTTTTCAAACCCTAACCCTAACCCCCCCTCCCCTTCTCTAAGCTCGATGGCCGACCGTCCACTCCACACTGGCAACTCTCACTCTACCCGCTCGACGCTGGCCACCCTCACTCTGCCCACTCGTTGCCAGTCACCCTCACCCTGCCCTCTCGACGCCCGCACGATGCCAGCCACCCACTATTCTCAGTTACCATGCCTGCTTGTTGCCGGCCACCCCTGTTCTCAACCCTGCTTGCTCGTCGATGGCGGTGATCCCCTTCCCCCCCTCCCCCATCCATTATTTTTCATGAAATTTTGGGTGACCCTTGTTTGAAAACATAAACTTGAACTTAGCTCGAAAGAATCGAACTCGGACTCGGCTCTGAAACTCAAAATCGACTCGAACTCGCTCGGTTTGCTGATCGAGCAGGAACTTGCTCGACTTAGCCAAGTAGACCCGAGTAACGAGCAGGGGTAGGTGGGTTCCTATCGAGCGCTGAGCAGGGTGATGCTCGATTCGACTTGACTCGTGTACAACTCTATCCAGGAGCTGGGTCCACTTGAGCGTGGGACTACCCTATTTAAATTGGGCAGGAAAGATGGTTGGACGGCTGAATTCAACACATGAATCACGTAGGCCCCACTGCATGGTGGGAGTTCTCAACGGTGGTCATCAGTGTCCAGGACTGCATGGGTCTACAATATGTACATCACGTCAGCTCCAGGGAGTTCTCAACGGTGGTCATCAGTGTCCCCACTGTCCATTGGCATTGGCCAACCAGAGATCTGGATTTGTTGGGCTTTCAAAGTCCTGACCTACTGTGACCTGTCAACGCAGATGGGGAGTGTGGATTTCTTGATGGGGTTTTCCTCATCAGTCAAGAGGAGAGATGGTGCAGCCTGAGTGTGGTCGGGGGCCTAGACCAAATTCTGGTCGGGCGACCAAAATTCACTCGGATGAGGCCTTTATTGCTGGACTGTTTTTACAACAGTCGGGCGCCTGAAATTGGGTTCTCTTTCTCAAATTGCTTGCTGGACATTTTTTTGGCTTGGGTGGGCGCTCGATGGTCTGGTGACCGGGCGTCCGACCCTGCGCGGACTGCTTAGTGCATTTTCCTAATACGGTTTTGTTTCATCAGGTTTCCTACTTAAGAGGTTCCAAATTGTGGTTAGGGCATCTCATTAAGGTGTTTTCACGTCCAAGGTGTGAGAGAGAGAGAAAGAGAGAAAGAGGAAGAGAGAGAGAAAAAAGAGAGAGAGAGGAAGCTTGTAGAAGGGAGAAGTTGTTTGAAGAGGAGTTCTTCTGCGCAACCGTCATCTCAGCGCTTCTACGTCCTCATGATCGGTGAGATTATCCTATTTTCATAGTTCTCTTGTTGTTTATCCATCCCTGCGTGGGTGAAGAAGGTTTAATTCAAACGGTGTGTGCTTGTGATCGGTTGTAAACAGTTCTCTGAGACAGTGGATTGTTTATCTGGACTAGGTCTCGTGGTTTTTACCTATTTGGAGGGTTTTCCACGTAAAAAACTCTTTGTGTCATGTGGTTGATGCTTTATCTTTGATTATTGCATTATTATATCCCATAATTCTAGTGTATTGGGGGGCGAGATCCTAAGGCTTGTATGAAATGCACCCAACAAAGTAGTATCAGAGCGTTCAGGTTGATTGAACGGAGTGTGATCGGTTTTGAATTATGAAAGGTGGCTCATCAAGGAAGATCGGCCTCAATGGTTCTAACTGGACCATATGGAAGGCTAAGATGGAGGACTTTCTCTACTGCAAGGACTTATATGCTTTGTTCTTAGGCATATAAGCGAAGATCAAGGATATGCCTGATGATGATTGGAAGAAGTTGGACCGGAAGGCAGTGGGGTTTATTAGACAATGGTTGGATGATTCCGTATTCCACCATGTGTCTACGGAAACCTCAGCCGCTAGCCTATGGCAGAAATTGCAAGGGCCGTATGAGAGGAAGACAACCAGCAATAAGATATCCCTGATAAGACGACTTGTGAATCTCAAGTTCAAAGATGGTGGTTTTGTGGCTGAACACATGAATGAGATCAATAACATAGTAAATCAGCTCTCCGCCATGAAGATGGTCCTGGATGATGAACTTCAGGCTTTGCTACTGCTTAGCTCATTGCCTGACAGTTGGGAGACATTGGTGGTGTCTCTGAGTAACTCTGCGCCAGACGGAAAGGTATCCATAGAACAGGTAACAAGCTGTCTCTTTAATGGGGAGACAAGGAGGAAGTCTCTGGGGCCTGCTCAACAAGAGGCCCTTGTGACACAAGATCGGGGGAGAGGAAAGAACATAAACGATGGAAAGGCCTGAGATAAATCAAGAGGCAAGTCGGTTGCCAGGAAAGATGTTGAATGCTGGAATTGTGGCAAGAATGGCCATTATAAGCATGAATGTCACAAGAAGAAGGGTGACAAGAAGCGTAAAGGAAATGAGAAGGAAGATGAATCGGATTGTACTACGGTCGCCTCAGATGGTGACGTTATTGTTATTCTTTTGGCAGATCACGATGTTTGTCTCACGGCTTCAAGTCAGGATACCGATTGGGTGATAGACTAGGGAGTCTCGTTTCATGCGACTCCACGCAGGGATTTCTTCACAAGTTACAAGTCAGGTGACTATGGGTCAGTGAAGATGGAAAATTCTAGTGTTTCAAAGATCGTAAGGGTCGGTGATATTTGTGTGAAGACCGATGTGGATTGCACATTGGTTCTCAGGGATGTGAGACACATTTCAGACCTTCACCTCAACTTGATGTCAACGGGAAGGTTGGTGATGACGGCTATGAAAGCCGGTTTGTTGGTGGGCCCTGGAAGCTCATTAATGGTTCGTTGATTGCTGTCAGATGAAAGAAGTGTTGCACCCTTTACAAGGCAAGTGTCAATGTGTGCAAGGGTGGGTTGAACGCAGCGGAAGATTCTACTATTGACGTATGACACAGGCATCTAGGCCACATGAGTGAAAAAGGGGCTTCAACTACTAGTAAAGAAGCGACTCCTTCCAGATGTGACAGGTATATCTCTCAAAACCTGTATTGACTGTTTATCTGGTAAACAGCATAGAGTTTCTTTGTTAAAACTGCTTCTTATATTAATAAAGTACATGTATTAGATTTGGTTTATTCTAATGTTTGTGGTCCTATGAGGACAAAAACCTTGGGTGGGGCATTGTATTTTGTTACTTTTATAAATGATGCATCTAGGAGGGTTTAGGTTTATGCTTTGAAATCCAAGGACGAGGTCTTTTGTGTGTTTAAAATGTTTCATGCTATGGTCAAGAGAGAGAGACAAGTAGATCATTGAAGTGCATCCGCACTGATAATGGTGGTGAATACATAGGTGACTTCTACGAGTATTGTAAGTCACTAGGTATACGACATGAACAGACGGTTCCCAAGACCCCCCAGCATAATGGTGTGGCTGAGCGAATGAATCGCAGCATTGTAGAGAGAATTAGATGCATGTTATCCCATGTAAAGTTGTCCCAAGATGTTATGAGGATAAGCAATGCACACGGCGATGTATTTGATAAACAGGTCTCCATCAGCCCCGTTGAATGGAGAAGTACTTGAGAAGATGTGGACTGGACGAGATCCGTCATACAGTCATCTCATGGTGTTTGGATGCTGGGCATTCGTTCACGTACCAAAGGACGAGAGGTCCAAGCTTGATACGAAGATCAGGTAGTGTGTGTTCTTGGGGTAAAGTGATGAAAAGTTGGGTTATAGATTGTGGGATCCAACCGAGAAGAAGCTCGTCAGAAGCAAAGATGTGGTTTTCTTTAAAGATCAATGTATAGAAGACATTTGTAAGCTAGAGAAAAGTCAACCTAGTTCAGGTGAGCTAGAGGATATGGATCCGGTTACTCCTCCCATGGTGCCTGATGACGGGGGAGTAGAACAAGGTGCAAAGGATGAGGGAGTCCCTACAGAAGATGGACCGGGGGAGCAGCCCCTACTTGATCCACCTGTTGAGCCACAGGTGAGGAGGACATCAAGGGATAGACATCCATCTAAGAAGTACTCGCCGCATGAGTACATTATGCTCATTGATGGGGGAGAGCCAGAAGAATATTCTGAGGCCCTAGCCGACGAGTATAAGGGGGAGTGGTTAAAAGCTATGCAAGAGGAGATGAAATTCTTGCATAAGAACCACATCTACGATATGGTGAAATTGCCTAAAGGCAAGAAAGCTCTGAACACCAAGTGGGTGTTCAGAAAGAAGAATGAGCAGAAGAATTCACAAACGAGGTTCAAGCCAGACTTGTGGTGAAAGAGTTTAGTTAGAGGAAATGAATAAACTTCGAGGAGATATTTTCACCAGTGGTGAAGATGACATCCATTACGGTGTTGCTCGGGTTGACGGCTAGCATGGATTTGGAGATAGAGCAGTTAGATGTCAAAACTGCCTTTCTCCATGGTGACTTAGAAGAAGAGATCTACATGCGCCAACCAGACGGGTTCGAAGTCAAGGGCAAAGAGCGTATGGTGTGTAGGCTTAGGAAGAGCTTGTATGGGCTGAAACAAGCTCCTAGGCAATGGTACAAGAAGTTTGACTCATTCATGTTAAAGCATGGATATGACAAAACGGAATTGGACCACTGTGTGTTCACGCGTAAGTTCTCAGATGGTGATTTCTTAGTTCTGCTATTGTACGTTGATGATATGCTCATCATGGGAAAAGACATCAAGAAGATTGACAGGCTAAAACAGGAGTTAGGCAAGTCTTTTGCGATGAAAGACTTGGGCCCGGTAAAACTGATCCTAGGAATGGAAATAACCCGTGACAGAAGCAGCAAGAAGCTTTGGCCGTCACAAGAGCGGTATATTGAGAAAGTCCTAGAGCGGTTCAACATGAATGCAGCGAAGCCGGTTAGTACTCCACTGGATGGTCACTTCAAATTGAGCGACAAACAGTGTCCCAAGACTAAGGTAGAAGTGGAAGAGATGCAGAAGATACCCTACGCATCAGCGGTAGGAAGTTTGATGTATGCTATGGTATGTACGCGTGTAACGACCCGAGATTTTCGACTCTCTGTATAACACGACGGCCTAATTCCCAAGTAAATCATGGACTAATTGATTTCTTAAATAATAAAATATAGCATTCAAGTATAATGGTGAAAACAAATATTCATCTTATTCTATCAAACTTACTACTTCATCATCAATGTTTAAATAATGGAACCAACCAATATTCATACTAATCAATCAAAATATCAAACCATGTCTTCTCTGGAAGACTTATTACAATTTCCATAAATGTAACCATTAATCAAAAGAAATGTCTAATAAATGAAAATATCAACTAAATTTCTTCAACGTCTTCATCCGCCATGTGATAGTACGAATCATCGAACTCTTTACCTTGAAAGTCGAGTTCGATACCTGGATCTTCACCTGCATCATCTAAATTGCAATTGCGATAGCGTTAAACGCTATCATAGTGGAAAATATTTTCTCTAAGACAATCAAGAATAATAATGTACAAAACTTAGAGTAACGCAACACAATGATATCTTTATTCAAACAAAACAATCAAGTAACAATCTTTATTAATAGTGATACATGGAATGCATGCTCTGGCTAAGGCACCCTGGCTAGAATCACAATACATGAAGTGGGAGACTCCCTGTTACGACTTCACGCTAGCCACTAGTCATCAGAGGTTCTTGGGACGCACAAGCCCATAGTTTTGCCAGACCACGTGAGAAACGGGACGCTTATAGCCTAAATCTACACGTGACACTGTACGGAAAAAGTAGGATGCTCTAGCCCATTCTCAATTCCGTACACCCACATGGAGCCAAGTGAATGCATGACTTTAGTTTCACGTTTATTTAAGTAATTTCACATCCAGCAGTATTGAAAGAACTTAATGGTCACTATGGAGAGTTGTAAACAACCCAGCGTAGGCCGACAGCTAGGACTTAGTGTCCATGGCACCAACCCCGGCTCATGAGTATTTATATACCATTGGTGTCTACTCGTTGTCCCGTTTTATGATTCCATCATGTTCCAAGAAGCCAATGTTGTACGTTATGACTAAATTCATTAAAATTACTCATGTAATGTAAATGGGTCCAATTAAGTATTATGTACATGTAAGGATCCATTAACAAATAAGCACTTCATTCTCTCAGTTAAGTCAATATATATTCTTCCATCATGGACTTCATCACGGGTTTATCCAAGTCAAGAAAGAATCATGACGCCATTTGGGTGATAGTAGATCGCCTCACCAAATCAGCTCACTTTGTCGCGACCCGAGTATTGGCGAAGGTATCATAATTGGCGGAGTTGTATGTGAAAGAAGTTGTACATTTACACGGGGTACCAATATCGATTATATCAGACAGAGATTCACGCTATACATCATCATTATGGTCAAAGATGCAACAAGCTATGGGAACGTCGCTAAGTACCACCCACAGACGGATGGTCAGATAGAACGTGTGAACCAGATCCTGGAAGATATATGCGAGCATGTGTGTTGAACTTTAACGGAAGTTGGGAAGAGTACCTGCCTCTGGAAGAGTTTGCCTATAACAATAGCTTTCAGGCAAGTATAGGTATGGCGCCATTTGAAGCACTGTATGGCCGCCCTTGCCGCACGCCTCAATGTTGGGACGAAGTAGGAGATCGAAGCTTGATTGGGCCGAAATTGTTCAAATTACCTCAGAAAAGATTGACATCATTCGAAAGCGCTTAAAAGTAGCTCAAAGTAGGCAAAAGAGTTACTGCGGATAATCGACGACGGGATCTGAAGTTCAAAGAAGGGGATCATGTATTTTTAAAGATATCGCCTATAAAAGGAATGCTGAGGTTTAGACAAAAGGGAAAGTTAGCTCCGCATTTCATCGGACCATTCCAGATTCTTCAATGAGTTAGTGAAGTAACTTATCGTCTGGCCTTGCCCCCGCAACTAGCAAAAGTCCATAACGTTTTTCATGTATCGAAGTTGAGGAAGTACAACAGAGACGACGCTCACATGATCGAATGGGAAAAGATCGAAGTATGTAGTGACGGGTCATACATCGAAGAACCACTGCATATCGTGGACCGAAAAGAGCACGTACTGCGAAGGAAAGTCATTCCACTAGTAAACGTTGTATGGTCGTTTCACGGAGAAGAGGAAGTAACCTGGGAGATCGAGGAAGAAATGAAGAAAGCTTATCCACACCTTTTCGCCTTACATTCAGGTAACTTCGAGGACGAAGTTTAGTTTTAAGGTACGGGGAGTTGTAACGCCCCGGATTTACCGTAGTTATTTTAAAATTTTCTGAAATTTATTTCTATTTTTTTATATTAAATATTGACTGTTAATATTAAAATTCGAATAACGGGACATCCGTAGGAGATCATATGGAGTACCCTTTAATAAAGTTGCTTAGAATGACCTCATTAACAATGTAGAAGAGTTAGATTTCGCTAAACTCAAATATTTACAAAAATTACAAAATGCCATTAGTTAAACTTAAGTTAACCGACCATTTTTAAGTACGCTTGTTTCTAGTGATCATTAAAATGCAAAACCCCAGAATTTAGCATTTGAGCATATTTTAACTGTACACGTCGAATTTCAGCCCTCCAATCACCCTACAAATGCCCTAATTAAAAAATGGATCATAAGGGGGCCACTCGATCTCGGATTTGTCTCAATTTTTGTGTCAATGCCTAAAATCACATGGCTCACCTGTTGGATGGAGTGGATTTAATATATAAATCACAATGAGACCCATCGTGGCCAAACCCACTGACCGGGCCGACCGGCCCGCGACCGGCCCGCGTTAGGCCTGGTAGAAGATTTTTACAGCATATACCGCTGCCACCGCTGCCCTTTACACTGTCCATTATGTGGGCCTCAATTTAAAAATTCAAGCTGTCCATCTTCTTCCTTATCCTCCAAAAGCCCCTCCTACCAAATTTCATCTCATTCCATCGCGAATCCAACCCGATCTCATCTTCCCTTCCAACCGTTGGAAACTTAGATCTTTCAATCCGGGAAACCTTTTCGCATGGGATCTTAGGGAAGTTTCTAGAGGATCCTAAGAATCCTTTCTAGCTAACCAACGAGGAGAATTACCTAAAAAACAGAAGTCTCTCCCACCTTGTGTAGGAATTCTCTAGAACCTCCTCTTGCGCTAAAACCCTATCAAAGGCTGTGGACCCTCAGTTTGTGAACCCTACCTGCCTCATTGGACTCATCTAAACACACCCTAGGTCTCTAATTGTCAAATAAACCGCCCGTTTAAAAGTTTCTAATTTTAAACTCATTATTTTCTATTTTCTTCTCGTGGACCGTTCATCACTTAGTGGGCCTCATTCCAAAATCCGTCACGACCATTTTGTAGCCCATACTTGACTTAACAAACATGTGAAATCTCTCCTCAAACCATGTTGTGTACACTTTCCAAAACGGCTCGAAAGATGATGTATTTCTACTTTAAACCGCAACCGTTCATTCGAAGATGGTGTAGCTTCCTTAAAACCCTAATTCCGACCCTACCTTTATATATAGGCCTCTCTTAGCCAGAGGTGACCCCCACCCACGAATTTGAGAGAGAGAGAGAGAGAGAGAGAGAGAGAGAGAGAGAAGGAGTATCATCTTGCTATGATTTCATCATCTTATATCTCTAATAAGTCGAAGATCATAAGGATGAGAACTCCTTTAAGATTGGGTTAATAATCTCATGTTTTGTAGGTTGATAATTCTTATGTGTTTGTTTACATGTGTTTCTTTGTTCTCTCCTTAGTTAGCAATATATGAATGCTTGTAGATACTTTTTCCATCTCATGGTGATGAGGACATTCATTGGACTTAGAGAACTAGTAAGGAATAGAATTATGTTTGTTGCACATATGAGATTTGTGTAACCATCTTTAAAAGGACCACATTTCCTTCCATATTGTATAAAGAATAGTTGTATAATGGAGATTCTTATATTGTTATATTCCTTTTATATATATGGATGGACCCTGATCTGTGATGATGAATATCGGAACACTCGGTTAAGAGGTTGCCATAACCAGAGGGCCGATGCTTTTAGCTTGACCGGTTAAGCGGCCACCCTGATCTGTGGTGGTGGTATCAAGATCGCCCGATTAAGTGGTTGTTAAATCCATTTATTACTATTATTATTATTATTATATTTACTACTATTATTATTATTCCTAAAGTTGTTAAGGATCTCCATAAGACTATAATTGAGCATGATTGTTATGAAGCTTAGTAGTACGGGCCACCATCTTGGGATGTGATGCGTCGGTTATGATTATTTTGATGAGTGATGAACCATAAGAAAGGATGTGGTGGTACCAAAGGTTGGTTAGACGTTAAGTGACTTGGTGTAAATTGGTAATAATAATAAAGAATGGCTAACTCATGCATGCACGTGGCTTCATGTGGGTGTATGGAATTGAGAATAGGCTAGAGCGTCCTACTTCTCCCATACATTGTCACGTGTAGATTTGGGCTATGAGCGTCCCGTTTCTCACGTGGTCGGGCAAAATTATGGGCTTGCGTGTCCCAAAACCCCTGACGGCATGTCTAAGGATTCTTACGCTGGGTCATGCATTATCATGCATTGCAATAAGAAAGAGTAATGGATGTTTTGTTATGATTTTTATGTGATTATTATTTCTAACCTTGAAGTAGTTCTTTATTATGTCGCTTTTGACGGTGTTTTATGAAAATAATTTAGAACATGTAGGTAACGATCCTTAGGAGCCCGAGCCTCAAGGAGACGATTATGATGGCTCGTGGGAGCAGATGGTAGAAGACGAGACCGCATAGTCATTCATAGTGCTAGCATTTATTAAGTATTTGAATTGTAATAAGTCCCAATGGGAGGACGTAGTTATGAATATGGTGATTAATTGAATGATGGTTACATGGTTTGATAATTTAGTTTAGTTAATGAAATAATATATAAGTTTGGTTCTACTGTCTTGCTCATGGTTTCCAAATAGTGTGAAATGTGCGTGTTTGTGTGAAAATTATGTGTGGAGTGTAACCCTCACACATTCCAAATAGCCTTAGGAATTCGGCCGTCGTGATGTACATGGGAGTCCGAAATCTCGGGGTGTTACAACGCACTCAGACATAGCATATACGGTTGGTGTTGTCAGTCGGTATCTTACCAATCCTGGCAAAGAACATTAGGCAGCGGTGAAGTGGATACTATGGTATCTGAGAGGCTCATTCAAGTTGAGCTTATGCTATGGTGACAGAAAACCTGTGTTAGAAGGCTACACAGATGCAGATATGGCAGATAACATAGACTCAAAGAAGTCTACATCGGGGTTCATGTTCACGTTTGCAGAGGGAGTGGTCTCTTGGCAGAGCAAGCTACAGAAGGTTGTAGCATTGTTGATGACAGAGGCCGAGTACATTACGGTCACAGAGGCATGTAAAGAGATGCTTTGGATGAAGAGGTTCCTAAAGGAACTCAGCCTGAAGCAGGAGAAGCACGTGGTCTATTGCGATAGCCAAAGTGCTATACACTTGAGCGAGAATCCAAGTCAGCACTCCAAGTCGAAGCACATAGAGATTCGGTATCATTGGATCAAGGATACTTTGGAATAGAAGGTGCTACAACTTGAGAAGGTTCATACAGACGATAATGGGTCAGACATGATGACCAAGGCTTTACTCAAGGGCAAGTTTGATGTTTGTAGAAACCTAGCTAGTTTGAAAAAGGCGAATTTCTCCTGAGTTAGAAAGGAGAAGATTTGATGGGGTTTTCCTCCTTAGTCAAGAGGAGAGATGGTAAAGCCTGAGTATGGTCGGGCGCCCGGACCAAATTCTTGTCGGGCGACCGAAATTCACTCGGATGAGGCCTTTGTTGCTGGACTATTTTTACAACAGTCGGGCGCCGACGGTCAAGTGACCAGGCACCCAAAATTGGGTTCTCTTTTTCAGATTGCTTGCCGGACAGTTTTTTAGCTTGGGCGAGTGCCCGACCCTGCGCGGACTGCTTAAGTGCAGTTTCCTAATACTATTTTGTTTCCTCCGGTTTCCTACTTAAGAGGTTTCAAATCGTGGTTAAGGCATCCCATTAAGGTGTTTTCACGTCCAAGGTGAGAGAGAGAAAAAGAGAAAGAGAGAGAGAGAGAGAGAGAGAGAGAGAGAGAGAGAGAGGAAACTTGTACAAGGGAGAAGTTACTTGAAGAAGAGTTCTTCTGCGCAACCGTCATCTCATCACTTATACGTCCTCGTGATCGGTAAGATCCTCCTATTTTCATAGTTCTTTTGTTGTTTATCCATCCCTGCGTAGGTGAAGAAGGTTTGATTCAAGCGGTGTGTGCTTGTGATCGGTTGTGAACAATTCTCTGAGATAGTGGATTGTTTATCTGGACTAGGTCCCGTGGTTTTTACCTATTTGAAGGGTTTTCCACGTAAAAAACTCTTTGTGTCGTGTGGTTGATGCTTTATCTTTGATTATTACATTATTATATCCCATAATTCTAGTGTATTGGGGGGCGAGATCCTAAGGCTTGTGTGAAACGCACCCAACATTTCCCACGTACATCAAGTGGGCCCCACAGAAGATTTGGATCACGCTTATATTTGCATGGGACCCACAGAAGATTTGGATCATGCTTATGGTGGGCCACCAGCTACGTACCCCCGACAGTTGCAGCAGCTAAGGACGTCTTTATCACTGCCGCTCTTAAGGTGTGGCCTGACCATTTAAGCTTGGATAAGCGGCATGGATGAACGGCAAGATGAAATCCATATATCACAGTGCGAATTAGTTTTGAAGGGTGCAGGGTGCAGGGTCTGCTGTACACATGGTGGGGTGCACAGAATTTTTGTTCTAATCAAACTGACGTTGTAGGCTCCTCCATCCAGGTCTATGCGAGTGCGACCTGTGCACAGGTTTAGATGTAAAATAGACATCATGGGAGGCCCTAGGAAGGCTTAAATGGTGGATGTTATTGTCCCCACTGAATTCTGTGGTGTGGTCCACCTGAGATCTTGATTTGTCTCATTTTTGGGCCCAGGGATTAAAATGACCTGGCAAAAAGAATGAATGGTATGGATGAAACACAGACATCATGATGTGGCCGGAAGTGGGCCCCACCTCATTAGCTCAAGAGAAATTGGGTTGGATGTTCTGCTAATAATCACACTGAGACAGAGTTGATACTTGCATATCTTGCATATGCATGACTTTAACAACTTGACTTGATGTACTTAGATTTAAATACTCCATTTATTGTGTTTCTATAAAAATCTCTTTATACGATTTTGTTTATATGTGTTAGGTTCTACAATATTATCTTACTGGGATTTTATAATTGATCATTTATAATGGAAAAATAATTTCAAGTGATGACATTGAGGAAAACTTGTCAGAGTAGGATGGATTCCAAAAGCTTATTTTATAGTTTCATTTTTATTTAAAGTAGAAAGTATTGATGGAATAAGGTCTACGTGAATGACCATTTCGATTGATTATTAAGAACTTGATTAGTATAATAGAAAGTAGTGATGGGTAAGTATGGATATTCTAGTTATGATGATAATTTAATATAAATTAACTTCTTAGAATTAAATAATAAATGAATATAGATGTGAATGTGAATCGAATGTGAAAAGTGGATTGGAAGAAAGAAAAATCATATACCATTTATCTTACACCCTTGAATTCGGGATCAGAGTCCCTACACTGGGGTGTTGGATTTTGGAGCATAATATGCATCCTGTGGTGCTTGATGACTGGTGATCTACACTGGACAATCTGACGCTGGCTGATGTGAGTGTGTTGGTTTGTCCTCTCTCTCTCTCTCTCTCTCTCTCTCTCTCTCTCTCTCCTTTTTTGGAGTTTTAACCCTTGGTTTTCTTGCGGCTCAAAGAATGATGTGTATGTTTGTGATGGTGTGGATGTTGAGAATGTGCATCGGGAGTCAAGTAGATGCATGCTGGTGGTGTCTCTCTCAGATGTGATATGGTACTTAGTAGCGCATGATGTTTAAGCTTTGTCACCTCTTTTTTGTTCACCTAACTCTTCCTACCAAGATTACTAATCGATAAGCATGGCTTTTCGACCAGGCCCTTTAGGGTTTTGAGTTCGAGGAGTGTATATTGGTAGATATATATGATCTATGGGACGAGGATGGTATTACCCTCAGTTCATCCAAAATGTATGGGGCATTAATATGCTAAAGGAGACGTGTTGCCATAGCATATGTAGGGCAGTGAATGCTAGATCCTCATGGGGGTTTGATGGATCGGGGGCTTTCATGCGGGTTCGCCTCTTTCGAGGGGCTTTTGCTCTTATAGGTGTTTGGAAGGGTTTATAGAAGACTGGAGTCGCCACTACCCAATTACTTTAAATTTACAATTGGCTAGACCTTGTAGAAATGCTTAAGACCGAGAATATGAAGATCTTTGACCTTAGGATGACTCTTTGATTTGCTGCCTGAGACTTGAGGTAAGGACTGCTGTTATAGAGAGGGAAGGTGTTAGGCACCCACTCTGCCCATACAGATGTACGATCTTTATTTCACAAGATTAGTTCTGGTTCTTGCACTTTGATGAATGTCGTGTTCAATGCGTTATCACTGCCTGGCGGTGTCTTGGGTCCGGCAAACCTTCCTTAACTCATTTACTTGTCGGGCGGAGTAACCAATTGACTCAAGTTTTTTATGAGCATGATTTGAGAAACTCGGTGATGTCACTATAAGAAAATTGGCCTTTTACAATAGGCCGGTCACAACCATTGTAAAAGAACACTTTTTACAACGGGTGTAGTAAGCCTGTTGTAATAACTTCATTTTACAACGGTCGGATGCTGACCAGTTGTAATAATGATTATTTTTTACAACAGGCTTAGAAACCGTTGTGATTGCAATATTTACAACGGTTTTTACTCGTTATAAATATGAAGTTTTTACAGCGAGCTTCGTACATTGTAAATTCGTTTTAGAATTAGTTGATACTACAACCGTCTCGGCCTGTTGTAAATACTTATTTTTACACCCAAGGCTCCTATCAAAGTCGAACCCTCTTTTTCCCGTTGGAGCATGAATTAAATACTACCCCCACTAGGACCTGGAGAGCCTTTGTGAGGCCAGATGCAAATTGTGTATTGCGCCTACCTGGACTCATTATCATTATCGGGGGGCCTCTTGTGATCTATTCGTTTGTCCACTTCATCCATCCATTTTATAAGATCATGCTTGTATGTGGGCCAAAAAACAAGGAATATCCAACGATCAAGTGGGCTGGGCTACACCAAATAGTAAGCGGACCCTAGTGATGTCGTCACTATAGTAGCATGTTAACTGTAGCGTGTTACTATAGGAATGACACCACTAAGTTCCCATCACTATTTAGTATGGTCCACTTGAAAGTTGGATCTTCCTACTTTTTAGTGTCATATCTTAAAATGATCTTATAAAATTGATGGACGGAGTGGATAAACGGATACATCACGGTGGGCCTTTTGTCCGGGCGAGGGTAGGACGCAATCCGCATCCTGTGAGGCCTACCGTGATGTATATGTTTAATGGTGAGGATTCAATCATGACTGTTTCCTATGGTGTGATCCACCTAAGATTTGAGTCAGCTTCATTTTTTGGATCATGCTCTATAATGAGCTTTCAAAATGGTTGGATGGTGTGGATTTAAGGCACATGCATCACTGTGAGCCCCACACTTGGGTCCCACCCACCTCAGTAAGGGTACTAAGTAAACTATGTGGGGCCCACTCTGATTTATGTACTTTATCCCCTCAGTCCATTCACTTTACCATATAATTTTTGGCTTGAGTAAAAAAATAAAGCATATTCAAAGCTCATGTGGACCACACCACGGAAATAGTTTGAATTGAATGCCTACCGTTGAAAAATTCTTGGGGCCATAGATGTTTTGAATCAAGCTCTCTCTCTCTCTCCACCCAAACGGCAATTGATCTTGCTACCGGCCCCTTTCCAGCAAGCTTACCTTTGTTGGTCCTTCTGACAACGGCTCTCCACCGACAATTTGTCTTCATCAACTCTCCACCAGCAATTTCTGTCCACCGGCGAGGTATGTAGCCATTTCTTCCATCGGGGACTGACTACTACTTAGGACTGACTGTTGAAGACTTAGAGCTACAGGGTGTTGGCTGGATTTTGCCAGCTTCAAAATGCAAATGCTCTGCTATAGCCCTGTCTAGCATACAAAAAAGATGAAGAGGACCATGGTAAAAAAATGCCCTACTTCCCTTCTTCTCACATTTCCCTAATTTATGCAATTGCCACTATTTTTTCGTGTTCTCTTTCGTAGATTAGGTGTTCAATCTCCATTCCATTTCAAATGCTTATAAGTAGATTGGAAATTAGGTTGTACACTTGCATGTGAGGAATTATATTGATCTTAAATCTAAGGCGTTTGGTTTTATGTCTAGAATAAGAAGGTCGGGGGATTTTGGGTTTTATGGCTGGTTGTTGTTTGATTGGTAGTTTCCTTTGAATGGTTGGAAACTAGATTCTTCATTATGTGTTTTGGCCACGAGGACTGGAATGGGATCGATCAGGTCACGCTATCAAGTCATTTGATGATTGGGTGTTTGAACATTGGCTTTTTACAAGAATAAAAAAAAAAAGGTTTCATGACAGATTGATTGTGTTTTTAAACATTGTTTTCTAGTCATTTATATCTATTAAAAAGAAAAGAAGAAAAAGAAGAAGAAAAGAAACAATGCTTTAGAACTGAGTTTTTTTAATACCAGTGTCCATGAAGTTCATGAATTTGCATTATTGTCAACAAATGGATTCCATAAAGTAGTTATCTCTACAATCATTTAAAGTTTCTTCATCATTTATTTATAGCTTGTCCAGGTGTTGCTCCTGCTTTGAATTGCAATTTATGAACATGTTTCCTCTCTAGCTTCCACTTCGTAGCTATATCCATTTGGACATATCTATATCCATGGCTTTGTACAAATAATTCTAATAAATTTCTGGATATCTTAATTCCCAATGCTCTTTATCTTGAATCCTAGTTGTATTGCAGGTTGCCCGTAGTGGCCATACTGTGACAAGAGCAGGTTCTGTATTGATCCTCTTTGGAGGTTAAGATTATAAAGGGAGGAAGTTGAATGATGTTCATATGTTTGGAGGTGACAAGAGCAGGTTCTCTTATGTGGTTTCCTCTGCATTGCACGTAAGTGTTAGTCATGGTTGTGGTACAATTACTCTTGTCAATGTTATATGGAATTCTAACCTATTCTACAACTATCAGATGACTTTTGATTATTTTTATTTTGAGTTTTATGAGAGTTATCTTTATTTTTGGTTCACTAAAACTTAGAGAATCTGAGCATCAAAGTTCTATAAACTGAACTCAGCAGTGTCAATATGCATGCATAGAGGGTCAAGGCCATCTCCAAGATTGAACCATGTAGCTGCTCTTTATGATGATATAATTCTTCTTATTTTTGGCGGGGCATCGAAGTCGAGAACTCTAGATGACAGATTCACTTGACTTTAAAACAGTCTGTGAAGTTAAGATACTACTAGCATTTTCATTTTTATTCTTCTTGAAAGATGTGTTCAGACACTTTAATCTTCGATCCATGGAAAATAGCATCTTGGCTCCTTACGCTCCAACAAATATTTGATGTGCACTTTTTGGTTCTGTTAGATGGGATGGTCAAGGACTAAGATATGAACTCCTTTGCCATAGCTGTTGAATTTTTGTTTGGTTTGTTGGTGAAACTACGCATCAAGGACAAATTCATTTAAATGATATTCGTATGTGAATCAACGTTTGATGTTCTTCTACATTAGTTTCATTTGATTCTTTGTAGGTGATTGTTGCTTGTGATGTAAATTTCTTCTTCATATCAGTCATTGGATTTATATTTATTTGGATGGTGAATTCCACACAGGTTTAGGTTCATAAATTCATTGGATTTTACAAACTACAACAAGTATTGAAGTTGCAGAGCTACTAAATGCTTGGTTTTTCTGAATGGTAAGCATTGTTCAAAGTTCGCTGACATTCCTACTATAGTTATTCTGTATCCTTGGAACAGAAACAAGGAGAACTTTCATTCAAATCATTTCTATTAAAGCTATCTCTGTTTTCCTATTTTTAAGTCGGTTCTTACTTGTGATCTGGGCTTTTCTAAGGCTTGATTATTTGAGCAACGGTGTACAAATAGATATTTAGGGGAAAAAATGCCACAATGGTTCAGTTCAACAGAAAATTGTCCAAGGATCACGGGTTGTGAACTTCTAATCTCTGAGATTTTTCATGGTGTTCTTAGTAGATGGGTGTCCATCTGATAAACTGAACCGTGGGCCTCACATGCGCCGAATCCCGTGCATTGGCAATATTAGGTGTGCACGTCATTTTGAGCAGGACACATAATTCTTCATCTCAAAATGCACATCATTTTGAGTTGGTTTAGTTATATTTGGTTCCCATATGTGAATCTATCCATGGTTTGTAGGTGAAGAGCAATTTGTAGAAGGAATCTTGGCTGCAAAGACGGTGATGTTATCCATCACCACTTATACAATGGCTAGCCACTTTCATTTTATCCTTTAGTTGATTTTTTTTTTCCTACTGTACTTCATCTATTTGATCTTGATTGGCGTGTAACAATATCTATGCAATTGCCAGATTCTTTTAGGAAAATGCTGTAAATTTGTTAATAATGAAGCCCACATGTTCAAACTTCGTGGTCTATATGTGAAAGAGTATGCTTTGGGAAATGGCTACCTGTTTAGTAGATTTTGGGTTCTTGAGTGCTCAAAGCAAGTCCCATTTGCACCAACGTATCATCAAGGTAATTCGAAATTAGTAAGTTACTCAAGCCCCACTCCATTTATTAGTTAGATCGTTGTCAAAATTTGTTACTTTTGAAGAATATGTTGGAATTCTAAAACTAATTTTGTTTTGATTTATGATTGTGTGAACATTTTATAGGGTATGGTTTAGATTTTTACGCTTACTTGGATTTATACATTTTGTAATGATGAGATTTTTTTTCCTTTTTTCTTGTGGAATGGCTAAGTGAATGCATTAAATATCATGGTCTAAATTTGAGATATTGTTTTGGTGATTTTGTGATTCTCATGTGACTAATGAATATAGGAACCAAAAAATTGGGTGGTGATAGGGAGCAAAAAAAGAAGACGGAACTATTTACAACAAGCTTGAGCGGTGGTAATTAAATTAAATAGATTTACAATTTTACAACTGGCCAACATTGTTGTTAATACTTCCTTTTGCAAAGGGCCATGCCGGTTGTAAACATTTGGACTTTCACAAGAGGTAGAATCAGCTGCAAATTATCGTCATTTACAGCGGGCATAACCTGTTGTCACAAGTTACTAAATCACAATGGGCTCCAACCGTTTTAAAAAACCGCCTTTCATTGTTGTAAAGTAGTATTTACAACTGTCCTTTTCTTATTTACAACAGATTATGACCGTTGTAAATAACATTTGCATGGGGCTATTATAACGTGCGCATAACCGTTGCAAAAAACTTTTTACAACGGTCGTCGCCAGTTATAAAAAACTAATTTTCTTGTAGTGTGTCGAGGGTGTAGCTATCCTCTGCTCGTTCGCGTGCCTCCATCTATGGAAGGTCACCAAACGTGGGCCCAAGACCCCGAAGACAACACTAAATTTCCTCCAACCAACCGGTCGGACCCCAGGAACAAAAAGTCCAAAACTCCCTGGACTGTTTTTAGTCAATCCGACCGGACCATGCTACCCGACCTACCCCGATCGGTTGGTCCCCTTCCAGAGAGAGTCAAAACTCTCTGAAGTATTTTTACACCGCAGTCCGACCGGCCGGCCAGTCAGTGTCCCGCAAGTCTGTGAACTTTCTAATTTCAAATTTTTTTCCTGTTTTCTTTGCTTATTTTCCTTTTCCTAATGCAACTAGGACACCTAGGCTATGAGGGTTAAAGCTTAGAGATTATAAATATTGTTTTAATTTTCGTTATTAGACACATTATGCGATTTTAATACAATTATCTTTGAGTTTATTTCTGTTTGACTTGTGTTCTTCAAGCTGCCCCTTGAGCAATCAAGGAAGATCGAACTGTTGTTCGATTGATCCGTGGATTCGGATTGAGTATCCTACGAGAGAGACGGTGCTCAATCCCATCCTGCCTACGGCTGCGCTAAGTTGGTATCAAAGTGAGGCTTTCCCTGGGGTGATGGCTTCTAGCGACAATCAAGGCGACAACTCTGCTGACGGTGATCAGGGGGTTGCGTTCCTAGCAGAGAGGATAAAGCTTCTCCAAAGATCGATGAAGATTTCTTTGCAAGGACAAAGATCGATGGAACTTCTATGCAAGGACTGCGGGAGTCCATTGATCAACTCATGGCTGCATTAACATCGCAACAAGTCCCAGCGGTTGCTCGACCACCCGCCATGGCTATTAGAGGTAATCCAACGAACCATCCGGCCCTTCCAGCCGCTATTCGACATCATGACTATGCACCTCCGGATGGCAGCGATGTCAAAGTTGAAAAGATCCTTGCACGACCTCAGGCACGTGATTATGACCATGAAGATCGTAATGATTGTCAATACAGAGGTAAGGGAGAACTACCTTCTTTTAATGGTATGTTGAGAATTGGGGAATTCATCGATTGGTTAGCAGAAGTAGAAATTTTTTTCGATCACATAGAAGTCCCGAAAGATCGAAAAGTTAAACTTGTTGCATACAAGTTGAAATCGGGTGCCTCGGTATGGTGGGAGTAATTACAGCTCTCCCGCACCCGGCAAAACAAATTACCTATCCGATCATGGCCTCGGATGCGAAAGCTTATTCGGGAGCATTTCCTTCCTCGTGATTATGAACGGATCCTATTGCAGAAATATCAGGATTGCCTGTCAAGGCAACCGAACCGTTGAGGAGTATGCCGCTGAGTTCCATCGGCTAGCCTCTCATAATGACTTAACTGAAACGGAGGCCCAGAGGACTGCCAGGTTTATCAGTGGTTTATGACTCAATACATAGAATCAAGTACATATGCAACAAATATGGACAGTAGGGGATGCACTACAAGCCGCCAATCACGCTGAAACTCGGCTTACAAGAGTTCCTACGCAATCATATCCTCCCTCCTGAGCAACTCCTGTCACTGTGGAACAAGAGGTTCCTCAAGCCAAAGGAAAAGAACCTGTTGGGGGACGAGTCCAACTGCCTCATACAACCGCGACTTGAGGATTGGGAGTCGGAATTCAAAGACCACAACGTAATGCAGCACCTACGGTTGGGTCAAGTTAAGCCCTAAATCCTTATGCATGACCCCGACCCAATCATTGCTAGAGATGTGACCAACCGGGTCACTTGTCCAATACATGTCTGAATCGACTGATAGCCAATTTGGCTATGAATGAAGGGGAATTCGCTGAAGAATAGCCCGAAGAGGGCAATGATCATCAAGCCGATGAAGAATACGAAGAGGAAGCGGATGTGATAGAACAAGACCATGGGGAATCTTTGGTGGTGAGGCGTCTTTATTACACTCCAAGGGTGGAATCTCATCCCCAACGCTATAGTATCTTCCGCACTCGATGCACTATGAATGGGAAAATCTGTGATGTCATCATCGATGGTGGAAGCAGCGAGAACATAGTATTCAAGATGGTGGTGGACAAGCTCAAGTTACCGACAACGAAACATCCATCTCCGTACTCTATTGGTTGGATAAAGAAAGTTAGCGGCACTAAGGTAACTGAACAATGCTTGATTTTATTTTTCATTGGTAGAAGCTACAAGGATGAGGTATTATGTGATGTTATTGATATGGAGGCATGTCATATCCTCCTTGGTCGTTCATTGGCAATCGGACCGAGACATTACCCATCGTGGGCGTGACAATGTCCATATCTTTATAAACGATGGAAGGAAACGTATTCTCGCTCCTATGTTACTCGAGAGTTACCCCAAGACTCTCGTAGTGGAGGGGAGCTCTCTCATTGCCATGATAGAGTTTGAGGTAGAGGCTAAGGAAACCGACGAAATTTATGCAATGGTGGTAAAAGGGGAAGATTCCCAAGAACATGTTATACCTCAGAGCCTTCGTCCTTTACTCAATGGGTTCAGCGACACGTGGCCCTGATGAACTTCCCCAAGGGCTACCCTCAATGCAGGACATACAACATTACATTGATTTCATCCCAGGGTCGAGGTTACCCAACTGATCACACTATCGGTTGAGCCCCAAGGAGAGTGAAATTCTCCAAGGTCAGGTGGATAATCTACTGAAGAAAGGAATGTTGAGAGAAAGTATGAGTCCCTGTGCCGTTCCGGCCCTATTGACTCCTAAGAAAGATGGGAGTTAGTGGATGTGTGTAGACAGTCGAGTTATTAACAAAATTACTGTGAAATACAGGTTTTCCATCCCTCGATTGGACGACATGTTGGACATACTAGAGGGTTCTAAAATATTTTCTAAGTTGGACTTGAGGAGTGGGTATCATCAAATCTGTATTCGCCTGGGTGATGAATGGAAAACAGCCTTTAAGACCAAGGAGGGTCTCTACGAATGACTTGTTATGCCATTTGGGCTATCAAATGCGCCAAGCACCTTCATGCGACTTATGAACCAAGTGTTGAAACCGGTTATTGGCAAGTTTGTGGTGGTTTACTTCGATGATATTCTGATTTATAGTCAAAATGAAGCATCTCATATGGCACATCTCAGGAAAGTATTCCAAGTGCTCCAAGACAACAAGCTTTATTTGAATATGAAGAAGTGTGATTTTCTGACGGATCACTTGTTATTCCTGGGTTTCATCATTTCATCCACGAGCATTTGAGTAGACGACGACAAGGTAAAGGCCATACGCGAGTGGCCCACTCCGACCAACATACATGAAGTGCGTAGCTTTCATGGGTTGGCCACTTTTTACCGCCGTTTTGTCAAGAACTTCAGTACCATAGTTGCACCAATCATGGATTGTATGAAGAAAGGACCCTTCCAATGTGATGAGGAAGCCGATCGAAGTTTCACTGAAATCAAGCACAAGTTGTCCTCAACTCGATCCTCGTATTGCCTAATTTCGACAAGGTTTTTGAAGTAGATTGCAATGTGTCCTATGTGGGAATTGGGACAGTGTTATCTCAGGAAGGTAAGCTGGTAGCCTTCTATAGTGAAAAGCTCAGTGATGCGAGGAAGAAGTGGTCCACATACGAGATAGAATTGTTCGCTGTAGTACAAGCTCTCCGGCATTGGCGACACTACCTCATTCAGAGGGAGTTTATCTTAAACACCGAACATCAAGCTTTAAAGTTTATCAATAGTCAAGCTAACATTAGTCGTGTACATGCTAGGTGGGTTGCCTTTTTTGCAGGAATTCACTTCTGTATTAAAACACAATCGGGGCAACAAAACAAAGTAGACGATGCATTGAGCCACCGAGCCTCCCTCCTTGTCACATTATCTAGTGAGGTGACTAGGTTTGATTGCCTCAAAGAATTATATGCCGAAGATGAAGACTTCAAGGAAGCATGGGCTCAATATAAGAATGACCACCCCAGTATTTTCATATTCAAGACGGGTTCCTATTTCATGGGAATCGATTATGCATTCCGCAATGTTCCCTTCGCGACAAAATAATACTCAAGCTACACGGTGGTGGCTTAAGGGATCATTTGGGTCGCGACAAGACAAAACTCCTGGTGGAGGAGCGTTATTATTGGCCTCATCTAGGCCGGGATGTGGGGAAAATGATAGCGCGATGTCACATTTGTCAAACTGCAAAAGGGCAATCCCAAAATATAGGCCTTTACACTCCATTGCCTGTGCCAAAGGGCCCGTGGGAGGATATCTCCATGGATTTCATCTTAGGTCTCCCACGAACACAAAGAGGTGTCGATTCTGTGTTTGTTGTGGTAGACAGATTTTCGAAGATGGCCCACTTCATTCCGTGCAAGAAGACGTTTGACGCTTCAAACGTAGTCAATTTGTTCTTCAAGGAGGTTGTGCGATTGCACAAGGTTCCAAAGACCATTACATTGGATCGAGACACGAAGTTTGTCAGTTATTTCTGGCATACTTTATGGGGTAAATTGGGTACACAACTCCAATTTAGTAGTGTGTATCATCTACAGTAAGATGGGCAGACTGAAGTGGTGAACCAAACTTTGGGAAATCACATTCGAAGCATTTTGGGGGAGAAACCGAAGCAATGGGACTTGGCCCTACCTCAAGCTGAATTTACCTTCAATAATATGACGAATAGGTCAACCAGGAAGTCACCATTCCAAGTAGTGTATAGGCGAAACTCCCGTCATACGCTCAACTTAGTACCGTTGTCGACCATTCAAGGAAGAAGCATAGCAGCGGATAACATGGTCGAAAGAATCAAAGAAGTGCATACGGAAGTTCGAGACAAGTTGTCAATCTCAAATCAAAAGTATAAGCAAGACACTAACAAGCATCGCCATAAGAAGATCTTTGAAATTGGTGATCAAGTCATGGTTCACTTGCGCAAAGATCGCTTTCCTTCCGGTACATACAACAAGCTCAAGTATAAGAAGATTGGACCGGTTCCTATCCTTCGAAAGATCAACAACAACGCTTATGTAGTTGATCTCCTCGAAGAGTTCGAGATCTCCCGTACATTCAACGTCGCCGACTTATACGAATATCATGAATTAGACGATAACATGAACTCGAGGTCGAGTTCTTTTCAGGGAGGGGCGACTGATGTAGAGGGTGTAGCTAACCTCTACATGTTCAGGATGGACCGCACGAAGGATTAGCGGAAGGTCACCAAACGTGGGCCCAAGACCTTGAAGACAACGCCAAATTTCCTCCATCCGACCGGCTGAACCCTCCAGCTGACCGGCCAGACCCCTGCCCGACCGGTCAGACCCTAGGAACAAAAAGGTCCAAAACTCCCTGGACTGCTTTTAGTCAATCCGGCCGGACCATGCTGCCCGCCTTACCCTAACCGGTCGGCTGACCGGTCGGTCCCCTTCCAGAGAGAGTCAAAACTCTTTGGAGTGTTTTTACAATGCAATCCGACAAGCCGGACCCCCTGGCCGGCCAACCGGTCAGTGTCTCGCAAGTCCGTGAACTTTCTAATTTCAAACTTCTTTCCCGTTTTCTTTGCTTATTTTCCTTTTCCTAATGCAACTAGGACATCTAGACTATGAGGGTTAGGGCTTAGAGATTATAAATATTATTTTAATTTTCGTTATTAGACACATTATGCAATTTTAATACAATTATCTTTGAGTTTATTTCCGTTTGGCTTGTGTTCTTCAAGCTGCCCCTTGAGCAATCAAGGAAGATCGAACTGTTGTTCGATTGATCCGTGGATTCGGATTGAGTATCCTACGAGAGAGACGGTGCTCGATCTCATCCTGCCTACGGCTGCGCTACTTGGCAAGCATCAGAGCATACACTTGAGTTAAATAGATGAAAGAGAATGTTATGGATGAAATGAGCAGGGTGTTGAGAAGGGGATGGATGTTGCATAATGCCAATGCATGATTGAATGAACTTAATTAAGGAATGGATGGTTGGATGGATGATGGTCTCGCAAGGATTGACTTAAGTGGCTTGGATTGATAATTACTTGACTCAAGAGGCTAAGGCTGGGGCTAGGTTAGACCAGACTAGGGCTAGGCTCACTTCCTCACTTTCACTCTCCTTGGTGGAGGGGTGACTAAGATAGATTTCTAACAGTGTAAGAACTTTTGGTGGTTGTAGTTTTTTATATGGATGTTTTAAATGAGAAAATGAGGGGGCTATTTGTTAGTGCACTTTTCTGTGGCATGTTAGTGCACCTTATTTATCAATCACATATGTCCATGTGTTATAACGTCGGTTGAGCCTTAACAAGCTGAAGACCAAAGATTCAAGTGGACAAGAAGCATCAAGGAAGAAGAAACAAATAAATGAGATGCCTTAGTGACCTTAACCCTTAGAACTAAAACAACCATAATTTCTAGATGACTTGGACCATATAGGAAAACCCTTAGTCATCTTCATTAGCCTTAGAACACTTAGAAAAACATGATAAGTTAGGCTAATTGAAGAGGTGTAAGTTGTTGTAAACAAACCTACCCAAACAACAGTTTTCGAGTAGACTTGGATCTCATCGAAGTTCAGTTCAATGGGTCTTTAATGCCATTGAAGACCAGTTCAATCTCATCGAACATGTCCAGCAATATTTTTGAATTATCTAGACAGCTTTTCGATCCCATCGAAGTTAGTTTTTTTATGCCATCGAAGAGTGTTCAATTTCGTACTGGATTTCTAACAACCTTCTAAACTCTCTGAACAATTCTTCGATTTCATTGAACTATGGTTTTGACCTCATCGAAGATCCTTCGATGCCATCGAAGGAAGCGACTATTTTCTAGCCGTTGGAACTTCATCTATAGAATGATTGGTTTGTGAACAATGCCTATTCTCAAATTGTTATGTGAACAATGTATACACACATGCTTCAATGAATTGATTGTGTAGTTTGTACCTAGTTTTCAAATTGTTCTGTGAACAGTGTCTACACATTATGCTTAACTGAATTGATTGTGGAGTTCGTAACTAGTTGCCATATTATTCCGTGATCTGTGATATGTGAACTGAATATTCTTTGAACAATGTCCACACAACATACTTAATTAAACTGATTGTGCAGTTTATAACTAGTTTTCATATTGTTTTGTGAACAATGTTATGTGAGTTGATTGTTTCGTGAATAGTTTTTGCACAACATACTTAACTGAATTGAACTGATTGTGCAGTTTGTAATTAGTGTTCATATTATTCTATGAGCAATGTTAAGTAAACTAATTGTTTTGTAAATGGTATTTATACAATAACCTAAATTGAACAATGTAGGTAAAGAATAATCTTGACTCTCTTATGTTTTACCGGGTTTTGCATTTTTAAGCAACAATTTATCAATATCATGCCATACAATAAGTTTCTATCTTATTTCAATTGAGTTTTCTAATTTCTTCTTTTGTAGGCATTGATTGAAATGTGAGTACAGGTTAAATTGAGTCATTCAATTAAGTTTATCTCTCAATTGAGTTCTTCTTTCAATTAAGTATTGTAGATGCCTCACTTAGGTTAATATAACTAATTTGTGCATAGCCAAACCTCTAAAAAACCCAAGTTCGAACCAATTCAAAGCCTAGGTCCAAGCCCAAATCAGGACCTAAACCTAGACCCATTCAACTTTAAACCCAAGACAACCCAAAACCAGGAAGCTAGGGAGGCACCCAGGGTTTATACTGGAGCTCCCAATAGAAATTGAGTGCAAATTAACCACGAGGCAGGAAGCTCGGCTTGCCATGTGGATCACATCGAAACTTAAGGTTTGCTAAGGTGGGGGAGAGAGTATTCTACCCCAACCTTGAGTGTTGAAACTGGGTTTGAATTACCAGATTACTTTTGGATTTTCATTTTTTACTATCCATACTACCCCTCTTAACCAATGAAAGGATGCCATGTGGCAATTTCACTCTTTTAGCCAATCACAACAATCTTATCCAACTTTTACCCCTACACTCCACCTAAATTACCAAAAATAAGACCCATTCCAACTATAAATATCCCTACTCTCTTCATTTTATCCATCCATTATCATCTCATCCCCCATTCTATCTGTTGTATTTTTAAGTGAATTTAAAAATAAATTAGTGTTTCAAACTTTTCCGCCGAGCCGGGCCATGTCTATGGCTACAGGTGCATGCAAGCGTGCATGGACTGGATGTGTCTTTTCATGTAAGTTTGAAGTGTTGCATCCCTTCACTTCTTTTTTTTTGAAAGGTTGTGTTTTTTCAATCCTAGGGGACAAACCAATTGGGTTTAAAATCAATTGTCACAACCCTTTATGAAAGGGGGTCTCTACACCCTTAAGGGTGTCCACTCAAAGTCTATAAATAGACCTTCTTCATCTACTTTTAAAGTATGAAAAATTGCTTTAAAAAATGGTTTAAGTGTTGTGTCATTCGGGTTAAGGCTACAAATGGTTCGAGCCCGTGTACAGTGAGTGCACCGCTGGGACCGGCTGTTTGGATTGTGGCAATTCATCCATCCTATTCATGACATGCATCTTACGGATAGGCCTGATTATCCATCTTGCCATCAAATTGATGGGTACAGAATCGATCTTACATGCTATTAAAAAAAAAAAAAAATTAATACACATGTCAGAAATCAGGTTGACATGTGTATTAGGTTTATCTCACATAGAAGAAAATGTCAAGTCTAAACTGAGTTTTCCAATTATTTGCATTATACATACAAATTTGGCCGACCTGATGACCAGACTAAAATAGTGTACATGCCTTGTGTGTCTGATTGATGGTCCTGATCGCGTATTGCAATGAAAATGCTTGAAAAGACAAAAAATGTAGGATCCACATGTCATATGGATAGGACTGAGTTCTGAAGTGAAAAAAAAAAAAGGAATTAAGGAAAGATTGTTGTATGTGAAAATTAACATGCTCATGCATCAGTACATAGATACATACGTATATCTAGAAATGACATTGATAGATGAATCTGCCTGCTACAATAGTGCTGGACCAATAATCCATAATTGCAAATGGGTGTTTTGGTTTGGAACGTCCATCTAAATGAAGCCTTTCATGGATACATCTCTACTTCCGCATCATGCCTAAATATGTGATATTCTCCAAGAATGGGTTTCCCAGCCATTTTTTTTTTTGAACAAATGTACGGCAAGAGAGAGAAAGATCGGCAATGCTCCATGTTCAAGTGAAGAAAATGCAAAATTTGGAATGATTTATATCTGTGTCCATGAGAGATTTTATGGGCATTTCTCATAACTTGATGCGAGCCATGCAATGAATGGTTTTAATTCATGAAATCATGAACTCCTCATTTTGCCAATTTTGGAAATACAGAACCCTGCATTGATACTTGCATCTTAGGATCATATACAGTTCCCGAAACCATTCTATATGAAACTTGTATGAAGGTACATGCCAACCTTCATGTGTGTAAGATCTAACCCATATGTGATGCCTACCGCCTAGATGCATTGGCACTAAATTCAGGCCAAGAGATCTTCATGGTGGAACTCATAAAAAAAAAAAAAAAAAGGAAGAGAAAAAGAAAACTGTCGGAGCCTCCTTCATCCCCTTTTCTAATGGCAGTGATGATTCAACAATTCCCGAAGTTGCTTTAAATGGTGTCTTTCATATTCCTCTTTCATGAGACAGGGATTCATGAAATTTTAGACTTGCCTTGGGTTAGGGTTTGGGTTCGTCCTGACCACGTTTGGGATATCCAAATATTGTCTTAGGATTATTTTAGTTTTGAGAGATCATCATGGGGTTATGGTTTGTAGATCTGTTTTGAGAATCCAAGATTGGACGGTTCTAGTTACTTCTAACAAAGAAGAGTATTCAGAGGGGTCATAACCACTAATCCATCATCTTGTGTAGCTCCTTGTGTTCTTCTTGGCACCTCAAAATCTGATTAATCCAAAACTCAGATGTGTCGTACCATGTAAATAAAAAAATAAAAAAAATAAAAAAAAACCTTCTTTCACTTGATCTTGCTGATTAGCATCCCGGACGATATTTATCTCAAACAAACCTTTTCTGTTCACCAACGATCCAAAGTCATGATAAGGAACAGTTGTCTATGTGGCAACGAGGCTCTAAGGTTTACTTGGGTTTTGTACAGTCAGGATTATTCTAGCATGTCTCTCCTCTGGTTGTTTCAATGTTGATATTTTACAAGTTATCGTTGGCATTGGGAGAGAATCATACGATTCCACCATTCTTTGGGAAAGTATGCATGTCTTACGCGTGTTCATCTGTTATATATGCTTAAATGAATCCAATCGTCCAAATTGTAGTTCTCACTGTACACGGGTGTAACTGAAAAGAAGTAACCATGGAAGGATGATATAGCCACTTGTTCAACTCCGTGCCCCACTATGAATGATGTGATTCACCAAAATATTCCCCATTTGGACAATCTCATGTATCCAACATGTGGACTACAAATGGATATTTTACAGTCCACTTTATGGCTAAGAAATTCTGATGGGGGATTTTGGGAAGATATCCGGCGTCCACTGATGGTGGGTGGCACAAGAGTGCATGGTCTAGATTCCAAAATAAATAATAATAATAATAATAATAATAATAATAATAATAAATAAATAAATAACGGCCTACCATTCTGTTGGTGGCGGAATAAAAGCTGTCATTTTATCCAGTTACATGTTGTGGAGTTGCATTTTGAGTAACTGATGAGCATAGAATAAGTGTGATGCACGATTGCACACCTTTAAGGTGGATATAGGTGTTGGTAGCCTTTATGAAAATGTGTGCACAAATGTAATATTGGGGATATGCTATACTGAACTTGATCAGATCAATGGCTAAGTCTATTAAACTATGGACCCATGTATCACTGTTTCTCTATTGACATCTCACATTATTCCTTTTGTAGAATAATTGTGGGCGCGTTGACAAGTGCTCCCACCTAATTTCCTAGACTAAGGGTAGAGGATATGTTGTTTCATCCAGTCATGTGATTGGCCTTGGACATGTGTTAGATTCAATCGATTCTTATGATGATTCTCACAATTGATTTTTCTTAGCCTGAAAGTTTGGTTGATAAATTTGTCAGTTTTATGGAGGCGAATATCTGAAATTATGGGGGTGCACTTGGATGCACTTAGAAATGTTTAGTGGTTTAATCCTTGGCCATCAATGGAATTTTCAGGCTTTCCTCAATGGAGGTTAGTTTTGGATATTTGATATATAGGTGTTCATGCATGCAGATATAATTTCACTTAATGAATTATGATGTGACTTCCACACCTACAACTATTGTTCCATGTGTTAGGAAACATATAGCAATGTGATGACATTAAAGTATGGTGCATACAATTACATGAAAGTTATACTTTATTTTAATTTTCATATGTGCATGTATGATAGGTTATTCTAACCTCTTTGTACTATAAATATAGTGTGTTTGCCTGATTTTTCCGCTAGTTGTTTGAATGGTAAGTAAATGGTAAGATTGTATTCATGCCTAGTAATACAACAACTATCAAAATAAAAGTAATGAACAGTAAAAACAGCAAAATATCTGTTGCATGGTAGAGTCATAGCTATTGACTCTATGAGGTTAGAAAAGAGTTTGATATGTGCTAGCTTGAGATATGAATTGTTGAAGAAGTTGCAACTGATCATCACAGAATTCTTAATTCTTTAATATTGTAAGGTGGAAGCATGTTCATCATGGCACTGATCTTCAGGCTAGATCTGATGAATCCGACTAAACAGAGGTTTGTTCCTAAGTAATTAGTTGGTAAACCAAAGCTTACCAAGGTAATGATCTGTAGCTAGTCCGAAAGGATGATTAGCCACATTGGAACTGGGACATGATTTAGACTCCTACGGAAGGTGGAAATTTTTGCAAAGGGCAAAAGTTTGACGAAGTAATATCGTATGAAGGTAGTAGACCCACGGGTCATAAACTTCTTTTTCCAAAGAAAAAGGAATGTTGTTAGCTGGCAGATATTATGGCCAAAGGACTATCTAAATGATTAGTCATGGAAACATCTATAAGGGAATAGGGCTTAGCCTAACCGAATGAGCTACCAGTGTCGGCAACCCAACCTATACAAGTGGAGATCCCATGCGATAGGTTCAATGGGTAAACAACAAGACACGAGGAGACTGGAAAGCACTGCAGAGAACTTGCCCTTTCCTATAGTGTAGGCAGTGCAAGCAATAACGTGAGGGAGGATGAGTTTTTGAACTCTTAATGAATTCATGACCACATGTGGTGTGTATCCAGTTGCTGTGTACACTTGAATGGAATTCACCTATATGAGTGTGGAAGTGTGGCCTGCTTCCTATGAGAATATATAGGCCGTTTCTCTAGAGCTCTCATGAATATCCAAGTAAAGGTGCATGGCCAAAAGGCACCAAACCGTAGAACCAGTTGTAGCAGAAAAGTTGTGTGAGTGGCATGTATAGCCGTTTACACTTCAAGGGTCAGGTTAAAGACCGATAGTCACCTGATTCCTGTAAACTTGTCTTGCTTACTCTAAATGTCGATTAAAGTCGGATAGACATCGCACTATTACACAACTCTTCTATCTTAACTCGAATTGTCTTAAATTTTGAAACATGTGGGGGATTGTTGTATTTTTAAGTGAATTTAAACATAAATTAGTGTTTCAAACTTTTCCGCCGAGCCGGGCCATGTCTATGACTACAGGTGCATGCAAGCGTGCATGAACAGATGTGTCTTTTCATGTAAGTTTGAAGAGTTGCATCCCTTCACTTTTGGTTTTGAAATGTTGTGTTTTTTCAATCCTAGGAGACACACCAATTGGGTTTAAAACTAATTGTCACAACCTTTTATGAAAGGGTGTCTCCTACACCCTTAAAGGTGTCCACTCAAAGTCTATAAATAGACTTTCTTTATCTACTTTTAAAGTATGAAAAATTGCTTTAAAAAATGGTTTAAGTGTCGTGTCATTTAGGTTAAGACTACAAATAGGTTCGAGCCCGTGTACAATGAGTGCACCGCTGGGACCGGGTGATAGTCGTTATATCCTGGAGGTCGATTGCCCAAAAAATCCTGTTGCACTTGGGACGCGGTCCAAGGAAGGCAAATTCGATTTCAAGCCAAGTGATTCCAAATCACGCCTAGACTACTTCAAATCGATAAGTTTTCTCCTTTCTTATTTTAATTTTATTTAGTCCAAGTAGTTTTCCAAGCTCCAATTCCAACACTATCCACAACCCTTACACATCCACATCAACTAAGAAAGAAATATCATATCATTAGGAAGGAGAGAAAAATGGAGAGCCCAAACCCATCCCATCCATTCACCAATGAAAGAAATAGAGCGAGGAAAAGTGAGAGTTTTATCCAAGCCTTAGGCTAGCTTGGCCACACCCAAGCCTCAACCATCTTAGCCATTAGAAGGTTGATCCACCTTCCTCAAATCGATACTTGTGACAATTTGTCCACTCATCACCCTCTCTTGGGGTTACCTAGGCCACAAATAAGTACCACCCCCCCCCCCCCCCCCCCCCCCCCCCCCCTTAATCTATCCAACTATATGCTTTGGAGCTTACTGGATTTTCGGATCCTGCCACATCAAAAACTTGGATTAACCAGGATCTTTTTATGTTTCTTTATTGTCCTCAAGTAAAAGGGTCCTGATGGATCACATGTGTTTCAATCCCTCACTCCTACTCTTGAATTGGACATTGCATTCCATCATCCTTATCATTCTTGCATTCTAGCATCTACACTAATATATCTCTTTTCAACCTCCCTACTTCTCTAATCATCCGAGTGTATGCTTTATGGTTTACCGGTTCTCCAGATCATACCACACTAAAAACTCGGGTTGATTGGAGCATTTTTTTCATTTTTTTACCGCTTCTCTCATGTAAACGAGTCTCGACGGTCGCCTGTGTTTCAATCCCTCACTCTCACTTCTGAGTTTGACATTGCACTATTGCATTACATATCATCCATTTTGTTGCACTATTAAATCCCTTATATATAATTTACTGAGTTCTGCAAAGCAAAGACCGCACATTCACGTGGGCAAAGGAGGTGCTTAATACCTTCATTCTTCTTCACTGAAGTCCCTTGGAATCTCAAAGTTGCATATCAAAAATTATTATAGAACAGGGAATTCCTATATTCTCTAATTTTTCAAGGATTTTGCAGGATCTAGTTGACTGTAAAATCTAAGTTTAATTGTTAACGGCGAGTCCAGGTCAAATTCATATTCCAAATCCAACCACGTAACTCCACGAGCAAAAGCCCTAAAAGACCTCCATGAACGCAATCTCCGCAATCCAACCTTCATAAGTACAATTTTCTTTTTTATTTCAATTGACTTTTCCGTTAGCATTCTCTTGATTAGACTTTTTTAAATGGAGTCCTATCGGAGCAAAGATTGAAACCGTATGGAGAGGTTTTTCGAAATATGAAGCTGGAAACTATGGAGCAGTGGTGTTTATGTGGATGGAAAATGTTAAACTATGGATGTTTGGTGTCCATGATCAGTTTATATTAAATGATGGATGTTTAGTGTTTATGTATGTTAACATTAGTAAACAATGAATATTAAATAGTGGATGTTTAGTGTTTATGTATGTTAATATTGATGAACAATAAATATTAAATAGTTGATGTTTAGGGCCCATTTGGATACCACCGAATAAGTTACTTTTAGTAACTTACATGATGAAAGTTACTCCCCCTCTCATCTCTCAATGCGATTGATGTATATCAAAAGAGACTCCACATTATGGACGGTCTACATCAAGTGTGGGGCCCACATGATGGATGGTCCACATCAAAGGTGGACCCTGCATGACGGATGGTCCATATTATATGGGCCCACATAATAGACGGGCCACATCAAAGGTCGGCCCCTAGTGATGAGTGGCCCACATCCAAGGCAAGCCCTCCATGATGGACGACCCACATTGAAAGTGGGCCCACACGATGGATGGTCCACATGAAAGGTGGGCTCCACGGGATAGGTAGTGGATATTAAAGGTGGGCCCCATACAATAGACGGTCCACATTGAAGGTTGGCCCTTAATGATGAATGACCCACATCCAAGGTAGGCCCTAGATGATGGATGGTCCACATCAAAGGTTGGCCCCTAATGATGAATGACCCACATCCAAGGTGGGCCCCACATAATGGACAATTTATTTTGATAGTGGACCCCACATGATGGATGATCCACATCAAGGTGGGCTCCATATAATGGATGGTCCACATAAAAGGTGTTGATAATGGATGACCCACATCCAAGTTGGGCTTGCATAATGGATGACCGACATTGAAGGTGGGCCCCACATGATGGACAATAATATTGATGGTGGACCCCACATGATAGATGACCCATATTAAGGGGGACCCACATGAGGAAAATTCACATTGAGGATCGGCCCCTAAGATGAATGATCCACATCCAAGGTGGGCCCCACTTCATGGATGATCCAGATTAAAGATGGGCCTGTACGATGGACAACCCGCATCAAGGTGGGCCCAACATTACTGATAGTATATATGATGCCAACTGTTATCAATGCCATAGAAAATGGACAGACGGTATTGATTATATTAGAGAAGGACATTGATTGAAACAGCGCACGCATGGCCCACCTCGAAAACGAGCCTGCCATGCTACTACATGACTCGAATACCCCAACAAAAACTTTGGCCAGTTGTGATGGTTGATATGCTAGCTTTAAGAATTAAGAAATTGCACCGGTGGAACGATACTCACTCAAATTAAACCGTTCAAATCGTCCACCCCTGATCTAATTACCCAGGTCTGATTTCCTAAATGGGGACAGTTAATGGACGGCTCAAATGAAAAATAGTCAATGGTGTGATTCGAGGAAGAAATGCTCATTGGTCAGAGGTCAGTATTATCAATCAATCTGACTTATCAGCAACGGTACTGGGTTGAACACACTTCTCCAATGTGCCCTAGGTGAACAGATGAACGAGTTTGAAATCTTCCATGTATTATTCAAAGCCTGTTTTGGTAGATGCCTGAAAATGGGTTCATCTCATCTTAGGTAAATCAATCATGATATCTAATGCACAATTATGATTAACTAAAATGAGATTAACTAATTTTCAGGCGTCTCCCAAACATGTGCTAGCTTAGGATTGAATTACAAGGAGCCACAGCAATGTGGACTGGTAGAGCAACCTTTTCTTTTTCACTATATATTGATGTCGATTTCTGCTGCGAAAGCTGAAACCACAGTCAATATAAGCATTTCAGTGAATCAGAGAAGAAAGAATCACAATAACAATAAGCAAACAGGATCAGAGACGTGTAAGTTACAGATTACGAGAAGAAAAAAAAAAAAAAAAGGATTATTGCAACACTGATGATAATTAGCAAACAGAATCGCCAATCATCGATAAAATAAAATTAATGTTACATACAAAGAATGGAAAGAGTGGCTATAAGAAGAGTGGATGTCTCACAATTCAAGAAGAAGGGCTTGGGAACCGTTGACTGTCGCTTTGGATCTTCACCTGCAGGTATTAGGATGGGTCCTTTGGAGTAGCCGCAGTGGGGGAACCTGATGGTGGTGTGAGGACAGGAAGTGCATCCGGAATCGCTTTATCCGGGACTGTGTCTGTTGGAGTTGCAGTAGGAGGGGCCTCACTGATCTTTTCTGGTGGTGGCAGGGATGGAGGCCTCAGGCGGACCTCCGTAATCGGAATGATTGGGAATGGACGAACCTCCGTGACTTCTTCAATGCCCTCGTCCAAGTAGACGACATCTTGCATGGTGAGCTGATGATATTCAACCACCTCCCGCAGGAAGCGGTTTTCACGAGCATAGAGAGAGTTCTCGTTAGCTAGTCGGCCCTTCTCTGCTAGCAGTGTCTCAAGTTGGAGGCGAATCTGAGACACAGACAGAAGGTTAACAGTGTTGGTTTTTTGGCAGTTTTCTTAGAAGAATTTATAAATGGTGATTGCTTAGCCACCATACATGCAAACTTGTAAGTCAATCCTATCCATCCAGATTCCAGAGGCCCCCCGTTGTGAGTGAAGCATGCATAAACAATAAGCAATCCTAACCATCCGGTTGGTGGCTAATGAATGTACAGCTAAAACTAAACTGGCAATTGAACTAGTAACATCAGATGGCTATGACGACTGACTGCTCCATCCACAAAGGGGGTGGTCTTGATTCGCAGATATAAATCAAATTCACAGTAGATGAGTCACCACCATTCAGAAAATGAACTGAGACCACCAGCTTACACTTAGGTTTCTGAAAGGAAAGGGTGGGCCCAAGCTGATCAAATGGCATGTGGATCTTATAATAGTTAAGAGAATTACACAACATAATACACACGTCAACCCAGGTGCTCAAAACTTTGGTCCAGATTCTCAACTTGGAATGGACCCAGTCCAAGTCAATGTGTAATTCACTTATTAATTACCACAAAGTGGGTAGACAGACAAATGACTGGACCGTACGTACTTTCTCGTGCAAGGAGAAATTGAAGGAGTGAATCATGGGACACGTGTCAACATGGCACACATGTGATAGATCCAGGCCAATCATCAAGGTGGGGGCAGATGTCTATAAATCAGGCTAATCCAATCATTACACTCACCATGGATTTTGGGACAGCATGCAATCCACCCACCCAGTTAATCGCGCAATACACCCACCCAGTCAGCCATGCAATGCACCCACTGGTAATGGGTTTCGAAACCGAGACCCCTTGTTGAAACTCCGCAGAGTCTATCAACGAGGCAAGGACCCGAACCTGTTAACTAACCACAATGCACATCCAATACTTACCCATGCATGGGCAGTGTCTAGTTCTAGGCCCACCATCGAAGTGACCTGTTCTAAATATCAGGCTGCTTAGGACAATTCTTGAGTGCTGGATTTTGGGGAAAAAAATGAACAGATATAAAGAACTTGACCAACAGCCCACACCCGGTGGCCGAATCCAGCAGCAGTTAGGTGTTGTCTGGACAACCTGATACATGGACCAGGTCACATCAATGGTGTAACCCATCTGATAAATGGCTTGGAGCTCATAAACACATGCCTCAGTAAGGTCGGGGAGGTGTATAGGGCATTGCATATGAGGGATTCAGCAAAACATCTATACTTTCCATTCATAAAACACCTTAAAAACTCATAGCAAGGAAGGTATCTGATGGATGAAGAATAAATCACGCATACCAAATCATCATCTTCTGGAGTAACTCCCTTTTCACGACTCTCCCTGATGATTTTATTCTCCTCCTCTAGCTGTGCACACCGCTCCTTTGCAAAAGCTAGGTCTGCTTTTATGGTTTTCAGCTCTCGCAGAAGAAGCTTGGCTTTGGCAGCCATTGCCATCGCAACCTGCAAGTCAAATCTGAGGCTATGAATGATCATGCATTTTCAACTGAGAGCCCAAAATCCACATCGAACGGAAGAAAAATCTGGTGGAAACAAAAGAATGTTTTCAATTTCTGCCTTTTAAAAAACAAATAAACTTCAAAAGTTTATTTAGAAAAAAGAAAAAGAAAAAGAAAAGAAAAGAAAAGGAGGTCAATCGCCTTAGTCTGCATTTGGATGGACCATTGAATTTGCGTTAGCTGGTTTGATTAAATGGAAATGACCAGATTGTAATTGCATTACTGAGGCATTAAGCTCCAATTGCATTATGTTGCTTCAATTTGGAGTTGGAAGGGATGTAACATCTTGAGAGAACCACTTCTCATTATGAATACTGGTGAAGGTAATTACAACATGGTCATTTCCACTTAATATATTGAACCACTTACTGTGTTTCTTCAACTCATTAGTCATCCAAGTGCAGCCTCAGTCATCTGCCGAACCAGTGATTAATAACCAAAGTCAATTGACTTAATTAATTCCTTTTTCTTTTTTCAGAAAGTTTTCGTCAAATCTTTGGTTTTTCTGGGACATTGCTCAGTTCTCTTCCAAACCAATTAACTTAATCCAGTTTCAAGTCCCAAGAATCTAAGGCATGGTTTTTGGTCACTTGCACAAGGATTTCAGTTAATTTGCCTAGAGAGAAGCCAAGAGCCAATGTAGGCAAAACGTTTTTTAGCTGCATGATCTGATGATACGTAATTGCCACCATACATCGCGGGAGGCCTTAAGTTGAGTTTCTTGGTCCGTTTGCATCTGAGGCGAATGCGGCTGTGGACTCAATGAATCATTGGCTTGATTTTGTTGATCAGAATTGTTTCCTTTCCTCCTGATATGCAGCTTGCGGGTTTCTGAGATTATGTCGGCAGTCCTGGTCTCCATGATTGTCAGACCTTCCTGAAGAAATGTAGGAAATAATATGAGTAATATGGAGAGAAAGAGAGACCTAAAATGGTTAACTTTGCCAGATGATTGAGAGATTGAATTAGAATCCAACTTTCTGTTTGCAGAAAACCAGCATCAAGTTGAGTCGTCTACAATTCGATCAAGGTAAAGAAGAAACATACAGTGGCCTTCCCAGTATAAAAAGGGTGTCAACTTGTGAAAAGTTATAAGCTGTTCTCTTAAGAGTAGTTCTGAAAGAAAACACAACCTCAAAGGCATTTCCGATAGTATCACCAAGGTAGTTGAGGGAAGAAGTGATTGCATCAAAACCCTTTTGCAGTTTCGGACTTCCCGACTTCCGGGAGCTCTCAGGTGATCGATGTGACTGGTGAAACTGCACAATTAGGAAACAGAATTGCAGAAAAAGGAGATTAAAAATGATTCTACTGCCAAGCATAAGCAATTGCGTTTAGAGAACCATATTTTGTTAAACAGAATCAAACCTTGATTTTAACTCAATGACGGCCCAAGCCCGAGTCGACTCAAAACTTGGTTGAGTACTCAGAGCGAGTTTTTCCAACATTGAAAATCTTATACTGTGGTCTACTTTTGGGTTTTTCCAATATTGAAAAGCTTATATTGTGGTCTTGACTCCGTGGTTTTTCAAGTAAGATCAATATTAATGTGAGTTTTCTGGTGATATAAAATTCAAATTAATCATTTTATTCAATCAAGTTTACAAACCTCAGGTCAAACACCAGTACACACCGGAGGCCAACAGTAAATCATGAACTTTGAAGAATTCAGAGAATGGGGCACCCAAAATAGCAAGTTCGGTTAACAACATTAAACACCATCCTAGTGGATAGAATCTCTCACCTGACCGCCTGTTGATGTATCAAGCATCTGGGGTCCAGTTCTGCTAGGTAATTCAAATTTCTGGGCCACCTTGTCATCCTCAAGAATTGATTTAGCTTTTCTAGCCAGAACACCCCAAAATCCATATTTGGACTCATTCAGACTGTTTATTGATGTATACTCATATGTTCTAGAATCCTACGTACAATCACATGCATCACAACCAAATCAGAAAAGAAAAAGAAAAAGAAAACCATCAGATTCTTTTTCATACTAATTAAGAAAGGTTATCAAAATGTAAGTAGCTAGAATTTTCTAAACATGATTCCTAGTGATAAAAAGCACTTCAAGATATTTATGGAATTCAAAAGATCAACATACAAATCTATGATTGGAAAAAACAAGCAAGAATAACAATTAAGTGGAAATTATTAAATAACAGAAGAAAGAACCAGGAATTCTGATAGTAGACAGAAAAACTACCCAAGCAAGGGGCCTTTCAAAATAAGTAAATAAGCAAGGGTATCAACATATGAGACACACTATTTGAATTAGAAAAAGGCAGCAGTTGGCAAATCTTGCGCAAGTTCTCTTGAGAAGTTGATAAATAAAGCAATCAAGCCATTGTTCCTAGAACATGAACACCAATTACTCTGATACAACCATCAAAAGTAACATGGTCCAATATACTAGGAAGAAATCAGCAAGCCACAGGTTTCAGCCAATTCCTATGGCATTCACATTGTTGTCGTTTGGAGGGTATAATTGGTGCATAAAACAATCATTTTAATGATTTTCTACTACTAATCAGATAATATATAATTAGAGAACTTTTCTACCATAAAATTGCTTCTTCTTCTTCTTCTTCTTTTTTTGAAAGATGATAATTTCATTAAAAGGCCAAAGCCAATATATACAAAAGAATAAAACCAAAAGGCCAATGACTACTGGCCCAACAAAAAAGAAGAAGAGCTAGCCCTCCTGAAAACAATTTTTCCTGTATGGCTCTTGTTCTTGAACACTCGACTATTTCTTTCTAACTAGAGCACCCACAAAACTGCTAGCCCACTAAGACTCGAAATTTGCTTTTATACTCTAATAAATAAATTGATTCCAAGAAATTACACTACATAAACCATTGAAGCATAATGTACTTACTGTATCTTATCAGGAATGCATCAAGATAAATTCATTGGCGATACAGTAAAAATGTATGTAATGAGATGTGGCGTTGTTTTGGATAGTACCAACTGTATCAGACTGTATCATCAATGCATTCCGATATAAACAGCGTAGAATCTTAATGCATCCCTTGATACATTCTTAGACAAGCAGTTTAATGAATTAAAATATCATCCCAAGATCATAATGTCGTATTGTATTGTATCAGGAGTTGGGCTGCGTAGCCCATTGGGATTTTATGGATTGGCCATATGTTGGGCCAGGCTTGGGCTTAATTTTGTGCCTGAGTTTGACCTACCAAAATTTTGGCAGGCTTGGCTTCACTAGTGAGGTGCATTGAGTTGTTACTAAACTGTATAATAAATTTCCATATTATATTGATAAAAGTACACTAAATACGCCATCAAGGCATAAATAGTATGCAGTGCTCAAAATTCTGGAGTGTACTTATCGTATCACATCAGTAATTCATCACAGTAAATTCATTGGGTGTTACGATAAATAATGTTCATATTGAGATACGCCATTGTATTGGAAAGTACACCTTATACCCGATTGTATCCTCAATACATTCCAATACAAATGCATAGTATTGGAATGCATTCTCGATGCATTCTTCCCCAAGTAATTTCAATGAAATTAAATATTATCCCAAGATCAATAATGTCAAAAAGGTATTGTATTGTATCATTTAGGGAGTAATATTAAGATGAGAGAAAGGTATACTGATGGTTTGGTTATGTGCAACAAACACAAAAAACTACTGTGTTAGTTAGAAGGAGAGAGTTGATACAAGTTAAAGGCTGTAAAAAGGTAAAGGGAAAAGACTTGATGACCTATGCTCTAATCAAAGGTCTGATCCTTAATATAGGGGAATGGCAGAACAGGATTCACGCAGCTAACCCCAATTAATTGAATAAGGCTTAGATGACGACAACGATGATTTAGGGACTTGGGCTGGGTAGCAAATTGGGTTTTTATGAACCATCCAAGTTGGGTTAGGCTTTGGACTTAATTTTACACCTGAGTTTCAAAGCCTAGTAGAACTGTGGGAGGCTTGGCTTTATTTGTGAGGCCCATTGGGACTTCACTAAATTGTACTATACAAATGATTTTTTTTTTTCCTTAAAAGGTGAAAAATTGATGCAGGGGCATGCGATGACCTAACCTTAGATGCATGTATATTTAGTTAGGAAGATATTCAAATAATAAAATTACGAAACTAACTACTTTCAATCAGAGGAAACTAGCAAGTCTCAACACAAAAATGAGATCCATCCGTTCGGATCATGCCTCTTAGCATAAAACCATGTAAAATCGTAAAACAGGGAGGATTTAGGGGATATGAGGATATCCCAAATCTAGCATAGACCAGTCCATAGTCAAGTTTAGATCCGATTCTCATGGCTAGGCATCCCTCTTTTTTATCGTACCTAAAGGGGGGTTCAGAAAAGGACGAAGGATGTCGAAAAGCAATGGGTTCTCATGAAGTACGAATTAGGAATCAAAAGAAGCTTATCTTTCCTTGCACCATGAAGAAATAAAGAAGAGAAAACGAAAACTCCAAGGTGGAATCCTCAACACCCGAGGGTCAATCCTGAAACCCTAATCTCTCAAATAAAGAGGAAGAAACTCACGAATTTTTTATTCATTCCATATTTCGAAATAGGGTTCCTCATAGTATATATAAGCTACGAAAATAAAAAGTGCCCTAAAGTGCCTAGAAACCAAAGAAATAACATAAAAACGCCTAAAGTAAATAACGACACTAAAGCACCTAGAAACAAGAAATAAACAGAAAAATGCCTAAACGTAAATCCGCTTCATGGTTCAGCGGTCATGATGCTCCTGCGCGATCCTGCGGCTCGCGCATTCGTAACGCGTTAGAAAATGGGCTGAATGGGCCCGGCGTCCATCCACATCAACTCGTCTGCTCCAACACTCAATCTGCCACGTCGCCTCCTCTAGTACACTCTAAAGGGTGCACCACTGATGTCCGCATCAATTTTCATATATTATATTGTTAAAATACTCTTTTAGCAGTGATATATCGAGATTTAGCTACTTCATATATGGCTGATAATTGTGATATGATGTTAGTTCTATTTTTTATTTTTTTTAAATGTTAGCTACGAAGTTCAACTCCACCTGATGACTGTGTCAGCCGGTTCATAAAGAAGTTGTTGTTGTCAAGGTGGCAGCCAATGGTCGAATGTCTACCGAGGAATCAAAAAATCTGATCCCAACTATCTAGGCGAGGCTATGGAGATGACGACTACGACAATGATATAATGATAAATTGGATGACAAAGATCATTATGATAAATTGGTAATTGTATCATATATCAAGAATCTATCACAATAAATTCAAATTGTGACATGCTACATTCAATGATATTTAGAACCTAGAAAGCTTTGAAACAGTCAAAACCTCCAATTCAAACAATACATTCTAAAGAAAATAAATAAATTAACCAATTCTACTATTTCAAAACAAAGTCCAACCAATCCACTCCGCAAAGAAACACATCCATATCTGGTGTTCCACAATATTTCCAGAATCCAATGTTACAAAGCATCAAGTACTTGAGAAAATATTCATAATCGTATCTGGAAAAGAAAATCCCAATTATTGATTCATCAAGCATTTTCCAAAACCCATCCACTGATCATCCAGTCCAACAAATAAACCTTAAGTTTCCTCAAATTCAAAGGGAAGACGAACACATACTCAATTTCAACCAAGTTCCGATATTCATCGTGGTAATTTCCAAAATTCAACCACCCATGATCATCCAACAAGGGAAACAATAAATTTTCCACCAAGTCAAACAGAAACCACATATCAAATATCTCCATGGATTCGTCACAATTCACAACACTTCCCAAAATTCAAATGTGGATCATCTACATCAAAACGACTAGAAAAATTCCACTTATTCAAGAGAAAAAAGACACCTATTCAATCATTTCGAACGGTTCCATCCACCATTAATCCACTCCAACAGAGAACCCTTAAACCTCACCTGACTTAAAGATCTGCACCTACTCATCACGCAATTTTCCAAAATATCAACCACCGGTAATCAATTCCATTAAAAGAATATGAAATTCTCCATGGATTCATTAAAAAAATTCCAAACAATTTCCAAAATTCAAACACTAATAGTCAATTCCACAAAGAATCCTTAGTTCTCCTACAATTCCACCACTCCTCATCCAATTCCACCATGGGAAAAAAGATTTCCACATAATTACGGAAAAACAATATCTAACAATTTCCCATCTGACTCAAAGATCCACGCCAACTCATCACACAGTTTTCCAAAATATCAATCACCATATAATCAATTCCACTAAGGAAATCCCAAATTCTCCACAGAATCATTAAAAACCTCACAAATTTTCAAAATTCAAACATAATTCTCCTCCAATTTCACTACTCGTCATCCGATTCAACCATCAAAAAGAATTTCAAGTAGTCGCAGGAAAACAAGATTAGCAGCCATCCAGAATTCATCCACCAATCTTTGAGTCTCAAAGTGAAACCCTAGTTTCCACCAATTTGAGAATAAATACCACCGATCCACTTGGAAAATTTTCAAAACGAAAGGAAAACCACTGACCTGCTGCCACGATGGATCGGGCCTCTGCCAGAGTCGGCTCTCTATAAGCAGATTCTCTATAGGCGGAGCAAATAGAAGAATCTCGATGAGCGGAAGAAGCTTGGATCGCTTGAGTGGCGCCGAGAGAAGAAGAAGATGAGCAGGAAGAGGTAGAGGAGGAGGAGGAATCATAAGACGATCGGAGATCCTCTTTGAAGGTAGAAAACCTAGAAATTAAGAGGCTTGGAATCTTCTCGAGAGGAGCGAATGTCTTCTTTGAATGTTGAAGCCCTAGAAAATGGCTGCTTTCTGCGATACGCCATTAGAAAATGGCAGTTTTCGCAGATAGGAGAGAAATGAGATATTCGTTTATAACGAACTTCTTTATATGGGTGGGGAGAGGAGAGAAGGGCGGGAATGATATATGGTAAAAGGCGTTGTATCTTTATAACGATGCTTATGCGGCTTCTTTACTGCATACGTGGAATGCACCTCCAATCTGAACTGTCCAAATAGTGGGGCCCACATTTATATTGATCTCAGATTAAAATAATTTTGATTCGATAATCCTGACCTCTGACTAATGAACATTGTTTTGTTGAATTTGGACCGTTCAATACTTTTCATTTTGAGGAATTACTCATTATTTAATAGAGAATGCTTACATGATAACAGTGGTAGTACGAGCTATTGTGGGGCCCACGTGATGTTTAAACTAGATCTACTCCGTCCATCAACTATGCCCTCAGATTTTAGGTCATAAACCTAATCGGTAATTATGGCAGCCAATAAATATAACCTTCTAGATTTATTATGAGGTCTACTGTGCTATTTACATGCCATCCAATCCATGCATTTGATAGGATCCACTAGGATGAGGAGGAAAACTAAAATTCAGGTAATTCCAGAGCTCAGGTGAGCAACTAAAACACCCCGTACTTTTGATATGCGGGTGTTATTTGATCACACATATTTGTGTACACACATTTCGCCACTACAATTTTAACCAAATAATGATAATGATAATAATAATTGTAAATTTGTATTTGGGCTATTATAGAAAAATATGTGATTATAATTGCCAATACATTTAATGGTGTAGACTATAATAAGTTACTTTGATTATTAGTCATCCAAAAATGGATTAGAATAAATCTAGTTGGTGGAATATACAAAATACCATTATTATATGTTTAATCAATTCGTGCATTCCATCTGCTTCTTAGACTGGTCTATTAGCCTCAAGGTGAACCGGATGAGCTACTGGATGGAGTGGATTTTGTAAAAACCTAACTGTGGGTCCCACTTGTGGGGGGGTGTGTACACCAACGAGTGGTGCACACATTGTGCACCGGAGTAGCTGAAACTGGTCAGCATTGACCGTGAGATACCTAAAGTGGGTCTCTCTCTCTCCCCCTTTCGCGATGCCTACCCGAACGGGCAATGCAGCGGACGGACGGCTGTCCGTTTTGAGCCAGTGTGGGGCCCACTTGGCACTCCAGTTAGTCCGATCCAAACCGTCCATTGTGTAAGGACGTGGGTCGTAACCAAATCTTAGGTGGTGGACCTCTCTACCATTCATTGTACGATGTGTGGTGCGGGGCTGAAGTCAGTACGCCGAATTAGAAACTGTGTTTCCAGCTGTGTTCCAGCAGCCTGCAAATCGATGGATGCTGATTCCTGTGGTCCACCTTTGGGTGATCTGAACCGTCTATATTGTTGAGGGCTAGGTCCTCTATCAAATCATGAGAGAATCTTTAGGTTAGGGGTATCTGATTCAAATACATCTCCAGCCAAAGTCGGGTAGTTCCCACTGTTTTTTCGAAAATGGACTGCCAAGTTGGCAATCTGCATAGTTCCTCTCCAAACCGTCTGAGACGTCCATAACACCCTTAGAAACCTCGTTCTAGGGTAATCCCAGCCGTCCATTCTCACTCACACGGATCGATTCCACTTTTCTTACATCCAAAAATGAAAATCCTAGATCTAAAGCAATGCAGACCTTTCATTTCTCTTCTTCTCTCATCTCAGGGGGATTTTGATGCAGTCGTTATCGTCAGATCTGGCCTTCATCGATCTCAGCAGTTGTCTTGGAAAAATCGGCAGATCATCATCTTCCCAACTCGAACCGACCAAGAAAAACATTCTCAAGCTTCAATCTCTCTTTTCTTCGAGCTCCCTACCACTGAATCTTGTCATTTTCTAGCCTTAGTTGAAGGAAGATCATATTGAGTGGATGATCCGCCATGAAAAGTTCCGTCGTCTTCCTCGTCGAGCCACCACTGCTTTGGTTCCTACTGGAGGGCCGATCTTTGGATCTGAGTCGCTTATCTGGGTACCTCTTGATCAGAAATCGAGCATCAGAATCTCATTGTTGTTTGTTATCAATCGGGTGTGCAGTTGTTGCTCTGGCGAGTCGCTTCAACCCGAGCCACCTGGTTGTGTTTTGAATTCGAGTTTCCGCTATTGTTGGAGTAGTGGTTGAGTTGAGTTTGAGTAGCTGGTTCTTGGTTGCGTTGACTCAGTATCGAATCTGAACTGGTTGTTTTATACATCTTCAGCTGAGTTAACTCGTTCTGAGCTAGGAGCTACTGAATGGCTTGAGTCATCTCGGTGCAGCGGTCTAGGAGGGTGGAAATCTGATCATCTCCTCAGCTGAGGTGAGGTTCTTCGTTCATAATTTCATGATTAGGAAGTTAGCTTAGTTAGGTCCGTTGTATCAAGTGGTGTCGAGTTTTCTACTTAATGGGTGATTTCATTGGTAGGTGTAGCTCCAAGGCTGTGTAGCTTGCTTAATCAGAGGTCAGGTTACGTCCCTTAGCTGAGTTTGTGATGTGTTGGTGGGATTGTTTGCTCGATCCTTGGCTGAGTTAGCTCGGTAGGACTACTAAGTTTTCGCCAGTTAGTATCTGGGTGTGTTTGCCATTGCATTCAGATATCCTAGCAATCAACAACTGGTTCGAATTAGTTCAGATTCACCATTTGATTACAACCGGGTCAGATTTGAGTCGACCTTGGATCAAACTTAGGTAATGATGTAATGTTGTCTTGACTCAGTAGGTTATTAAATTCAAGATTATTTTTTGTCTATGTGTTAGGATGATGAAGAAACAGTAGTCAGTGGATTGAGAATTCGAAACACTGTGTAGATCGAGTCATTCATGCTCAAATCAATCAAATGAGGCTAAGTCAATAGCTAGGCATGTTGTCTTCGTGTTTCCATGTCTCCCTAGCTTAACAAAAGGTAGTATTGAGTTGATTCGAATTCATGCTTTGACCTATTGTAGGAATAGCATAATTTTCCCCAATTTGAGTTCTTCTCTCTCAATCAAATCAAGTGATCGACTGCTTTGAGGTGTTTGAGGACCTTCCATTTCGTATTAGCATTTTAACAAGGGAGTTTCTACTTGAGGTGAGGTAATTCTCACCCTTCAAGCTTTCCATTTATTGTATAGTTCTTTTATAATATTGTTTGTTTAAATACATCGTGCTAGTTGAATTTTTATGGTGAAATAATTGCATTGAATAATTTGTGATGAATACCTTTTATTAATTTTGGATACTTAGATTCCAATTGATACAAATTTTACATGCTAGTTAATTTCAAATGAATTTAGTAGTGTAATTTTGAAATTAATTTGATTTGATACATGTTTTTGTATATGATTGGGAGTTTGGCTTGTATTACATGGAATGTATTTGGAGGATGGGTTGTACATGAATTGTGGATGTAATTTGGAGATTCGGTTGCGAAATGATATTTAATATATTTTTGAGGTTGGCTTGCTTGCCATTTGAAGTTATAAAATGGAATTCATGTTGTGATGTCCTTGATTGGACTTGGTGCCCCATGTGGCATTTGTTGGGAAGATCTCTTATGTTGGTATCTATAAATGGACTTGTTGCCCAAGTGGCTTTATTTGGGAAGAAAAAAATTTTATTGAAAATTTTGGGGTAGACATAAGATGGTAAGACTTAATTGTAAATTATGAATGGTCTCTATTTGTAGAGTATCATAGAAATTGAATTGGTTAATTTGTATTGGAATAAATTTTGTAGAACGTCTTATGGACCGGGGATGGTGTTCTGGGATGCTTTGCCTGAGCTGTCGACTTATGCTAGGTTACCTCCCCCCCCCCCCCCCCCCCCCCCCCCCTCATAGTGACCATGAGCTTTTAATTATTTATTTTGTAAATCAAACTAATAAAGGCTGGCTAATCATGCATACGTGGCATTTACGGGTAATGTTGGCGACGAGCCATATTATTGTTAGTTTAATGTGCATTGCATTGTAGGTAACACTGGTGACGAGTCATGTTACTGTCGGTTTGAAACTCGCCAGCTGGATGTGCATCCCCAAGCTGATGAACATGTGCATGCATCCATGCTTTAAAGGATCAATTTTAATATGTGTGGAATGAATTGGGTGAATGCTTTGTTGTTTGTGATGTGGATGGAATATTACATTTAATTATATTGAATGCATTTTGAAAATTTTAAATTTGTCATCATATGATTTGTTATCTTTTATGTCTCCTTATCTAATTGTAGTTGTTACCTTAGTTAATGTTACCTGTGATTTTACATTTGACCATGTGGTATATTGCCTCATAGAATTTTAGAAGTTGTGTAAACTGTAATCTGTTATCTTTAATCAATCATTGTCTAGCTAATTGTCATCATGCTTGGTAATCTTAGAGGGTTTTTACCTCACTATGATAGCGTTTTAACGCTGTCGAACGATATCAGTTGGTGCAGGTATCTTTGGATTAGGAGCTGAATGGATTTTGTAGTTCAAGACCATTTAAAGTTGTATTTCATTTATGTATTTAGTTAAGTTTTGAGGCATTTGATTTGTATAAGCTTTATGGGCTTCACCTAAATACTCTTATGTATATTTAAACATTACTTTCATTGGATCTCTCTTTCGTTATATTGTGATACTCTGTTTAAAAAGAAAAAAAATTATAATATGATTTAAGCTATCATGGAATGTTTACACTTGGGTTTTCAGAACACAGGCTCAACCCCCGAATAATGAAAATTGGAGGGTTACAGCAACACTGTGTGAATTTATTGTTTTTAGGCATAATTTGGTATTTCTCTTATGGTGTGATCCACCTGAGTGTTGAGTCGTATCATGAACACAAGAGGATAAACACGATGGATAGCATGGATCCTCTTAAAAAACATGTGGGCTGACAATAGTCTGGTACCAGCAAAATTTGAGGTGCTACGGACACCATGTGAGCCCAGCCCGTGATTTAAAACGTGCTTCATACAATTGCACAACCGTCACTAGCTAGAAAGGGACCACCTTGATGTATGGGTTTTATCCACACTGTCCATCATTTTTCCATTTCATTTTTGTATACAATCCAAAAAATGGGCAATTCCAAGGTTTAAGTGGACCACACAATGGGGAATAAACACTCACCATTAAAAACTTTTTGGAAGCCACAGAAGCTTTGGAACAAGCTGATATTTCTATTTTCCCTTCATTCAAGTTTAAGTAACCTTATGTATAGGTTAAATGGAAATTAACCATCATGGTGGGCCCTAGAAAGTTTCAATAATGGGTGTTGTTATCACCACGGCTTCCTATGGTGTTGTTCACTTAAGCCTTTGATCTGTCTCATTTTTAGTCTTTTATCCTAAAATTATATGGCAAAATGGATGGACGATGTAGATAAAACACATACATCATGGTGGTCCCTCTGGGCCTGTAACTTGGGACGGGCGGGGCAGTACCCAATCCGTGTCCAACTTGTACCGATTTTCGATTCTAACAACCAGAGCGTATGGTTTCTACCAAAGATGTTAATCTTAAGCTACTGTCTCCAACCTGGACACAAATTGCCTGCGACAGCCTATGCAGAGCTCCGAAGCTAGGTAGGCCCACCGTGATCTTTGTGCGAAATCCACCCCATCCATCCATTTTTCCAGCTCATTTTAGGACAGTAGACCAAAAATGAAGAGGATACAATACTCAAGTGAGCCCCAAGAGAGGAAAAAGTAGGGAAGAAAATGCCTATTGTTGAAATCTTCCTGTCCACCTTGATGTTTATATGCCATCTAAACAATTTATAAGGTCATTCCCCTGGGGATGAACTGAAAACTAGAAAGTTAGCCTGATATAAAATTCATGTGGCCTTACAATATTTCAACGATACTCATTCAATCTCAATGGTTTCCCTACTTTCGGCTGTTTTGAGTTTTGGACCATCATTTTTTGTCCCAATTGAAAACCATTCCGAAAAAAATCTTACTCGTAGAGAAGTGGGAGGGCACTGTCACAGAATACAAAGTGAAATAACTAGCTGACAACAGCGGGGAAGAGCACATCCTTAAGGTGTGAGGGAATTCGTCATGAACATCGCAGACCCCACCATAGAGAATCAATTTCCCTAACATGGGATACCAATGGTTTGAATGTTTTAATATTGAAGATTTGATGATAAAATTGGGTTGATATGGAAGATCAACTATTTTATTGAGCTAATTAGACCATTGTTCATCATTATAAGTCCTATTAAATGGTTGATTACAATTTTAGAATAATTAGATTGCTAACTGCAAAATTGTTCAAATAAGATTATTTAACTTTAACATTGCTCCAAGCATACTGTTCATCTTTGATATCATTTCAATTATATATTGATTTTCAATATTTGCTCAATCAAATCATTGATCTTCACTAGAAAACTAGTTCTACTGTTCAACTCTAGTTTTAGCCAAATCAACCCGTCAATCTTGGATATTGTCCAACAATATAATTGATCTTCATATCAACCCAATTAGACCATTGATCATCAATATCAATCAAATTATATTGTTCATCTTTAATTTTCGCTAAACCGAAAGTTCATCTTTGATATCAATCCAATCATATCATTGATCATCAATATCCACCCAATCATATCATTGACCAATCGAACCATTTATCATAATTTTTTTATAAAATCAAGTTGTTCATCATTCATATTGATCCAAACATAATGTTGACCTTCAACATCAGCTTAATATAATCATTGATTTTCAATATCCGACCAATATACCATTCATCTCTAATTTGACCAAATCTTACTATTCGTCTTTGATATTAATGTAGTCGATATGTTCATATTCAATATTATTTGAATTAAACCATTTGTCTTCAACGTCGATCATGTTGGATCATTAATCCTTAATATCGTCATAATCGGACCACTTATCTCAAACTTCAACCCCACTAAACTATTTATGTTCGATATCAATCCAATTGAACTGTTGATCTTTGATATCAATCTAATTGAACGTTAATATTCAATTTTGGCCCAATCAAACCATTTATCTTTGATACATTCAAATCAGACTATTTGGCTTTGACATTTATTATGTCATTGGTCTTCAATATCCCCACATCAAACCGTTCACCTCCAAGATTGACCTAATCAAACCATTCATCTATTTGGTCTAACATGATTGTTCATCTTCAATATTGGCTCAATTGCAATGGTGAACGTCAAGATGAATCCATTGGATCATTCATCTCTAGTATCGCTCAAATTGTGCATCACTTAGCTTCAACAATTTGGCCATTCATCTTTAATATTAGCCAAATCGGACATTCATCTCCAATTTTAGCCCAATCAAATTGTTCATCTTCGATATTGATCAAATTTGGTCTCACTTTCGATTACCAATCACTTTCAAAAGTCGCAGGGAGTTGATCGTCCTACATATCCATCATGGATGGTAAAATGAACAGTGCATACTGATGATAATAAATATCCAATAATTATTTCAGACTATTAAATTATGTGAAGTCCACCAAGGAGGATAAGAGATATGAGAGCGATGAGGGAAAGAGAGGATGGAGAGATTAACACATGAAATATCCTGCACTTACATAATAACTTAAGATTATAATCACATGATCCAATGATCCGAGATTGTTTGTATAATTACTTAGTTATATAAGGTGTCATTAACTCCATAATGAACTATCCAAACAAGACCTTAAGGTACAAAGAACATGTTAAGGCATTGATTCAGTGATCTTGATGGATCCTGCGCTGAAATGCAGAAGTGGGAGCCTTGGTGTAGTTCTGGACCTTAGTTTAAGGCACACTAGGTCCATCAATCTAAACAGATTTGACCTATGATCATGTCGTGACTTCAGTGTGCACTTTGGAAGGTTAGACCCATGGCTCAGCAAACAGGGTGACCGATTGTTGGGCCATGATTCACTATACTCACATTACAATTTTTAGAGAAAAAATCATGGCTTATCCTCATTTGTCTCCAATCATTACATTTAGCAACAACTCACATGTCCCAGAATTACAACTACCAGAATAGAAGAAATGAGGAAAGAAATGACAAAAAGAAAAAAAGAAAACAACATTTTCATAGATGTAAGCTTTGAAAACCAACGGAAAATGTCTCTCATTTCAACCGATTTCCTAAAAAGAGAAAAACTTCGATGCTAAAGCAGACTAATTAATGATATAAGTTATACAGGTGGCGTACAATAAATCAAATTAAACCATTCAAATTATTGTAACCAGTGTAGATGTATCATGAACAAAAAATTAAGCTTATTTGATTATCTTAATATCGCATTGATTGACATTTATTAAACAGTTAAAAATGAAAATTTCCTAACAATCTTATTTGGACCAAAAAGTGATGAATCAATGATTAAAATTGTTTAAACAACCTAATATTGGGAATATGGTTTATTTAAGTTAATATATACCACGTGTACATTTTTTTAGCGCCTGCATATGAACCCAAGTGTCATATAACTCCGATGTCATACAAATACCAAGGTGGGCTCCACATGCCAACTAGTTGGGGGGTGTCTCCTAACTTTTTGGATGCCACATGAGACACCAAATTGGCAATTGAAACGGTTCATTCAATAGAATGACATGGTACAAGAATCACCAATATGATGATCCTAACAAACAGGGCCAATTTATTAGAATCGACTATTGTTTATGAGCTGTAGATTAAATGGTTAAAATCATTGAACTAAAGTGACACTTTAGAATCACAACGAATGCATAGCAGGACCTAACAAATAGATGTTTTAAAATAATAACTGGACCTAAATTGTTTCTTCGTTCAATCTTGAATGTCCATCTTCAAAGCTACCCATCAGATGTTTAGGATCATCCACGACTGCCTTGCAACATGGCTTATCCCTACTTGTTCGAAAGAGTAGAAAGGAGAGAAATGAGATATTCATTTATAATGAACTTCTTTATATTGGTGGGGAGAGGAGAGAAAGGTGGGAATGATATACGGTGTCAGGTGGCATACCTTAATAACAGTGTTAATGCGGTTTCCTTACCGCATATGTGGAATGCACCTCCAATTTGAAGTGTCCAAATAGTGGGGCCCACATTTATATTGATCTCAGATTAAAATGATTTTGATTCGATAATCCTGACCTCTGACTAATGAACATTGTTTTGTTGAATTTGGACTGTTCATTACTTTTCATTTTGAAAAATTACTCGTGACTTGATAGAGAACGCTTACATGGTAACAGTGGTAGTACGAGCTATTATGAGGCCCACGTGATGTTTAAACTAGATCTACCCCATCCATTAGCTATGCCCTCAGATTTTAGGTCATAAACCCAATCGATAATTATGGCATCCAATAAATATAACCTTCTAGATTTATTGTGGGATCCACTGTGTTGTTTATATGCCATCCAATCCATGCATCTGATAGAATCCACTAGGATGAGGAGGAAAACCAAGATTCAAGTAATTTCAAAGCTCAGGTGAATAACACTACATGAATTTATTGTTTTTAGGCATAATTTGGTATTTTTCTTATGGTGTGATCCACTGAGTGTTGAGTCCTATCATGAACATAAGAGGATAAACACAATGGACGATGTGGATCCACTTAAAAAACACATGGGTCCCACAATAGCCCGGTACCAGCATAATTTGGGGTGCTACGGACATCATGTGAGCACAGCCCATGATGTAAAATGTGCTTCACACAATTGCACAACCGTCACTAGCTAGAAAGGGACCACCTTGATGTATAGGTTTTATCCACACCGTCCATCATTTTTCCATATCATTTTTGTATACAATCCAAACAATGGCCAATTTTAAAGTTTAAGTGGACCACACAATGGAGAATAAACACTCACAATTAAAAGCTTTTTGGAAGCCACAGAAGCTTTGGATCAAGTTGATATTTGTATTTTCCCTTCATTCGGGTTTAAGTAACCATATGAACAGGTTAGATGGAAATTAACCATCATGGTGGGCCCTAGAAAGTTTCAATAATGGGTGTTATTATCACCACAGCTTCCTGTGGTGTTGTTCTCTTGAGCCTTTGATCTATCGCATTTTTAGTCTTGTATCTTAAAATTATATGGCAAAATGGATGGACAGTGTGGATAAAACACATACACTATGGTGGCCCCTCTTAGGACCTGTCCCATGGGACAAGTGGGGCAGTACCCACTCCACATCTAACTTGTACTGGTATTTGATTATGACAATTGGAGTGTACAGTTCTTACTGCAGACGTTAATCTTAAGTTCCTGTCTCCATCCTGAACGTGGATTGCCTGCAACAGCCTATACAGTGCTCCGAAGTTAGGTGGGCCCACCGTGATCTTTGTGCGAAATCCACCCCATCCATCTATTTCTTCAGCTCATTTTAGGTTAGTAGACCAAAAATGAGGAGGATATAATACTCAAGTGAGTCGCACAAGAGGAAAAAGTAGGGAAGAAAATGCCCACTATTGAAATCTTCTTGGAGTCCACCTTGATGTTTATATGCCATCCAAATAGTTCATAAGGTCACTAGAAAGTTGGCCTAATACAAAATTTCTATGACCTTACAATGTTTCAATGGTACTCGTTCAATCCCAACTGTTTCCCTACTTTCGGCTGGTTTGAGTTTTGGACCCTCCTAATTTTTTTGTCTCAATTAGAAATCATTACAAAAAAAAAAAAAATCTGACTCGGAGGGAAGTGGGAAGGAGCCGTCACGGAACATAAAGTGAAATAACTAGCTGACTACAGTAGGGAAGAGCACATCCTTAGGGTGTGAAGGAATTGTCACAAACATCGCAGAGCCCAACATGGAGAATTAATTTCCCTAACATTTGAGACCAATGGTTTAAATATTTTGATATTAAATATTTGATAATAAAATTGGGTTGATGTGGAAGATTAACTATTTTATTGAGCTAATCAAACCATTGTTCATCATTATAAGTCCTATTAGATGGTTGATTTCTATTTTAAAATAATTAGATTTTTAACTTCAAAATTGTTCAAATAAGATTATTTGGCTTTAACATTGCTCCAAGCATACTGTTCATCTTTGATATCATTCCAATTATATATTGATTTTCAATATTTGCTCCATCGAATCATTGATCTTCAATATCAAACTAGTTCCATCGTTCAAATTTAGTTTTAACCAAATCAACCACATCAATCTTGGATATTGGTCCAACAATATAATTGATCTTTATATTAACTCAATTAAAGAGTTCATCATTATTCTTCCTCTCTAATTTTCGCTAAAGCCACAGTTCATCATTGATATCAATCTAATCATATCATTGATCCTCAATATCCATCAAATCATATCATTAACCAATTGAACAATTTATCTCTATTTTTTTATAAAATCAAGTTGTTCATCATTCATATTGATCCAAACATAATGTCGACCTTCAAAATCAGCTTAATTCAATCATTGATTTTCAATATCCGACCAATCATACCATTCATCTCTAATTTGACCAAATCTTACTATTCGTCTTTAATATCAACGGAGTCGATATGCTCATATTCAATATCATTTGAATTAGACCATTTGTCTTCAATGTCAATCATGTTGGATCATTAATCCTCAATACCGTCATAATTGGATCACTCATCTCAAACTTCAACCCCATTAGACTATTTATGTTCAATATCAATCTAATTGGACTATTGATCTTTGATATCAATCTAATTGAACGCCTTCAATCTAATTAAAAACCTCAAAAATTTTCAAAATTCAAACACCTGCAATCGATTCCACCAAAGAATCCTTAATTCTCCTCCAATTTCATTACTCGACATCCAATTCAACCATCGAAAAGAATTTCAAGCAATCGCAAGAAAACAATATTTGCGGCCATCCAGAATTCATCCAACAATCTTTGAATCACAAAGTGAAACCTTAGTTTCCACCAATTCGAGAACAAATACCACCGATCCACTCAGAAAATTTTCAAAACAGAAAGAAAACCACTGACCTGCTGCGACGATGGATCGGGCCTCTGCCGGGTCGGCTCTCTGTAAGCAGATTCTCCATAGGCGGAGGAGATAGAAGAATCTCGGTGAGCGGAAGAAGCTCGGATCGCTTGAGTGGCGAGACATGAAGAAGATGAGGAGGAAGAGGAAGAGGAGGAGGAGGAGGAGGAATCATAAGACGATCGGAGATCTTCTTTGAACGTAGAAAACCTAGAAATTGAGGGCCTGAAATCTTCTCGAGAGGAGCGGATGTCTTCTTTGAATGTTGAAGCCCTAGAAAATGGCTGCTTTCTACGATACGCCATTGGAAAATGATGATTTTCACAGAGACGAGAAAAATGAGATATTCGTTTATAACGAACTTCTTTATATGGGTGGGGAGAGGAGAGAAGGGCGGGAATGATATACAGTGCAAGGCATCGTACCATAACAACGGTGTTGATGCGGCTTCCTTACTGTATACGTGGAATACACCTCCAATCTGAACTGTCCAAATAGTGGGGCCCACATTTATATTGATCTCAGATAAAAAATGATTTTAATTCGATAATCCTGACCTCTAACTAATGAACATTATTTTGTTGAATTTGAACCGTTTTTTTAATTTTCATTTTAGAGGAATTACCCGTTACTTGATAACGAACGTTCACATGGAAATAGTGGTAGTACGAGCTATTGTGGGGCTTGCGTGATGTTTAAACTAGATTTACCCGTCCATGAGCTATGCCCTTAGATTTTAGGTCATAAACACAATCGGTAACTACGGCATCCAATAAATATAACCTTCTAGATTTATTGTGGGATCAACTGTGTTGTTTATATGCCATCCAATCCATGCATCTGATAGGATCTACTAGGATGAGGAGGAAAACTAAAATTCAAGTAATTACAGAGCTCAAGTGAGCAATACTGTGTGAATTTATTATTTTTAGGCATAATTTGGTAGTTATCTTATAGTGTGATACACCTGAGTGTTGAGTCGTATCATAAACATAAGAGGATAAATACGATAGACGTCGTGGATCCTCTTAAAAAAAATATATGGGCCCCACAATAGCCCGATACCAGCAAAATTTGGGGTGCTACGAACACCATGTGAGCACAGCCCGTGATGTAAAACGTGCTTCGCATAATTGCACAACCGTCACTAGCTGGAAAGGGACCACCTTAATGTATGGGTTTTATCCACACTGTCCGTCATTTTTGTATACAATCCAAAAAATAGACAATTCCAAGATTTAGGTAGACCATACAATGGGAAATAAACACTCCCCGTTAAAAACTTTTTGGAAGCCATAACGGCTTTGGATCAAGATGATATTTTTATTTTCCCTTCATTCAGGTTTAAGTAACCTTACAAACAGGTTAGATGGAAATTAACCATCATGGTGGGCCCTAGAAAGTTTCAATAGTGGGTGTTGTTATCACCGTGGCTTCCTATGCTGTTGTTCACTTAACCCTTTGATCTATCTCATTTTTAGTCTAAAACTATATGGCAAAATGGATGGATGGTGTGGACGGCAGGGCCCTTCCGAGCCCCTGTCCTTTGGGATGGCGGGGCAGTACCCAATTTGTGTCCAACTTGTACCAGTTTCGATTCTAACAACTGGAGCCTACGGTTCCTACTACAGATGTTAATCTTAAGCTACTATCTCCAACCTAAATGCAAATTACCTGAGACAGACTATACAGTGCTCCAAAGCTACTAGGTGGGCCCAACGTGATCTTTGTGCGAAATCCACCCCATCCATCCATTTTTTCAACTCATTTTAGGACAGTTGACCAAAAGTGAGGAGGATACAATACTCTAAGTGAGCCACAGGAGAGGAAAAGGTAGGGAAGAAAATGCCTACTGTTGATATCTTCCTAGGGTCCACCTTGATGTTTATATACCATCCAAACAGTTCATAAGGTCATTCTCCCACTGATGAATTGAAAACTTGAAAGTTAGCCTAATACTAAATTTCTGTGGCCTTACAATGTTTCAATGGTATTCATTCAATCCCAACGGTTTTCCTACTTTCGGCTAGTTTGAGTTTTGGACCCTCCTCATTTTTTTGTCTCAATTGAAAACCATTTCCTGAAAAATTTGACTTGAAGGGAAGTGGGAGGGAGTCATCAAGGAACACAAAGTGAAATAACTAGCTGACTACAGCGGGGAAGAGCACATCCTTGGGGTGTGAAGGAATTCGTCACAAACATCGCAGGCCCCACCACGGAGAACCAATTTCCCTAACATTAGAGACCAATGGTTTGAATATTTTGATATTGAAGATTTGACGATAAAATTTGGTTGATATGGAAGATCAACTATTTGATTTAGCTAATTAGCCCATTGTTCATCATTATAAGTCCTATTAGATGGTAGATTCCAATTTTAAAATAATCAAATTGTTAACTTCAAAATTATTCAAATAAGTTCATTTAGCTTAACATTGTTCCAAGCATACTGTTCATCTTTGATATCATTCTAATCATATATTTTTTCATTATTTGCTCAATCGAATCATTTATCTTAATATTAAACTAATTCCACCGTTCAACTCTAGTTTTAGCCAAATCAACTCGTCCATCTTGGATATTGGTCCAACAATATAATTGATCTTTATATCAATCCAATCAAATCATTAATCATCAATATCAATCAAATCATATTGTTCATCTCTAATTTTAGCTAAACCGAAAAGTTCATCTTTGATATCAATCTAATCATAACGCTGATCCTCAATATCCACTCAATCATATCTTAGACCAATTGAACAATTTATCTCTATTTTTTTTTTATTAAATCAAGTTGTTCATCATTCATATTGATCCAAACATAATGTTGACCTTCAACATCAGCTTAATTCAACATTGATTTTCAATATCCAACCAATCATACCATTCATCTCTAATTTGACCAAATCTTACTATTCGTCTTTGATATCAATGGAGTTGATATGTTCATATTCAATATCATTTGAATTAGACCATTTATCTTCAACGTCGATCATGTTGGATCATTAATCTTCAATACCGTCATAATTGGACCACTCATCTCAAACTTCACCCCCACTAGACTCTTTATGTTCGATATCAATCTAATTGGACTGTTGATCTTTGATATCAATCTAATTAAACGCCGAATCAAACCATTTATCTTTGATACATTCTAATCGGACTATTTGGCATCAACATTGATTATGTTATTGGTCTTCAATATCCCCCAACCGAACGACAAACCTCCAAGATTGGCCTAATGGAATCATTCATCTATTTGATCTAACATGATTGTTCACCTTCAATATTGGCTCAATTGGAATATTGAACGTCAAGATGAACCCATTGGGTCATTCATCTCTAATATCGCTCAAATTGTGTATCACTTAGCTTCAACAATTTGTTCATACATCTTTAATATTAGCCAAAATGGACATTCATCTCCAATTTTAGTCCAATCAATCTGTGCATACTTTTGATTACCAATGACTTTCAAATGAACAGTGCATACTAATGAAAAGAAAGGTCTAATAATTATTTCAAACTATTAAATGATATGAAGTCCACCAAGGAGGGTGAGAGATATGAGAGTAATGAGGGAGAAATAGGATAGAGAGATTAACACATGAAATATCTTTCGCTTACATAATAATTCGTCATACATACATAATAACTTAAGATTATAGTTACAATGATCCAATGATCCGTGATTGTTTATGTAATGAATTAGTTATGTTAGGTGTCATTGACTCCATAATGAACTATCCAAACAAGACCTTACCATACAAAGAAAATATTAAGGCATTGATTCAGTGATCTTGATGGATCCTATATTGCAATGCAAAGGTGGGAGCCTTGGTGTAGTTCTGGACTTTGGTTAAAAGTTGTATTGCACTACGATCCATATAGGTGCGCACTCTAGGTTTAACAATCTGGACTAATTTGGCTCCTGATCATGTCATGACTTTAGCATACACTTCCGAAGATTAGACCCATGGCTTAGCAAACGGGGTGACTGATTTTTTAGCCATGATTCACTATGCTTACTTTACAATTTTTAGAGATTAAAATCATGGCTTATTGATAAGTACCTAAGATTGTATAATTAACCTTGGTTGTTAAGGGCATTATCATTGTTTTTCCAGTTAATTATCCCTCATTAGGTGAATTTTTTATCTTCAAGTGATTAGAAAAGGTTGGACAAGATTTGAGCCAATTAGGGCGATTAAAGGCCCTAAAGTGATCAAGATAAAGTATGTGGCGATCCTGAAGGAAGTCGAACCGTAAAGATCGAAGGACTATCATGTTCTATGGTAGCCTGCATCACAACTGCTCATTTGGAAAATTGAGGCTGTGCATGTTTGGATGGTTGTGTTTGGGCAATCACATAAGTTTGGACGGTCAAGATGAGATGTCCACTGTTGGAACCAACTGTGCATCAAGGCGAGCCACACTCTCATGAGCATCAAAATCCAGCTATTGTGGATCCCATTCAACAAAACAAGTGGGCCACGTTCAGCGCCAGCCATCCATTGAAATAGCCAACAATGGAGTCCACCGTTCAAGCATCACAACCAACTATGGTGGACCACACCATCACACATGTAATGAATGGGTGGGATTTCCAACTCACGTGCAGCTGAAGTGGACCACATAATCATCCCCAGATAACTGTCCATCAAGGAGGACCCTGTGTTCAGCAATGAACGGTCCAACAATAAAGATTCCATCTGACCGTCCATCCACACTGTACGTCCAGCAAAAGTCCAAGGTGGGCCACAGCTATAGCTTCATCTCAGCTTCCCACACCGTCCATTATGGTGACCCCACCAGAAGCTGGACGTCCAACTACAGCCACCCAATGGCTGTCCAGCTGAAGTGCATATCATCCGTCCATCCAAGCAGTGGACCACATGCCAGCACATCCATCATCCAGCCTTCCACCCTCTCCCACGTGTGCGGCCAGGGACAGCACCATTAGCATCGTCCCTCTCCCCAAGTTTTCTCTATTCCACCATCTTCACCGTCCAGCAAGGGGGCACCACTCAGGAATTCCAACTGTCCAGTTCAGTGGACCCCATCATCACCGTCCAGCAATGGACATCTCCATCCTCAGCCGTCCAAAACAATGGACGTCCACTAGCAAAATGGACGGACAGCAGCAACACTTGGAGAGCTCCACACACCATCATCAATGGAGATCGTCCGTCCGTCCAAGCTGCATCCAGCTAGGACTCTTCTTCATCAACGTACAGTGAACTCCAGACCTCCCATCATCAACCGTCCAGGCATGATTCATCTAACAGTCGTCCAGATCCCATCAACATCTCCGCCCATGGAGAGAGCATGCATCAAGGTGGACCTCACATCCATGGTCACCTCATCTTCCATCATCAACCGTCCGTGGACAACAGCTCCTTCAATCCACCGTTCAAGCTTCAAATCGTCTAACAATAGTAGACGTTCTTCATCTCCAGCATGTGTGTAGTGTGTGGAGCCTTCATCAACATCCAGTAGCACACCTGTTGTGCATCACCATCAACACTGTCCATTCATCTTTGAACGGCCAGCATGCTGCCAAGACATCCAACAGATCTTAGCCGTCGCATTCCAAGCTACTTCAGATCTAACGATCAGCAGTAGTTTAAGATATACCTCAGTCACATTCAGCACATGCCAACATTCCAGCAATGGAGGAGCCACCCATCTCACGTGGAACCAAGAGAGGGGCTCTCTCTCTCTCTCTCTCTCTCTCTCTCTCTCTCTCTCTCTCTCTCCAACACATGTGTAAGGCTTGGAATTGCCACCTCACCACTCCAAGCCTCACTCCAAGCCCAAACCAAAAGAAAAGTTTCCTTTGGGCATTCAAAGCCTAACTCCTAACCCAAACCTAAAAAGCAAAACTATTGGCTTTGAAGTACCATCTCATCATCCAAGCCTAACTTCATTCCCAAACCTAAAGAAACTTTTAGTTTAGGCTTGGAGTGCCTACCTAGGCTTGGAGTGCCACATAAGCTTCTCAAAAGACTATAAAAGGAGCACTCCTCTTACCCATTTCAATCATCCCACAATCCAAATTCTCTCTTCTTAGTTTTCTTTCTTTTTATTTTCTTAGAGTAGTGTAGTTTTTCTTTTGTAGAGAATTTAGTCTTCCATTGTAGCATGGTTGGCTAAACCTCTAGCTAAGGCTAGGGTAAAGCCTTTGAAGAAATTTGCAAGCTTTAGTTCTTTTGGTTCAACAGTTGTGCATGAATGTTGGAGTTCTCTTTGGTTGATTGGTTTGGTTATCCACCTCGGTAGATGCTATTGTTATGTAAGCCCCTTGATCCATCGTCGACTCTGGGCACCTTGGATGCTTGGGATCCCTTACACACCAATTAGCTAGTTCATGATCGATAAAGTCCCTTGATCCATCGTCGACTCCGTGCACGATGGATGCTTTGGATTCCCTACAGTCATCAAGCTAGTGCAGGTAAAGTCATCGATCTGTAAAATCCATTGATCCATTGTAGACTCCGGGCACATTGAATGCTTTGGATTCCCTGCTAGACGAGATCTTAACGGTTCGATCGGTCAATCAAAGCCTCCTATCTTGTAAGTATGCATTTGATCGTATGATTTATGATCTTATTGGTTGACTTATTGGCAAAGTTGTTAATCTGTACAATTCCTTGATCCATTGTCGACTCCAGGCACAGTGGATGCTTGGAATTCCCTGCGATCAACTAATAAGTGCTTGTAACACCTGTACCTTAATTAGCCCTCCGTACACCTCTTTTCCGAACTCGGCATACCTCGAACAGTCCAAACCGGCGAGTTTCAATCAGACAACACCCTATTTTGGTACCGCAACGACCCGAGACTTGTACCCCGGCGACCGCGCAGACGCCACGACTCCAACGCCGCGCGGCACGCTCCGTTTCGATACCTAGTTTGAAAGATGTGTTCATGTGCGCAGATCGAGGCGGGCCATGCTACACATGCATGGTGTGGGCCCCACTTGCACAAATCCCTAGGTTGTCCCATCAATCAATCAATATCTCATCAATCCATCAAGCATCAATCAATCAAGTACATCTCTCTCTCCTCACAAGTCAACTTAATCCCATACCCAAGCCATCCACTCTCATAATTACCCCATCCCCTTGCTATCATCATTCCCATTTCTAATGCCATCCATGTCCCAAAGTCCCTACAAGAGTACCATACGTAGCCACCCCATTAGGGAGAAGGAGAGAGGAAGAGGAAGAGAAAGAGAGAGAGAGGAGAGAGAAAGAGAAAGAGAGAGAGAGAGAAGAGACTAAGAAGAGAGAGAAAGAGAGAGATTAGAGGAGGAACCAAACTTGGAGGGCCCCAACCATCATCCGGACCGTCCGATCGACTAACCGACCCGATCCAACCGTCCAATTTGAGTGAGTGCTAAAAGGGGACATCAACTCCCCTTTCTTCCTTCTTTCCCTTTCATTTTTGGGCCCACAAGTGGGCCATGTTGTGAGACAGCGTGCCCAGCACGCTGCCACGACATGGACCACCTTGTGTGGCCCACCATGATGCTTTATTTTCATTTTTCCTATTTTTTGAAACATAAAGATCTTGATGAAGTATACTACAAGGATTATTTTGATCCAAAGCTAATTGGGCCCACCATGAGGTGGCCTAGCTGATGAATGGAGTGGATCCTACATGTGTGGACCCCACTGATCAAGGCACAATAAAGGAAAAAAAAAAGAAAAAGATGGAAGGCCGCTGGACAGCCAGCGTCCAGAGGGCACGCGTGCTGCCCCTTTGTGCGCTGAACGTGGGTCCCCACTCGTGGGACCCACCTTGATGCATGTCTTCGATCCACACCGTCCGTCTGTTTCTCCAGTCCATTTTATTGCTGAACATCAAAAATGAGACTGACCCAGATCTCAGGTGGACCACACCATAGAAGACAATGGAAACAATGGAACCTACTGTCGGAACTTCTTAGGCCCACCGTGATATTTGTAGACAGTTTCACCTGTCCAATATTGGGCCCATTAGGTCCCCAATGAGCTGGGGAACCTGATGAATGGAGTGGATTACACTCATGTAGACCCCACTTAAAATAACCATAAGAAAACAAAAAAAAAAAAGGAAAAGAAAAAGAAGAAGAATGACAACGCTGGTCTCTCTCTCTGCGCGTCAGGGACGCTGGACGAATGGAGTGGGTCCCCATTCGTGGGACCCACCTTGATGATTTTGTTAGATCCACACCGTCCGTTTGTTTCCCCAAATCATTTTAGGGCCAGGGCCCGAATCTGAGTCAGATTCAAATCTTAAGCGGACCGCAACACAGGAAACAGTGGAGAATATGATGTCCACTGTCGAAACTGCCTCGGCCGACACTGATGTTTATAGACCCCGTAACATACCCAATATTGGGCTCGTTATGTCCCCCATGAGTTAGGGAGCCTGATGAACGGAGTGGATCAGCTTTATGTGGGCCCACTGAACCAAAACCAAGAGAAAAAAAAAAAGAAAAAAAAAAAAGAAAGAAAGAAAGAAGGAGAGGCGCAGCCTCTCTGAACGCTGAGAGTAGCCAGCGTCCACGGACGCTGGGTTGCTCGGCCGCCCAGTCAACGGCCCACCAAGTGGGACCCATCATGATGTATTTATTTTATCCAAGCCGTTCATCTATTTTCTCAGATCATTTCACGGCCCAAATCCAAAGATTAAGTAGATCCAGATCTTGGGTGGGCCTCACCACAGAAAACAGTGAGTATGAATGCCTATGGTTGAAACCTTTTCAGGGCCCACCATTATGATGGTTTTCCATCTGAACCATCCATCAGGTCACGCAGACCTATATGAATGGAAAACAAAAGTATCAGCTGGTCCAATACCTCAGTGGACCACTTCTTGGGAAGCAGTGGGAATGAACGGCCCACCGTTGGAACTGTTGGGGCTGCTGTACACGTGTGGAGCCCCACCATGAGGTTTATTTCCACCTAACCTGTTGCTGAGGTCACACAGACCTGGATGGATGGAAATTGCATGTATCAGTTCGGTCCAAAACTTTTGGGGGCCATGAGTGTGGCCCACACTGATGGCAGCGTGCTGGACACGCTGTCTAGCAGTGGCCCACCTCGTGGGACCCACCATGCCCAGTCGTCCATCCATTTTGCTATATCATTTCAGGGCATGGGCCCACAAATGAACTGGGTACACATCTCATGTGGGCGACACCATTTGGAATGGTGCAGATAATGATTTCCACCATTGAACCTTCCTATGGCCACATGATGTTCATATGCCACCCAGATCCACAGGTCTGGGTGAAGTGAAATCATAAATATCAGCTTTATCCATAACTTCTATGACCCAGGTGGGCCCCACGCTCGTATAGCAGGTGACCCACCCTATGGGTCCTACATGATGTATGTGTCTGATCCAGGCCGTCCTTTCTTGGGCCCACCTATGATCTATATGTTTTATCCATGCCGTATACTATTTTTATCAGCCTATTTGTATGTGCAGGCCCAAGTATGGGGCCGATGTGGTCTCAAGTGGGCTATGCCGCGGAAACCTTTACATTTCCAATGGGGCCCACAATTCGGGTTTCACTCTGTGTGTGTGTGTGTGTGTGTGTGTGTGTGTGTGTCTATATATATATATATATATATATATATATATATATATATAATATATATATATATATATATATATATATATATATTGGGCCATTCAAGGCCAACATTACATGATATGTCTGGTAACATGCTAGTATACTTAGCTGGATAGGTCACACTGATAATATGCTTAGTGTAATGAATATCATACCCATTCATTTGTACATACGCATCATATGTATGCCTGACTGTGGACGATGTCGATCATAGCATATGCCTTACAGCTTGAGATACTTAGGGGACCCGTATGAGATAGGGTCACCTTACATGATAGCGCGGTATGCGCAGGTTTGGTGCATGGCTTTGATAGTATGACTCATGCATCTCGCATTATACATGTCATGATCAGATTCTCACCCCAGCGACATCGGGGTTGTGACCACCACAGTCACATCGTGGATGGTAGGAATGGACACCGGAAATATGTCCTAGCACTTGGGCGCCAAAGATGTCCTTGGGTGAAAGTCCCTAAACCCTGTGGTACCAGTAGGATGCTCCAATGTCTAGACCGAGTGGATTTATGAGCGCATGAGGGCCAAATACCAGTAGGCCGCGTCTCCCACTGTGTCGGGGTCGGTTGGAAGGGGGTGTGACCTTACCCGCCCGGGTGCAGAGGGCTATATACTAGGTTGAGTTTAACCAGCTCGTGAATGGATTCGCTATCAACGAGCCGGGTGGATTTTCTTATATGTCATTGACGAGGTGGATAGTGAGGTCTCTTCCACTCGCTTGGTTATGCGCGCGATGGGCGGCAACCAATGTCTAGAGTGTACTAGACCCCGGTGATGTCCCAGTTGTAAACCGTATGATATATGATAGTTGAGGATTGACATGCGCACATAGCATCATTAGCATATGACACTCGGCCATATAGGCCCATTGCATTGCATAGCCTCGAGATGGCTAATGACATTATAGACTTGGTAGTGTAGCCTGCCATCATTTCCGCTTACTCTGATATCTGTATACCTGTCATATGCATTGCGCACACACCACGCACTCTCTAAGCTTTATAGCAAGCTTATGCACGTTGTTTACGTGCAGGTCATACCATAGCGCGACAGCAGTGAGACAGGGGCGCGCATTTGATTTTTTTCAGCTGTCAGTTATACCTTGTATTTCCTTTTTTCTGCAAGCATTATACTCAAAAGATTATCTTAGTGGATATGTGATGTGATGCTTTTTGGTTTGGTATACTTGTGTCTATGCTCATCTATAAAAAAAAAATTTCCTTGAAAATCCTCCTTGTGGGATCCCAGGATCGGAACCTGGCGTATGGGAGCTAGGGGCTGAGAATGGGATACTACGGAGGCTGTTGGCACCGGATTCGGCAGCCAGGAATTTAGTGATCCCGGTCCCCGAGTTTGGGGCGTGACAGTGCTTCATGGTCAAATCAATCGGTTTAGATTACCATCTTTTATGAAATATGCAAGTGGTTTAACAACTTTATCTTCCGATTGGAACGAATCTTTATTTGATTCCAATTGAGTTATAGTTGGACCAATGAATTAAACTTTGTGGACAAATCAAAGGTGGATCCCTCATGCCTTAGCCCCTTTTCTATTTTTTTCTTTTATCAAACACAACTTGCTCCACTCTTGTGGATAATTCAAATTTCATCTCTCACACCTAAACTAATTCCTCTAAGTGTTCTTAACCTCAATCCCTGTGGTTTGACCTCGGTCTCACCGAGTATTTTACCACTTCGCTACCTCCACTTGGGTGTGTAATCTTCGGGTTGTAGTGCTTATCCCCATCTGTCTCTAATTATTACATTTAATAACAACTCACATGTCCTAGGATTACAACCTCCAGAATAGAAGAAATTGAGAAAGAAAGGACAGAAAAAGAAAACAACATTTCCATATATGTAAACTTTTAAAACCAACAGAAAATAACTCTCATTTCAACCCATTTCCTGAAAAGAAAAAAACTAGGATGTTGAGGCAGACTGATTAATGATATAAATTACACAGGCGGCATAAAAGAAATCAAATTAAACCATCCAAATTACGGTAACCAGTGTAGATGTATCATGAATAAAAATTAAGCTTATTTTATTATCTTAATATCGAATTAATTGACATTTATTAGACAGCTAAAAATGAAAATTTCCTAGCAGTCCTGTTTGGACCAAAAAGTGATGAATTAAAGGTTAGAATTGTCTAAATAATATAATATTGGGATTATGATTTATTTGAGTTAATATATACCACATGTATATTTTTTTTAGCACCTGCATATGGACCCAAGTTTAATATAACTCCGAAGTGATAGAAACACCATGGTGGGCTCCACACACTAACTACTTAGGGGGGGGTTTCTCCTAACCTTTGGATGCCACATGAGACGCTAAATCAGCAATTTGAACAGTTCATTCAATAGAATGACGTGGTACAAGAATCACACCAATATGATGATAATAACAAACAGAGCCAATTTGTTAGAACTAACTATTGTTTATAAGCCGCAGATCAAATGATTAGAATCATTGAACTAAAGTGACACTTTGGAATCACAACCAATACATAATAGGACCTATCAAATAGATGTTTCTAAACAATAACTGGACCTATATTATTTCGCCATTCAATCTTGACAGTCCATTTTCAATGCTAGCCTTCAGATGTTTAAGATCATCGAAGACTGCCTTGCAACATGGCTTGTCCCTACTTGTTCAAAAGAGTAGACCATTTAGATTGATGATTACATAATCCCACATGTCAATCAAAGCATTGGGACGTCGCTAACATTACCATGAAGACGTTAGCAGAACCCTATGTATGGGACGTTTTAAGTCCTCATATTATGTTCATCCATAAGTGGAATGCAACTTCCAACCCTGCCATGTTTTAGCCCCACCATGAGGATCATTTTATGAAATATAAGCCTATGCCTAGCCATCCAGAATTAGTAAAATACGAGTGTCATCCGCTCAATCAGTAGATGCAGCAGGCATCGCAATCCTCATGGTGGACACACAACGCAAGCCTGACTCATTTAATTAAACGGGTCTTACTAGCCCAACCAACCCCGACCTACTATGCATTTAGCTTAGGGCCAAACCCACCGCACTAGGTCAGTTGACCCACAGGTGATCCAACCCATGACAACGGACGAGGAGTCGAGATTTTAAACAGGATATTTCACTCTTGAATAAACTTGTGAACAGCTGCACCAAGCATAAGGTCAATCTGCAACATGTTCAAGTACAAAAGTGGGGATTACATATTTTAAAATTTGTGCTAAGCAGCTTCCAAATAGCTTGTAAAATGACACGATGACAGACCTTTGTCATTTAAACATTTACTTCATAGGTGTATATATACGAATATGAAGATGCCGACAATGAGACTATATGAAGGACCAATGCCTATCCACCATGGCCATTTAAACATTTACTTTATATATATTGGAATTACAGGTATATATCACATACACATTCAAAGACCCTCATCTGTTATTAAAAAAAAAAAATCCTACTCAGGAGCCCATGAAAGATATACATAACCCAACCCATGATCACACCTTATAAACACATGATGACCTTTCAAGCCAGTTTTACAGCATACGCCTGCCGGTGGCAGACCCAAAATCATGGGAAAATTCAAATATAAGATGTGTAGAGAAATTACTGCAAAGTGGTAGTGAGTGAAAAGGGGGCATGTCTAAGCAGCATTTCAATGCGACAGTGAAGCAAACTTCTAAGCATTTATTCCGCATCTTTAGTCAATTTAAAACAACTGGAAGAAGAGACTCGTAGAGCCATCATCAAATGATCTCAGGTCTGTGAGTTTCACTAATGCCTTGCACAACGGGCAAGTTCGCTCTCTCTCAAACCTGAGGAAAGAAACACAAGCCCGAGAAAAGAAAAAAAAAGGCGGTCCAAAAAACTAGTTAGAAGAGTGATATAAAAGGGTACATAAAAAATTTACATGTGGCGTCTAGTGCATGACAGATTAGTAATGCCATAGAGTTTACGTGCACATCAATCACATACATGCATGCACACATGATTGCATATACCTAGCAACTACATAAATATGAATTTCAAGTACCTAGCAACTACATAAATATGGATACATGCATGCGTGCAGTTATCTCTACTTTTTTACGTGGTAGTGTTATATATGTTATTTAGCACTCTGTATGAATAGCCAATATTGATAGCACATGTCGTTGCATGTAACTCCACCGGCATCCGCAGCAGCCATGCTCATCCATGCATCATCTATACATGATTCTGGAGCCTGTGTCATCTAAGCCTTATAAACTAGATGAATCTAGTTCCCCCATTACAGTCCATATAGGACCATGTGTGTGTGGAAAATGTTCCAGTGCTCTCAAAGCACTATGAGTTATAGTGCTCCTAGTTACATGGGAACACTTAGAGAATCCAATTGCTTTATCTAGATTGTACATCAGGTCCAACATAGATTTTATAGGCAACCACACAAATACTAAAATCATCTCACAATCATAACTTTCTAATCATTAACCTTTAGTTTGGACAGTCCTAGATCATTTATACAAAAATAGGTCTAATCAACATTTTATTGGATCCCATCATAAATTGTTTATGACTCGAAAGAGTCACTTTTGTCAGGAAATACTTAACCATATCCATCATAGCTCGAAAAAGTAAAGTTATAAAAATAATGATAAATTAGGTACTGATTGGATCATGCAATCTGTGTGATTTTAGAACTGACTATTGTTTATGAGCCGTAGATTAAATAGTTTGAATCATTGAACCAAAGTAACACTTTCGAATCACAACTAATACATAATAGGCTCTATCTAATAGATGTTTCAAAACAATAACTGGACTTATATTGTTTCTTCGTTCAATCTTGACTATCCATTTTCAATGTTATATCATCCACAACTACCATGCAACATGGCTTGTCCATACTTGTTCGAAAGAGTAGAGAGGAGAGAAATGAGATATTCGTTTATAACGACCTTCTTTATATGGGTGGGGAGAGGAGAGAAGGGCGGGAATAATATACGGTGCAAGGCGTCGTACCTTAACAACGGTGTTCATGCGGCTTCTTTACTACATACTTGAAATGCACCTCCAATCTGAACTGTCCAAATAGTGGGGCCCATATTTATATTGATCTCAGGTTAAAATTATTTTGATTCGATAATTCTGACCTCTAACTAATGAATATTGTTTTGTTGAATTTGGACCGTTTAATACTTTTCATTTTAAGGAATTACCCATTACTTGATAGAGAACGCTCACATGGTAACAGTGGTAGTACGAGCTATTGTGGGCCCACGTGAAGTTTAAACTAGATCTACCCCGTCCATCAGCTATGTCCTCAGATTTTAGGTCATAAACACAATCGGTAATTATAGCGTCCAATAATTATAACCTTCTAGATTTATTGTGAGGTCCACTATACTGTTTATATGTCATCAAATCCATGCATCTAATAGGATCCACTAGGATGAGAAGGAAAACCAAAATTCAGGTAATTCGAGAGCTCAGGTGAGCAACATTGTTTGAATTTATTTATTTTAGGCATAATTTGGTATTTCTCTATGGGGTGATCCACTCGAGTGTTGAGTCCTATCATGAACATAAGAGGATAAACATGATGAACGGCGTGGATCCTCTTAAAAAAAACACGTGGGCCCAAAAATAACCTGGTACCAACAAAATTTGGGGTGCTACAGACATCATGTGAGCGCAGCTCGTGATGTAAAACATGCTTTATACAATTGCACAACCGTCACTAGCTAGAAAGGGACCACCTTGATGTATAGGTTTTATCCACACCGTCCATCATTTTTCCATATCATTTTTGTATACAATCCAAACAATGGTCAATTCCAAGGTTTAAGTCAACCACACAATAGGGAATAAAAACTCACCGTAAAAAACTTTTTGGAACCCATAGAAGCTTTGGATCAAGATGATATTTGTATTTTTCCTTCATTCAGGTTTAAGTAACCTTACAAACAGGTTAGATGGAAATTAACCATCATGGTGGGCCCAAGAAAGTTTCAATAGTGAGTGTTGTAATCACCACGACTTCTTGTGGTGTCGTTTGCTTAAGCCTTTGATCTGTCTCATTTTTAGTCTTGTACCTTAAAATTATATGACAAAATGGATGGATGGTGTGGATAAAATACATACATCATGGTGGCCCCTTTGAGCCCCTGTCCCTTGGGACGAGCGGGGCAGTACCCAATCCATGTCCAACTTGTACCGGTTTTCGATTCTGACAACTGGAGCATACGGTTCCTACCGCGGACGTTAATTTTAAGTTATTGTCTCCATCTGAGAAGCGGATTGCCTGCAACAGCCTATACAGCGCTCTGAAGCTAGGTAGGCCCACCATGATCTGTGCGTGAAATTCACCACATCCATCCATTTTTTCAACTCATTTTAGGATAGTTGACCAAAAATGAGGAGGATACAATACTCAAGTGAGCCGCACGAGAGGAAAAAGTAGGAAAGAAAATGCCTACTGTTGAAATCATCCTGGGGTCCACCTTGATGTTTATATGCCATCCAAACAGTTCATAATATCATTCCCACAAGGATCAATTGAAAACTAGAAACTTAGCCTGATACAAAATTCCTATAGCCTTACAATATTTTAACGATACTCGTTCAATCCCAATGATTTTCCTACTTTGAATTTTAGACCCTCCTCATTTTTTTATCTTAATTGAAAACCATTTTGAGAAAAATCTGACTCGGAGGGAAGTGAAAGGGAGTTGTCACGGAACACAAAGTGAAATAACTAGCTGTTATAGGCAAAATGGTGGAGATAAGATTTCACGTGGAAATGTCCATTCGACTCTCGAGATCATCTGATCGAGAGTCGAATATTGGACAAGTGCGGAACGCCCATTCGACTCTCGAGATCATCTGATCAAGAGTCGAATATTGGACAAGTGCGGGACGCCCATTCGACTCTCGAGATCATCTGGTCAGGAGTCATGGATAGTCAAATACGGAAAACTAGATTCGCGAGTAGATCTTCTCACAAGTCGTTGAAAGATATTACACCCAAAGTATGTACGTGGACTCGCGACCACATTTTAACCTGCGAGCAGCTTTACTGCGGGCGTCTCCTTCCTTTTCGGAGGTCATGACTCCCAGCTGCGGGCGTCTCCTTCCTTTTCGGAGGCCATGACTCTAACTATGGCTTCTGGCCGGATCCATCCGGATTTTAAGGGATTGCCATCTAGGGGCGTGATTGTCGGAAGAAATCATTGGCTTGGATCTGACTAAAAAGATAGGATCTTATCCCACGAAATCAGCGGATTCTCAGTATCGTATGCGATATCAACGGGATTTCGACATCTCACGTAGCAGATTGGATCGTTTCAGATCTATATAAGGGGATGGCTCCCTTGAATAGGAGGTAGGTACTCATCATTGAATCGAGTCCCGTTTTGCTTGGCTTCTCCTGTGGCCTAACTTAAGCGTCGGAGGGCTAACGGTTGGTCCCCAGCCACCCTTATTCGCTGTCTTGTTTCAGGTCTGGCGGTGGAAATCCCTCCTGGAGCGAAGGAGAAAAGCCGGAGGATCTCGTTACAAAATCTGACATTAACAGTTTGGCGCCGTCTGTGGGAAACGACTTGATCATCAAAATCAATCGTGTTAACCACCGATCAAAATCCTTCGGTGATGCCTCCTAAAAAGACTGTTCATCCTTCAACTTCAAGGCAGGTACCACCTCCGCCCGGTGAGACGGAATCCGCACCTGCCCTCCCACCTGTTCCGACGGATATCCCTCAAGGAGCCCCAAATATTCCATCAACAAATCCATTATTGGGGGCTTCTGGAAATCAGGATGATGTCCTACGATTCCTCGGGAACACTCTCCTAACTCTAAACGCCGGAGTTCAGGCACTGTCAAATCGACTTGATCAGCACTTCCCTGAACCGCAAAGACAACCCTCCGAAGGGTTACAACCGCCACCCATACCAGTTGCTTCCAGGCATTCTATGGATGAACCACAGGTCCCGCCACTTGGCGGCCATCCCCCTGTGCTCTCCCCACATTCTATACATTCCAGTTCGTCTCGACAACCTCAACCGCAAGGCTCCAACGCCGAAACGTCTAGCTATACCTTGCCATGGGAAGGGGATCTCAAAAGAATCCAAGACCGTTTTGATCTCATGGAGCAGAGATACCAGGCAAATCGGCCATTTGCTGTCATGGCGGTTATACATCAATCTGAATCTCCCTTCACAAGCGAGGTCATGGAAGCCCCGTTGCCTAGAAAGTATCGAACGCCTGTTATCGCTCCGTACACAGGCATTGGCGATCCTCTGGAACATCTGGAAACATATAGGTCCCTCATGGAGTTGGAGGGACATGGTTCAGAAATCATGTGTAGGGCTTTTCCCCTTACATTGAAGGAAGCGGCCCGTACGTGGTTTCGGGGGTTAAAGCCACTTTCCATCAGTTCCTTTTCTCAATTGTCGGAGATATTTCTTTCTCAATTCATGGGAAGTATTCGCATTAAAAAGCCAGCCTCCCATCTGATGAACCTGAAACAGCAACATGGGGAGACAATAAAAGAGTTCACGGTACGCTTCACTGCCGAAGCCGTTCAAACTGAGGGTTACACTGAAGAAAAGGGTCTCACAGCCCTCATTGCTGGAATAACGAGCGAGAGATTTAGGTTTGCCTTGGATAAGAGCCCGCCGAAAACTATGGCGGAATTCCAAGCCAAAGCTCAGAAATATATCAATGCAGAAGAAGTCGCATTGACACGTCATGGAGTACAAAGTAAGAAACGCAAGCCAGAAGGAATTTCTACAGATAAGAAATACCATCGCGATCAGCGCGATCGCTCTCCCAGGAAGCCTTACTCTGGTAAATATCATAATTACACTCCTCTTAACCGGTCTCCTGAAAAGGTTCTAATGGAGATAAAACACAAGCCATATGTGAAGTGGCCTGCAAAGATTAAGTCCGATCCCGAGAAGAGAGATAAAAGTAAGTTCTGTTACTTTCACAAAGATCATGGGCATAGGACCCAGGACTGTATCTCCCTGCGAGACCATATCGAAGCTCTTATTCGAAAAGGCCATCTCCAGGATTACGTTACTCGTAAACATAGGTCACCAGAAAGGGCGAAGACCTCATCTCACCAAAAGGAACCGCCTCATCATCAAACCGACCAAGAGGATGCTGAGCCCACAGGAGAAATTCGCACTATCGTCGGGGGTCCAGCTTGCGGGGGCGACTCTCAAGCTTCAAGAAAGGCATACGCCCGAAAGGCGTCCAAAGAACCCCAGCAGATCTATTGGCTGGAACAAACGTCCAACTCTTCGAAGGCTAGCCCTCCCCCAATTTCTTTCACCCTCGAAGATGCAGCGGGAATTCATTTCCCTCATGAAGATTCCATCGTAGTCACACTGAAGGTATCAAATTATCTGACTCATCGAATTATGGTGGATACAGGTAGCTCGGCCGATATTCTGTATTTGGAGGCTTTCGACAAGATGGCACTTGCCAGAAACCTCCTCAAGCCAGTATCGACCCCTCTTGTCGGCTTTGGAGGAGAAGTGGTGACACCTGAAGGTAGTATCGATCTCCCAGTCACCTTTGGGGAGAGTCCAGCGAAGACCACCGTCTTCGTAAACTTCCTCGTCGTGGATCGAAAATCAGCGTATAACGCCATCTTGGGGAGACCGTCACTAACTAAGGTTGGAGCGGCCTTGCACCCTTCATATTTATGCGTTAAATTTCCGACCCCAAATGGCATAGGGGTCGTGCGAGGAAGTCAGCAGGAGGCGCGGTCCTGTTACCAGATAGCCCTCCAAGATCGAAAGAAAGCTCAAGCGACGCCTGTCATGGAAATAGTTCAAGGTTCATCCGACGTTCTCGCCTCCGCGTTGGATCCAAGGGAAAATGCTCTGAAATCAGGAACTCCAGGAGAGGAAACAGTGGCGATCCGCTTGACTGAAGACGACCAGTCCAAGATCGTGTACATCGGTTCCTCATTAAATAGTATCCACCGCGAAAATTTGATTCGTTTCCTCACTGAATACCAGGACGTGTTTGCTTGGTCTCATAAAGATATGCCGGGCATCGATCCTAATGTCATCGTACATCGTCTCAACATTGATCCAAAGCACAAACCAGTACATCAGCGTCGACGCGCCTTCACTGCAGAAAGACAGATGGCGATCAAAACTGAAGTAGAGAAGCTGCTCGCGGCAAATTTCATAAAAGAAGTTGACTACCCACAGTGGGTCGCCAACGTAGTTCTCGTCCGGAAAGCTAATGGCAAATGGAGGATGTGCGTCGATTATTCAGACTTAAACAAAGCATGTCCCAAAGATAGCTTCCCGACACCACGAATCGACCAGTTGGTTGACTCGACAGCTGAACACGCCCTCCTCAGTTTTATGGATGCTTACTCTGGTTACAACCAGATTATGATGCATCCACCTGATGGCCAACACACTGCCTTCATCACAGATCGAGGGCTATATTGCTACCAGGTAATGCCATTTGGTCTCAAAAATGCAGGGGCCACTTATCAGCGCCTTGTCAACAAAATATTTGCTGCTCAAATCGGTAGGAATATGGAAGTATATGTCGACGATATGCTCGTGAAAAGCATCAATGAAGATGACCACATTCCAGATCTTCGAGAAGCCTTTGATCTGATGAGGAAGTATCAGATGAAATTAAATCCAGAAAAATGCGCGTTTGGAGTATCTGCAGGAAAATTTCTTGGGTTCATGGTTGGCCAACGTGGAATTGAAGCGAATCCCGAAAAGATTAAAGCGTTAATAGAGATGAAATCCCCAGTGACTCTGAAGGACGTTCAGCGTCTAGCTGGTCGCATCGCATCATTGAACAGGTTCATCTCGCGAGCATCTGACAAGTGCCTACCCTTCTTCAAACTCCTTCGTGCAACGGCCAAGTCTGATTGGAATTGGACACCTCAATGTGAAGAAGCTTTTCAACAACTGAAGCAATATATGAGCGCTCCCCCCATTTTATCCAAGCCTATGGCACATGAGCAACTCATTCTTTATTTATCTGTGTCTTCAACGGCCGTTAGTGCCGCTTTAATAAGAGAAGATTCCGGGGTGCAAAGGCCCGTTTATTATATCAGTCGAGCAATGGTTGATGCAGAAACTAGGTATTCTGACTTGGAGAAACTGGCCTTAGCCTTAATCACGGCAGCTCGAAAACTGCGACCATACTTTCAAGCCCATCCTATTTTAGTACCAACGAATCATCCACTACGTCAAGTCCTCCAAAAGCCTGAGGCTTCCGGACGCTTAACTAAATGGGCCGTCGAGATCAGCGAGCACGATATTTCATTCTGTCCTAGGACCGCAGTCAAGGGCCAGGCCGTGGCTGACTTCATCGCCGAATTTACATATTCTTCTGAAGATAGCGGTATGACCAGCGACCAGCCTTCTTGGTCGCTCTTTGTAGACGGGTCGTCACGGGCCAGTGGCAGTGGAGCGGGCCTGATTTTAGTGGCTCCTGACGGGTCACATTTTCAATACGCCCTGCGTTTTGAATCACGCATCTCCAATAATGAAGCAGAATATGAGGCCCTTATTGTCGGCCTCGAGCTAGCCGTCGTCCTCGCAGTCCAGAATTTGATAATTCATAGCGACTCCCAGCTCATTGTCAACCAAGTTCTTGGTGAATTCGAAACCAAAGAAGAAAGAATGGCCTTATACAAGTCTCGTGTCCTCATCCTGCTCGCCAAACTGAAGACTTACAAAATATTCCATATCCCTCGCGAGCAGAACCAACTGGCCGATTCCTTGGCAAAACTCGCTTCTGCACCAGAATCAAAACTATCACATTCGATCCCCATTGAGCACCGTCAACACTCGAATATCGACCAAGTGACTCCCGAGCAAGTTATATCGTTACAATCGTCTCCATGCTGGATGGATCCTATCATCCTTTATCTTAGAGATGGATACCTACCAGAAAACAAGAAAGCTGCAAGACAAATTCAGCTTCGAGCTGCCAGATACACCATACAAGATGGAATCTTGTTGCGAAAAAGCTTCTCCTTGCCTTATTTGAGGTGTCTTCATCCAGAAGAAGCACATCGTGTTCTAGATGAAGTACACCAGGGGGCATGTGGTAATCATCCCAGGGGGCGATCTCTAGCATATAAAGCAATGAGGCAAGGATATTATTGGCCTACTATGAAAGCAGACGCCATAGAATTTTCTAAAAAATGCGACAAGTGTCAACGATATCAACCTATACCTCGCGTACCGTCTGAGCGGATGACCCCAGTCGACAGCCCTTGGCCTTTTGCTCAGTGGGGGATCGATATCATCGGTCCCTTACCTATGGGAAAGGGACAGAATAGGTTCGCGATCGTGGCGGTTGATTATTTCACCAAATGGGCCGAGGCAGAACCATTAGCCAAAATTACTGAAAGACAAACTACTAAGTTTATGTGGAGAAATATTATATGTCGCTTCGGACTTCCTCATACCATAATTACCGATAACGGAACGCAGTTCGACAACGCAGCCTTTGATGAATTTTGCGACAAATGGAAGATACGTAATCTCCGCACTTCTCCATATCATCCACAGGCGAATGGGCAGGTCGAGGCAGTGAATAAAATTATAAAGCATCATTTAAAGACCAAGCTAAGTGAATGTAAAGGGGTGTGGCCAGAACTTCTGCCAGAAGTATTATGGGCCTATAGAACAACGGCTTGTACATCGACAGGTGAAACTCCTTTCTCCTTAGCATTTGGTGTTGACACAGTAGTACCAGTGGAAATTCAAGTGCCCTCATACCGGATCGAACAGTATGATCCCGCGAGCAATCAGGAAAATATCCGACTTCATCTCGATCTCTTGGAAGAGCGAAGAAATGCTTCCCAAGTACGAGTGGCGGCATATCAGCAACGTATTGCTCGTTATCGGAATGCAAAGGTTCGACCTAGATCTTTCCAGTTCGGAGATTTGGTTCTAAGGCGAAATCTTAGAATTCCTGTTCGTTCATTGGATCCGAATTGGGAAGGCCCGTATCGGGTTATTAGGGTTGTGCGACCCGGTACTTATTATCTTGAAGACATGCAAGGGAAGCCTGTACGTCGCCCTTGGCACGTAGAGCATTTGCTAAGATACTACCCCTAGATTCGATGTAGTTTATCATAACATTTTATGAATAAAGTGAAATATCTTTTGGTCGCTTCTCCATTCTCATGGACCCGAATAGCCCTGAAGAGTGCTTACACATCCTCTTGGCCAATTGCCTACCCTTGGTAGGGCTGAAATCATTACTAGTTGGTCGCTTCTCCATTCTCATGGACCTGAACAGCCCCGAAGAGAATGGATGCCATCTCTTGACCAACCTTCTGCCCTTGGTAGAATCAAAACCTCAATCGATAGATCAGTCTATCTCAACGCGGACATGGTCTCACGACCCCCGGATTGAGTCTAATTCATTTTTTCATGAGTTAGTTACTCGCGATTGGTGAGGAGGAATCGCACTCCAAAATGCGAGCACCACAGCTCGTGCCCAAATTAAGGCAGTGAACGGGGTCACATCGTGATCGCGAGCAGCTTAATTCATGCTCGAATTAAAGGGTCACATCCTGATCGCGAGCAGCTTAATTCATGCTCGAATTAAAGGGTCACATCTCTGACGAATCTATTCAAGATTAACAAGCCAAAAAAGAAAGATGAAGGGAGAACAGCAACGAAACAGCAATACTTCCAAAAATATCTTTTCATTGATAATCATATGATTACATATACATGAGCGCAGATACAAGAGAAGAAAATAAAAGGAAATCAATCGCTAGGAGGAGCCACGCTCTCGACTTCAGGGCCCATTTCAGGAGCCCCTTCAGCCTGCGTGGCTTCGGTCACCTCGTTCTCGGCAGCAGCTTGCTCTTCTGCAGCGATGATGGTCGCGACTCGACCGAATTCCCCCATATCGAAGGATGGGATCATTCGTTGCACTACTCTCAGTGCAAAGTCTCGACCAGCATCGTATGACTCATATCGCTCATCGTCATACAGCTGCGAAGTCCGGAACTCGAAAACTGCCCGAGTACCTTCCTCCGAGAGCATTTTTACAAGGGCGACTCTCTCCTCGTCCCAGTGGATCGAGTCGTCCTTAAGCTGCGCAAGAGCGGTGCGCTCCCTAGTCAGGTTGTCGTAGGCCTCCTTGAGCTGCGACCTGGCTCCCGCGAATTGCTCCTCTAATGAGATCTTGTCCTGTCGGAAGATCTCCCTCTCTCTCTCTGCCTTCTCCTTCAGACCCGTGAGCTTCGCGTAGTCTGAGTCCAAGGCCTGATACCTGTCGGTCAGGACTTGGATCTTCTCAATGAGGATCTTCTTTTCCTCATCTCTCTTCGAGATCACTGCCTCACGAGCCTTGAGCAGCTGATCTCTTCCTTGAACTGCCTTTTCCAAGGCAGTCCTCTTTCCCTCAGCCTCCTCTATCGTACGACGGGCGGCAACGATATCACGCCTCGTTCGCAGAATCAGATCTAAACCCTGCACAGAGATGAAAAGTACTAAGATTTCTGGAACGTAGCGACAGGTCGAAAACAGATCTTGACAGAACTTTTACCTGAACCATCCTCATCCCCGCTTCGAGGATAAGGTTCTCAGGACTTGGCTCGGGGAGGGAGCCGAAGGCGTGAGGCGGGACGTTCTCAAACAAGAACTTACACACAGGGTGGAGGTGGCGCGGAATCGAGTACGTCCCGCTCCCAGACGGTTGGGCAACGACCAAGCCGGTCTGCTCGCGGGGCGGAGGCATGGACTCGCGAGCAGGTCCCTGCTCGGCAGCTGGGACCAGTTCCCGAGCAGGAGTTGACCCTTGAGGCTCTACCTGCTCTCGAGCCTCTTCAGCTGGGGGGCAGCTGGACCCCACCCCATCTGGGGAATTGTCTGCAATGTTGATCACTGGTGGCCCGGGTGCGACCACCAGTGAGGGGACAGTAGGCCCAGCTGGGGCCCCCGCCACACTCGCGGGAAGGGCAGGCTGATCGCTGCCCGCGCGGATGGAAGGTTGAGATGGTTCGGCAGGGGTCCTCTTCTGCCTTTTGGAACCTGTACCCTTTAGACGGGGCAGTAGGCCTCTCTTCTCTCCAGCCTTCGTCATTTCGACTTCTCTTCTGGATATGAGGCCTGCTGCTGCAAGTCGCTGAGGCGATAAGCAAGCCTCGATATGCCTATCTCCGACAGGCACCTTATATACTCGGACGATCTTCTCGTTGATCCCACCCTTCAAATTCGGTTTCCGCAAAGCTGGGATACCTGCGAGCACAAATCATGGTCAAAGCAAAACCCTAAAAATTTATTTTAAGGAAACTGCACAATACGGGATTGTCTACCTTCACAGAAAAACCGGGTCACTCCTGGACCCCTGGAGGAGGCAGACTCCCAGCTCCCGGAAGCATAGAACCACCGCTTCCTCCAGCCGGGATAGTTCGAGGAGGGCTTACCCAACACGAAGTTATCCCGGTGCCAGTAGCATAAATAATACCAGCCTTCGCTGGATGGAGCTTTCTTCAGGCGGAACATACGGATGAACTCCTCCGCCGTGAGCTCCCCGTTGCCAGCCTGAGCCCAAAGGGCAAAGGAGCCCAACACCACCCTCCACCCGTTCACAATAAGTTGCCCAGGGGCAATCTTGTAACATCGTAATACATCGCGAACAAAGGGATGGAGGGGAAGGCGTACCCCCAAGATGAGCTGGTACTCGTAAAATGCTACGCATCCTGGGGGGGGGGGAGTCGGGTGTTTCTCCACCTCCGGGCAAGCGGAGAGTTACAGAGGCAGGGATTTGGTATCTCTCCCGGAGCTCAGCCAGCCGGTCCTCCGATAAAACGGAAGGATACCCGGCTGCTGTGTATCTCCCCGCCGAAACCCTTGCACTGCTGGAGGCAGAAGACTCCGGAGTGGCATCGCTAAGGGGGACAGTGGTCTCGTCAGAGTTCCCAGCCATGGGGAGATGAAAATAAAAAAAAAGAAAAAAAGAAGAAAAAGGAAGTAATACCAAGAAAGAGAGATTGAGCACCGGAAGAAGAATGGAAAGAAAAGGTTGCAGGTTTCTTTCGAAAAAATTCTGTAGAAACTCAAAGAAATGGCGGACTCCGTATATTTATAGGCAATCATTCCGCCGTATCTGATGGCACGTGGCAGTCCCTCGTTGGACACAGCGCTCGAGCAGGCACGCCCATTAACTCCTCAAGCACGTGGCGAGCGCCCCTTCATTTCCCATCAGCGAAAAGGCTGCGAAAAGCTGGCGCTCATTAATTTCAGCCCATCATGAGGGGTGTCATTCTCGGTGAAGGAAGCGAGCGGTTTCGTGTGATAGTGAGCTAAGTCCTTTCCTTAAGAATCCTTAGACGGTAAGGACTTGGGGGGCATCTGTTATAGGCAAAATGGTGGAGATAAGATTTCACGTGGAAATGTCCATTCGACTCTCGAGATCATCTGATCGAGAGTCGAATATTGGACAAGTGCGGAACGCCCATTCGACTCTCGAGATCATCTGATCAAGAGTCGAATATTGGACAAGTGCGGGACGCCCATTCGACTCTCGAGATCATCTGGTCAGGAGTCATGGATAGTCAAATACGGAAAACTAGATTCGCGAGTAGATCTTCTCACAAGTCGTTGAAAGATATTACACCCAAAGTATGTACGTGGACTCGCGACCACATTTTAACCTGCGAGCAGCTTTACTGCGGGCGTCTCCTTCCTTTTCGGAGGTCATGACTCCCAGCTGCGGGCGTCTCCTTCCTTTTCGGAGGCCATGACTCTAACTATGGCTTCTGGCCGGATCCATCCGGATTTTAAGGGATTGCCATCTAGGGGCGTGATTGTCGGAAGAAATCATTGGCTTGGATCTGACTAAAAAGATAGGATCTTATCCCACGAAATCAGCGGATTCTCAGTATCGTATGCGATATCAACGGGATTTCGACATCTCACGTAGCAGATTGGATCGTTTCAGATCTATATAAGGGGATGGCTCCCTTGAATAGGAGGTAGGTACTCATCATTGAATCGAGTCCCGTTTTGCTTGGCTTCTCCTGTGGCCTAACTTAAGCGTCGGAGGGCTAACGGTTGGTCCCCAGCCACCCTTATTCGCTGTCTTGTTTCAGGTCTGGCGGTGGAAATCCCTCCTGGAGCGAAGGAGAAAAGCCGGAGGATCTCGTTACAAAATCTGACATTAACACTAGCTAACTACAGCAGGGAAGAGCACATCCTTGGGGTGTAAAGGAATTCGTCACAAACATCACAAACCCTACCACGGAGAACCAATGTCCCTAACATTGGAGACCAATGGTTCAAATGTTTTAATATTGAACATTGAATGATAAAATTCGGTTAATATGGAAGATCAACTATTTAATTGAGATAATTAGACCATTGTTCATCATTATAAGTTTTATCAGATGGTTGATTTCAAATTTAAAATAATTAGATTGTTAACTTCAAAATTGTTCAAATAAAATCATTTAGCTTTAACATTGCTTCAAGCACACTGTTCATCTTTGATATCATTCCAATCATATATTGATTTTCAATATTTGCTCAATCAAATCATTAATCTTCAATATCAAACTAGTTCCATCATTCAACTCTAGTTTCAGCCAAATAAACCCGTCCATCTTAGATATTGGTCCAACAATATAATTGATCTTTAAATGAACTCAATTAGACCATTGATCATCAATATCAATCAAATCATATTGTTCATCTCTAATTTTCACTAAACCGAACAGTTCATCTTTCATATCAATCCAATCATATCGTTGATCCTCAATATCCACCCAATTATATTAATAACCAATTGAACCATTTATCTCCATTTTTTATTAAATCAAGCTGCTCATCATTTATATTGATCCAAACATGATGTTCACTTTCAAAATCAACTTAATTCAATCATTAATTTTCAATATCCGACCAATCATACCATTCATTTCTAATTTGACAAAATCTTACTATTCGTCTTTGATATCAATAGAGTCGATATGTTCATATTCAATATCATTTGAATTAGACAATATATCTTCAACATCAATCATGTTGGATCATTAATCCTCAATACCGTCATAATTGGACCACTCATCTCAAACTTCAGCCCTAGTAGATTATTTAAGTTTGATATCAATCCAATTAGACTATTGATCTTTAATATCAATCTAATTGAATGCCGAATCAAATCATTTATTTTTAATACATTCTAATCAGTCTATTTGGCTCCGACATTGATTATGTTGTTGGTCTTCAATATCTCCCCACCGAACCATTAACCTCCAAGATTGGCCTAATGGAATCATTCATCTATTTGGTCTAACATGATTGTTCACCTTCAATATCGACTCAATTGGAATGTTGAACGTTAAGATGAACCCATTGGATCTTTCATCTCTAGTATCGCTCAAATTGTGCATCACTTAGCTTCAGCAATTTGGCCATTCATCTTTAATGTTAGCCAAAATGGACATTCATCTCCATTTTTAGTTCAATCAAACTGTTCATCTTCGATATCGATCAAATTTGGTCTCACTTTCGATTACCAATCACTTTCAAATGAACAGTGTATACTGGTGATAATAAAAGTCTAATAATTGTTTTAGACTATTAAATGATGTGAAGTCCACCAAGGAGGGTGAGAGATACGAGAGCAATGAGGGAGAGAGGGGATGGAGAGATTAACACATGGAATATGTTGTGCTTACATATAATTCGTCGTACATACAAAATAACTTAAGATTATAATCACAATGATCCAATGATCCATGATTGTTTATGTAATGATTTAGTTATATTAGGTGTCATTGACTCCATAATGTACTATCCAAACAAGACCTTATCATACAATGAAAATATTAAGGCATTGATTCAACGATCTTGATGGATCCTACGCTGCAATGTAGAGGTGGTAGCCTTGGTGTAATTTTGGACCTTCACTTAAGGTTGTATTGCACTACGGTCAGTATAGGTGCACACTCTAGGTCCAGCAATCTGGATAGATTTGGCCCATGATTATATCGTGACTTCAATGTGCACTTCTGAAGGTTAGACCCATGGCTCAGTAAACGGGGTGACTGATTGTTGAGCCATGATTCACTATATATACTCACTTTACAATTTTTAGGGATTAAAATCATGGCTTATCCCCATCCATCTCCAATTATTACATTTAACAACAATTCACCTGTCCCAAGATTACAACCATCAAAAGAGAAAAAATGAAGAAAAAAATTATAGAAAAAGAAAACAACATTTCCGTAGATGTAAAATTGGAAAATCAATAGAAAATGCCTCTCATTTCAACCCATTTCCTGGAAAGAGAAAAACTTGGATGCTGAGGCAAACTGATTAATGATATAAATTACATAGGCGGCATACGAGAAATCAAATTAAACTATCCAAATTATAGTAACCAGTATAGATGTATCATGAACAAAAAATTAAGCCTATTTTATTATCTTAATATCCAATTGATTGACATTTATTAGACAGCTAAAAATGAAAATTTCCTAACAGTTCTGTTTGGATCAAGAAGTAATAAATCAAGGATTAAAATTGTTCAAATAACCTAATATTGGGATTGTGGTTTATTTGAATTAATATATAACACATGTATATTTTTTTTTTAGCGCCTGCATATGGACCCAAGTATCATATGACTACGAATTCGTACAAATATCATGGTGGGCTCCACACACACCAACTAGTTAAGGGGGTTCTCCTAACCTTTGGATGCGACATGAGACGCCAAATCAGCAATTAGAACGGTTCATTCAAAAAAATGTCATGGTACAAGAATCACACCAATCTGATGATCCTAACAAACAAAGCCAATTTGTTATAACTGACTAATGTTTATGAGCCGCAGATTAAATGGTTAGAATCATTGAACCAAAGTGACACTTTGAAATCACAACCAATACATAGTAGGACCTATCAAATAGATGTTTCAAAACTACAACTAGACCTATATGTTTTTTTTACCTTCAATCTTGACGGTCCATTTTCAATGCTACCTATCAGATGTTTAGGATCATCGATAATTGCCTTGCAACATGGCTTGTCTCTACTTGTTCGAAAGAGTAGACAATTTAGATTGATGATTACACAGTCCCAAATGCCAATCAAAGCATTGGGACGTGGCTAACATCACCATGAAGACGTTAGCAAAACCTCATGTATGGGAGGTTTCAAGTCCTCATGTTATTTTCCATCCATAAGTGGAATGCAACTTCCAACCCTACCACATTTTAGCCCCATCATGAGGATCATTTTATGCAAAAATAAGCCTATGCCTAGTCATCTGGAATTAGCAAAATATAAGTGTCATCCACTCAATCAGTAGATGTGGCGGTATCGCAATCATCATGGTGGACACACAACCCAAGCCTGACTCATTTAATTAAACAAGTCCTACTAGCCCGACCAACCCTGACCTACTACACATTTAGCTTGGGGCCAAACCCACCTCACTAGGATAGTTGACCCACACGCGATCCAACCCAATAAAATGGACGAGGAGTCGAGATTTTGGACAGGATATTTCACTCTTGAATAGACTGGTGAACAGTTGCACCAAGCATAAGGCCAATCTTCAACATGTTCGATTGTAGAAGTGGGGATTACATATTTTAAAATTTCTGTTGAGTAGCCCCCAAATAGCTTGTAAAAGGACACGATGAACATGATGACAGACCTTTGTCATTTAAACATTTATTTTATAAGTGTATATATACAAACATGAAGATGCCGACAATGAGACCATATGAAGGACCGATGCTTATCCACCATGGCCATTTAAACATTTACTACATATATATTACAATTACAGGTATATATCAGATACACGGTAAAAGACCATTGTCTATTACTAAAAAAATCCCCTACTAAGGAGCCCATGAAAGATATACATAACCCAACCCACGAGCACAACTTATAAACACACGACGACCTTGCAAGCTAATTTTATAGCAGATGTCTGCCAGTAGCAGACCAAAAAAAATTCAAATATAAGATGTGCAGAGAAATTACTGCAAGATGGTAGTCAAGTGGAAAAGAGGCATATTTAAGCAGCATTTCAATGCGGCAATGAAGCAAACTTCTAAGCATTTACTCTGCATCTTTGGCCAATTTAAAACAACTGGAAGAAGAGTCTCGTAGAGCCAACACCAAATGAACTCAGGTCTACGGGTTTTACCAATGCCCTGTACAACGGGCAGGTTCGCTCTCTCTCAAACTTGGGGAAAGAAACACAAGCTTGGAAAGAAAAAAAAAAAAAAAAAAGGCGGTCCAAGGAACTGGTTAGAAGAGTGATGTAAAAGGGTGCGTCTAAAATTTGCATGTGGTGTCCAACGCATGCCAGATTAGTAATGCAATAGAGTTTACGTGCACATCAATCACATACATGCGTGCACACATGATTGCAAGTACCTAACAACTACATAAAATATGGATGTCAAGTACCTAGCAACTACAAAAATATGGATGCATGTATGCATGCAGTTATCTCTACTTTTTTACATGGTAGTACTATATATGTTGTTTAGCGTTCTATATGAATACTCAATATTGATAGCACATGTCGTTGCATGTAACTCCACTGGCATCCGCAGCAGTCATGTTCATCCAGGCATCATCCATACATGATTATGGAGCCTCTGTGTGCATCATCATCTAAGCCTTATAGGTTAGATGAATCTAGTTCCCCCATTACACTCCATATAAGACCATGTATGTGTAGAAAATGCTCTAGTCCCCTATATAGCACTATGAGTTATAATGCTCCTAGTTACATGGGAACACTTGAACAATCCAATTGCATGCTCTGGACTGTACATCAAGTCCAACACAGATTTTATGGGCAACCACACAAATATTAGAGTAATCTCACAATCATAACTATCTAATCATTAACCTTTAGTTTGGATAGTCCAGACCATTTATACAAAAATAGGTCAAATCAACAATTTGATCAATCTATTTATTAGATCCCATCATAGATTGTTTATGACTCGAAAGAATCACTTTTGTCGGGAACTACGTAACCATATCTCAACATGGCTAAAAATAGAAAGGCTATAAAAATAATAATAAATTAGGAATTGATTGGATCATGCAATATGTGTGATTTTTTCAAGTAGCCTATAAAATGTGCTCTAGACTTACCAGTCAGTTCAAATTAGTTGATTGGACTAAGTGACAGATGCAACTAGGAGCCGAGCAAGTACATGGATGTGCTTGCATGGCATTATGCTCTCTCATGATCACACATATCGAGCCAACATGCATAAAACTATTATCAGGTGGCAGGAAGGCAGAAAGCCAAACGGGGAAGTAAATTAGACCAAAAAGGAATGTAAACTAAACGATTAACTATTCAGATACACAGTCTTTGCAGAAGATGTGTTTGCACCTAAGCAATATTGGCGCATGCATCTTCCCCTAGCAAATTTCACATAGATCACCTGCCGCAATAACCTGCATCAATCCACCATAACTTTAGAATATACAATGGATAACTTGGTGACGAACTTGGATAGCTGCACATATGCAGCTAACTAAATATCCTGCTCTCGCATGTGTCCAAGATTAGGTCACCATGCACTGCGACCCACCATGCATGTGCCCTAGCCCTGGAATATATATATATAATGCATGTATGTGAATGACACATGGGGAGCAAGACATGGTACAAAAATCACATTGATTGGATGATCCTTTCAATGGGTTAATTTGTTGCAACCATCAATTTTTTTATAAGCTGTAGATCACATGGTTAGAATCATCAAACTAAAGTGCTATTTTGGAATCATAAGCAATAGAAAGTGGAATCTACATAGTGTATGTTTCAAGATGATGGTTAGAGCTATTTTCTTTCTCAGCTGAATTTTGGCTATCCATTTTCCATACTGTTGATTGGATGCTAAGGATCATCCTTTTGGCCTGATTTTTAGACCATGGGTTGCTCCTAGTTGTTTGAACGAATGAACGGTTCAGATTGATGATGGGTTACTACCTACGCATTTGAAAAGCTTCAGGGACATTGTTAATGTCCCTGTGAAGGTTATCTTGTTTTTCTTAAATGCAATATATTATGTTTTGCCCCAAACTAATATCTTTATTTTTTATTTTATTTTATTATCAACCTTCTTTTACCACATTATACCAAAATTGGTTATTTGGAACGGATAACCTTTCAGTTTAGGAACCGCATTAGGCCGTTACTAATTTAGCACTGATTTAAACCATTTTTAAATAACTTAAAATATTACCGTACTCTAGGGAAAATATCCCTAAAATGTTAGCATCCCTAAAATATCCCAAATCCTCAAACCCTCATCTCTCCTTGCAATATCACATTCAGTTCATACATTCGATCTAGTGTTTATCTCTCTTCTCTCTTGCATTTTTCATTCGCAGATCAGACATTCGACCTAGGGTTTCTGATTCTCTCTCTTAGATTTGGCAAAAGCTAAAAATCCCCTTTTTGCATTTTTCATTCGCAGATCAGACATTCGACGTAGGGTTTCTGACTCTCTCTCTCTCTCTCTCTCTCTCTCTCTCTCCCTCTCCATTCCACTTCAAATCCATTCCAATATCCGCTTCTTTCCTTTATCAAATCTCTCATTCGATTTCTCCAACCAAACAGCCAGAAGCAGCAGAAGAAGAAGAAGATCTGCATGTTGGGATTGGACACCTCAAATCTCCATGTACAGAGGCCACCGATCGGTCGGTCACGGTGGAGATCAAGACAGCAAGCGCTGGAACATTTTTGGGCATTACCGACCGGTCGACAGGTTTTCTTTTTTTGGAGTTGGTTTCTTGTGCGGTTTTGCACAAGGAGTTTCTAATCTCGGTTTTCTCGTATTTAAGGGGATGTAATCCGGGATTAGGGTTGCCGCCAATGCGACAAGGTTTTCTAGAGGGATTGAGAGAGTTCTAAGGCAAGAGAAAGAGCTAGGAGGAAGCTTAGAGTTCTCTAGGATGAGGGAAAAGGCTGTGTTTGTCCTTCTCATGTGAGAATTAGCGTTGTTAGCTTGGGATTTCTCTTTAGCTTTGTTAGCTTGGGATTTCTCTTGTGGGCTGTGATCCGGATTTTGTTTCTTCTATCTCTTGTAACTTCTGAGATCACAGTAGATTGGTGTCGCTTTGTGCTGTAGTTTTTTACCCGTGAGGGGTTTTTCCATGTAAAATTCAGATTGCCTTCTTGTGTGTGTCGATTTACTTGTGTGATTGCTATTCTGGTGTGTTCCTCGCTACTTTGATTGCTTGCGCTGCGGGGCTCCTAACCCCAATACTGCAGAGGAATAATGATGGTGGATTCGCTCATTTAAAGAAGATAGGTAGAGAGCTCAAATGCCCCATCTGGTAATAGCCATAACGGCGATCTCAGCCTTTGAAATCACTCTTTATCTTTGTTCGGTTTGGTGGATTCCATTTCAGCGAGTATATCTGAAGAGCTTTAGGTTACTATGAAAGATCTAAGCCGTTCATCATCAGGCGCTGTCATGGATGGGCCCTCACCCAAAACCCAGGATGGCGCAACAATTGGGTGAGCCACACTCATGTGGAAGAACTGAATGGTTAAAAAAGGTTAACCGATTGTTCCCATTCGATGTACAAGTGTGGCCCATCTGATTAGTGCACTCGCCTTATTTTGAGCTGGGCCACATATACTATAGGGTCAGTCTGATAAATGGCCTGAATCTCGCATGCATGCCATGCTGGCTCTGTGCCTAGGAATTGGATTCTAGATTGCATATTTTCGATTTTAGAATTTTGGGTGCTGAAATTTGGATCTATATGTGTGTGCCTGTCTAGAGCCATTGATTTCTGTTGAAGAACGATATCTGAATCTTCAGATTTCTGTTTGTCTGTTATGGGTTTCTAAAATTTTATTTTAAAAGTGATAATGGAATTCTGAAATTCCCTTTGATCTTTTTGGGTTCATCAACTTCCACTTCCAAGACAATTATAATTCTTGCTTTTATTAATTTAGTTTTTTTTTTTTAAACAAATTTCAATCCTTTTTTTTTCCATCTACATTGTTAGTTCTGTAAATATTATTTTGATTTTGCATTTTATCATCTCGTCGTCCTCTTTCATGTCTGTTCAATGCTTAATTCACATTTATTTGCTTTTGGGTCTTCCAGTTTTGGTCACAGATGCTATATCTTAATGCCAACTTCAAAAAAGAACTGTAAGAAGATTGATGAGAACAGAATTTTAATATCTGCAATTGTTCTTTTCTGTCCCTGCAGTTTGAGCCTACCGAATTCATCTGTTTCACTCACATGCAATCATGTGTTTTGCAAGTATGATGACATTCCTTCCATTTATGTTCTCCCATTTTCTAGGAGAAAATTCAAGGCCGATTCATTTTTGTGTTTTTTTTTCCAGCTTGTGCATTCTAAAATCCATGAAAACTGCGTCGAACTGTCCTGTTTGTAAAGTGCCGTATCACCGATCGTCTTCAAATCTGAAGCTGTTTCCGTGTTCTACGGAAGCTTTGGCGATGTCAGGTTGTGTCCGTCGAGGTAATTTCGAGCTTCTTTGATTTGCATAGCCCTTCATTTTCAATTTGTACTACTCCAATTTACTAGGCAGGATGTTTTACCTGTAAGAAAAGATAAAAGATTTCAAAGTCTTGGGTTATGCATAAAACTTTATTTATCCTAAAGTGGAAGTTAAGTTTATGAAAAAGAAAATTCCTTATCTATATTGTTCATTAGTGGATTGTTGCTCTAGTTTCATTAATATTTAGTGCTCTTATTTGGATTTGCAGGAGATTCATATGGCTGCTCAGGAGAACTGTAAAATCTCTTGTATAATTTTGCTTTTCTTTCTGTAAAATCTCGCAAGTATTTATGTGGATTGATGAATATAAAACTGTACATTGAGTGGTGTCCATGAAATTGATGGTAAGCTCATTGATACTTAGGAATTGAAGGACATTGAGAAACCAGATGTATATCCAATGGGCCTCGTGTAATATAACAGTAAGTGATTATCTTGTAGATGATGAGGCTTTCCTGTTACAATTGCAAGCCAGATCTGGGAAATGATCTGTAATATGTTCAATGCAACAAATTGACACATTTCATTCAATCAGTGATTTAAAACTTGAATTGCATGTTTAGTTCAACTGAGAGGGAATGACTAAATTGTATTTACCAGCCTCATTCTAACTCCCCAAGTTGAAAGTAGTGTGATTGCAATTGGAGCATCATCCCCTAAGGAAGGGTAACTACAATTTGGTCCTTCCCACTTAACCGAAGTAATTATCACAATGTGATCCATAGTATCCAAAAAATAACCTAAACGGGTTGGTTTCATCTTTTCTTTTGTGTAAGATGGGTTTGATTACTTAGCTTTGTTGAGGACAATTAAAAGTGTTAGATGTGTTTCGCGGAGTAGTTTCTTTGAATTTTCTCATTATGTTGCATTTTTATGTTTCAATGGTACTAAACGAAAATGGTTATGTTTGTTCTGTTAGTGTTTCTTTGTATTTGTTTATTACTTTATTACTGTCATAGATTTTAATTCATAAACTTCTAAAAAACAGTTAGTAGTGGGTTTTCTACGTCAAGATATCATGGTTGGTCTTTGACATGGGCTATCTGAGCTTCAAAATTGTGTGATTCTTTTAACGTGTCGCTCCTACTTTGAGTTGTGCTGACTCACAACCCCGCTCCCTCTACATAGTTGTTTTATACATGCTAACACATCAAAACAGATGCTTCCTCATTCCATGCCAAAATATTGCCATTGCTTAACAGTTTATAATGTTCTTGGGTTCGTTAACTTTGTCTGAGATGCTCAGTCTTGTTCAACAATAGAACTCTTCAAGCATGAATAATTTATGACAAGAGAAGTAAAATCAGCTGGCCATTAACTTTGTCTGAGATGCTCAGTCTCATTCAACATCAATTATGATTTTGAGACTGTTTCAATCACAACAAAGGAATTTCTGATCTTTTTTTGAACATGAAAACTTGTGTATACTGTAAATACACTTTCATGGTCCTGTCTCATGTGTCATTTGTTTGGTTGACTATCTTTTGGTGCCACCCTATGTAAGTTTTAATAGCTTCAATATGGGGAAAGACAATGTGTCCACTGTCTTGGACATGTTTCGTTTGTAACCTGCTGGATGAAAAAAGCCCATTATAAACATGTTTTTATAAGTATGGCAATGATTAGTTTCAGTGTTTCACAATTTTCTGGTTTTCCGTTTCGTTTCATTTTTTTTATTCTTTTCTCTTCTTCTTTTTATTAGTTTAGCTTTACATCCCCCAAACAGTAGGGTTTAGACAGGTCAACGCCTGCCTAGGTAGATGGAGAGAGAACAATAAAGAGATTAATGACTGAATGAAGTAAACACTTGCAAAACCAGCTTTTCTTCACACAACGCAGAGAGAGGGCCAGGGAAGAATAAATTCAAAATAATAGTATGGGCAAATCACAACCAAGCAAACAGCCCAATATTCCATATGATCACAAAGGGAACTAGCTAGAGCTGGGCACAAACCAAGCCAGCTCGAAAGCTCGACTTGGATTGGTTTGAAAAAGCTCGGCTTGGATTGGTTCGAATGGAAGTTCAAACCAAACCAAACCTCAGAGTCAAGCTTGTTTGAAAAAACAAACCAAGCTCAAACTAGGGTAGTACCAGCTCAGCTCGGTTCGAAGCTTGATTTGATTCAGCTCAGTTTGATTTGGCTTGATTTGGCTCGTAGATTGTAAGCACACTGTTTCCTATGTTGTGATCCACTTGAGCTTTGGATATGAATCCATTTTGGGATCATGTCCTAAAATGATATGTAAAACAGATGGACAGCGTGGATAATACATAATACATATACATGAATGCACACTGTTTTCTTGCACTTGTAAAATTATGCTTTGTGTACTTTTGTTTGGAAAATGCTCTTACATGTCTATTTTGAAGCTGCACTCCTTTGGAGGATGTTAAACATCATATACTAAGATATGTTTGTACTTTTTTTTCTAACTTTTTAAATTCTTTTCTATTTAAATAAACAAGCAAAAAAAGAGCCACCACTTGTTTGAACTCAGCCCGGCCCGGCTCTGTTCGAAATTTTCTACCAAACCGATCTCGGCTCGAACTAGATTTTTCTGGAGCATACCAAACTCCGGCCGCATGGGTCCGGCCCAAAATCCAAACCAAGCCGATCCACAAACTGAGGTGGTACAAAAACAAGCCAAACCATACTAGGGCTAACTCGGCTCGGCCCAGGATCATTGCCCACCTCTAGAACTAGCATTTGTTTCACACAGCAAAAAGCAAAGGAAAAAAAAACACGGATTACAAAATAAATAAATAAACTCCAGAGAAAGTCAAAGATAAAGGCAAAAGTACAAACTGTAACCCCAAAGACCTGTAGATACGTAAAAATCAGGAATGTGGGCGAGACTGGTTTCTTGCAAGCCCAGAGTTTATTAAGGTGAGCTTCAATCACCGTCCATTGGTTCCTAATACAATTTCTTCATATGGAAATGACTCTATCCATTTCTTCAATTATAGGTAAGTTGAATTAGAGAATGTCTGTCATCTTTATTCTCGCTCATGGCATATCAATGTAGTGATTGAATTGAAAAATGATAAGAAAGCATGCGATTTTGCGGATGGACTGGCAATTTCTAGCACCATGAGGTTTGCACATGAGTTGCAATTCTGCAGGTGGAGAAATACAAGCCTCATTTCACAGAGCTAAAAGAAAAGTTGTGAATGGATTATAATGATGTGGCTGAGCATGCATGAATTATTGAATCAGGTACGAGAATCTACAATGCTATGGGCCTACTTGGTCAGATAGGATTGTATTTTTTTTTCCTTAGCAGTATCTTTCAGAAAAAAAAAAAAAAAAAACCATGGTTATTATTTCCTCTTTACTAAACTGAATGTTTGCAATTAAGTGAACTTTTGCATCCAAATTTCAGAGTATGGACATAGCCTTATTTTTAAGTTAATGACCTGCTTTTCTCATGCTGGCTGTCAGCCAGGAAAAAGAACTTTTTGTATAATAGTGACAACATTTGCCATACAATATGGCTGTAATGGGCCATCCAAACATGCCCTTTAGACCTTTTTTCTCATCTCACACATGGACCTTAAATAAGAGGGTCTTTTAGGAATCTGAAAGCCCAAATAGAAACACTTGCTACCACCAGATAGTCCCACACCAGCCATGGTCTAAAAAGCGACCGATTAAGGCTGCCTGGCACAGAGGCTGGCCCAACCAGCCCGTGGATTATTTCCAATGGGCTGGGCTAGGCCCGGAATCTTCTAGTCCTATGGCATGCCTCACCCAGACCCAACCTTGACCACTTGCTAAGTTAGCCCAGGTGCTTCATGGACCTGTATATTATTTGATACTGTATATATTATTTTTCGTGTTTTTTAGTATCATTGTGTTAGTTCTAATGCATCTGGCTGATAAAAGACGGTTGTAATAAAGTTAAAAGATCTTAATAAGATTTACTATATATCTTTCTTAAGGGAGGTTTTTTTTTCTATGGTTTTACAGTTTTAGGAATTTATGTTTATTTAAAAATGTATATTCAATCTTTATCATATCTTGGCCCGTGGACATTGAGACGCATCCGTGTTATGTGATGTGCCATGGCAAAGTTGTTGATGGAATATTGTTTAATTGACAATTAGGTTGAATTTTCTTTGTCTAAGAAGCTATTATTTTCAGGTCTTTGAAGATGAGCAGGATGCGGCAAGATACCCTGATCTACTACAGGGAGGAGGCCAAGGTTGTGAAGGCATTGCAGAACTTGAGGCAGCATTGGTAAGACATTGCAATATCTGATTACAGCTAACTGGTTGATTGCATTTAATCGATCCACATGAAACATTTTGATTTTTCTTTTCCCTTTCGACAATCTAATCTTATTGTCCTGTTGAGTTTTTCCTGTTGATTGGATTTGAACCCATCCACATGGAACATTTTGATTTTTTTTTTTTTACTTTTCTCTCCCACAATCTAGATTTTCATTCATGCATTTGCTGGCTGACCATATATGAAATAATGTTCCCATGTTGAGTCATTTCATAATGTCAAATTAGTGATCTCTTTAGCTTGTTTGGGCTGTGTTCATATTTCAGTAGTAAATGTTATTAATTTGGTTCCTGCTTTTTGCAGTACACTTGGCCAGGGTCTTGAGACTAGTACCTACCCTGGAGAGGTTATATTCTCCATAGCACTTGCCATTCTTGAGCTTAATCTCTTTGCTCTCCTTATTGGTAGCATGCAGGTAAAGTTGCAACAGGGGTTCTGTCAAATCTATTTCATAATCTATTTATAAATCACATATAAGAAGGCAACCAAGAGAAGCAATCACCTCAACAACCTAAAACCTATCAATATCGCCATAGAACATTAAATGAAATAGAAGTCCATGTGCGTGTACTATTGAATTTGAATTGAAATCATTAGTCAAATGAAGTAGAAGAGACGAAACTGTAATTTTCTCCCACAGTATTTGTTTTTGTAAATTCCCTTCTTGATTTTGAGAGGGAATTTGCAATTTCATATAAGCTTACCATGAAGACCCAAACAATCCATGTTTAAATTGAAATTCCATAAAACGTCAAATTTTCAGAAAATGCAATTTAAATCACAATTTTCATGTTACCCAAACCCGACCTAAATTGTTATTGCCTCCACCTGTGACTAGAATTCAAACTGTAATCATATTACTTTCAAATTGAAGCCTAGAATAAAAGAACTAAAATTCAAGAGCTATTTCCTCAGTATTAATGATTGGAATCACCATTAAGATCGATCATCTCCTCCTGTTTGAACAAAATATTTGCGATATTCTACGGGCCACCCAAACACAGCCTAATACAATCTAGAAACCCCAACCAAGACATAGTTCTGCAAAATTAATCAACATTCCAGATCCATCCGAAAGCATATCATTCATCCATCTAGAACGTCAAGCCTCTTCTAACTAAATATAAAACCAAAGAACAAAAAATACCTAAGCAGTAATAGGTGTCATTTGGCAACTAGTATTTGAGGTTAGATTTTGGATTACAAATCTAAGGGATCCCATTCTGACGTTTGTCAGCATCTTTTTTGCTTGGAAAACCTGCTTTTAAGCCACTTTTGCTACCTTCCCCGTTTGGAATGGCCTGATTTTTTAGGGGTGTCCATGCATATTTGAATGGATTGGATGGCTTACAAAAAGCTGGGCCATATGGTGGACATCCCAACTGTACCCGTTTTTAATATTGTTAATATAAATATATTTTTAAATTATTTCTAATTCTAGGAACGATTAATCGTTCTAATTTTTTTTAAGAGTGTGCTGTAAATTAGGAAGGGTTAATAACCGTTCCTAAAACTTAAGCTAGAAGCAAGACCCTTCTGACTACAGCTCATGAACCACTCCTAAATCATTCAAGAATGGTTGCCTAATTAGTGATTTTGGTGTAGTGCCCGTCCAAGGAGAAATGATAGGCAAATAAAGGAAAATGGTATAGGTTCAAATGCAACAGGTAAACTCATAAGTTAATAATGTCGAATGGTAACAATTAGAGGTGGGCACAAACCAAGCCAGCTCGAAAGCTCGGCTCGGATTGGTTCAAAAAAGCTCGGCTTGGATTGGTTTGAATGGAAGTTTAAACCAAACCAAGCCTCGAGTCAAGCTCGTTTGAAAAAACAAACCAAGCTCAAACTAGGGCAAGTACCGGCTTGGCTCGGCTCGACTCGAAGCTCGATTTGATTCAGCTCGGTTTGATTCCGGCTCGTAGATTATAAGCACACTATTACCTGTAGTATGATCCACTTGAGCTTTGGATATGATTCCATTTTGGGATCATGTCCTAAAATGATATGTAAAACAGATGGACAGCATGGATAATACATGTACATGATGACATGGATAATACATAATACATATGCATGAATGCACACTGTTTCCTTGCACTTGTAAAATTATGCTTGTGTACTTTTGTTTGGAAAATACTATTACATGTCTATTTTGAAGTTGCACTCCTTTGGAGAATGTTATACATCATATAGTAAGATATGTTTGTACTTTTTTTTTCTAATTTTTTAAATTCTTTTTTAATTAAATAAACAAGGAAGAAAAGAGCCACTGCCTGTTTGAACTCGGCCTGGCCCGGTTCGAAGTTTTCGACCAAACCGATCCCGGCTCAAACCAAATTTTTCCGGAGCAAACTAAACTCAGGCTGCATGGGTCGGCCCGAAACCCAAACCAAACCGATCCACAAACTGTGGTGGTACAAAAACAAGCCAAACCAAACTAGGGCTAACTCAGCTCGGCCCGGATCGTTGCCCACCTCTAGTAACAGTCCTTGTGCAAAAGAAACAAAAACAACTCTTGACACAAGAAATATTATTGTAACTGCATCCAAAGATTTGCACACAAGTTCTTATGGGGACACGTGACAGAGGCCTACAAGATCCAAATCACTAATCTGATGGGCCAAAATAGATGGGCTAGGGCCCAAAATCCACCTGGTCGAAATAATGGCTTGAACTGAACAAGGCCAAAACTAGGTTCTAGTCATTCCTTTCCTCTAACAACGGGCACGGGATAACCAAATAAGATACATCCTTACACTGTTGCCCATTTTCCCCTCAGTAACTAATATAACTAGAGCTAGACACGAATCTAGTTTAATCGTTCGGATTGACTCGGATCAACTCGGTAAAACTCTGTTCAAATAGAAAGTCTTCGTTCGAACACATAGGGTCTGTTCGGAAAAAAAAATTTGAGTCGGTTTCAATCATAGCCCTATTCAACTCGAACTCAAACTCAACTCAAATATTGACCGACTCGACTCGACTCATTCGTTCGACTCGGTTCTATATATATATATATATATATATATATATATATATATATATATATATATATATATATATATATATATATATATATATATATATATAGAGAGAGAGAGAGAGAGAGAGAGAGAGAGAGAGAGAGAGAGAGAGAGAGAGCTGGTTAGATGACAAATAAACATGACTGTGGGCCCTAGGAAAGTTTTAATGGTGGACATCATTCTCCTCATTATTTCTTGTGGTGTGGTCCACTTGAGCTTTATATTTGCCTCTTTTTTTGTTTAATGCCTCAAAATGAGTTGTACAAATGGATGGACGGAGTGGATAAAACAAATACATCATGGTAGGACCCATAGAGCTTTGACACAAGCTTGTTGGTTGGTGTTCATGTCACCAACCAACTCGCGTCTCCTGATTGGGTACTACCAACCACCAGGACCTATCTAGAGATGAACGGTCCTGTCAGTGCTTTGTGGGGCCCACAGTGATATATTTGCGTATCCAAGCCGTCTGTCCATTTTTTAAAGATCATTTATAGCATTATCCAAAAATGGAGTGGATCGAAGGCTCAAGTGGACTACACCACACGAAACAGTGGGGATGTTAACTTTCTATGTTATGGGTTTTATTTAGTTTAGTTAGTTGAAAACTTTAAACCTTGTCATTTTCATTTGTGATATGTAATTTGTGAACAAATCAGTATTCACTGTTCAGTAGTAGAAAAAATATTTTCAAGCAATAAAAAGTGAAATTGTTCGAGCTTATTCAAACTCGTAAAAATTGTCCGAAATCCATATGTTCGAACAGGTTCGGACATAGCTGGACCAGACCAAACCGAGTTTGAACAGAGTCACCCTGTTCGAATGTTTGTTCAAACATAACATTGTTCAATCACACCCACTCAAACAGCCGAACAATCCGATCTGGCCTCGACTCGGTTCAGATAGTTGCCCACCTCTAAATATAACCCATCGGTCAGCCCAATAGCAGCAGCTGCAGCAACCACAGTCAAATATCGATATAGTGAGTTTTGAGCAAAAATAAGTAAAGGCAGGTCCCATCCATGTGTTGACGTCAGCATCGCCTATCAAATAGGGTCTTATTTGCTTACAAATGGTTGAGTACATATGAGGTATTTGTGCATGAAAGAGTCCTATTAGCATTGCTGCATGGGATTATGGGAGAATCTGTCAAAGTGAGGGCTGGTTTGTAGTTATTTACATAGGATTTTATTCTTACTTCCTTGGAATCATTATACAGGTCAAATGATTGAGAGTTTAGATGGCTTTGAAGCACTGGACTCCACTTCACTTGTGTTTACAAGAGGAATTGTGAGGCTTTGTTAAATTTGTTAAATTCTAATCCAAGGCTGAGATTAGAATTAAGTTTCCAGGTTACTGAAGACCCGCTTAAAGACTTTCCTACAGACTTTTAGGAAGACTGTTGGAAAACCCGTTCCGCAGCCATGACAATAGGTCAAGAGGCATGGTACCCAAGGGTTACCGGTGATGGGTTTAACCCAAAAAAGTTGTAGCAATTGTGCATTGTTTAATTTTGGGAAAAACATAAAACATCATCTGGATTTTGGAGGGGCTTAAACCCTGAGTTCTTTGATGCTTGCAGTTTTCTACTTATAGTGTTGCCGCAGTATTCGGGTAGGTTTATTGTTGTTTGAGTGACACATCTATATATGTCATTGTTGGGAACTCATTTTGGACAGCTGAAAAATCGACTTGTATCTGCTGGAAATTTTTAATGGGAGTGAAAAGAGTAAAAGAGTACAGGATACCTTATGAGTCTCACTAAGTTTCAATAGTGGGTGTTGTTATCACCACGGCTTCCTTTGGTATTGTTCACTTGAGCCTTTGATCTGTCTCATTTTTAGTCTTGTATCCTAAAATTAAATGGCAAAATGGATGGACGGTGTGGATAAAACACATACATCATGGTGGCCCCTCTGAGCCCTTGTCCCTTGGGACGGGTGGGGCAGTACCCAATCCGCGTCCAACTTGTGACGGTTTTCGATTCTGACAACTGGAGCATACGGTTCCTTCAGTGGACGTTAATCTTAAGCTACTGTCTCCATTTGGTATGTGGATTGCCTGCAACAGCCTATACAGCACTCCAAAGCTAGGTAGGCCCACCGTGATCTTTGTGTGAAATCCACTCCATCCATCGTTTTTCCAACTCATTTTAGGACAGTAGACCAAAAATGAGGAGGATTTGATACTCAAGTGAGCCGCATGAGTAGGGCTGTCAACGGCATGGATCTTGATCCGTATCCAATCCGTATCCGATCCGATTTAATCGGATTCGGATCAATAATCGGGTAATCAGGTCGGATACGGATACCCAAAGATGATCCGTTTAATATTCGGGTCGGATTCGAATCAACCTTGATCCGGCCCGTTAACGACCCGATTAACCAAAAAAAAAAAAAAAAACGCAGCCGTCTCCTTCGTCTCTACTCTCCACGCACGCAACTATGGGCGGTATCATATTCGGATCGGAAACGGATTTCAAAATATTTAAACGGGTCGGGTTCGGATCAGGTACTTATGATCTGAATCGGATTCGGGTCAGATTCGGGTCGGATATATCCTTAATCGGATCGGATATGGATCATCACTGATCCAGCCCATATCCAACCCGTTGACAGCCTTATGCATGAGAGGAAAAAGTAGGGAAGAAAATGCCTACCGTTGAAATCTTCCAAGGGTCCACCTTAATGTTCATATGCCATCCAAACAGTTCATAAGGTCATTCCCCAGGGATGAACTGAAAACTAGAAAGTTAGTCTGATACAAAATTCATGTGTCCTTACAACGTTTCAATGGTACTCGTTCAATCCCAACGGATTTCCTACTTTTGGCTGGTTTTGAGTTTTGAAAACTATTCCAAAAAAAAAATCTGGCATGAAGGGAAGTGGGAGGGAACCGTCACAGAACACCAAGTGAAATAACTAGCTGACTACAGTGGGGAAGAGCACATCCTTGGGGTGTGAAAGAATTCGTCACAAATATCGCAGGCCCCACCACGGAGAACCAACCCTAGCATTGGAGACCAATGGTTTGAATGTTTTGATATTGAAGATTTGATGATAAAATTGGATTGATATGGAAGATCAATTATTTGACGGAGCTAATTAGACCATTGTTCAGCATTATAAATCCTATTAGATGGTTGATTCCAATTTTAGAATAATTAGATTGTTAACTTCAAAAAATTTCAAATAAGATCATTTGGTTTTAGCATTGCTCCAAGCATACTGATCATCTTTAATATCATTCCAATCATATATTGATTTTCAATACTTACTCAATCGAATCATTGATCTTCAATCTCAAACTAGTTCCACCGTTCAACTCTAGTTTTAGGCAAATCAACCCGTCCATCTTGGATATTGGTCCAACAATATAATAGATATTTATATCAACCCAATTAGACCATTGATCATCAATATTAATCAAATCATTTTGTTCATCTCTAATTTTGGCTAAACCGAACAATTCATCTTTGATATTAATCCAATCATATCATTGATCTTCAATATCCATCCAACTATATTATTGACCAATTGAACCATTTATCTCCATTTTTTATCAAATTAAGTTGTTCATCATTCATATTGATCCAAACATAATGTTAACCTTCAACATCAGCTTAATCCAATCATTGATTTTCAATATCCGACCAATCATATCATTCATCTTTAATTTGATCAAATCTTATTATTCGTTTTTGATATCAATGGAGTCGATATGTTCATATTCAATATCATTTGAATAAGACCATTTGTCTTCAACGTCGATCATGTTGGATCATTAATCCTCAATACCGTCATAATTAGACCACTCATCTCAAACTTCAGCCCTAGTAGACTATTTAAGTTCGATATCAATCCAATTGGACTATTAATCTTTGATATCAATCTAATTGAACGCCGAATCAAATCATTTATCTTTAATACATTCTAATCTAACTGTTTGGCTCCGACATTGATTAAGTTGTTGGTGTTCAATATCCCCCCACCAAACCAATAATCTCCAAGATTGGCCTAATGGAATCATTCATCTATTTGGTCTAACATGATTGTTCACCTTCAATATCGGCTCAATTGGAATGTTGAACATCAATATGAACCCATTGGATCATTCATCTCTAGTATCGCTCAAATTGTGCATCACTTAGCTTCAACAATTTGGCCATTCATCTTTAATATTAGCCAAAATGGACATTCATCTCGATCAAATTTGGTCTCACTTCCAATTACCAATCACTTTCAAATGAACGGATCAGATTTGGTCTCACTTCCGATTACCAATCACTTTCAAATGAATAGTGCATACTGATGATAATAAAGGTCCAATAATTGTTTCAGACTATTAAAAGATAGGAAGTCCACCAAGGAGGGTGAGAGATATGAGAGCAATAAGGGAGAGAGGGGATGGAGAGATTAACACATGAAATATGTTGCACTTACATAATAATTCGCCGTACATACATAATAACATAAGATTATAATCACAATGATCCAATGATTCATGATTGTTTATGTAATGAATTAGTTATATTAGGTGTCAATGACTCGATAATGAACTATCCAAACAAGACCTTACCGTACAAAGAAAATATTAAGGCATTGATTCAACAATCTTGATGGATCCTACACTGCAATGCAGAGGTCGGAGCTATGGTGTAGTTCTGGACCTTGGTTCAAGGTTGTATTGCACTACGGTCAGTATAACTGAGCACTATAGGTCTAGCAATCTGAACTGATTTGGCCCATGATCATGCCGTAACTTTAGTGTGCACTTCCGAATGTTAGACCCATGGCTCAGCAAACAGGGTGACTGATTGTTGGGCCATGATTCACTATAATCACTTTACAATGTTTAGAGATTAAAACCATGACTTATCCACATCCGTCTCCAATTATTATGTTTAGCAACAACTCACCTATCCCAGGATTACAACCGCCAGAACAGAAGAAATTGGGTAAGAAATGACAGAAAAAGAAACAACATTTCCATAGATGCAAAATTTTAAAACCAATAGGAAATGCCTCTCATTTCAACCCATTTCCTGGAAAGAGAAAAACTTGGATGCTGAGGCAGACTGATTGAATATATAAATTACACAAGCGGCGTACAAGAAATCAAATTAAACCATCAAAATTATGATAACCAATGTAGATGTATCATGAACAAAAAATTAAACTTATTTTATTATCTTAATTTCAAATTGATTAACATTTATTAGATAAGCTAAAAATGAAAATTTTCTAACAGTCCTGTTTGGACCAAAAAGTGATGAATCAAGGGTTGGAATTGTTCAAATATTAGGAATTGTGGTTTATTTGAGTTAATATATACCACATGTACTTTTTTTTTAGCACCTACATATAGACTTAAGTATCATATAACTTTGAAGTCATACAAACACCATGGTGGGCTCCACACACCAACTAGTTAGCGGGGGTTTCTCCTAACCTTTGGATGCCATATGAGACGCCAAATCGACAATTGGAACGATTCATTCAATAAATGCCATGGTACAAGAATCACACATATCTGATAATCCTAACAAACAGGGCCAATTTGTTAGAACCGACTACTGTTTGTAAGCCTCAAATTAAATGGTTAAAATCATTTAACCAAAGTGACACTTTGGAATCACAACCAATACATAGTAGGACCTATCAAATAGATGTTTCAAAACAATAACTAAACCTATATTGTTTCTCCATTCAATCTTGACGGTCCATTTTCAATGCTACCCATCAGATGTTTAGAATCATCGAGGACTGCCTTGCAACATGGCTTGTCCTTACTTATTCGAAAGCGTAGACAATTTAAATTGATGATTACACGGCCCCAAATGTCAATCAAAGCATTGGAAAGTCGCTAACATCACCATGAAGACATTAGCAAAACCCCATGCATGGGAGGTTTCAAGTCCTCGTGTTATTGTCCATCCATAAGTAGAATGCGACTTCCAACCCTGCCTTGTATTAGCCCTACCATGAAAATCATTTTATGCAAAAATAAGCATATGCCTGGCCATCCAGAATTAGCAAAATACGAGTGTCATTCACTCAATCAATAGATGCGGCGGCATCGCAATCCTCATGGTGGACACACAACCTAAGCCTAACTCATTTAATTAAACGGGTCCTACTAGCCCAACCAACCTTGACCTGCTATGCATTTAGCTTGGGGCCAAACCCACCTCACTAGGTCAGTTGACCTGCAGGCGATCCAACGCATTACAACGGACGAAGAGTCGAGATTTTAGATAGGAATATTTCACTCTTGAATAGACTGGTGACAGTTGCACTAAGCATAAGGCCAATCTGCAACATGTTCAAGTGCATAAGTGGGGATTATATATTTCAAAATTTGTGCTAAGCAACCCCCAAATAGCTTGTAAAAGGACACGATGAACATGATGACAAACATTTGTCATTTAAACAATTACTTCATAAGTGTATATATACGAACATGAAGATGCCGACAATGAGACCATATGAAGGACCAATGCCTATCCATCATGGCCATTTAAACATTTACTTCATATATATTAGAATTACAGGTATATATCAGATACACGGTCAAAGAGCCTCATCTGTTGCTAAAAAAATTCCCTACTAAAGGGCCCATGAAAGATATACATAACCCAACCCACGAGCACAGCTTATAAACACACGACGACCTTTCAAGCCAGTTTTACAGCAGATGCCTACCAGTGGCAGACCCAAAAACAAGGAAAAAATCAAATATACGATGTACAAAGAAATTACTGCAAGATGGTAGTCGAGTGGAAATGAGGCATGTTTAAGCAGCATTTCAATACGGCAGTGAAGCAAACTTCTAAGCATTTATTCCGCATCTTTGGCCAATTTAAAACAACTGGAAGAAGAGACTTGTAGAGCCATCACCAAATGATCTCAGGTCTGCGGGTTTCACCAGTGCCCTGCACAACTGGGCAGGTTCGTTCTCTCTCAAACCTGGGGAAAGAAACACAAGCCCAAAAAGAACGAAAAAGGCGATCCAAGGAAATGGTTAGAAGAGTGATGTAAAAGGATGCATCTAAAATTTACATGTGGCGTCCAGTGCATGCCGGATTAGTAATGCAACAGGGTTTGTGTGCACATCAATCACATACATGCATGCACACATGATTGCAAGTACCTAGCAACTACATAAATATGAATGGATACGTGCATGTAGTTATCTCTACTTTCTTACATGGCAGTGTTATATATGTTGTTTAGCGTTCTGTATGAATAGCCAATATTGATAGCACATGCCGTTGTATGTAACTCCACTGGCATCCGTAGCAGCCATGATCATGCATCCATCATCCATAACATGATTTTGGAGCCTGTGTGTGCATCATCATCTAAGCCTTATAGGCTAGATGAATATAGTTCCCCCATTACACTCCATATAGGACCATGTGTGTGTGGAAAATGCTCCCGTGCTCTTAGAGCACTATTGAGTTATAGTGCTCCTAGTTATATGGGAACACTTGGGGAATCCAATTACTTGATCTAGACTGTACATCAAGTCCAACACAAATTTTATGGGCAACAACGCAAATACAAGAATAATCTCGCAATCATAACTATCTAATCATTAACCATTAGTTTGGACAGTCCAGACCATTTATACAAAAATATGTCTAATCAACAATTTGATCAATCTATTTATTGGATCCCTTATGACTCGAAAGAATCACTTTTGTCAGGAAATACTTAACCATATCCCATCATGGCTCAAAAAAGAAAGGGTATAAAAATAATGATAAATCAGGGATTGATTGGATCATGCAATCTGTGTGATTTTTTCAAGTAGCCTATAAAATGTGCTCTGGACTTAACAGATAGTTCAGATCAGTTGATTGGACTAAGTGACAGATGCAACTAGGAGCTGAGCAAGTACATGGATGTGCTTGCATGGCATTATGCCCTCTCATATGATCACATGTACCGGGCCCACATGCATAAAACTATCATTGCAGGAAGGCAGAAAGCCAAACAGGGAAACAAATTAGACCAAAAAGGAATGTGAACTAAACGATTTACCATTCAGATACGCAGTCCTCGCAGAAGATGTGTTTGCACCTAAGCAATATTGGTGCATGCATCTTCTCCTGGCAAATTGCACATAGATCACCTGCCGCAATAACCTGCATCAATCCACCATAACTTCAGAATATACAATGGAGAACTTGGTAATGAACTTGGATAGCTGCACATATGCAGCTAACCAACTATCCCGGTCTCGCATGTGTCCAAGATTGGGTCACCATGCATGTGCCCTAGCCCTAGAATATATATATATATATATATATATATATATATATATATATATATATATATATATATATATATAATGCATGTATGTGAATGACACATGGGAGCAAGACATGGTGCAAAAATCACACTGATGGATGATCCTTTCAATGGGCTAATTCGTTACAACCGTCAATTTTTTTTACAGGCGGTAGATCACATGGTTAGAATCATCATACCAAAGTGCTACTTTAGAATCATAAGCAATATAGAGTGGGATCTATATAGTGTATGTTTCAAGATGATGATTGGAGCTATTTTGTTTCTCAGCTCAATCTTGGCTGTCTATTTTCCATACCATTGATTGGATGCTAATCCTTTTGGCGTGATTTTTAGACCATGGCTTGCTCCTCGTTGTTTAAACAAATGAACGGTTCAAATCCATGATGGGTTACTCCATGCGCCTTTTAAAAGCTTCAGGGACGTTGCTAACGTCCCCATGAAGGTTATCCTGTTTTTCTTGAATGCAATAAATTATGTTTTGCTCCGAACTAATATCTGTATTTTTCATTTTATTTTATTATCAATCCTCCTTTGCCAGACTAGGGAACAATAATAGGCAATTAAAAAGAAAATGCTATAGGTCCAAATGCAACAGGTAAACTCATAAGTTAATAATGTCGAATGGGAACAGTCCTCGTGCAAAAGAAACAAAAACAACTCTTGACACAAGAAATATAACTGTAACTGCATCCAAAGTTTTGCACACAAGTTCCTATGGGGACACGTGACAGAGGCCTACAAGATCCAAATCACTGATCTGACGGGCCAAAATAGATGGGCTAGGGCCCAAAATCCACCTGGTCGAAATAATGGCTTGAACTGAACAAGGCCAAAACCAGGTTCTAGTCATTCCTTTCCTCCAACAAAGGGCACGGGATAACCAAATAAGATACATCCTTACACTGTTGCCCATAGTCCCCTCAGTAACTAATATAACCCATCGGTCAGCCCAATATCACCAGCTGCAGCGACCACAGTCAAATATCGATATAGGGAGTTTTGAGCAAAAATAAGTAAAGGCAGGTCCCATCCATGTGGTGACATCAGCATCGCCTATCAAATAGGGTCTTATTTGCTTACAAATTGTTGAGTACATATGAGGTATTTGTGCATGAAAGAGTCCTATAAGCATGGCTGCATGGGATTATGGGAGAATCTGTCAAAGTGAGGGCTGGTTTGTAGTTTATTTACATAGGATTTTATTCTTACTTCCTTGGAATCATTGTACAGGTCTAACGATTGAGTTTAGGTGGCTTTGAAGCCTATCCATTAGCCCAGAAACTGGACTCCACTTCACTTGTGTTTACAAGAGAAATTGTGAGGCTTTGTTAAATTTGTTAGGAGTACAAGAATAGGTATTATGCAGGTTGAGATTTAATCTAATCCAAGGCTGAGATTAGAATTAAGTTTCCAGGTCGTTGAAGACCCGCTTAAAGACTCTCCTACAAACTTTTAGGAAGACTGTTGGAAAACCCGTTCCGCAGCCATGACAATAGGTCAAGAGGCATGGTACCCAAGGGTTACCGGTGATGGGATAAACCCAAAAAAGTTGTAGCAATTGTGCATTGTTTAATTTTGGGAAAAACATAAAACATTATCTGGATTTTGGAGGGCTTAAACCCTGAGTTCTTTGACGCTTGCAGTTTTCTACTTAATAGTGTTGCCGCAGTACTCGGGTAGGTTTATTGTTGTTTGAGTGACACATCTATATATGTCATTGTTGGGAACTTATTTTGGACAGCTGAAAAATTGACTTTTATCCGCTGGAAAAATTTAATGGGAGTAAAAAGAGTACAGGATACCTTATGAGTCTCACTAAGGTCTTCTAAGAGTCTCACCTAGAAGAATTTAATGGACTCTCACCATTAACAAACTATTCATTCAATCTCAAATCTGAAATGGTTTACAATGCCATGGACTTCCCCCTTTATAGACTCAATAGAACGTACTACATTAACTCAAGGTCTTAGGAAAACTAAAAGTCACTCTAGTTTCATGGAGAATTAATAACTAAAGCTTTAACCCAAAGAGGACAACAATATCCTAAGAACATCTTTCTAGAACTCTACGTTTCTTTTGACATCCTAGACAATCCTTAAATGAAAACAACTTCCCCTCTCATAGACTCTACTTTCAAAACAAACTCTGACTTCCTAGAGAATCCTCAAATGAAAACAACTTCCCCTCTCATAGACTCTTTGACTTCCTAGAGAATCCTTAAATGAAAACAACTTCCAATTAAGATATGAACCTTCTAGAAAATAGTTTGAATGACTTGTTTGTGTAGTAGAATTATGGGCCCAATCTATGGATCTTTTGAACAGTCATGAACCTTCTAGGGCTTGCAGCTATAGGCCTTAAAGCTTATAGGCCTATCTTCGTCAATGGGGCTGACATCATTCTCATTAGTTCTCTCTCTCTTGCTGTAAATTTTAAGGGGCTAATCCCCATCAAAACATCTACCTGCCAGGTACTGGAAACCTTCAAGGGCAATCAAGCTGTAATACAGGTGCAGTGAGTGGTAGTGTCATTATCATGATTAGAACAGAGCTACTAGGGTGTCTTTCCCAGTCCAAGCATGCTGGACTCAAATTAAGCAAAGGCATAAGCCCCTAGATAGGGCTTCATCTGTGCGTGCATGTGTGTACGTGTGTGCAGGGTGCAGGAAATGGGGTATGATGGAACCATTACCTGCTCAGCCGTTGCATATGACCCATAATGCACCTCTTTACGTGACAATGCCTTCAATGCAGCAAAGAATGATTGGACCTGCAAATTTCAATTTTAAGGAACCATGGTAATCACACCATTCCTGTCGGATTGTCTTTATTACTCTTGCTAAGCAATCATAAGAATTCTTGCCTTCTATATGATTGGCAAGACAGGATTTGTAAAGCCAACCCAAATAGCTGGGACAAGGTTATGATAATGATGACGATGATGAAAGCTTAGCAATTTGGTTAAGGACATTGTCCTTGTATGCACGAAGGAATGTGAAGCCACCCTGTGATAGTGAAAAACATAGAAGATAATCTATATGGAAAAGCACACCTTCTCGACAACTGATGTCAGTTTAAAAGTCAGGTAGAGCCCTGTAGTAAGGGAAGAAAAGAGACTTCCATATTCCTTGTTCAAGAAGAACCGATACCAAACTGGTGCTGGAAGCAGAGCACGGTACAGCAGCAGGAAATACTCAATAAGGGTTAGCATTTGACCCTAAAAGCAAAAAAGGAGAACACCCATGTAAGAAAATGCTCCATTAATAATCACTGAAGATGTCTATCAATGCAAGCATTGTTGCTGGATTGAATAAAAATTGCAATTGTAAGAAATTCCCTCTAGGGTTTTGTTAACCTACACTCTGTTGGTCAACTGAGTTATCATTCACCTCCTGGTAGCCTACAATGACCATTAATTGGATGGTCCATACAGTTATAGACCACTTTTTTCCAACTATCCAGGCAGTGATCTTTTTGACCACCCAATACATGGATATTATAGGCTACTTCCGCATAATTCAGGCGATCAATCTGGGTTTTCGCCAAACTGCAGATCCAAGAAGCGGCCATTTCAATGAAGTGGCCCTATCAACAAGCACATTTGCTGATCGGCGCCAGTGAATGCAGGTGAAGATTAACAGACTTCAATTTGATAAAGGATATCAAACCCTATCCTATGAGGAAAACCATGGCAGTTGCAGGAATATTACAATTTTCAGCCCATATTTGATTGACTTGCCATATGACCACTAAATATATGTAGGCATGTATGTTATCTATTACGTTTGTGGGCATGTGCGTGTATGAGGCCTTACATGCAACTAGTTGGACAAGAAGGTCATCATCCAACTAGTGCACAATTGCCAACGCGTAATCTATGAATGACAGTGAACCCGTCCAAAATGTTGGCCCCACTGTAAATGTCACCTACTGCAAAAACCAGGCCGATATACTCATCAGGCGGGCTATACATACTTTGGATCAAATTGGCAGTTGTCCAATATTTTCTATGGTGTAGCGTGCACAGTAAATGTACCAGCCTGAATTTTTCATCAGGTGTTCTTCATATTACTGCCAACCTTTTGGACGGGTTAGAAGTTGTACATTCACACATTCCCATTTATTACTAGTTGCAGGATAGCACTGTAAGTAACCCAATTAGAAGTTTGTGAGACCTCATATAACATTATATATCTATACTGCTACTAAAAGTCAGCATAAGTTTTAAGAATTCTCTGCTTTTCTAAATCATTAATTTTTTTCACGACTAACTTGACTAAAATGCTCCTCTAAATTTATGACAAATTACCCCTTCGGGCTCGTTTGGGAGCTTGTAAATGGAGGGAAATGGGAAATGGAATTGGAGGTAAATGAATTGAGAGTAAATGAAATGCATTTGAAATCCAAATATTCTTTTTGGATGGGAGTAAATGAGAGGAATTGAAATGCATTGGAATTTTTCAACATATTCATAGGAACATATGTGATACCCCAGATCATCTTTAATATCCCAAATTAGTGTACATGTGTGATATTTAACATAATGATTGTAATAAGCCCATAGAAATATTTACTTTCGCCAAAAATGAGGAAATTTCGAGACTCGGGGGGGCTACAAACGTAAGGATTACAAACAAGTAACTTGCCAACGTTTTTAAACCGTCCATTTAGATGACCAACCTTTGAACAATTTGAATCATTCCACTCGTGTGATTTTAGTGATGTAGCCGATAATTGGATTGTTTCGAAGTATCATCAACACGCCATGTGTTTGGTGAACATGTGCGTAGTGGCACCTTTGTTTACTCGCGCAAATCTCCAATGGAGCTCAAAGGCATTTCACCCGCATTTACTTCCAAATCCTCTCTCATAGGGAGGATTTCATTTATATGCCCATTTCATTTCATTTTCATGCATTTACTCCCATCCAAACACATCTCAAATGCCATTTACTCCCAAATCATCCCCCCTCCCCCACCAACACACACACACTCCCATCCAAACAGCCCCTTAGTGAGATGGCCATGCAAATTTATGAAAAAATCTACCCCTAAGCATCATCCCATTTATCTTTTTGCAAATTTCTTTGGGAATTACTAAAATGCCCTTCACCTAGTTTTCTCTAAAAACTTACAGAACCGAGCATTGTGCGGCCCATGTGGTACCTATATTAAATCCAACCCATCCAACAGGTGAACACTACCATGATGAAAAGATTACTCAAAAATCAGGCTGATCCTTTTGTAGCCACAGCATAGAAAACAATGTCCGCCAGCCAGAATTTTCTGAATTCATGCGAGGCCTCGTTTATGATTGGATCAGCCTGATATTTAGGCCATCCAATCGTCATGGTGGGATACACCTATTGGATGGGTTGGATTTCATATGCACACCACACAAGCCTCACAATAATTTACTCCACTTCTTATATTTCTTACAAGACAAAATACGCGGTAGGCATAGACCATAGTTCCTACTGTGTGATGGGATAAGAATCCTCCTAGTCTCCTGTTTAAGCAACAATCAGTAAAAGGATGGCCCCAACCCTTTAGCAAATAAGTCTTGTCAAACCAAACTTCCTATTTCAGAGTTAAACATATCACCTGTATCCACCTATCCTATTTTGGACATCTGCTAATTCCACACGCATGTGGGAGACATATACAGCAACACACGGGTGCACAAGTCTTAATATGAAACATGAAAGATCTGATCTTTCTTATCAAGTGTGCTACATTGTTTAGATCTTCTGACATGAAAATCAGGCCATTTCATACCTCAGTTGGGCCACATCATATAAAAGAAAAAAGAAAAGAAAGAATGTTTAGAATAAAAATTTATGGTTTCCAACCTAACGTGTTACATACTTGTACATGCACCAAGTTAGTTATGGGAAAAATAAAGTTTTTTTTTTTTTCTTGAGAGGTAACAGTAAATTTATTAAAAAGCGCCAAAGCAAAGGAATACAAACCCAAAAAAACTCAGAAACTCAAAACGGCCGTAACGGCCCGTATCGGTCCCGGATCGGACCGTAACAGTCCCGTAACAGTATTTTTCAGAAAATAAAAAAGGGCCGTATCGGCCGATACGGGGTCCGTAACGGCCGTCACGGCCCGTATCGTAACGGTAACGGTGGTGGCCGTTACGGCCACCGTTACCGTTATGGAACACCTTGGTTAAAGTATCATTTCCTGCTACCACTTGGCACATCTGCTACCCTTTATCAAAAGAAAGAATTCTTCAATTAATCCTAAATTTGGTCACGAGTGATCTCCATCTTCTCTCCCAAAGAGCTCTTGGAGGCCCCCTCTAGCATAGCTGCCATGTGGAACCTACCCATTACCTATCATTATTCCCTTCCTACAGTCCAAAATATGGTTAGACATCATCCCTCTCTTGTCAGATGGTCTATTACTGCCAGGTTTCTTGACTACAATAAGATTGGCCTCGTGTGGGGACGTTGAAGATCTAATTCATTGGGGGAGCTCTTCTTCCAAATGACTTCAACACCACCAAAGATGCCAGCATTCAAGCCATCTCCTTCAGCCTTCACAGCCCCCATGCCAATGCCATCCACAGCATTGCCTTGAAAGCTCAGCATAGAAAAAAAAAAAGACTTCTGCTCTTTGCAACCCTTGTTGGGCTAGTTGGCAGCTCCATCTCCATGTTAAGGTCTTGAAATCCATTCTCCGAGATTAACCAAGTTAGGATCTACAAGATCCCAACCCACCACAAGCAAAAGCTGGTCAAGCTAGGTCGCATCCCCTTCAAATCTTCCCTTCCCAATGCCATGTGCGAAGCAAAAATCCAACAGCTTTTGTAATTCTTAGGCCTGGATTTGGCTTCTTTTTTTGCTCTCCTCTTGATTCGTAGTTTTATAATTGGCTTAGGCCCTCTGACTGGTAATAATATCTAATCTTACCCTTCAAAAAAATGAGAATCATCTGATCCGGATGTGTTTTGCACCATGGCCTACCACTAGTGGTATGGAATAGACAGTTGTACATTCACATGCACGCATGCGCACGCACAAACATATATAAATATACATGCATGGTATCTTCTTTCATAGATTCCTAAATGAATGAAGACTTGTCACAACAAATAACGTAATGGCAACAAAAGAGCCCCTAAATAAACATAAAAATTTACATGTACAATGTTGCACAGACAATGATGTGGTATATCACCTGCTTACGATAATTACGGCCTCTGCTGTTCTTGTAGTACATCAGTAGCATACACTTGAAAACCATCGCAGCCTGCCGTACCATGGTATCTGGAAATTAAACCAATTTTGAGTGAGTGTTTGGAAGATACATTTCATCCTAAAGGTTTACTAAAACTATTCATGCATCATACAAAAGACAAGAGTTTCCAGTAACAAGTAATGATTCCAGAAATGTTTGGAGATAAAGGCATTGAACATCAACTACAATTATTTCAGTGCGTTATGAACCACAAATGAATCTGGTACTTGTTTATTTAAGAAAAATATGAAGTTAAGAACAAGATGTATTCCCCCATAAATGCTAATGAAGACTTGTGGGCATATTCAGTAAGATACATCCCATGAAGTCTCAGATTTCTTGTTTGCAAATTCAAAGAATTGTATATAACAGACACATAAAGCCTCCATGGGTACCATGAGCATTGTTTTTTTTTTTTTTTTTTTGGAGAGATGACTGAAATATTTATTGAAAAACCGCCAAAAAGGGAAAGAATACAAAGCTAAACGAAAAACCACGAAGGAAGATCAGCGCCAGCGGCTGATTTTAACATAGACAGCCCATTCCGAGACCACTGATCTGACCATATATATCATTTCCTCAACAAAAAGGTTCTTGTTATCAAAACATCGACTATTTCTAGCTCTCCAAATGAACCAAAAAATCCCCATCGCCACAAGCCTCCAAACTGCTTTCCGAGCTTTCATCGACATGCACCCGTGCCAGGCCCATAAGAGCTGATCGACTGAATTTGGCATTGCCCAAGAAACATGGAAAACACTGATAAAGTGGTCCCGAACCTTATGAGCGAAGGGGCAATCTATAAAAAAGATAGCCGATGGATTCCGCGTCCCTCATGCACATCAAACAGATGTTAGGAAAAATGAGAGCCATTGAAGATTATCCACGGTTAAAATTCTTTTCCTGCTGACAAGCCACACAAATGCCGCAAACCTTAAGAGGAGCACCATAGAACCACTGAAGGACGGGAAAAGAGCGGGATGTAGGCAGCATAAAAATAAACCTGTTGAAGGAGCGCATGAAGAATAGACCCGAGGAGTAAGCTTTCTAGATCAATGTATCATCTTCATGAGTCGAGGGCACATGAAGCTTCGAAAGATCAAGAAGATTAAGGAAATCTTCTAACTCGTTTCATCAAACGAGGAGCCCAAAACACAAACCCGCCTATAATTGAGAAACAGCGATCTACCGTAATGAAAAGATTGGGGGCTAGACGGGCCAATCCCGAGAATAAATCCTGTAAAGATCTATCCCTGCACCAAATATCAATCCAAAAACTAATACGATTTCCCTTTCCCAACGTGAGGTAGTCCATGGGGTAGTCCAACACGACACCCTATGCATATACACGGAAGCTTAAGAAGCAACTAGAATTATGGCTAAGTCCTAGAGGGAGGGTGATTAGGACCTTTTAAAAATCTTTTCGCCTACTTAATAGCTTTATTAATTTAAACTAAGTAAGCAAATAACACTTCGGCTTCCAAGCATAAGTGGGTCCAATCACAAGACTAGCATATGATTAAAACAATAAACAACCTAGTCTAAGCATGTATAGATTAATAAACGATTAAGCTAATCAAACACCTAATTAGACTATAGAGGATGGATCATATAAGCCAAAGTCTACTCAAGGAGTGAAAGTACATCTTGTGTGTGTGGATGTGCCTAGCATACATTCTAATTAAGCATTCATAATTAAATAATTAAACACAACGCATAATAAGAAATGTGCTCAAATATAAACACAACGATGTATAGTGGTTCGACTTCAGGTCTACTCCACTCTCGGTTCAAGTATTCAAACCCTTTGAGCACACCGGCATTCACTAGGGAGTTTAAATCAAGTTCCTCCCAACCTAGGTGTTTTAACTCAGATCCAACCAATCAGGGAGTTTACAGGTTCCACCCAACCTACACATTTACACCCGTGTTGGTGGCTCCCCTTTGGAGACTTGTTTAAGCCCTACAACCGAGTCAAGATCCTACAACCGAACCTCAATTTAGACTCCTCACTCCACTCATGAGTCAAGGTCCCACAACCGAACCTTAATGGTTTTAAGCTCTACAACCAAGCCAAGGTCCTACAACCGAACCTAACATTTACTCCTGCCGGAGGCTCCCCACTTGGAGACTAGATTCGACCCTACAACCGGGTCTAGGTCCTACAACTGAAACTATCGAGTTTGAAGACAAACTCTACACTCAACTCCCCACGGGAAGAGAGTGGATGGACTCTAACTAATGACAACTTTACTTGTCGGATTGGAGCCCCGTTGTAGCGTCGCTTCGGATTGCTTCTTCTCGCTCTCTTGTGCTTGAATCAGCTCCCCTTGTGCTCCCTCAATCGTTGATGCCGTTGCGTTGCCAATGCTCCAGCTCCAAGATCAGCCACCTTGCATATGATGCTCCGACGGAGATGCCCAAGGTACTAGGAAGGTAGGTTTGAGATCTCTACAACTAATGAGAATGAGTTATCTAGAAAGTCTCACCTACAATGATCTCATCATATGGTTTTGGATAGGAATATAACTATCAAGGTTAATCCAAACTCTAGAGATCAAAAGAGGGACAAGTACATCTTCAACATGAGTTTTGGAATGCTCTAATCTTGTGATGAATCACAAGGAAGATGTCTTGCTATGGTTAGGATATGCAATGGTAGTAGCTTTTATCTCCTCAAAATCCCTCACTATGGCCCAAAGAGCGTTCCTCCCGTATTTAAATAAATCTCCAACGGTCACAAAACGGGCAGAAAAACGGTCACTTCGATATATCGAAAAGGGGTTTCGATTGATCGGAGTGATCTTCGATATATCGAAATACCTATTCGATATATCGAAGAATTTGTCCAGAGAATCAGCAAGCTGCTGAACACAATTCCCGATATATCGAAAAAGATTTCGATATATTGAACACACTCATCTCGATATATCGAATGAGCAATTTAATTGATTGAAGAAATTGTCCAAAGAGTTTGTAAGTTTGCTGGAAATGCTTTGATATATCGAAATGGTCATTTCGATTAATCGAAGACCTATCGAACTGGTCTCCGATATATCGAAGTCCTATCAAAGTTGTTGTTTGGGCCTGATTGTTTACAGCAACTTCCACCTCTTTTATTAACCTAATTTATCATGTTTTTCTATATAATCTAAGGCTAATAAGGATGACTAATGGTATTCCTAATTGGTCCAAGTCATCTAAGAGGACTTGGGTGTTTTGGTTCACATGGTTAGGGCCACCAAGGCATCTCATTTGCCTGTTCTTCTTCCTTGATGATTCTTGTCCACTTGAATCTTCGATCTTCAGCTTGCCAAGGCTCAACCGACATTACAACACATGGACGCACATGATTGACAAATAAGGTGCATTAGTATGCCACAAAAAAGTGCACTAACAAAAAGATGGTCAGTGCCGCCGATCACCTTCCAAACATAAGAAGCATGGTATAAAGACGAAGATTTTACGCCCCATTCCACTTGTTTGAGAACCATATTTAGAAATGAGAAGCTCCATCCACATCTTACCTGCTTCAAATCATAATCTCCTTCCAAACAAAAGAAGCATGGTATAAAGACGATGATTTTATGCCCCATCCACCTGATTGAGAACCATATTTAGAAATGAGAAGCTCCATCCACATCCTACCTGCTTCAAATCAGAATCTCCAATGCCATTTACTGAGAAGGGTGGTGTTCATAAGATGTGGTCTTTTTATGCATGCTCCCTCATTGGTTGGCTTACAAACCTCATACCATTTAAGCTAGTTGAAATTTGACTTATCCCCAATCCATTTCCAAAAGAAATCCTTCCACATTTTGTCGAGTCTCTCCAGCACTGATTTAGACATTTAAAGAGGGACAACAAAATAAATGGGCATCTTGGAGAAGGGCAATTTGATGAGCGATAGACAACCTCCCAGAGATAGATGCCGATGTTTTCAAGACGACAACTTTCTATCGATTCTTACAATGACCTTGTCCCAAAGATGTTTTGCAGGTTTTCCTATACAAAGGAGCAGCCCAAGATAGGAGGGAAGGATGCGCTTTTGCAACCGAAGGCTAAAGCTAGGAGTTGAAGGTCATCATGGGATATATGAATTCCTAGCATTTCACTCTTTGAGACATTGACATTCAAGCCTGAAACTGCTTCAAAGCAAACCACAATTTTTCACAAATTGTCAATTGAAGCTAAATCCGCATCACAAAAAAGATTGTATCGTCCGCATACTGAAGATGGCTAACCCGCATACCCACCTCAACCACCTTGAAACCTTGAATTAACCCATTCTCCTCTGCCTTGTGAAGGATCTTACTAAGAGACTGGCCAATGATGACAAAGAGATAAGAAGATACAGGGTCTCCTTGCCTAATGCAGCGAGAGGACTTGAAAAATCCAAAGGGGGATCCATTGAGCAAAATAAAAAAGAATGGGGAGCGAACACAAGATTAGATTCTACCTCTCCATTTGGATCCGCAACCGATTCTATCGAGCATGAAGTCCAAGAATTTCCAATCTATATGGTCATAAGCCTTTTCGATATCTAATTTGCATACAATTCCGCCTTTTCCTTGCCTATGTCTGGAGTCGATGCATTCGTGAACAATAAGAATGGAGTCAAGAATCTGTCTACTTGCTACAAAGACTCCTTAATTTTCTAAAATAACCGAACCTAAGACTCTTTTGAAGCGAAAAGCGAGGACTTTGGCTAGGATTTTGTAAGGACTCCCATTTGGGCTAATTGGCCTAAAATCTTTCAGTCTCCACTCCTTCAACTTTTGGAATAAGAACCAGAAATGTAGCTCCAAGCTCTTTAGATAGGCGACCTCTGTCATAAAATTCATGCAAGAAATCCATTACATCGGATCTAACCACCGACCATACATGATTTGAAAGGAATGCGGCAGAAGAAGCTAGCGAAGGAAGGTGCAACTGGGGGGGAAGATTTTGGAAACGTCATCGGATAACCATCTCCAAAAAGGAAAAGGAGTTCTGAGCAGTCTCAAGGAAGGGGAACGTGAACCGGATCCGGAGGAACCGTGGATAATAGTCAGTAAGCAGAAGTCAGCAAGAGTTGTGAAGCCAGGTGAGCGAACAGGATTAACGGAGCTTCCTACCCTGTATGTGGAAGGCTACCCGCAGGTATGGGCTCCTATGAACTTTTCGAGAGTTTCCGAGAGAGTCAAGGTTGTCATGGAGGTTGTTTTGCCCAGGGATAGAGCAACAGCAACGTACAGAGGATTTGTGATCGTTCGAATGAGTTCGGAGGAGGAGCTTGCTTGTGCAGTGACGATGGTTCACAGGAGAAATTTTTGGGAAGAGAAGGCTTCTGGTGCAAAGAGCTAGATTCGGTCCGGACCAAAAAAAAAAAATAGGGAGGGGAAGTTTCGGATAGACAAAAAGGATAATAGAAAGTCTTCGACCCGTGAGGGCTGCCTGCCATCGTCGAAGGTGGCTAACTAATAAGGTTGAAGGATCCGCCTCTTTTCATGACGTACTCACAAGGACGACCAACTCCCATGAACCTGGAGACAGATTTCAAGGAAGACAGCGACCAGAGCAGGTTCCTCACCAAAACTGGGCATCGACAAAGGTCGTGGGGGGAGAACCGTTGGTTCTTTTACATCAAGATGCTATCGGTAAATTGTGGGAGTGGTTGCAATTCTCGATAGTAGCCCGAACGAAGGAAGGTGCATTGATCTCCCAAATCAAGGATTGGCTTGACAAATGTTGTAGATTACAGCCGGAGTTGTATACCTTAAAGCCGATTGGTCAAAACAAGGTCTGGATTCATCTCAACCCAAATATTACCAGGGATCTGATTTTGATGGTTAGAGCGATACACAGAGATGGCCCGATTGACCGCATTTTCATATGGGAAGAATACTCCATCTTCGAGCTGGAAGAAGCCTAGTTTCTGGTGTGGAGGTTCCGCTAGAATTTTGCTTCCGAGATTTCTTCTTGGCAGTGGAAGTTGTCTAGGGAACTCGTTGAAGTTGACCCATTGACGGAAGTTGGAGAGGACTGGGGGGTGGTGAGAATTAGAGTGCGGTGGAGGAATGTCGGCTCTGGTAGGAGACAAGAGACAGGAGAGTGGTAATGGCAATCCAAAAGGAGGGAGAAGCTTCCCCGAGATGGGGGGACTATTGGAGGATGAGGGAGACAGGAGGAGATGCGACATTGCAGGATCTCCATTGAGATGCAAATGAAGGTGCACGATTGAAAGACACTTGAGGAGCACAAAGTCTGGGGATGTCGACATAGCAGTAGGAGAGTGGTGGGCAGGCAGTAGGTGTGGAGAGACAAGTACTCTCGATCCGACATGTGTTAGTAGGGGTCCGCAGGAGTTGAAAGCCGAGTGTGCTCTCGCCCTACCACCGCACTTGGGTTCGGGTCCGACTTCGAGCCTGGCCCGAAGCAACAGCTCTTTGCTGATCGTGGGCCCAAATCAGCATGCATCACACTTTCACCCGCAGAGCACTGGACTTCTAAGAATGGATTCTTATTCGTTGGATCCCCACCTACTACCGATGCTTCAATGGGGTGATGGCATGCATTATGGCAAAAGTTTGATGGTCCGCAGGGAAAAGAAGATGGTGATCTATCGTAAACAACCTTACTAATGCGAACCTTCGCCAAAACCCACATCTCTGCTCGATTAATCCAGATCTCTCCACGTTGCTTCAGAATACCCCATGAATCTTCTTTCTGAACTTTGAGCACCAATTCTTCCTCTTCAACCAACACCTTGATAGAACTTGGGATGGATTTTCTCCGCTTCTTCCTAACGCACAGTCGTGCCACTCCAACCTCCCCTCTTGACTCGATCAACAGATCAATAGCTAAAGCCTCACCGACGCTCGATCTTAAGGCAAGGAAGATATCTCAAAACCAGAGCTCCATTGGAATTCCCCAAATTAAAATCCAAACGATTTCTTTGCCAAAGTGGGTGCATTATGTCCATCTTTGAGTTTGCCATAAGTGGGTGCATTATGTCCATCTTTTGAGGTTCAAAATAGAACCATCTAAGCATAGCATCCCTGCCATAAAAGCCTTCTGAAAGCTGATTTTGGATCTAAAGTTCATCCGCATTTCATTAACATCGATGGGTCTTGCCAAAAACTCTTGTTTCTAAAATATAGAGATCCTGCATCCAACCTTGTATTGGACCAAGAGTTGTGTTTTCCACCAGAAGAGACCATTGTAGAGAATGCAATGACTTGTCGATCACCTCCGGCCTTACATTGACAATCGGACAATCACCCCCGACTTCTGACCAAATCCATTTGACCTCATCAGCATGTTGTCCTTTAACAATATTTGATTCTTGTTTCTCGACCTCACCAATGATTCAATCCCCCACCAAGGCTGCTCAGATGAGGAACAAAGATTGCCTACCACCACATTTAAATAAGAACAGGGTCCGCCCTTCTATGATGCATTAACAATAACACTGCTATGAGGAGATTTGTGAGTTGCCAACTTCTTCTTTCTGCCATTGTATTGTTTGTCGATCAGCTTGGATCTACCCTCTCTATTCTTCACTTCAGGGCCAAACTGCACTCGTTGTACACGAAGTCCCCCCCCCCCCCGAAGCTCTCTCCGCACATCAAGTCGATCACCCTTTCCACCTCCTCTTCTGAGTTCGTCCTCACAAACGTAAATCTGCAGTTCCGGTTTGATTCCCTATCTCGAGGAATATGGACATCCATGATGATGTCGGCCTTTCTGAAAATTCTGGAGAAGTTGATCGAAAGCCACCCATTAGGAAATCCCGCCATGTATAGGGTTGGGTATTCCATAAACTCCTTGCTACTGTTTTTCCGTTGCGGAGCCACAGCTTTCCAATGTACTTGCCGCCACCTGGATTCCTGATGCATCCCATCGATCTCACCATTGGTTGCTATGATTACTGCAATCCCCTGTTGAGCTGAAACATTTTCTATTTTGGCTCTCTCTCTCTCTCTCTCTCTCTCTCTCTCTCTCTCTCAACATAGTTGTTAAAGTACATTGGTAATCTCCCTGTTAATGGCTTGTACGAGTATTGAGTGCATTTTTAACTTGGTATATGGGTCCAAATCAATAAACCACACAAATGGCCTAAGTCTAATGATCATGTTGATCAAGTATTCCTGATTAGATGCTTGGAAGAACAAGATTCAATTAGAGGCGGTGAAGGTGGGTACGGTGATGCCATCAACCACATCATTCCACCCAATTAAGTCTACCATTTTTTTTCCAAATTCAAGAGTGTTGAAGCCCATGAGGGTTGTGTTAGGACCCAAAAGATCACATCTTGTGGGACCTTGGCATTCTTTCCACCTATTTTTTTTTTTTTTTTAAGAATAATTTGTATGATTTTATTAAAAAAAAATGCAACAACAAAGGTCATAGCGAAACAAATACAACCAGAAATTACAAGCTAAGCAAACCCAAAATATTAGAATAAGTTACAACCTTTGACCCTAGCAACCCAATCTAATACCCATGGATGTGAATATCCGTATCGTATCGGCCGATACGGGTGTATCGTATCCGTATCGGCTCGATACGATACGCGATACGGCCCTATATCGGGCGTATCCGTAACGGTTGCACCGTATCGGGCCATATCGGGCCATATCGGGCGATACGGCCCATATCGGGTCCGATATTTTTTACCTGTATCGGTCAGACCGATACACTGCAGAAAAAAGTGGAAAAGGGGGCAGCGTACCAATCAATCGCAGAAAAAGAAAAAAAGAGTCTACAGAAAAAGAAAGAAAAAACAAGATTTGATGATTGTAGAGCCACGGGTCTACAGTATCTACCCCAACCAATCGACGGCCATAAAAGGGGCAGCGTCGTTGGCGATCATCACAGAAAAAACGAAAAGAAAAGAGAGAGAGAGAGAAGATTAGGGGATTTCAGTACCTGCTGGAGAAGATCGGAAGACGATCCGAAGACGTCGGTGGGCCACTCGATCGATCACCAGCAGCACGCGCCTGTAAGTGCAAAATTTCTCTGTTTTTCTTCAAATCGACGGAGATCTCAGCTCCAAATCTCCCAAAACTTTAGGGATTTGCCGTATGGGGGAGAGATTTGGAGAGATTCGAGGGATTCGGGGAGAGATTGGAGGGATTCGGGGTTCCGGACGGTCCGGACTTGAAAACCATTTCGCGATTTCGAAATGGGATTCAAATCCCTTATTTTAAGGAAAGCGGATTAGGTGAGACCCCGGGCGCACCAAAGACGGTGCGGCCCTTACCGTGGGGCCCAGCTTGATGTATGTATTATGTATCCACTCCGTCCATCCGTTTTTCCATATTATCTTAGGGTATTATCCCAAAAATGAATCAGAAAAAATTATCGGGTGGACCAAACCATAAGAAACAGTGGTGATTGACCATCCTACCACTAAAAACTTTTTAGGACGCACCTTCATGTTCTGTGGTGTTTATTTACCATCCAATCTGTTGATAAGGTCACATGATCCTGGATGAAGGTAAAAAACAAATATCAGCTTCATAGAAAACTTCTGTGCCCCATTAATTGTCAATCACCACTGCTTCCTATGTTATGGTCCACCTGATGATTGGATCTGCTTTATTTTTGGTATAATTCCCTAAAATTATCTGTAAAAGTGGATGGACGGTGTGGATACATAATAAATACATCAAGGTGGGCCCCACGGTAACCGACAGTAAGGGCCGCACCGTCTGGCGTGATGCCGCGGTCTGACGGTCTCACCTAATCCGCTCCCCCTTTTTAGAAAAGATTGCGTGCGGATTCTCCGCACGCTATTATCGTGCGGACTAAACTCAGTTGGGCCCACTTATGAATGTATTTGCTTCATCTATTCCGTCCATATGTTTTTCCAGCTCATTTTAGTGGTTGAGCCCAAAATTTAAGCATATTCAAATCTGAAGTGGACCATGCTACAGGAAACAGTGGGAATAATGATTTCCACCGTTGAAGTGGCCCTACAGTGATTTTTACTTGTCATCCAACCTGTTCATAAGATCACATGAATATGGATGACAGGAAAACACAAATATCAGCTTGATACAAAACTTCTGTGCCCTCCGAGACCTTTTCAATGGTAGACATTAAGTTCACACTTTTCTTATGGTGTGGTCCACTTTAGATTTTGATATGCTTCATTTTTTGGAACTATACTTAAAATTTTCTGTTAAGATGGATGGATGGAGTGGATAAAACATATAAATCACCGTGGGCCCCACAGTTTACTCCGCACGCTAGTGTGCGGTGTTACTCAGTACGCAATCCGCTTCCGGATTTCGTGCGAAAGCCGTGCGCAGGAATTTCCTGCACTGGAACCAAGGTGGACCCACAGTGATGTTTTTTGATAAATCCACACCGGCCATCCGTTTTGGGAGCTCATTTTAAGATATGAATACAAAAATGAACCGGATCCAAGACTCAAGTGGGCTGAAAACGTGAGATTTGAACGTCTACAGTTGAAATATTTGTGGAGCCACAGTAGTTTCGAATCAGGATAATATTTGTTTTTCCAGTTCATCCCAGTAGTAGTGACGTTATGAACGGTATGGATGTCATATAAACATCACTGTGGACCCACGGAGGTTTCAACGGTAGTAATTTACGTACCCACCCTTTCCTTTAGTGAGGCCCATTTGAGTCTTGGGCCCAATGTAAATGTATGTAGTTTATCTACACTGTCCATCAGCTTTTACAGGTCATTTAAGGGGTTGAAACCAAAATTGAAGCATATCCAAAACCCAGGTGGACCATACCACAAGAAACCGTGGGTATAATGAATTCCACTGTTGAAACATTTCTAGGGCCCTTGGTGATGTTTATACCCCCATTTTTTTCCCAAGCCATAAAATTATCTGTTACAATGGATGAACGGAGTGGATGAAATACATAAATCACAGTGGACCCCACAGAGTTTACGTACTCAATACCCAATCCATACTCAGTAGTCAGTACGCAATCCGCTTCTGCGTCCCGAGGCCGGCCCGAATTTGGTGTTACCCTGGGATCAACTTAGTGGGTATTACCCTAACCGTGTGGGGCCCATCTTGATGTATTTTTTATGTATTTATTTCGTCTATGTATTTCTTCATATCATTTTAGGATGTGATCCAAAACCCCAAGAAGATCCAAATCTCAGGTGGACCATAACACTAGAACAGTGATGAATAACCATTAAAAACGTTTTGTTGGCCACAAAAGTTTTGGATCAATTTGGAATTTATATTTTTCCTTCATCAATACCTTATTGACATTATTAATATCTTCGATTGCAAATAAACATTACTAAAACCTTACGTTGAGCTCTTTGGAATTTTTAATGGTTGGGCGCTCAATCACACTGTTTCCAGTGGTATGGTCCACTTAAGACTTAGATATGCATAATTTTTGGAACCTCATTTTAAAATGGGCTGTAGAAAAGCAGATGGACATTGGACCGTTGTATATTCATTATTTATCGTTATTCATGTGCAGCTGCTCACTTGTACACTCAATCAATTCAAACTTATTCATCGTCGCTAATTTTTTTGCAAATTAAAAAAATAATAATAAGAAGCCTAGTTTTTATTTTTGTGGCCCTCCAAATTAAAAAATAGATAAATTGACAGTACGTTTTTTTATGATGCAAACTTGCAAATATTTAATACATTTTTTTAATTGTTTGTGACTTTATGGCTTGTGCAGATTGTAGACTAGGCATTGTTGTATAATTGTATTTGTTGGAATGGCTGGAAATGAAAATGAAGATTGTAGGGTGGAAGTATGGAGTTAGGATAGGTGGGAGCAGACAGCAAATAATGTGCAAGTATTGTAGTAGGAGTGTGAGTGGGGGTGTAACCCGATTAAAACAACACTTGGCTCACCAGAAGGGTCAAGTTTCGGGGTGTCCAAGTGTCCCTCAGGCAGTAAGGGAGGAGATGAAGAAGAACTTAGAAGAAATTAAAGGTAAAAAGGCAATGAGGGAGAAAGAGAAGAAGGCTACGCTCGACCAATGTAGAGCAAAAGTGTTTGGAGATCCTACGTCGCTACCAGATGAGGACATCGAGTCAGAGGACGATTCAGACAGGGAGATGACAATTGCGATGAGGGAAAGTTTACGAGCTCACCGTGAGGAAGATGAGCGGCGTCGAATGTTTGAGAGGACGGGTTCAGTTCGTGATGTAGGTGGGGGGAGTGGTAGTGGTAGTGGGCATGATAGTAGAAGATTGTTTGGAGGTATTAAGGGTGGGTTACGTCATGCCTTTAGCCCGCGACAACAAGAGCCACACCCTTCTCAGGCTACCCCTGGCCCTTCCCCCCATATTCACAACCTTGATGATGAGAGGGAGCCACAAGCACCTCCTGGTGATGAAACAGTGTTTAGAAAGGCCAGTAGCAAGCAGAAAAAACTGAAACAAATATGGTCAAAGCAAATAGTGGAAAATCTTGGAAAAGCAGCTGCAAAGTTGTTTTTACACAATAGTATTCCTCCATATGTTGCTGATTGCCCATACTTTCAGGTGTTTGTGGATGCAGCAGCTGATGCGGGACCTGGGATTAAAGCGCCCAATTCCTATGACATAGATTCAAAGTATTCAAATCAAGTGTACCGAGAAGTATTGGCTTATGTACAATCATTTAGAAGCATATGGACAAGTAGAGGATGCACAATCATGTGTGATGGTTGGACTGGCCCAACCAGATTGAGCATGATAAACTTCATGGTATACTCACACTTGGGTTCGGTCTTTGTTAGAGCTATCGATTCATCTAATGAAGTGAAAAATGCCAATTATATATTCGGTCTGATGGATAGAATGGTAGAAGAAATTGGGGAAAGTAATGTAGTGCAGATTGTCACTGATAATGAGGCAGCATATAAACTAGCAGGAAAACATCTTATGCAAAAGAGGCCTCATCTATTTTGGTCACCTTGTGCAGCACACTGCATTGATCTCATCCTTAAAGATATTGGAAAGAAGCCTAATGTGTCGATACTAGTTGAAAAGGCAAGATTGATTACGACATATATTTACAATCACAACTGGATAATTGCTCTTATGAAAAAATTCACAGGTGGGCGAGAGTTGTTAAGGCCTGGGGCAACTAGATTCGCCACAAATTTCATAGCCATGGAAAGTCTGTACAATCATAGAGGGGCACTTAGCGAGATGATTGCGTCTCGACAATGGCTCAACTCGAAGTATGGACAAAAGACGAGTGGCACCCCTGTGGAGATGTGTGTGATTATAAGAGACAACAAGTATTGGAAAAAAGTGCAAGAAATTATGAAAGCAATGGAACCTTTGATTAAGGTTCTTCGACTGGTGGAAAGTGATGATAGGCCTACGATGGGCTTTCTTTATGAAGCAATGGATAGAGCGAAGTTGTCAATTCAACGTGATTGTAACCACTACAAGGAATATTGGAAGCTCATAGATAGGCGCTGGAATAGACAGCTTCATCATGATCTCCATGCGGCAGGTAAACATAAGTTACATATATTAATTAAATTTAGTTATTTATTTTCCTTCGATTCTTTATATAGTGTTGAAAATTTGATATGTTCTATTGTTCCCTCTTTTAATCAACTTGCAGGCTTCTTTTTAAATCCACAATTTCGATATGCAACTACATATGTCCAAGTTGATGAGGTTACTATCGGTCTGAAAAATGTGATAAAAAGATTGGAGCCAGACGTTAATAGACAGGTTGATGCTATTAACGAAGTAAGTTGACAATTATTTACATATGTAGATTGTATAGTGTAGAGTCTGAAACTTATGGTACTTATTATTAGCTACTATTTCATAGGTGGAGCTATATGAACTGGCGATGGGTAGCTTTGGAGATCCACTTGCACGAGCTGCAATACAAAGAACAAATCCAGGTAAGTGTTATTAAGTATTTCAATTATAAAATATAAAGTTTTACAAATTTAATAAGCTGTATAAGTATAATTGATATGTGATATATTTATTTTGTTATATATGCAGCTCAATGGTGGGTCAATTATGGGGAAAGTGCGCCTACGCTACGGAATATTGCAATCAAAATCTTGAGTCAATGTACATCTTCTGCTAGTTGTGAAAGAAATTGGAGCACTTTCGCCCGCATCCACACTAAACAGCGAAATCGATTAAAGGAGATAAAGGTGCAAAGAAATGTGTTTATCCACTATAATGTGAGGCTGCGTTTGAAAAACATGAAGAAAGCAAGAGGGCAAGCCGACAATCAAGCGCAATATTTTCCAATAAATTTGGATTATATTTTTGCTGAAGACGACCCTCTTCTTCCATGGCTTGAACAACGGGAGAAAGGCAAAGAAGCAGCTGAAAGTGAGGAACTTGAATACCCAGAACTCGTTGCAGAAACCGCTCAAAGTCATCCTACAGACCTGATTATTGAAGAAGTAGATGAAGGTGAACGTAGTCATAGTAGCAGTGTGACTCATACTGATAGCCATAGCAGCAGTGACAGTGATGGTGGTGGTGGTGGTGGTGGTGGTGGTCGTCGTGGTGCACCTGCTGCTTCTGCTCGTGTTGCTCAACACACCATACAACCGTCTACAGATCGTGCGGCTGATGAGCATCGACGTGGTAGTACACGAGGTCGAACTTATGAGTCTACTGAGTCACGATACAACCAACCAGAGGGGCATCATGGAGAGGCTGGCACTAGTGGCACTCATGGAGGACCGGGACATCAGAAGGCCTATGGACATTATAGATATGGTTACAGTCCTCACGGATACACAGAGCCTGTTCCGCCACTTTCATGTTGGAGTAGTCCACCTGATCCAAATCCAAGCTATTCATCATCAGTATCACAATCTCAGGAGTATGAGCAGCAGCAGCAATATGCCTATTCATCTGGTGCTAGTGAATATCCTAGTCAAGATCAGTCTTCCTCAGGTTTTGTTGACATACTCTTTCCATCTGGCTCTGGTTATTATGGATATGATGCAACACATGTTGCACAGCCACAGGCACAGTCGGAGGATGACGAGGACGTGGAGGTCGACCAACCATAAGCAGCTAGATTTTCATTTTGGTGGTGACTGGTGAGGTGATTGCCTTCATAAGTTTTTATTAAAATTTAAGAGTAATGTTATTTTAAATGTTTAAATTATTCACATTTACGGAAATTAGTAAGTACTAAGTACTAAGTATTTCAAGTTTTCTACACTTATATTGTTATAGACTAGTGAGTACTGAGTAGTGATACTTCTTGGACATATTAGACAGACTATTAACAATATATTATATCAATTTATAACATATATCAACAATTTATATAAAGAAAAAATCAACACCAGAACTTACAGAAGCTCAACCCGTCAGGACAGCATTCTTACCAAAGAATGGTCCGATACGCCATTGAATACATGGTCAAAATACAAAAAAAAAATGATAGATTCGTGAGTATCTCATTTTATCCTATTTTTCTGATACTTTCATATTTTTTTGCTTTAAAAATAAAATTTGACCGATATGGTCCGATACAGGCCGATACAGGGCCCGATTCCGATACGCGACACCGTATCGTATCATTTTTCCGCAAGGCCGATACGCCGACCGATACCGACATTCAGAACCATGCTAATACCTCTTTCGGCCTTCCACACCACGAAATCCGTTGATCCTACCTTAGAAAGCAAAACCTCTCTCACCCAAAATATTCCATAAGACCGCAAGCATGACCAAGTGCCAAATAACTATCTCTTTCTTTAGAAGCAAACCCCCATGCCCGATTTGAATAGAATACTGACCGGTGAAGGCATCACCCAGCTGACCTCAAAGATGGCTAGAAATGCGCTCCAAACAGCCCGACCAAAAGGACATTGAAGAAAAAGATGATCAATTGATTCCGCATCTTCCTTGCATAATAGGCATATATTAGGAAGAAATAAATAAAAACATCGATAAAAACAAGGGAAAAAGGGTTGAGAAGGTTTTGAGTGCACCCTTAGTAGAGTATCCCCCGGGCTCTTCTCTATAAGAAATTTGACACAATTCAAAAGTCACCTTGGTTGATGGTGGATGGATGTGGTAGGCGCTAGGAGAAGTAGGGTGTTAGGTATGTACAAGGAATGGGATCATGGAATGCTAGAGTTCAAACGAAGCAAAGCTCTAGAAAATGCTTACAAGCGTTAGAGAGCTAACATCTGTGGGTAGGTGCATGCATGGGAATAGAATGGGTGTCATCCAATGTAATAGCTAGGCTTCCTCCACAGAGGGTTCTCATGGACATTAGGCAATGGGAATTGGGTAGAAGAAATTAGGCAACAATACACCACAAGAACCAAATTGAGAGAGCAAGGGGTCCGCTCTCATTCCATTTACATGCCAAAAGGGTTTACTTGAAGGATGAATACAAGTCCATTCAAGGGTAACTTCTATGGCCTTCTCACAGTCTTCCTTAGCAGTTGTGGCATGTTGAAAGACTTGGATTGTTTGGTTCCAAATCCCCCTGAAGATTTAGCTTGGATTTTAGCTTTAGACACAAAGGTCAAAAATCAATTTGGACTAGAACAATTCATCCTCTTCTATGTAAGACATGCTTTTAGCATAAAATATGAGGCCATTATACTCGAATCCTCCCAAAAAGAAACAAAAAGAAAAAGAACCAACCCAGATACTAGGGCATTTCACTAACACTTTACACATGATATGGTTTTAAATTATGATGATACCCGGTCCTTCAAAAAGCTGGAGAACCTGAGTGGGATTTTTGGGATTAGGCCTGGAAATGGATAGCCTTGGGCCTGGGTTTTGAACTGGTCGGACCAGGTTTACCAGGCCAGGCCTATTCAAATTATTAATTTTGCCCAGCTCCGGGCCTAACTGAATCCTCAATAAGGTAGGATTAGGGAGCCCCCCCATCCTAGGACTTGAAATCCAGCTTGTCGGGATTTTGAACTCCAGATCTGTCAGTTATTTAGAATTTGTATTGGAATGTTAGGAAAGTGGATTTCCCATCCGTTCTTATACAGTCTTGAACTCCAATTGGGAATCTCTCTAAAAATTGTGACAATTGGGAAAGACATTTAACTTGTGATATTGTTAGCCAAGCACTAATATGATTATACTTGCAAGAGGAGACCAATCATTGCCGTACTTTTTCATTAGCAACTTGATTTAATCGAAAATAGAAGGGGCCATTAGTGAAAAAAGAAGACAAGACCAATCCTTGTCGTACTTCTTCTATCCTGAAATTTGGAGTCTGAGGATCCACCAAACATGATTGAAGCCAGAATCAACACCCGCACCGTTACTCGAGAACAAAGGTTTTAAACACTGGATCTATTATTAATCTAGAATCTATGGTAAATCATATCAATTGGGTTATAAATCCAACTTCTGATATCATTAGGGAAACATTTTAGCATGATTATATTTATGAGTTGTCACCAGTCCTGGTCATATCAATATCCTGAGAAACTCGATCTACAGGATCCACAGTACAGGATCCATGACATTCTAAGCCAACAAAATCCAATGCCTTTCAACCTCAGTGTCCATGGCAGGTCAATTGTTAAAGGATCAGGTTTATGTCTGTGGCAGGTCGGTTGTTAAAGCCAACATTTGACAATTTTTCCAAATCCTCATCAACCATTTAATTCATGTGCTTCTCACAGCCGATAAAGTGGATGAACACAATAACACCAACATACCAAAATCTACAGGCTTGCTGACTGCAAACAACACTTTAAAACTAACCATATGTTTCACCATGTGGGCATCTGTCTATGCAAGCACATAAAAAGCAATTTATATGCCCAACCAAGAATATCAATTATAGAAACAAGGCATTGCAGAGCGTACAGAAAGGTTGTCATCATCAGATTGAACCTCAGTTGACAACAAAACTGATAGTCACAGGGGTTACTTCACAGTTGCTATGTGGTCAAACACTGAAAATCTGTACATGTAGATGCTACATCTGTAAATCATGAAGGTAGCCAATCATCATACTTTTGCTAAGCAATACTGAGAATCAGACGACTCCAAAAAGCTGGGAGATAGCTTTGATGATGATTTTATTTATTTTTTCTTTTTGAACATTGATAATATTATTCTTAAAAAGCCAAAGCCGAAACTTTACAAAAGACTTTGATGATGATGATCTAAAACAGTACGTAATATATGGTATCCATGGATATATGGTATTCCTAGCATAGAATATAAAAAGGAAGCACTTCTGAAACAGCATGGCCTGTCAGAGAATAATGAATGGAAGGTGCTAGAGAATTTTTGGGGGGCAAAGAGGAGAGAAGTTCTTAAAAAGGTGAAACTATAAGCAAAGAACGGAAATCTGCCATTGCAGTCAGTTTACAAGAGGGCTACTGGAAATCTACGATTGCAGTCAGATTACAGGAGAGCTACTGGAAAACTGCCAATACAATCAGTTTATGGACAACCTTTTTGCCACCTCCATAATTTTGAGTAGATTTAGGGAGATTCCTGGAAGAGGAAGGAGCAGGGCATAACTCCCCCCTCCCCTAAAATGACACGGGAAGATACTCAAAAGCCGGACAAAGAAGAGAGCATCAGGAACAGAATAGTTGGGCAGAGAAATTGGACACACATATCCAAGTAGTGGAGAATTGGGAGTTAGTAAAGAGCGCATTGGATAGGAGGTGCGTGCCATTGCTGACAAATATCCAGAGGACAAGGACAAGGTTGAGTGTGAATGGGAGGCGCTTGCTTGTGCGGAAAGCTATTTCTAAATGTGAAGACGGCTCTAAAGTAATTGGCGAGGTTAAGTTCAAAATGACAAAAGATTTTGAATCTGCGAAGATTTTTTTTTTTTTTTTTTTTTTTTTTTTTTTAGAATCAACAAAATTTTATTCAAAAGGGCTCGAGAACAAGCAAAGAAAACAACACCCAAAAAGAAACAAATCACGCCCAACACTCTAGCAAAGAGGAAATTTTTCTAATGATCTCCTTGGAACTAGTTGATGATTTCTGAAACAACATCAATTCCTCGCTCCCCAAATAGCCTAGAACACCGACATAATGAGGAGCCTCCATCTAGTTTTGTCGGTCTTCCCCACACATCCTCCCTGCCAAGCCCATAAAAGCTCTTCTACTGACCTTGGCATCACGCAACACATGTGGTCCAACGTCTGGAAATGACTCCACACCTTCCTAGCGAACTGAAAATGGATAAACAGATGGTCGATGATCTCTTCATATGCCATACACATGAGGCAGATATTGGGGAGGATCATCTCTCTTCTCTGAAAATTATCAAAGTCAGGATTCTCTTGCGACAAACTAAACAGTCAAAAACCAACACCCGAGGATGTGCCCCATAAAACCAGTGATGGGAAGGATGCAAGGGGGACTGTTGTCCTAGGTTAGAGACTATGCCAAACAAAGACTTGATTGAGGAGATTCTGGTAGTTGTACCGGCCCACACCATGGAATCTTCCTCTTGCAACTCCACCTTAGCATGCCTTGGGGACCTCAAGCAAACCGGCAAACTCCTCGATCTCTGTGTCCAAAAGATTCCTACGACATGGAGGCGCCCATAAAACCGAGTCCCCCAAGGTCGAAAAACAATCCACAACGGAGACGAAGCGATCGGGGGCCAATCCAGCAATTCTCGGGAACAAAGTTTGCAAAGCTTGATTACCGCACCAAGTATCTATCCAAAAACGCGTCCGAAGATCATTGCCCACCGAGAAGGAAATGCCCCTACAAACCAAGTGTTTTGTTGTCGCCACCGCTTTCCATACCACGGAAGCCTGGTACAATGACGAAGATTTCACAAACCAGCCCCCATCCTGCGTGCCATACTTGTTCGCCACCACTTCCCTCCACGACTTTCCTTCCTCCGCCCCAAACCTCCAAACCCATTTCCCCAAAAAAGCGATATTCATCTCCCCCAAAGGCTTAATTCCTGCCCCACCCTCTTTTATCGGCCTGCACACCTCCCACTTTAGCAAATGAAACTTCTTACCCTCATTGGAACCCTTCCAAAAGAAACCGTGTCTTAGTCTTTCTAGCCTTGAAAGCACTGTTTTCGGGCACCGATAAAGCGATAGAAACGATAGAAAGTAAATGGACATGTTTGAGAACGCCATCTTGATGAATGATGATGGTTAGCCAACCACCCCTTGACATATGACGGCATTTCCAACTAGCAAGCTTCCTATCTATTCTTCCAATCACATTATCCCAAAGGTGGATAGCCGGCTTCCCTATGCACAAAGGCAGCCAGAGGTAGGTGGTAGGAAACAAACCAATCTTGCAGCTGAAAATCTCCACGAAATTCTGAAGCTCTTCCTCCCTCACATGGATGCCCAGAAGTTCCGATTTTGCCACATTGACCTTCAAGCCCGAGACTACCTCAAAACAAACTGTGAGCATGGATATATTGTCGACAACTCGTCTCTGCCTCACAAAATAGCGGTGTATCTATGAAGATCTATTAGAATATGAGACTGATTGATTGTGAATTCCCCATATTATATTCTCTCCACCAAAAACAATGTTAAAGGATTGATTTTAGGTTTTTATGACGAACAGTCTTGTGGAGCTTTTAGGAAAAAAATATGAGACAATTTTTTTTTAAGGATGAAAGTATAGGACTATGAAATTCAGATTTTGGAAAACCTCCTCGAAGTGTTAGATGATGCATCCCCCTTCAGCAAGTACGAAAACTGTAGGGTGACAAAAAGTAATGACTAATGAGATCCTTATTCTTGACCATCTTCAAATAGATTTGGAGAAAATAAAAAGGAAAAGAAGACTGTAAAGCTTCATTAGAAAGAGAAGACTACAAGACTTAATTAAAAGAGACAGATGTTGAGTCATCCTCCCCCAACTAGACAGGCTATCATCCCCTAACCGGATAATCTCAGCAATACAGTAAACCAACGAAGAGGTTAAGAACCAAAACCCACTAAAGAACCCTGCCCTTGCCACTTCCAATGACTCGGATCTATTGTTTGAAGTTCTGTTATTCCATTCTTTCCAAATAGATCACAACCCTGCCAAAAGAACAAACCTCCACAACCGGTTTCTCTTGCCACCACAGCCCTGGGCCCAAGCTTGGAAGAACGTGAACATCCTTGGCATCACCACAAATCCAGAAAACCAAGCTAACACCCACATCCAAATGCCAGAAGCAAAGAGACAATGGATAAACGAATGATCTACTATCTGCATTCCTCAAACACATGTAGCACCCGTTAATGACTAGCATCTTCAAATCACTTAAATGATCAATAGTGAGAACCTTGTCTTTACTGACCAACCATCCGAAAGCCAGAACTTTGGCGGCGATGGCATGACCAAATTCTTGTTGTTAGAGCCTCAATATTGGCCCCTACATCCTGATCACTGAGAACTAAAATAGCTTGATTCAACCGAAACATCCAAACCTATTGAATTTCCTCATCAACTATCCATGTCTAATGGAGATAGACTAGAAATCTATCATCTACATCAATTTCTGCATCTCTTGAACTTCTCTGGAAACTAGGCACCCAAAAAAAAAAAATGTAAACCAAGAGCAATTTCCAACTCAAATAACACCCCTTTGGAGAAAGAGCTTTCCTCCCTAACATTTGCCCTCCAAATTCTCAAGGAATGCCAAAAAAAAAAGAGCTGGATCTGCCTTGTCAGCAATCACTTACAGAGAAGTATCTATGGAGGTGCATCCCTTCACCATCAATAGATGTGTTAGCTATGGATGGTTTTTCTTGACAGACTACATCTATTGGGAACCATTTTTCATTGCCCTAATGGATAGTTGAACTCTTTAGTTTTTTTTCTTTAATTATGTCTCATTAATGAAAGGAAAAAAAAATTACAAGAGGACCCACCGTAAAAAGAAGAATGCTAAGGCAATTTCCGCAAGAGATTGAGGTAAATCGTGACACATATGCCAACATGGCTCACATTTATGAGATTCGATCCAATCAGACAAGGCTGACTATGAACGTACATTGACCATAAATCAGGTCCACTCATAAGGGGGGAGACACTCATAAGAGGAAAGTGAAAAATTAGAAAACCACCAACAGTCTATATTCAAAATACACATCTAGCCACCTGATGAGCGGAGCAGCATGCGTTTTGGGGCAGGGCATGTCCACATAGACTATTACATGACCTGGATCTAGTACAAATAAAATTGGCACATGTACAATTCATGTTTTCAATCACTCCTCATGAGAGTCACTTTGGAATTATTCGCCATACAGAACCTATTGCCAAAACATCCTCTCTTAGCAGTCTTCCAGTGCAGTTTAGCACAAGCAAAGACTCATTAGTCACAACTCACAAATCTATTTGCAGGTCTCCTGACACTCATAATAAATGGTTTAAAAAAGATGTGGTTACATGGAATGAGAATGATATTGTATACAAACAGTTCACAATTGCAAGGAAACCCCGTATGGGAATCTAGACATTCCAAGTTGGAATGTTCACCAAGTAATATGCAACTTCAATATTCCGTTGCCAAATACAAGCCCATACATAACGTTCTTCAGAAAATTAGGGGTCAAATAGATAGGGATCAGATAGATACCGTTCACCATGATGATGAATATAGCATGCCAGAATGGTGGTATTGCTCTTGGTGGAAGCATGACCAGGGGATATAAAAGATCATCATTTCTGTACCACCAGTAAACTCCAACCACGTGAAGCATGAAAACTATTGTGATTCCAACCAGAACAGAGATTTTTCTCTCACCCTACAGAGACCAAGAATCATCTATTATGTCAAGAAAATTGGAAAAGAATGACAGTATATTTCACCCACCACTTTGGTGCTTGAATATTTCACCAATAGAAGTGCATGGGAATAACCTTCAAAAACCAATAACAGAAAAGAACGTATGCCAAAGCATCTAATAGAAACATTAACATGACAGAGTTGAGTCACCAAAATGCTGAGGCCAATCTATATGCCTTGAAGCAATTACAAGAAAACTAGAAAAGGCCATTCAAATCCTTTCAAGTGAAACAAGAACTATTAAAAACTACAGAATTATTAGGCTGGTGTCCAATTGGGCGGTGTACATTAAGACGTCTCGGTTTCCTTGCCTTTTTCAGCTTTTTGCATTGTGGGGCGTGTATTCCTTTGCTTCGGCGTTTTTTCAATAAATTTATTGTTACGTCTCCAAAAAAAAAAAAACCTACAAGAAGATGTCCAATATATCAAACCAAGAAAAGTTTAAATGGCCAAAAATTTAATAGCAACAGAAGAAACCTTTGGTTGATGACCACCTATAATCCATCAAAACAATTTAATATTAAAAAAATAATATAATCCATTGCAACAATTTAATATAAAAAAATAATCCATCACAACAAGAAATTACATAGGATTCTGGAAACATGCAAAGGAAGAAAAGCAACCCCAAAACAAAGTCAGTTTTCTACTTAAAAATCTTCAGGGCCCATTAAAACTGCAGAAACAAATGCATTGTCCTTCAACCAACAGCTTAGGCCCCCTTATTAAGCAAATCTTCATTCTACGGTAATTGATCAAAACCAATCATGTAGTCCAGATGCCTTTGTTTTTTATCGGCTATAGAAAATTTTATTGCATCAAGGGCCCAAAGGCCAAAGCATTGCAGAAACAACATTAAACAAAAGCTCCGATCAACTGAGGGAAACACCCATAGTCCATAGGAGAGGAAAGAAAAGAAAACTGAGAACCCTCCAACCAAGAGCAAACAAGACATTTACTCAAGAGATACCAGCCGAGGTCAACACCTGTTCATTTAAAAGTGTGATTGTTCCTTTCCAAAGAGACCATAAGACAGCCATGAAACAAAGATCCCAGAAAATTTTGCATTTCCGCACAAGATGACAGAACCTCCAGGCCTCTACAAGCTGGTGGATGGACTGCAGCATCTCACCCATGCTAGCTCAAACTGCTGAGAACAACATCCCCATATTGCGGTTCCAAACGAGCAATGGATGAAGAGATGGTTGCATTCCTCTGCATTCCTAAGGCACAAACAGTACCCATTAACCAAGATCAAGTTCCTCTGATGAAGGGGATTAATGGTGAGGATGCAGTCCTGACCCGCCAACCAGGCAAAGGCTTGGGAGACTTTCAATTTCCATATCCACCCCATGGGGGCCTCGGGCCCATCCTCATTTGCCAAGCTACATAAGAAGGATTTAACTGAAAACTACCAGTGAGGAGTCCAGCAGATGACATTGTCCTTCAAAATATCTATTCTCACGTGAGATAGGGACCGGGGTAGTGATGCAGGGGCATGCGATGATCTAACCCTAGATGCATGTATATCAAGTTGGAAGATATTCAAATAATAAAATTACGAAACTAACTACTTTCAATCAGAGGAAACTAACAAATCTCAACACGAAGATGAAATCCGTCCGTCCGGATCATGCCCCTTTGCATAAAACCATGTAAAATCGTAAAACAGGGAGGATCTAGGGATATGAGGATATCCCAGATCTAGCATAGACCAGTCCACAGTCAAGTTTGGATCCGGTTATCGTGGCTAGGCATCACTCTTTTCGATCGTACCAAAAAAGGGGGGGGGGGGGGGGGGGGGGGGTTTCAGAAAAGGACGAGGGGTGTCGAAAAACAATGGGTTATCATGAAGTACGAATTAGGAATCAAAAGAAGCTTACCTTTCCTCGCACCTTGAAGAAAGAGAGAAGAGAAAACGGAAACTCCGGGGTGGAATCCTCAACACCCGAGGGCCAATCCTGAAACCCTAATCTCTCAACAAAGAGGAAGAAACTCACGAATTTTCTATTCATTCAATAATTTCGAAATAGGGTTCTCACAGTATATATAAGCTACGAAAATAAAAAAAGTGCACTAAAGTGCCTGAAAACCAAAGAAATAACATAAAAACGTCTAAAGTAAATAACGACACTAAAGCGCCTAGAAATAAGGAAATAAATAGAAAAGCGCCTAAATGTAAATCCGCTCCATGGTCCAGCGGTCATGATGCTCCTGCGCGATCCTGCATCTCGCGTACTCGTAACGCGTCAGAAAATGGGCCCAATGGGCCCGGCGTCCATCCACATCAACTTGTCTGCTCCAACACTCGATCTGCGACGTCGCCTCCTCTGGTACACTCTAAAGGGTGCACCACTGATGTCCGCATCAGGTAGTCTCATGAAATCTTCCTCCGCTTCTGTTAGATTTCTTCTAAAGACGGTTCCAAGAAACCTAAACACCCGCTATCTCTGCATAATTGCCAACCTTGGCCTGCTTGTTAGTAGCAACACCAAATAGACGACAGAAAAGAGTGTTTCAGAGGGGAGTCCCCTATCCATCAATCTCCCCAAATCCTGGCCACCAGGCCATCACCAACATCGAAGGCCATACCTTGGAGCACTTTCGCTTCTACTGCCAAGAAGCGTTTCCAACAACCTAGAACATCCATAACGAGCTGACATAGGGATACCTCTACCATCCTCACAGCAGCCATATTTTCCCAACACCACTCTCGTCCAAGCTAGCAGCTCTGCGGAGAAGCGCTACACCCACTTGCCAAGAAAAGCTATGTTTATCAACTTCATGGAACGGATGCTAGCCTCTCCCTTTTTTCTTTTTTCTTTTTTGAAACAAATGCTAGCCCCTCCCTTTGATGTAGGTGTGCACAACTCCTTCCACATGAGGAGATAAATTTATATTTCAATTCCAACCTCACCACAAAAATCCCTTTGAATTTTCTCAATTCTAGTCACCACGCTTGCAGGACAGCAGAAGAGGGACATGAAGTACATCAGCATAGAAGCCAACACTGCCTTAATAACCATAATGCTGCCACCCAAGGATAGAAATCGCCACTTCCACAAACCCAGCCTCCTCTCTAATCTAATAATCGCCAAGTCCAAAAGAGACTTAGGTGGCATTCCCACACATAGGGACAGCCCAATATAAGGGAAAGAACTCAGCTTACATGCCAGAATAGCTGCAAGCACAAGAATACTAGGCTCGTCCAAGTTTATGCCAATCAATTCACTCTTAGAGAGATTCAACTTGAGACACACCCCCAAAACATCTTAGGATGCATCGTAGATGAGGCAATACTCACTTTTAACTTCATAAATATCAGTGTCATCAGCAAACGAAGGATGCAAGATTATCATGCCATTTTTGTCAACTTTGAATCCTTCTAAAAGACCCCTCCTCTCTAGCTTTTCCAGGATTTTGCTTAATGCTTGCACAATTATGATGAAAAGTAAGGGGGATAGAAGATCACCCTGCCGAATGCCCTAGGTACCCACAAACTAACCTTTCAAGGAGCCATTCACCAAGACAGAATATTTAGCAAACTCGACATATTCTTGTATCCTACCCCCTCCATCTAACACCAAAACCCATTCTATGCAACATGTAATCAAGGAACTCCCAATCCATAGTGTCATAAGCCTTTTCTAGATCAACTTTGCATATCACACCCCCAACTTCAATATTTCGCCCTCCAATCAACACGATCATGGGCAATAAGAGCACTGTCAAGGATGTGCCTGGCCCTTCAGAAAGGCTCCCTAGGAGAAGGACATAACAGGTTACAGCACTTGCTTTAACTTTGACGCAAGCACTTTGGCAAAGATCTTATATGCAAAGGCTATCAAACTGACAAGCCGGAAATTCAATAAGGTCATAGCTTCCTCCTCCTCGGGGATGAGAGAGATGGATGAAGCGGCTGCATCCTTCTCCAATTTGCCACTGCCATAGAACACCTTGAAGAAGCTCATCATAGCATCCTTCAAAATGAGATCATTACATAGAGGCAGTGTTAATCGTACACCCATACGATACAATATGAATAGTATGATTCATATCGTATCGTATGGGTGTACGAAATGAATCGTACACCCAAATCACAAATCTTCAATAATCGTACGATTATCGTATGAATCGTATCAAATCGCACAATAATCATATCAAATTCGTAAGATAATTTTGGAATTCGTAAATGGGCCCAAAAAATACTTAAAAAATTAATTTATTATTATTTTGTATTCAATTTTTCCTCACCTGTATTCCCACCTACACTGCACACCTACGATGTATACCTCATTTACATAAAAACATTTTTCCATTTACTTTAAGTTATTTATGTAAATAAGGAAGTAGCCCCCATTTGGATTCAATAAAAAATACTAAAAAATCAAATTCCCAATAATAAATATTTCAATTTTCCATTCCAAGTACAAATCGTGAATTTTTTACATTCCGTGAAAAGTTCATCTTTTGAACGTTGGGGTTTTCTTTAATTCTAAATCATTCATAAATTCTAATATATCAAAATTAGGCTAAAACACCAAAAACCGGTAAAATATTCATGATAGTTATGTCGATTTATGAGTGGATTGATAATTCAGGGTTTTACTTACTCTACAGACATAGTGATATGATCCTATCATCTTTTTAATGCGTATTTATGCAAATAGGTCTGTGATTTGATAGCTCTCTACCATTAAAAATATCCTATTTTTTTCTTTTGGAGATTTTGATATTCAAAAACCCAAAATAAAGAAATCAAGATATCTTTTGATTCACAATGGAATCGAATGTCATTTTTTCTAACATGATTCTACACTCAAGAAAGGTACAAAACAAAAATTTTAAGGACTCTTTGCAAATCTTTTTTAGGGTTGCTTTTTAAATGATTACAACACAATAATACATTTATACATAGATATATCATACATCATACATTATAATTTATACATACAATTGATACTACATTAATGTCATGGTTAAATTGTGTTTTTAGCATATTCATGAGAAAATGGATGATTGATATGTCTTTTAATTATTCTTATCTATGTATAATTGCTTTGTATTTTTTATGATATTTTTATGAAAATCTGAAAAAAAAATCTTACAATTTACGATTTGACAATATTGCATAGAGGGTGTATTAACTTTAGAAAATAGACTAGGATTTGCTTTGTTCTTTGAAACACACTGCCATAGCTTCCTCCTTGCCAAAAAAAAAGTGTAGGAGGTAGGCATTCCAAAAAAAATTAAGTGTGAGTTTTGTTTTCTTAAGTATTGTAAGAAGTTCGATGTGAATAAAGCATTTCTCCCCCTTTACTCAAATATTCTTATGGATGTACTTGTCCATTTCTTTGTGATCCGGGGGGCCGAGATCTCATTGACTCAATAACCAGGTTGCATTAGACATGTAACTCAAGATTTCCCTGTCCTCTTCCATCGCTATGTGAAAGATTTTGGGGAGCCTCTCTTTTAGAAACATGTTCCCACACCATCTGTTTAACCAGAACCTCACCCGATCTCCATTCCCAGGCTTGAAAGTGATCTCTTCTAAAACTACATGCCACTGCTTTCCACCTAATCATAATCATTTCATATTCACATTTGGTCCACTTGATCTAACCATCCAGTATATACATGTGGGTCACATATTGATGCCATTAATTCATATACATCGATTTGGTAAAGCATCATAAAGATACCTTGATTCATAACATTCCATCATTTCATTTGTATTCATGCATCATACATGTACAAATTTCACGCATGTGTGCAACACCCAGTCTGCTCATTATTTCGATTGCACAGTTTACAACTTTTAGTAAACATTCGAATTTGATCATGTAAAAGGGTGGGCCATCCTTGTTCTTTCCATTTGGACACTTCTTAAAAAGCAAATAACCACCTATGATTTTTATTTTATTAGTCAACTGACACAAATATTACAAGTTTAGGGAATCACATGCACGACAACAAAGTGTTATACAAACAGAGAAATCATAATTGCCAATAATGGCAATATCCAGGTCTTATAATACTTGGTAACTGAAATATCCAAGGCATTCAAATACCATCAATACAAACAACCCCTGAAGCTCGTTCATTCAAATGCATTTGGGTTAAGTGTATATTCCCTCATGCCAAGTAGAATATTCTTACATTAATGATGCCTACTCCCAGTTTTCTACAAGTTCATTGCTGCCAATGTACGTCTAGATCCTTTTTTTTAGAGATAACAACCAATTTATTGAAAAGCTCACACAAAGCAAAAAAAGAATATAAGCCCACTACAACCAAACAAACCAGCCTAGGCCGATTTGAACACAATAGCCCAATCCTCTAAAAAAGCATTAATTCTTCTAATGACCTCGATATTTTCACAACAATTCCTAAAACAAAGCTCATTTCTAGCCCCCCCAAATAGACCACATCACTGCCATAATTAGGAGCCTCCATTTGGCTTTCCCCACCTTAGTTACCCCTCCACCATGCCACGTCCAAAGCAACTCCTCGACAGATCTCGGCATCACCCAAGCCATGTGGAATAAGGAAAGGAAGTGGCTCCAAACCTTAACGGTGAAGGAACAATGAATAAATAGGTGATCAATTGCCTCTCCATCCACCATACACATAAGGAATATGTTTGGAAGAATCATGTCCTAGTGCTGAAGATTATCAATGATGAGGATCCTCTTCCAAGCCAAAAGCCAAACAAAAGCCGTCACCCGTGAAGAATGAGTCTCCTGGTGAAAAATCAAAGGTGTTCCAAAAGTTCATCAAGTTCAAGAATAAGGTGAAGAATAAGTTTCCTGAAAGAATCAAATGGCTTTAGATAGATAATGGAGGCGAGTACACATTTCATGAATTCAATGCCTATCTGAAGAAGCACGGAATTTGAAGGCAGTTTCATGTTCGTACACTCCACTGCAAAATGAAGTTGCTAAGAGGAAGAATCGTCACCTCAACAAGACTTGTCAAAGTCTAAAGCTCTTATCAATATTGGGTGGAGTATATGATGTCAGTAGCTCTTGTCATCAACAAAAAACCTCAAACAGCAACCTGACATTCGCTCACCGTACCAAGCTTTGTACAAGAGAGCCAGCAATGTTGCATTTTGGAGTGTTTGGATGCATCCATTATGAATTTGTAACAAGCATCCACAAAGCAAGCTGGACAAGAAGGCCATTGGGTATATTTCTATTGGTTAAATGAGCAAAAAAAAAAATTGCCATTAGGTATTACCACTTTACACCTACTCATTCTTCGATGGGTTACCCAATCGGCCTCATCCTATTTCGACAGCAAATATTTGGAAGTATCAAGGTCCCCCAAGAGTCGTTGCCTTTTGTTGGTTGGTTAGTGGGGAGGAAAAACACTTTCACAATTGACCATTTGGTAAACAGAAATATGGTTATCATTAATGGTTTCTATTTATTTAAACCTATGGGAAGATAGCAGACCATTTATTTCAAATTTTCTTTGTGAATTCTCGATGACCCATCTAGTAGTTGTTTAGCCTCTTCAATGGTAAAAGTGTGATGTCGAGACAGACCCAAACTTCTTCATGGCCTGGCAAGGAACCCAATTGGTAAACGAAGAAACTCCCTAAAGCACTGCAGTCACCAATGCTAGAAATCATTTGATCGTTTTGCAAGGAGGGCAACTTTAGATCATTTTGGAATTTGACTGACTTTAAGGGCCTGTTTGGATGCATGCTTCAGAAGGACATTTGCAGCCCTGAACGATTTTTTGATCCAAAAGGCAGTTGATCTTTTGCGTTTGGATTTGGAATTTGACTGACTTTAAGGGCCTGTTTGGATGCATGCTTCAGAAGGACATTTGCAGCCTGAACGATTTTTTGATCCAAAAGGCAGTTGATCTTTTGCGTTTGGATGCACTTAACAAACCTCATTCTCCTCTCCCACCCAGTAAAATAGGCGCTAAAATGTGACTCGTCAAAAACCAATCCGACAGGTTTTTGCCAAGCCAATGGAAAAAGCAGGCTTGAAACCTCCTCTTTCAGAAACCCTACTTCGAGGAAGTCCATCCAAACGGACCCTAACGAGGTTTTCCTTGAGCAAGCCTGGGAAGGAAGCCTAGTTGGGCATCAGGTATATGGGAATTTATATAGGAAGTGTAAGTTATGTTTTTGTGGGATTGGAGTCACCAATATGTTTTCAATGATTCTTCATCGTCTTTGTATATTCTAAGTTTTTGTCCATAAATTAGTACAATTTTAGTTTACCTCTCAAAAATAAGAAAATAAAAGACTAAAGAAATCTAATTTGAAGCTTTGGTTTTTTAGTTTTTGAAGCTTTGGTTTTTTAATTTATAAAAATTCCAAAAAACTAACCATAAATGCTAACATATACCTTTTCTGGTTGAACTGATAACCAAATAATGACAGTTATAAAGCAAACAATATGAATATAGATGAGCACACCCAGTACGTAACAAGGAAAATAGTATCATGTTTATGATAGTAAGATCAATAATGGCACCTTTAGGGCTGTCTGCTTTCGTAGAACATCGTTTGACTTGAACATTACCGCAGCAATCCAAATTGTAACAAAGAAACCTGTAAGTCCTTACAGAAAGGACACGTGTCACTAGTTTGAAAGGAACATTACTGGGGAAAGAAACTTATAATAAGCAAATGCAATAATGAGGCTTCAGTCGAACCCATTACGATGAAATAGACTGTACTTCCAAGTATTCATTCATGATAGTGTAACATATATTAATAAGGGTTAAAAGCCTTTGGCTCACAAATAGAATGCATTCTGACTTGGACAGATAGTTTGTTTTCCATTCCAATGAAAGCATTCCCCAGTAACAAAAAAAAACAGCAATGGAAGCAACAGAAATACCACAAGAACACAACAAAACCAAACTCAAATTTGTAAGATCCAATACCTTGCAAATGCTGCCGAATGAATACGACCAACAGAAGCAATGAAAACGGCAGAATCTGCTCAATCCACCTCGCAACCTGCTGTATATCATATCTCTGATACGAAGAATCCCTATTATTAGTGCTACCTCCCGTGGCATTCCCGGCCTCTCCATCCGAACCCCCTATTGGCGAACTAGCAGGCGAGATCGGCGATGATGACGACGGACCCCTCTCTCCACCCCCACCATCTGCTGCTGGACGATCCGCCCCTACCAGTGGTGCCCCAGTAATCTGCTCCACAGGACCGCCATTCTGAACAGAATCCGCATCCCTCACCTGACCCACAGGCAGGCCTGTACGGACATTCTCTTGATCTCCAGCACCAATTATCCTTATCGATACTTCCCCAGCAGCAGAATCATCCAACCGATTTTGCCCATCAATCAGACCCTCATTTTCCTGATGACTCGGCCGGGCTCGGAGAATACCCGAATACTCCAACAGCGCGGATAATGGCGCCTGGATAAAACTTGATGCCGAAAACTGCATCCCATATCTTCTCGAACTGCTACTGCCTGAAGAACTCCGGTATGAATCGGAATTCCCGCCAGATGTTTCCATTTCTCCAGAACGCCGATCCTAATCACAACCTTTTTGTTGCCTATGAAAATCCCGAAAGAAGCAGAAATCGGTGGAACGGCTTCCAGCAGTGACGGAAACAAACCGAAGCAATAATTCTTGCGTTGCTGCAACACCCTAACCCTAATCTCGATCTATCTCCATCAAGGACAAAGAATCCGGGGATTTCCCGTAGAAATCAGAGAGAAACAAAAACTCGAGCGCGGAGATTCTTCCGGAAGGGATTTCGTCAGCGATACAAGGAGATTGAAGCGATATTTCGCAGAAATTTTACAGAATCGAAGGAGGATCAAGAGAGAAAACCTACCTGCTTCCGGAGCTTCTTGAACGACCGGCGAATGGTGAGCAGAGAATCTATTCTCAGAAACCCTAACCCTAATCCCAATAGAGAGAGAGAGAGAGAGAGAGAGAGAGAGAGAAAGAATTTGGGGATTTTGTCTATTGAGGGTTTTTAATGTCAATTGAATGGCGTTCCGAAATGATAAAAACGAAGCGAAGGGTATTCATAGGAAGGGAGAGAAGGGTTTCCGAGAGTTTTCTTCTCTTTTTCTATTCTGCCTGCGAAATGAAGATGAAGCAAGGGCTTTTGTTCGGGAGGATTTTCCTGAAACGCAGCCGCGATTTCTTCAGTATAAACGCGTGTTCTCTCGTTTTTTATTTAATGAGTACGCGGGTTCTCTCCCTTCTTTTTTCTTTTTTTTAATGAGTGGGACCATTAGGTTCGTGATCATGACCGTGGGTTTATTACGCTAAAATGATATCATGAATGGGATAACTAATTGGGATAACCTTTAACCTTTCGCTTCATGGCCTAAAGATAGACGGTGGGAAAGAGAGATACAGCACCGGCCCACATTCAACTGAGACAAAAATAAAAAAATAAAAAAAGTCACATCTATTAGACGCGCCACGATGTCCATATGACATCGCCCCACCCATTGGAAATAGGTGGTGTTAGGGAGCGCAACTTGGCTGCGACCCTGGAACCACTATGTGGGTGAGACCATGAACCTAGGGCCCACCTGGATGTATTGGTTTTCCACGTCGTCCATCTATTTCTTCAATTTATTTTAGGAAACAGTCCCACAAAAATGAAGCAGATACAAATTTTAGGTAGACCACACCACAGGGAACAGTATTCATTGAATGCCTACCATTAAAAGTTTCCAGGCATCAACCATAATGTTTATTGAACATCTAATCTGATAAGGTCACGCCGACTGGGATGATGAAAGGAAAAAACAAATACCCTCCAACCAGCTATGTGGGTGAGACCCTGAACTTAGGGCCCACATGGATGTATTCGTTGTCCACGCCTGTCCATCTATTTCTTCAATTTATTTTAGGAAACAGTCCCAAAAATGAAGTAGATACAAATTTAGGTGAACCACACTACAGGAAACAGTATTCATTGAATGCCTGCCATTAAAAGTTTCCTGGCATCCACCATAATGTTTATTGAATATCCAATCTGTTGATAAGGTCACGCAGACCCGGGATGATGAAAGAATAAAACAAATATAGATTGATGAAAACTTTTGTTGCTACTATGTTTTTATTAGTCATTAACCACTGTATCTTACAGTGTGGTCTAACTAAAATTTGCCTCTACTTCGTTTTTGGTACCATGGCCTAAAATAAGTTAGAAAAGCAGATGAGCGGCTAGATACACAATTCATGCGTCGAGGTGGGCTCGCCCGGGTCCAGGTACAGGCAACGAGTCAGGTGAGCCCGCCCTGTGGAAAATGCATTGGTCCAAAGACGGGGGTACAATCATCAGGTGGGCCATGCATGTCTACTAAAATTGCTGGTTTCAAGAAAGTGGGCCACTCGTTGAAAGGGAGTGATTGGGAAGAGGATTGGGTGGTCCCCCACGAGTGATTGGGACCTAGTTAGAGACGGACGGTCCTAAAAGGGGATCTGTGGGCCCATGATGGATATTATTTTATCCACTCTGTCCATCCATTTTGGCATTTCATTTTATGGTGTGAACTTGAAAAGGAGGCAGATTGAAGGCTCAAGTGGACCACACCATAGGAAGGATTGAATTCCTACTGTTGAAAATTTCCTAGGGCTCATTGTTATGTTTGTTTGCTGTCCGACCTGTTCATAAGGCGGCATTGACCTATGTGAAGGGAAAAAATATATCAGCTTGATCCAAAAAAATTATAGTGCCAAGAAGGTTTCAAGGGTTAGCTTTCAATCCCTACGGCTTCTCGTCGTGTGGTTCGCTTGAGCCTTTAATGTGTTTGTTTTTTTGCTCATGCCTTAAAATGATCTATCAAAATAGATGGACAGAATAGATAAAACATATACAGAGCAATGGGCCCCCAAAGCCCCTGACTAAATGTCCATCTCTAGGTAGCTCCTGGTAGGGGTAGTAACAAATCCACACCCAAATGATTGTAGCACCTGTGTACGTCGGTCAGGCTCTATGGGCCTACCATGATGTATATATTTTGTCCATACTGTCCATCCATTTTGCTAGCTCATTTTAGAACACGAGCCTAAAAATGATGCAGATTCAAAGCTCGTGGACCACACCATGGAAACATAGCAGGGCTTGAAAGCCCAATGTTGAAAATTTCTGAGGGTCACATAAGTTTTGGATCAAACTTATATATGCCTTTTCCCTTTATCTAGGTCTGCATTGTTGAGGCAATAGAGACTGTATTTTAGGGAGGGATGTTTCCTTCACCCTTAATAAATCTTTGTGCATATATTTATACATGTGTAAGATGATTGCTCTCTCCAGTGTGTGGTCTCCATAAGGAGAGTCACATGTAGATAGAGGTAATCTATTTTATTTCATTAACTCATCTGTTAGGGTATTCCTGTGTGTGGGATTCCTTCTATGGGTGGGTGAGAGGTGAGTCTTATATTCTCATTGAGATTTAGACAACTCGTGAGGTCGACTAAGGTCAGTTTGGTGATCTTTTTCAAGGTGATTGGTTTCCTCAAACTAAGAATCTGGAACTCCAATGACGATCATCTAACCGGCCCTTGGCCATTCGCCAAATGGGAGGTGAACATCATAGGATCCCTCCCCATGGACAAGGGGCAAGCCAGATACACAAATTGTTACGGTAGATTACTTTACAAGGTGGGCAGAGGCAGAGCCACTAGTCCCAATCACAGAACAGAAGCTAATCGACTTCATCTAAAAGTAGATCATCTGCAGGTTCAGTATCCCCCACACTATTATTACTAACAACGGTCGTCAGTTCGACAATGCTCAGTTTCTAGGACTCTGCCACGAGCTCGACGTCCAGAACGCATTTTCCTCGCCCCATCACCCCCAAGCCAATGGCCATGTCAAGGTTGTCGACAAAATAATCAAGGGACATCTTAACACATACAAAGGTACATGGGCCTAGGAACTCCCCCACATGTTGTGGGCGTAGCGAACCGATAGCTCGATCAACCACCAGGGAAACACTGTTCTCCCTGGCCTTCATCACCAAGGTTGTGGTCTCTGTCAAGGTTGGCATGTCGTATTACAGAACTAAGCTCTTCCGACCCAACAAGAATGAATGATAGATGTTGTTGAATCTCGATTTACTGGAAGAAATCAGAGAAAGTGCTGAGTCAAGGTTGCTGCCTACCAGCAACAAGTGGCACGATACTACAATTTGAGAGTAAAATGAAGAAGTTTCAAGATATGAGACCTTGTTCTACGGGAGGTCTCCAAAAGTACCTAGGAGCAAGGGTCGGGAGCTTTAGGTCTGAGCTGGGAAGAACCCTACAATGTCACTAGCATTGCCCAAGTTGGGACCTATCGGCTAGAAAACCTTGAAGGTCGACCTCTGCCCCACCCCTGGAATGCAGAACACCTTAAGGTCTACTACCAATAGGCGACATGTTTATATGGGCCACAAGCCTACTCTTTTACAGGCACCATGAGTGCTCGACCTACTTGTAATCCAGATTTTACAAATCAATAAAAGACAGTTCTTACTCTACAAAATTTATTCTACATATTTAACCACCACAACAGTGACTAAGAGGGCCAAGAAGGCTATGGCCCTAGCAAGGCACCTCCCACTGTGAATGAACTTAGTAGCCCCCATCCTGATCAGATGATAGGGCTGAGGTAGGGGAAAGGCCAAAAACAATATCCTCCAACTCCGCACATTCCCTTAACTAAGCAATGGAGAAATGAAAAAAGGCAATCCATAGGGCGACCAACTGCACCGACTAGGTATGTCGGAAAATAAGAGCTACTCCTATGACCAAGTAGCTAAACTACCCAGCCATCAAAGTGGGGGGCATATAGTACGTACAATACAACAAACTAAAGTAAGCAAATAATAAAAAGTGTAGAGGAGTCTATCTCAAAATTAGTAAAAAATTGAATCTCGAAAAGGTCGCTGTCATCATCTAGAAAAAATTAGAGTTTTTCAAAGATAAAAGCCCATCCAGGGCTGAGCGGACATAACAAAAAATAAAAAAAAGAAAAAGAAAAAAAAACAAAGCCTAGGCCTGAGGATCGTCGGCAACATCGGTGATCTGGAGGTCAACCTAATCAATGGCCCCGTCTGCTCCTGCTCGAGCTTCAGCCTAAGCATGTCCTTTATCGGACCCGTCAGCTGGCGCTTCTACGTCGAGAAAAGAAAGATTGAGGTCCAGGTATCCAGCTTGGATATCACCTCGACAAGTAGGTGTAAGCCACCTCGTAAGCCTTGTTAAGCTTGGCCTCCTACTCAATTGAGGCCTTAAAGGCCTCCATGGCGGCCGCCTCCCATATGGGGATATGGGACTCCAGGGTTGCCATCCTCACTCCCACTCTCTCCCTTCCTCCTCTCGGAGACGTCTCTCCTCAGAAAACAACGACTCGACCTCAACCAGGCGAGTGGTGCAAGCATCAATATGTTCTGAGATCTTCTGTTGGGTTTCCTCGGAAGCCACAAGAGCTTCCTTGGTCCGTTCCAGCTCGACCTTAACCACGTTAAGCTCTAAAAGGCCCTTCCTGGCCTCCTTCAGCTGGGCATGAGTTGCCTCAAGCTCCCCTTCGACTTGTTCGAGCTTTGCGATCCTCTTCTCTGCCCTCCCTAGGTTGACGCGAGCCTGCACCAGCTCTACAGTTCTATCTCTCAGCGCCCTCTAATGCCGAGTATAACACTGCTGAAGTGCGAGGACACCAAGTGTTAACTACAAAAGGAAGAGCAACAATAAGTTATCATAATAAGAAATATAAGGAACAAGAGTAAGCAACACCCAAAAAGTTATGCAACAACTTACTTGGAAGCACTAATTGATGATGTTTTCAAACATATGGTCGAACACCAACTACAAGAAGCCCTCTATCCCAGCCACAGATATGGACTAAGTCCAGTTAAGGAGCTTGCGCATGTACAATGGAGGTGTGGCAGACGACCCTCTTGATGACTTCGCGTTGACAACAAGGGTCGAGCTATGCTCGAGAGCCCCTTCGGTTGCGGGTGTTGCCGATTTATTTGTCGACCCACGTGTGATGTATGTGCGGGCGTGCCAAAACCAATTTTCGAAGCTCAATTCCAATCGAACAACGATGACCCCGAGCGCTAGGGAAGGCAGATACGTCGTGATCGACTGTATATGACCGAGATCTGTAGAGATCGGTCGCCCAACTAGCCACTTGCTCAAGTTGCTTAGTAAAAAGTGATCAGGTGATGTTTGGAGGGTGGGGTTCGTCCTCCAAAAAATGGGCTGCAACTTTACTTTCCGAGCGAAAGGATTTCTCTCAGCGTTACTTTAAAGGGTGTAAAGAAAATAATTTATAATCAGTCCGTGTGGGCCATCTTCATTTTTTCTTCACCACCAAGAGATTGTGAAATGGAATTTTACTTATCTTAAAACTTACTACTATGAAGGTAACTTCAGAGATTATGCTATGGAAATTGAACAATGCGATTAATGCTAAAGCAAGTAAAGGGAAATGAATACGCTAAGAAACGTAAATGACAATAAACGAAGAACCTGAATAAGCTTGAAAATGGTGGTGTAATATTAACTTGATAAATACCTGAACACTTACTCTACGAAATACAATTTGAAATGCAAACATGGATCGATTACACTATAAAATATAAAGGATTTGGTAATTTGGAAAGATAGATTGGTTTGGTTGGTGCTGGACCCTTTGCTCTGTCGTCCTTCTTCTGCTTTTATAACTTCAATCGCTCATCTAGACACTTCTACTACTAACCATCCACTTCGACCACTCGCCCACTCTTCCTCTTCTAGATTTCTCCTTTTGATAATCGTTCGCTGACCTGGCCACGTTCGTTCGCTCCACTTAGTGTCCTGACATTTTAGACCGATGCCGACTATATCACTAGGAACTTTGTCGTGGCCGCATACACCTCACAACTACTTACTTACGTGTCTCCCTCTGATTGGCTCTTCAACCATATTGGCAGAATTAGGGTATAAAATTTGCAACCCCCCAACTCCCCCCCGCCTTCACGCAGATTTCTCTTTTGAAAAAGGAGAAGATGGCGTGTGATAGACGATTGACATTTCATTAAATGCTGTCGTCTCTTCTTGTCACACATCGAAAACAAATTCAAAATACATCACCGACTTCAATTTTCGTCGAACGAATGTTTTTGTACAGTTTGAACCCCGTCTTGCCAAGCATCAAGTCTTTTTATTCGAATGATTATCCATCATGACGAAACATTAATACTCTCTTGACTGACAAAATTTCAAATTTCATTCTTACTTTCTTTCCTTCTCAACTCTCTAAATTCTCTGTAATGGGTTCTTCTTCTTCTTTGTTTGATCTTGTTAAAATGATCGATGCCCTGAATAATCTGACTAATCTCTACATGAACGAAACAATATTTACCACAGAGGCAGAAGGACAGAAATTCTATCATCTGGGTCCTTCATTCCTCCCAGGAATCAAAGCCGACGATATTTCTTCTTTAAATTTATTGTTTCCCATATGCCCTGATGAAACGATCCTTTTATGAGAAGTTTCACTTCCCGACCCTCAAAATGCTTTGAAACGTCCTCGATCTTGGCCGACTCCTCTTCCAGATTGGAGAGCATGGTTTGAGCACATGGAGGGCCAATTTAAAGAAACGTGGCAAGAAATGGAAATTTATGAATGTATCAAACTGTCTACAATTCCTTTCAAAGTAAATTCGGCCCTCTTATCTGCAGCTTCCATATTTTGGAGTAGATCCACTAATTCCTTCTTCTTCGGATGTGGACCGATGAGTCCTACGATAATGGATATATGCGCTTTCACCCACCTGTTGCCCTTCGATGACATAGTTTTTTCGAATTTTACTAAGGGTGAAGAAAAAGGATTCGTACCTCATGGTAGCAAGACATATTCTCTTTTCTTGACCAACTTCAGGAAGGAAGGAGGTCCAATGGAATACAAAGAACTCACAGCCTTTTTCTTATTCTGGATCTGCTGACATCTCTTATGTGTGAATGCTCTCAACATTACACACGAGTATATTTCACTAGCCGAAGCACTTGCTCAAGGCCGAAAACTAGCTCTCGCTCCATTTTTTTGGGGCATTTATATCGAAGCATGTACGACGTGACCACCAAAGGTGTTTATCATAGCGGCGGCCCTCTTTGGATAGTACAGATGCGGCTCGTTGAGTACTTCAATTCTACCCTAGTTGATGGCTTTCCACAGAACGAAGTTTATACATCCTATGGTCATCGCAACTTGAAGTATGAAGTAAAAGCGCTTGATTTCTCTGTATATTTGGGCCACCTATTCCTTACTCTCAATACAGATCGATTTCTCGCTTCTTCACACCATTTTGTAAGTTGGATTTTAGTCCAGCATGGCTTACAAGCGTAGCCGATGCGGACGACCAAGCTACTATATTTTTAATAACCGATGCTTGGGAGAGCTTTTTAATAGCCAGAGACCTCCCATATGGTGGTATCATTGATTTGGGAACCAACGTGAAAGCTAGAGTTGAGCAATACCATCCGAATTTATTCGCCCGGCAGTTCGGCCTGATTCAGGGCATTCCGTGTCCCAATACTCAGAAGACCCTCAACCAACCTCCTTATATTCATGAGATTCTTTATGACATTAAGAATTATCTTGGTCTCAACACGTTTTATGAAGATGCGAAAGCCCACATCGAACTTGAAGGGTTCGTCGACTGGCCAAGTATTCTAGAGGCTTTCGTCGAATGGTGGGACGAGTGTTATCAGAGACTTCTTCTTCAATCATCAAGAATCACAAAAACCAAATTCGTCTCGTTGGTGGAACCGCCCAAAATAAAACTTGTCATAAAGAAAGGTCAGGAGAAAAAAGTAAAACCAGCGAAGGACCCTACAATCGGCCAACTGTTCCACTAGGAAGAGATCGGCTGCTGCTCCTGCTCCAGCTCAAATCCCTAAGCCCAAAAGGGGAAGGACACCTAAGAAAACTCCCAAGCTGATCCATACTCCATCTTCAAGCTCAACCGATTTAGAAACTCCTGTTCCTCCATCCTCTTCTGAGAAAACACGTCCATCCGAGCCTGATCCCGAACCGTTGGCCGTTATACCTCTTCGGGCGATACCCATCAAATCTCCTTCTAAAACCAGTCTTTTATTCCCCACCGTGACCAAAATAAGCCAGTTGGGTCCTTTACCTTCTCCTCTTCCTAAACCCCCTGCTTCTCCTTCATATCGACCGAAAGTCATCATTCCTTCTTCTCAGATCAAAAAATAGATCTCATCAACTCGGCCAGGTAAAAGTCTCGCGGAAGAAATAAAGGCTTGAGAGACATACTTTAATACCATTTATTACCCATGGACTTACTCCCCGACATAATTCTTGGGAGATAGAAAAAGGGATTGAGAGGCACAGAGAAATTTACGAAAGTTGTTGTCAAAATAGATGGTTGGCGGATAAAGAGGCTTCGAACGATTTGCATTTACCTTTTGATGAGCGATATGATAAACCTTATCAACCGAATCCGCCACCATTTCCATCTTCTACTCGGCCACTTGCAAAAATCATCACAAATCCTCGGTCGATAGATGAGCGACTTGTGACAACGACCGTTCGCTCCGACTTAGGTGGTCTATTTTCTTCCTCCTTTTGTCTCTTTTATCGTATTCATAATCTAATCTTTCATCATCTTTTCTTTGTGTAGTACTCCGAGAAGCAACACATGCCAATGTTCCCACACATCATCTTCCAGAAGTTCATGCTGAGAGACAGGCCGACTACAAAGGGTGCAGAGGCCGTAGATCAGCCTTCATCGGTCGAAAGAGAAGCGGCTCGTCCGACAGAGCTACACATCCAAAAAGAATCAGCAGTTGCATCGGAGCCAACGAAACCAGATGAACAGAGCCACCCTCTACCAATGGCCGACGTTGTCGAAATCCGAGACGTCATCACTAGTTTTGCAAGTGGGACCGATCGTGATGAAGCAGCTCCTTTTACGATGGTACCGTTGGATGTCAACGATAGTGATAATGACCTTTATGGGATGACGCTTGTGAAAGATCTCTTCCCAGCAACAAGTGTCCCTATAGAATCTTCTTCTATAATTCTTGCGACTATTCTTTCTTCTCTTGCCTTGAAGAAGACTCGGAGGCGGTTGAGATTAACTGGAGGATCAGATGGTTCTCCTCGAAGAATAGTTAATATTGAAGACCCTCAAGAAACTAAAGAACGGACTGACTCAGGTCTTCCTGCTCTGGCCCTTGATAGCCCTTTGCCTTCAATAGAAACATCTCCTCTTCTATCTTCAAAGCTGGCCGATAGTTCAATCGTGTCAGTTAGAGATGTTGATCAACAAGTTTCTCTTCCAATTCAAGGGTTGGTTGTTGAGCAACCTGCGAGCATCTCGACGATCGATTTATCTTCTGGCCAGCCTAAACCCCCAATTGATTCGATGGCAAATGCAGGAGATCAAATTGAGTCTCCCAAGACTTCAACTCATCCTTTTGATGCTGTTGATCTACCGTCTAATCCCCCGTTTTCTACTCCCGAGGTAAATTTCGTTGTCGCTCTCAATTTAAAGATGGAACTTTTGCCGATCGATGAAATCTTAAACTCTCTAAAGAAGGCTTTGGACGACGAGATTGCTATTCTGGAATATCCAATTCTTTCAATGGAGGTTCAACAACTCAAAGAAGAGATTGAAGCATTGATACATACGATTTTTTTGACCGATCCTTCTGACGAATTGATCAAACAAATGATCGATCTTGTCGACCGATATCAGATATGTTCGCGATCCGACAGTAATCTTGCTTTGCATTTGCCGATGCTCAAAGAATTTTTAGATCATCTTCAAGAAGCTCATGAGCTCAGTTCTAGTATTACACAACTAGAAGCTACTAAGACGAATGCTCAATCACAAATGCTTGAAGCGAGGCAACTAAGAGATCGACTTTCGACTGAAAGAGAAGAGCTCAAAAATCACGCCCTAGGAGTAAAGACCTTGGATGATGAGATAAATGTTGTAGATGCGCATTTGGAGAATCTTAAGAAGAAGAGGGAGAAAAAGAGAAGCAAATACAATGACAAGAATAAGAGCATCAACCTCCTGACCGAACCCGCACAGATTCAGGCTCGGTCGGTAGGTGAGACTAGACAGTTAATTTTAAAGCAAGGCCGAGTTCTTCAATAAAAGAAGGAAAGATAGGAGAAAGTTAAAAAGTTCTTGGCCGATTTTCATATTTTAAGTTTTAATTGTAAATGAATTGACCGATCATGTCCAGATGAATGTTTCTCTTTCTTGAATGATTTCTTTTCTGCCATGATGAGCATTAATACGCACATTCCGGAATGGACGCCGATATTAAGGGGTCGGTCCATCTTCCTTGGGAGGTGGACGGACACTGGCGGTTAAATAACTAACCATGACTCATTAATACTCATGCACGTTCATCATTTGCCTATAAAAGAACAGCCTTCTTTACGATCACATATCTTTACATCTTCTTCTATCTTTACATCAATGGCTTCATCAAGCAACCCTTCTCTTTCTCGAGCTAAGGCCTATTTGAAAGAGATCCTTTCTGAAAAACTATCCGATTTCGGTCAATCATCCCTTCTGTTTGATACAGATTTCTTCATCCATCAAGCCACGATCGTCCCTGAGAAGGAAGATTAGTTTGAAAACAGTCTTACAGCTTCTTAGGAAACTTCATGGCCTCGAAAGCAATTCTTTGGGGCCAAATTCAATGTTCAAGCATGCCAAGGGCATTCTGAAGGAATATGTTTCCATACATGAGGCTTTGCCCAATCTCTATTATTTGCTCGAAGCAGCCCGGGGCAATCGTCTTTGCTAGTTTCATCAGCACCACTATGACAAAACTCTTCTGAAGCTTTACCAAGTATAGAAATTGGACTTAGAGGTTGACATCTATGAAAACGAAGATGTTTTTCGCCCTCGGGATGGGTCTCATGTAGAAGAGACTTTAGCTTTCATCCAATCCCATATTGCAACTTCTCAAACTCGCGTCCAACAGAGCCAGGCTCGGCGTAAAGAGGCAGAAACTCAAGTTCGTAATATAGGGTAATTACGTTCAAGAAGTTTTTCAGTTACTTGATCAAGCGATGGATAACGATTGTCTGTGGACCGCTAAGATGAGGGATGCTGAAGCAGTCAAAACTCGTGCGCAACAAGAGTTTGATGCTATCAAATAGACTCATGCTTAAAAATATCAACCAAATGGCCAGGCCTCTTTAGTTCTTTTTCTTTATCTTTTCTTTCTTTTTCAATGTAATCAGGCCAAGGGGCTCAATTATCAATGAACTCTTCTTTTGCTTATCTGTGACCTCTTTTAATCATGTTAAACATCATAAAGGTTCTTGAACTAACATGCATGTTATTAATCGCAGTATAGGTTCCGATAGGAACATGGTGTTTTGACCGAACTTTTCGTGACCCAGATCGGTCGAAGTTATTATTGAAAAACTTGGCTGATTAAAGAAAAAAAATCGGTCTAAGACTCGTTATATAAATAAAATTAAAAGCAATTTCATCTTTCAAGGTTAATCAGCATATGATGACGATACCTTAATCCTTTAAAACAATAAATGTACTAGAGAATCGTAACCGACGTACCAATTAATGAGGATGAGTTGCCAAGGTACTCACATATCTCTCTTTTTGAAATTTGAAACATCGCAATAACTACAAGGCTGTCCTTATAAAAAAGGAGCTTATGCCTCATCTACCTCCATATCATCCGAAGGAGTTTCATCATGACGGCCGAATTCTTCCGTGACTGTGCCTTCGATCTTTTGAATAACACCCTTTCCAAAGGCGTATCTCACTTTTACAATTCCTCCATGCTTTCTGATATATATCAATTCGTCCAAGATGCTTCGAAATATACAGAAGACGACCTAATTTTAAAGTTTACTTTGGATGCTATCATGAAACTAGAGGAATTCGGTAATGCCTTTTTTGTCGCGAGTTCCAGGTTTGAAAAATATGCTCATCTTTTGAAGAAAAGCAACAAGATTCAAGCAAGATTAGTTCGATTGGGCACTGATCGTGATGAGACTTGGAATGAACGTCTTTTCTGGACTCTGGAAAACAATGTTGATCAAGCGATCCTCAGTTCTCTTCGAATTCAACGAAGAAAACTAGAAAAGGATATAAAGGAGGTTAACCATATCTATCCTAGCCGTGATACTATTGATCCGGACGGCCTGAAAACCTTCATTCAATCTCAGATCATGTTATATCAAGATCGGCTGGATAATAGCTCTACTCAAAAAGCGGAAGCCGTAAAAAGACTTCCAGAGCAAGATGATCTCATAAATTGATTATCTTCGAAGATAACTGATAGAGAGAAATGGCAAGAAAAAAGAGAAAAAGCCAAGGAAAAAAGAATTCAAGCTTTGGAGAAGTTTGAAAGGTTTAAAGCCAATCTCTTTTAATAGATAACTTATTTTTTAGAAGTTTGTAATAAAAAAAAACCAAGTTTTGATTCAGCCGATGAGCTGTTTGTCATATTCAAAAACTTTTCTTCCTTGGCTTGAAGAGAACTTTCCTCTTTTGATTAGAAATTTTGTCCATATACCACTTCCCATAAGGGTAATGGGTTTTTAAAAACTGACCATTAATTAGAGCTTTTGCTACTCTTCCATTTTCATATTTTAATCGATAAGCTCCTCCTTTTAAAACCTGCACTACAGTATACAACCCTTCCCATGTGGGCGACCATTTACCCAAAGCTCTATCTCTATGGCCAAGACGCAATACTGTTTTCCAAACTTTATTGCCCAGTCCAAAGACTTTTCCTTTTACTTTTTTGTTATATGCCCGAGCGACCTTGGCTTTGTTAGCTAAAAGAGAATCAAGGGCTCTTAATTGCACCTCATTCAATTCTTCAAGCTCAATGAGCATTGCTTCGGTGAACTCATCGGGAGTCAAACGAGCTTGATGGGCCACCCTCAAGGACGGGACAATGATTTCCAAGGGCAATACTGCATTGTACCCATACGTTAGGGCAAAAGGGCTTATTCCAGTGCTCGTACGGGGTGAATTTCGGTAAGCCCACAACGCCTCCGATAGCTTTTCATTCCAATTTCTGAAATTTTCATCAATCGTCTTTTGTATGATGTTCTTAATCACCTTATTACTAGCTTTGGATTGCCATTTGCTTGTGCATAGTATGGAGTAGAATGGAAAATTTTGAATTTATATCGTTTAGCCTAGCGTTGACCTCTTTTGAAGAGAAAGTCGCGCCACTGATCCATTGTAATGGTTCTGGGATGCCGAACCTATGAATAATCTGAGTTTCGATGAAATTAATAATTTCCTTGCGGCCAACTTCTTTCATCGGCTTGGCTTCGACCCATTTGGTGAAATAGTTGGTAACTACGATGATATAAGTGTCTAGTTTTGAAGATGCTGGTTGGATCATTCCAATTAAGTCAATCGCCCACCCTTGGAATGGCCAAGGCTTGACCATAACATACATTTCGATGGTAGGTATATGCTGTACTGGTCCAGCCTTCTAACATTTTTCACAACCTTTGGCATATCGATCACAATTGGTTGCCATTTTTGGCCAAAAATATCCATAGCATCTCAATGTTAATCTCATTTTTCACCCAGCTTGGTGTGCCCCGTAAATTCCTTCATGGACTTCTCCCATGATCATCATAGATTTTCTCTTTCCTAAACATTTGAGTAGAACTCCATCGGTCCCTTTTCAGTATAATTCACCGTCAACCATTACATAATGTATGGCCAATCTCCTGATATTTCGTCCTACTTTCATACGTGGACATTGAAGGGTAGCCCACAATGGGGGCTCACCAGTCGTCTTCCTTTAATTCGACTTGGAATATTTTCATAGTGACTTCTCAGCCGATAACTGAAGGCATCGGTCTATTTTGGACTTTGATTGTCCGACCAATTGATCCATACCAATTCTCTAAACCCGCGGCCATCTGTGTCAATTCATTGGCATTGACGTTATATTCTCTAGTTACATGAATGAGTTCTACTTCATCAAAGTTGCCAAGCATTTGTGTAGCTAAAGCATAGTAAGACAGCAATGAGGGGCTAGTACATTTAAATCGTCTGACGACTTGGTTGATTATCAACTGTGAATCCCCGATAACCATGATATTTCGAACACCGAACTTCATCAATAATTCTAAACCTATTATCATGGCTTCGTATTCGGCTTGATTATTGGTGCATTCAAATTCTAACTGGAAGGCAAAATCGTGCCGGTTACCATTTGGGGCGATCAGAATAATTCTAACTCCGGCAGCTTTATGAGTCTGAGAGCCAT